>OY998240.1:18525449-19271272 GCA_963922005.1 Cornus suecica | reverse complement strand
TCTAATGAACTCTAATCAACCTCCATTTTTCTCTGATATATGATCGTGTATATATAGGCAATGGTATAGAGAGGCCATTTTCAGTGTTTTCACTTCTCACCTCATACAAACCCTAACTTCTGATATATATATATATGTGTATATACATGTATATAGAGGTCTAGAGTCACAGGCACATCTTCAAATCGAAATGGGGGTAGAATATGCAAAAACCATCGAAAAACCACAAAACTTGCCGCAGATACGCTTCAAGCGTAGGTCCAAACGTACCTCCAAGCGTAAAAATGTGTTTTTCCAGCCACTTTTTGAAACTAAAAGCGTAGGCACAAACGTAGGTATTTTATGAAAAACCACTTTTCTCCGTGCATGCACCAAAATGATCGCCTTTAACCCAAGATACTTTTTACTGAAGACGATGGCTTCTGGAAATGCTGTTTTTGCCCTTAATAAGCCATTTTTGTCTCGGACTGCCTCTTTGACTCTCTTCTTTAAATAGAAAGAACACACTCTTCAGTTAATTCACTGAAGTTAACCCATTTCTTCATTAAGCTCCTGAAAAATGCTTGAACACGCAAACAGCATAAAAATACCAAATAGTGGAATGAAAGAACGTAACAATAGTGAGTTAAGGGGTCAAAATGTCTAATATTTGACACCTATCAATGACTGAAGGAACAACCTACCGAGGGCACCAGAGATGTCCCTGAAAGGATACTATGCGCCCGATGCATATGATTCCTATGCTGACTTTCTAGAAGAAAAAGGTGCGAAACACTTCGAAATCAAGACAAGCATTATTAACATGCTTCCAAAATTTTCTGGACTTAGAATAAAGGGCCCGTACCAACACATAAATAATTTCTTAGAGGTGGCCTCTACTGTTAGGTATGATAATCTGTCCAAACCTGACTTGTGAGTGCAATTATTCCCTTGATCATTGAAAGAGATAGCCAAAAGATGGTATATCAAATTGGCTAAAGAAATTAAAATTTATTGGAAAACCCTTAAGAACGAATTCATAGAAAAACACTATCCCATAGGGAAGACCTCGAAAGCACAAGATCTAATCAAAAGCTTTAAACAATTACTTGGTGAACATTTTCATGATGCTTGAGAGAGATATAATGAAATTTTGTATAAGTGTCCCCACCATAGGTTTTCTGAACAGGATATTGCTAAAACATTTTACATGGGACTTGGAGATTCACATAAGAATTTGATAGATGCTTCAACACAAGGTCAGTTTATCTTGAAGCCAGCTAAATAACTTTTGGAAATGTTTGACAATATCAGTGAAAACACAATTCAATATGAATCTGAGTTGAGGTCTAAAGGTGGATATGATAGAAGATCTGAGAAAGCTTATGTTGTAGAGCATGATGATGTAAGAGATACAATGGCATTGATAGGAGACAAATTAGAGAGAATTAACAAGTATATTCAGCTAAATCATTCCCCTCCTAGAGAAACGTTAGAGTTAGAAGCTGAGTATTTTCAAAATGAGTGTCAGGAGATAATGACTGATGATGCCAATGCATCGTGGAACTATTCAAATAATGATCATTTCACCAATTCATACACCTTAAATGCTAGAAATCATCCACTCCTGTCCTATAAATCTACCAATGTGGAGAATCTACCATCAAAGTTCTAATAAGGACAATCATCCAATCTATAACCAAGGTTCACTGAGAGACAACAGTCATATAATCCACAACCAAGGTTCACTGAGAGACAACAGTCATACAACCCACAACCAAGGTTCCAACAGAGTCAACAATCATTCGACTCACAACCAACAATAATTGCTCAAAATTCTCAGTCCAATTACCAACCCAGACAACCATCCAATAATTCCCAAGCTCTCCAACCATTCAATAATTCCCAAGCTCTCCAACCATTCAATAATTCCCAAGATCTCCATCCATTCAATAACAACCAAGTTCTATAGCCATCCAATAATTCCCAAGTTTTCTAGCCATTCAATAACAATTAGGCTGTACAACCATACAACTATCAGACCCAGTCTCAAAGAAGCCAAACTCCTCCACCCGGTTTTCAGAATAATAGGCTAGAGTAGGCTATACTGGACATTCATAACATGATAGGTGTTAATACTCAATCATTGGCACAACTACACCTCCAGATGGGCCAAATGGCCAATGAGAAGAATATGAGAGAACTAGGAAAATTGCCTAGTCACCCGATAGCTAACTCAAAGCCATAACAAACATTAGAGCTTGGATCTTTTGCTAATAATCCTCATGAGTCGGTTCAAGTAATCACAAATTTGAGAAGTGGAAGGGAAGTGGAGAGTAGAGTTGAGGAGGAACATGAAAAGAGGTTGAAGAAAAGGAAGGAAGCCGAACGAGAGCAAAGAAAAGAGGTTGAAGAAACACAAAGGAATGAAGCTGAAGAAGAACGAGGAAAGGAAGCTGAAAGAGTACAGAAGGATCAACCATCAGTGAATGACAATGTCGATCATACATTACTTGATGAACCAGAAAGGGCAAGTTATGAGGAGGCAACACCGTTCCCTCAACGTCTTAGAGAGCCGAGTAAGTACGAGAAGCTAAAAGAATCTGATATATTGGGAACATTCTGACAAATCAAGATCAATTTACCTCTCTTAGATGTAATTGCCCATATACCACATTATGCTAAGTTTTTCAAGGATCTCTGCACATAAAAGCGAAAGAGCAGAGCAAAGAATCAAACGAAAATACTATTGACTGAGCAAATAAGTTCATTGCTTTTAAGGGATACTCCACCTAAGAGGAAAGATCCCGGTGCTTCCACTATTCCATGTGTCATCGGTGACCATGAAATTGGTAGAGCTATTCTTGATCTAGGTGCGAGTATTAACTTACTTCCTTATTTAGTCTACCAACAGTTAGGGTTAGGTGAGCTTAGTCCCACTTCGGTTGTACTTCAATTCGCTGATCGATCAGTTAAGCAGGCAAGAAGAGTTCTCAAAGATGTCATTGTTCAGGTGGGCGAGTTTTACTTTCCAGTTGATTTTGTAGTCCTGGATACAGAACTTGTCCCTGACTCAAAGAAGCACATTCTGGTGATATTAGGAAGACCATTTTTGGCCATGATAAATGCATGTATCAACTGTAGAATCGGAGCCATAGATTTGACCTTTGGAAATATGAAGGTCCGGATGAATGTTTTCGAAAGGAGTCACCAATTGCCTAAATCAGGGGAATGTTTCTAGATTAATGAATGTAATGAGCTTGATGACATCATAGAAGAGTTTATAACTCAAATTCTGAAGAAGGATGAGCTAGAGTCATTCATGACTAAAGAATGACCGGATGAAGAGGTTAATGATTAGGAGTCACAGTGGAAGCTACACAATGAAGATCTTGATGAGATAAAAACTGCTCTATACACTCAACCATGGTGGGAGCCAGTTGAGCCACTTCCTATACTCTCGAGTACTCCACTAATTCCATCTTTAACTACTCCTCCTACCTTAGAACTCAATGAACTACCTGAAAAGTTGAAATATATTTTCTTGGGACCTGACGAGACTCTTCCTGTGATTATATCTTCAAAACTGACAGAAAAACAGGAATCGAGTTTGATTGGGGTCTTGAGTGAGAACAAAGAAGCAATATCATGGAGCGTTGTGGATTTGAAAGGCATGCATCCCTCAATTTGCATGCACCACATACATCTTGAAGAGGATGCGAAGCCATCGAGAGAAATACAATGAAGACTAAATCCAAATATGAAGGAGTTGGTGATGAAAGAAGTGGTGAATTGCTAGATGCAGGTATCATCTACTCCATCTCTAATCGCACATAGGTGAGTATGACTCAGGTGGTGCCGAAGAAGTCAGGCACCACAGTTGTGCAAAACTCAAAGGGTGAGATAATTCCATAGCGCATGACCATAGGTTGGCGTGTGTGCATTAACTATAGGAAGCTCAAATTAAACACCAAGAAGGATCATTTCCCTTTGCCATTCATTGATTAGATCTTGGAGAGGTTAGCCGGGCAGAGCTACTACTGCTTTTTGGATGGATATTCCGGCTACAATCAAGTGGCAATTGATCTTATTGATCAGGAGAATACCACTTTCACTTGTCCGTATGACACGTTTGCTTATAGACGGATGCCTTTTGGTTTGTGTAATGCGTCGGCAACATTCCAGAGGTGTATAATGTCTATCTTCTTTGACATGGTAAAGAAATTTCTTGAAGTGTTCATGGATGAATTTTCAGTTTTTGGGAAAACCTTTGAAGACCGTTTGAAACATCTAGAACTAGTGTTTAAGAGATACAAATAAACGAATCTGATTCAAAGTTGGGAAAAAAGCCATTTTATGGTTCAAGAAGGGATAATACTGGGCCATATTATATTGAAGCGAGGGATAGAGGTTGACAAATAAAAAGTTGAATTAATTTCAAAGCTACCTCTTCCCATATTTGTTAAACAGATACGCTCTTTTCTGGGCCATGCCGGGTTTACTGAAGGTTTATTAAAGATTTTAGCAAAATCGCACATCCATTATGCAACTTACTGGCTAAGGATGCAACCTTCGTCTTTAACGAAGAGTGTCTCCATGCCTTTGAGGAGCTGCGTACTCAACTCTCAAGATCCTCGATTCTTCGTCCGTCAGATTGGTCTCTTCCGTTTGAGCTCATATGTGACGCTTCTGATTATGCTATAGGAGTTGTATTAGGTCAGAGAATGGACAAGCTGTCATCTGCAATATATTATGCCAGTTGAACTCTGAATGATGCTCAGATGAACTACACAACAACCGAGAAGAAGTTGCTGGCAATTGTTTTTGCATTGGATAAATTTCGATCATATCTATTGGGCACCAAGGTTGTTATTTATTTGGATCATGCCGCTTTGAGGCATTTTCTAGCTATAAATGACTCTAAACCCAGACTGATTCGGTGGATTTTTTTGTTGCAACCATTCGACCTGGAAATCAAAGATAAGAAGGGTTCAGAGAATGTTGTTGTTGATCATTTGTCGAGGATTATAGTCGAGTCCACAAAGAAAACTACTCCTCTTAAGGATTCGTTCCCGGATGAACATCTGTTCAATGTGGCTGTTGTGGAACATATATTATGGTATGCTGACATTATCAATTATAAAGGCACATGTCGAATTCCAAAATGATGGTCTAAGAATGAGAAAGATCGATTCTTTAGCCAAGTCAAATTCTATATCTGGGATAATCCGCATTTGTATAAGTATTGCTTGGATCAAATTATCAGAAAATGTGTCTCGGAGATTGACATGACGTTTTGCCACACGCTGGAGTGTGGAGGGCATTTTGGAGCACAGAAGACAACTCACAAGGTGCTGCAGAGCGTATTTTACTAGCCTACCGTATTCAAGGATGCTTTCGAGTATTGTAAAGCGTGTCTGCGATGTCAAAAGTTGGGATCCATATCTCGATGAGACATGATGCCTCTAACCCCAATTATGATTGTGGAATTGTTTGATGTATGGGGGATAGATTTTATGAGACCTTTTCCTAAAGCAGATAAAAAGGAGTATATACTTGTGGGGGTTAATTATATTTTGAAAGAGATAGAAGCTATCGCCACCATACATGCGGACCATGAAGTGGTGGAAGAGTTTGTAAAATTGAACATTTTCTCCCGGTTTGGTATACCACAAGTTTTGATTAGTGATGGTGGAAGCCATTTTGACAACCAGTTTCTTCCTACTTTATGTAAGAAGTATGGCGTCGCTCATAGAATTGGTACGCCTTATCAGCCCCAAACACAAGGTCAAATAGAGGTTTCGAATAGGAAGATTAATATATTTTGGAAAAAATAGTGTGTCCAAATTTAAAGGATTAGCCGCGAAGGTTGAATGATGCATTGTGGGCGTATAGGACTGCGTCTAAGACGCCAATTGGTATGACACCGTATAGACTAGTATATGGTAAAGCGTGTCATCTCCCTGTAGAGCTGGAACACCAAGCATATTGGGTTGTTTGAAGATTGAATTTTGATATAAAGAAAGTCGGAGCGCAGCGGAAACTTTAACTTCAAGAGCTTGAGGAGTTCAGAAATGATGCATATGAAAACTCTCGGATTTATAAGGCTCGAACAAAAGCGTTTCATGATAAACATATTAAAAAGAAAGTTTTTGAGCCCGACTAAAAGGTTTGGCTATTTAATTCGAGACTCAAGCTCTTTCCTAGTAAGCTCTGATCAAGATGGGATGGGCCATACAAGATTACAAAGGTTTTCCCCATGGACTTGTGGAGCTTGATGATCCTGACACTGGAAAGAATTTTGTTGTGAACGGGCAATGATTGAAACATTACATAGAGGTTCAACCAGCTGAGTGTGTGGTGGGCGTTAGGTGTGTGCAAAATATGTGGTTAAAAACAACACCTTAATGACACTTTAAGTTTTACCCTTCTGCAAGCGCACAGATCAATTGTAGACAGTTTTGCTTGAGTAGGGGAATATCGATCCCACAGAGACGATGATTGTTCACTTCAATAGTCTAAAAACACTGAATTATATTTTTCCGAAAAGAGTTTGGTTTTGTGAATTATCTAATACTAATGAAAATAAAACAGAAAGTAATAATGAATAATGGTTGTGATTCAGAAAGAGAGAACGCTGGGGTTTCCTCACTCCACCACTAACCGCATAATATAGTCCAAATTTTATTTCAATTGCATAAGGGCGATCCATTGAGTGTGAATCAGGTCGCACCGCGCCAACAGTTTGACCCCAAAAAGGATTACTCTCAACCGGATCGCAAAAACTCATCTCAAGACTAAATTGATTAATGCATGCCAACTACTAATAGAAAGTAAATGCAGAAAAGTAAATTAAAGCATGTTTATATCAGTTTGTCAGGGCATGGCCTGTGTCAACCTAGGATTTCGAGTTTTATGACCACCATTGTGTAGAAAATCACAGATTAAGCATCCGAGTTCCAGCCCATAGGGAATAATTGTGATTGTGTAAGATAAATATATTCGAAAAGTCTAAGACAAGAATCAATTCAAATATATAAACTTGTATCATGAATAAAAACAGTCTCTCATCTAACACAATCATCACAGTATAGCCATAGTTTCCCCTTTCTATAATTGAATATAAAATTATAACTACATTACTTGGCTAGGGTTTTACAAGAAAACCCTAGATACCGAGTTAGTTGATCATGGCGAAGAGAGTCTGCATTGTCGGTGTAGAAACGCTCTCCATGGCCTTCTTCTCCGGATCTCTAGGTCTTCAATGGTGGTTCTCTTTAATGGAAACAATTCTGGACTTTGAATGTGAGAACTCTATGAATGAATGTGCGTGAAAATCAGAACCAGAACTCTCTACTCTAAACCTAATCATCTCATATTTATAGACAAGTGAGGAAAACCCTAATGGTTGCCCTTTTATGTAATTTCATAATACATGAGTAATATCTCTAAAATATGATGTAAATATGTGTATAAGCTTGTTTGTAGAGGTCTGAAATCATCGATCACTTAAAATATCGAAGTAGGATCAAAACTAGAAAATTCTGAAACAACTCTGAAACAACTTCTGCACGTAAAGGGATCACGTGGCCACAAGGTGGGACCTATGCTCCTGACCTATGATTGGGCGTGGGTTTAGGGCGTAAGGTCCCCATTTGGCTCACAAACCAAAGCGTAGCTCAGGTCTAGTTTGCCTTTTTTTCCCTCTGACGACGTAGGGTATTATGCATTTTTTTGTTGTAAAAACTCATTTTTTCATATTTGAGATAGACTGGTCACCTTTGACTCCTGATGCTTTTGGGTGAAGCAATAATGTTTGAAAATGACATTGTTGCCCTTCGGTGAGATAACAATGTTGGGAAATGACCATGTTGCCCTCCAGTAGCTCCTCTTTACTCTGGCATACCTCTTGGTTCCTTTCTTGAGATAGAAACAAACACGAACTCAATTAATTCACCGAGATTAGTTTTGTTTCTTTATTAAGATCTTGAAACATGCTTACACACACAAACGGGATAAAAATACCAAGTAACGGAATGTAAAGACATAACAAACGCAAGATATGGGCGAAAAATAACCAATATTGAGCACCTGTCACACCCCCAAGCTTACATATTGCTAGTCCCTTAGCAATAAATTCAGAGAAACTATTTGCGATGATTCTTATTCTGTCTAACCTATCTACTGTAACCTAATCCCTTGCTTTCGTGAGGGTCAACGATTACATTTAGCATGTGTAACAAGCCTTTTAAACCCCTAGGTTACCCTTAGTGGACGAGTGAAGTCTCGTGAAGGTTCCAGTGATGGTACCTACAAACATCTCAATTCTTTTGTAATTACGCATTCATGAATTCATACACACAAGTCAAATAAGCTTTGATACAACACACACGATAATATGAATGCAAATATTCTCACTCACTACCGAACAATAACTATCTCGAGCTTCGTGTCATGAATGGTCCCCTCTTAAGTGAATGATTTTGCTATTTTCTACTTAAAATTCAGACAACCTTCCGTGATTTTGTGAACATTTAACTACAATATTTCAGTTTCTTTTCTCATACTTCATTGATCAAACTTTGTCGTTTCTAGTAAAAATGTACTCTTTCATTCTTTCCACTTTTCATCCATTTTTGTTTTTCTAAGTCTCCGAACTTTCCAGCGAGGATTTTTAGTCCTGACCAACTGGGCCCGAGCTTCTTCCATGGGATTTATGCTCATCAGTCTTCTCCCCTTTAAATGCGAACTGTGATATTGGTGATACCAAAGACCGGTTACTCATATCAAATAACTGTTTTTTTCATTTTATTTTCTCAAAAACATTTTTTTAATTTTCTCCATTTCAACCATAACAACTCCCCTTCTCCCCTTTTATTGCGGCAAAATTATTTTTCAACTATATAGTAAAAAATCAACATATTTCTCATAGTGAATGTGTGCTTGTGTTTATAGGTTAAAGTCGTCATTCTTAATTTCAATTTCACTAATCATTCACCCATGTAAACCACATCACTTCACTAACTCAATCTAATTATTACTCTCATGAGCAGGAACATCACATCACATACTACTTATACATTATAAACATAAACTCAATCTACTCATAATGCGAAACATTCATGCATGAAAACAAAGAACTCCTCAAAACTTTCAATTTTTTTTCAAAATTTTCAAAAATTTCCTTTCTTGTAACTATATACCCTCACCCCCAAACTTAAATGTGACCATGTCCTCATGGTAAAAAATAAAGAATGAGAATAGATATAGTTACCCTTGAAGCGCAGTCCTGGATTCTTCGAAATGCTCAACCTCCTCCCCCAAACTTGATTCGGATCACCTGTAAATATACAATAAACACATACCCAAATATCATAGCAAGGGAAAATAAATGGTAAACATTACCATAAATTGACACACAAATTTTCAAGGAATTTTTCAAGAAATTGACACACAAATTGACATATATATGGTTCCTTCATACACATCCAAGGTGGTAAATTATAAGGCACAATCATCACAGGCCACATACTATACGCATTACTCATGTTACCAAATGGATTGAATCCATCAGTTGCTAATCCAAGACGAACATTACGAGGGTCAGCGGCAAACCAACTATGTTTATTGTTAAAATATTTCCAAACTTTTGAATCAGCTGGATGTCTTAGCTCATTCGCGTCCTTAACATGTTTTTCCTTATGCCAACGCATGTTTACTGTTGTATCATTTGACATAAACAGTCGTTGAAGTCTTGGTTTCAAAGGGAAGTGCCTAAGAACCTTTTGAGGTATTTTCTTACCCTTTCCTTCCCGAGGTTTATACCTTGACTCGCCACATTTTGGACAATTATCTTTGCCTTCGTTATCCTTCCAAAATAGAACACAATCATTTTTACATGCATCAATACAATCGTATCCGAGACCTAACTCACGCAACAAGCTTTTCGTATCGTAATATCCTTTGGGTAGCACATTATTGTCAGGAAGCATATCTTTCAACACCTCAAGCATCATGTCAAAAGATTTATTTGTCATTCGAGTCATAACCTTCACATGAAACAACTTCAATATCGCAGACAACTTTAAGTATTTTTCAAAACCTGGTCACAATTCGTGTTGTGCATCAATTAACAATCTATCAAAACTTCCTCCTTCTACATCAACATTAGGCAAATCTTCTTGTTGCTCTATATAAGTGGAGTTTCCCATCTGTACATTATCCACCCTTCTATTTTCAGCGTGAACATTTTCTTCATTAACATTAAGATTCCTCCTTTGTTGACGAACTTCCCCGTGATATATCCAATTGGTATACTCTTTGTGCATCCCATATTTCAAGAGATGTTTCTCAAGCTCCTTAAGTGGAGAATAAATTGTGTTTTGACAACGACGATATGGACATCGAGTCCTACCGATTGGATCTGTATGATGACTAGCAACTTCAATAAAGCGTTGAATGCCATTAAAATACAAGGCACTACCTCTAGTGTGATGATGAATCCAAGCCCTATCCATGTAGCTGAATAGAAAAATAAATTATAATGGTTATTACAAAACCAAATCATTTGACACATTCTTAAATTTGTAAGCATAATAACTATAACTTCGTTCGTGCTAAGTAGGTGATCATATCCCATTCAAGAACGCAAAGTCTAGATTACCATCACTATCTCTACTAATATGAATATCATTTCAGTAAATTTCAGCAGCATTTCCCCATGATTCTCCAAATACACGAGATAGTTCTAGTAATACACACTGATGTAACCAACAGTGTATGAAACTAGAACTAAATATGTATTCAGAGAATGTTGGGAGAAGCTATTAAAATTTACAAATAAATGAAATTCATGATAGTAATAGCTAATGATTGTAATGAAGATCTACATGCGTTCCCAAACTGTCCAACTAGGACAATTCAAGTATCATTGTAGTAACATGCTCTTCTTATTGCATAATAGGATAAAATATTGTTGGCAGGATTGAACCCACAAGGGAAAAAATACCAATGCTAATAAGCATCTCATGCTATCCTGTGTATGCAATGATTCCTACATGCATGTTGCAAACAACGATCCTCGAACGGGTCTAAAGGTTAGACGTGTGATTAAATGTATACAAATATGTCATAAAATAATTATAATTTAGTGAGAACCTATTCATCATGCTATCATTGCTAAATGGAGTCTGCCAGACACTATTATGGGTAATTGATATGTTCTTTGGTTTCATCAGTGGGGGTTGCTCAGATCAGTCTATTGCTTGTGTTGGGTCTATGCATCAGTTTTGCTATTGTATTAGTCTAGCTCTCACTACAAGAAATAGGTTTGAATTTTATTATCTTCAAATTATTTAATTTATGTTGATTTAACTTTTCTCTTACAACATAAAATTCAATGTATACATGTTATTTGAGGAACTCCCTATATATGATGGTTTAGGTTTGAAGTCTATGTAAAGCTTATTGTTGTTATTGATAGAGTGAGATAGTTATTCAAACTATATATAAGGTGAAAAACTATGGAGTTGTTTTTTTAGTAAGCGATCTGCAGATTTTTTCCCCACAATCTCTCTGTTTTAAGAGCTCTTATGCATCATATATATATATATATATATATATATATATATATATCTTATGCATCATATATATATATATATATATATATATATATATATATATATATATTCTGAGTTAGTTAGTTACTGGAGGCTGGTAGGAAATGATTTTGGAAAGCACATTATGAACATGACAGCAAGTGGAAGATTAGTACCCATTTGAAGTAAGACTTACTATTCTTTGATCAAACTAAAAATTGTGTATTGATAAGTTTAGAGAAATTGAACAGTTCAAGAACTGAACCTTTAAATGTTGAGTGTTCAACCTTCAATAATAAGTGATGTCTATCAATTAAAATTTTGTCTTATTTGTCGGTTATTATTATAACACTAAACTAAATGGATAATAAAACTGTTCACAAATTAAGTGCTAAGTTTTTAAGCAACACCTTCAATGAAGAAAAAAATAAAGAATTTAACAGGATTAGACTGTTTTAACTGACTTGTCCAAAATATATATATATATATATCCAAGTGATATATCATTTTCATTATCTAATGGAATTCAGAACCAATACCATTGTCTTTGCCAAATTAGTGCAAAAACACTATTTGTCTTTGGATATCCTCCTAAGCTTGTGAAACAATGAGTAAAAATTTAGCGGTAGGATCTGACAGCATACCAACAGGAGTTACGGAACTCATAAAAATTGAAAAGGTACAAATTTCTTTCAGAAAGTTTTAAGAGAAGGGACGATACTCGATGATAGGAGGAAATGTAAAATCATCCCATTCTGGTAATTATTGAACTATAACAATGAACTGTGGGAATCAGTTATTGAGCAAAAATTAAGGAATGAAACCAGTGTTCAAAATGTAAATTGGATTAATGTCAGAGAGATCTACTATGAAGGATATTTATTTACTTGGGCAATTGATACACTATCGTAGACGTAATCAAACAGATTTACATATTGGTTTTTATAATTCAGATAAGGCATATCATAGGTCCAAGTTAAATAAATTTGGTGGGCTTTAAACCAAAAACCAATCACACAAACTCAGATCAAACAGATATACATCTTACCTTCGCTACTTTGTTCCCAACTAGTATCTTGATGCACTCTGGGTTTGTGGAGTAGAGCTCTACTTCCTTCGCCCAAATTTCTGACAAGTTCGTAAATGTTTCTCGTCCTGTTACATCATAGACTAAAATGAGAAGAAAATCATAAACGAATTGCATAACTTCACCATATGGAAGTCAGGAAATTTGGTGTAAAAGTTGCAATTCCATGGCTAGTGGAAGCATGAGGCTAGAGAATAATTTAATACAATTATGTCAGGTATGAGGTATATATGGAGTTAAATGCAAAGTAATTCAGACTATCATATGTAACTTCAAGTGGGGTAATATTAAACCTTGCTAACCACTATAATATTGTCAAGAACAAGCACATGTTATTAAATTACAAGACAGTTAGATTGGAAGATGAAGATAGTTGAATCAAAATAATCTTTATAACATAACTAAAAATTATAAAATAGGAAAAGAAAATAAAATAGATGAGTGTTCACGTTATCATCTTCTTATAGAGAGTTCAGACAAGAAGAATGCATCAACAAAGAGGAAATTCAAATTTCCTTTGGCAATTAAATAATCTCATAGTGTTTGACATCTCAGTAAAGAGCAAGAGCTTATACCCCAAATGGAAACATCAAGAAACACAAATATACAAAGATATATTCTATACAAAGATAATCTACAGCTAAAGACATAATCTTCAATATACATACAAATATGTATAGGTTAGTTAGCATTCTCAAATACTCTGACAAGGAAGATAAATTAGGGTTAATTCCCCTTAGATAAGAGGAATTAGGGTTGATATGTGCCGATAAAACAAACTTAATCCTAGCCAAAAAGAACAAAAATGATGCCCAATCTACCAATACAGAATCAAATAGCAAGAATTAACAACAAATGTAAAACCGATTGGCCAATCTTGAGGAATTGTCAATAAAATGAAACCCATTTCCAGTATGAAGTAGAAATGACCAAATCCACAAAAAAAAAACCTTATTAATCGAATCGAAAGAAAACCCATGTCAACAAAAAGTTCGAACAACTGTGACCAAGAGAGAAATCAAGAATATGAGATCAATATGAACCCTAAATACTATATCTATATCTATATAATATATATATAGAGAGAACAGTGGATCATACCCTGGTTCTTAAAGAGAGAGAAATCGCCGAATGTTTTTCCTTCTTGTTGTTCCTCCGCCTAATTTCAAACCCTAGCAAGCGATGTCACTGGTGTGTTGAGAGGTGAGTGTTTTGATCGCCATGAGAGTGAGAGCATGTTGATGTGTGAGCTTAGCTAGGGTTCCTAATTTGAGAAGTGTTGACGACAAGAACAAAGAGAATAGCTAGATATTTGGCACAAAGTGTTTTATTCAGACAAGAACAAGGAGACATACGTGGAGCTCTCTCAACCGTCCTTAGGTTTTTTTTTCTTTTTTTGTTTTTCTTTTTTGGCTTAATATTTGGCACAAGTGTTTTCATTTGCCCTGTTTGACGGCAATAATTTGCGCTAAAAGAAGCCAACAAATGTTTTGGGCTTTTGGCACAGTTCAAATTTAGTGTGACTAAAGATAGGATCTTTAGGGACGGTTTAATATTTCTGTGACTAAAAATGGGTTCTTTAGGGACGTTTCTTAAGAGTGTCGCTAAAGGACCATCCCTAAAAGCCAATTTTCTTGTAGTGTCAGGTGTTTCACATTAAAGACATCAGAAGTCTTCAAGTGACTAGGGAGACGCAACCGGTATGCGTTGTCATTAATCTTCTGCAATATCTCACAGGGTCCAATCTTCCGCTCCTTAAGCTTATTATACTCGCCAACAGGGAAACGATCACGAGTTAATACAACCCAAACAAAATCACCAACATCAAAAAGTACCTGACGACGATGACTGTCCGCTCGAGCTTTGTACTTGGCATTGCTCTCGTGAATGGCCAGTTTCACCTGCTCATGGATGCCTCGAAGATGTTGGGCCAACTCATCTTCCCTAGGATGCAAACGGCACACACGTGGAATGGGCGCTAAATCCAGTACTCCAGATGGATTCTGACCATAGACAATCTCAAAAGGGCTCATTCCTGTGGTCCTGCTCGTTGACCTGTTGTAAGAAAATTATGCTTGAGGTAATGCCAAATCCCACTGCTTGGGTTTAGTGCCTGCCAAACACCTCAACAGATTGCCTAGACTCCGATTCACCACTTCGGTCTGACCATCCGTCTAGGGGTGATAAGCGCTGCTGAAATTCAGATTCTTGCCCAGCTTTCCCCATAAGCACCTCCATAAATTACTGATGAACTTGGTGTCTCGATCTGAAGTGATGGATCGAGGAACACCATGGAGACGCACAATCTCCCTGAAGTAAAGATGGGTTATCCGGGCAGCATCCATGGTTTTCCTGCAAGCGACAAAATGGGCCATCTTGGAAACCTGTCAACCACAACTAAAATAGAATCACAGGCCCGTTGGGTACGGGGTAAGCCCAACACGAAGTCCATGCTGACATCGAACCAAGGAGCTTCGAGAACTGGTAAGGGGGTGTAAAGGCCTGCATTGGTGAGGACACCCTTAGACCTTTGGCATACATAACAACGCTCCACAAAATGAGCCACGTCACTGGTCAATTTGGGCCAATAATAATTAGAAGCATTAAGGGTCAATGTCTTGTCTCGCCCGAAGTGACCCTCATTATGAAGTTCACTAATAATCTATTGCCTTAGCGAACAATCTGGAATGCACAATTGTAGCCCACGAAACAAATAACCATTATGCAAAAGGAAATCATGACGATGACCATATGTTACCTCCTGAATGATCTTTCTAAATGAAGGATTTGTGGCATACAAATCAATGAAAGTTCCAAATCCTACGACTCGGGTACTCATGGTGGTGAGGAGTAAAGTGCGACGACTAAGGGCATCTGCAACACGGTTCTGGCTCCCTGATAGGTGCCTTAGGGTAAAGGTGAACTCTTGTAAGTACGCCACCCATTCGGCATGTCGTCTGCTCAGCTTGTGTTGACCATTTATGTACTTCAGGGCCTCATGATCAGTAATAAGGATGAATTCCTTATGCACAAGGTAGTGACGCCAATGCTTCAAGGACCGAACGATGGCATAAAACTCCAAGTCGTAGGTGGAGTAATTCTTCTTGGATCCCGACAGCTTCTCACTGAAAAAAGCTATGGGTCGCCCTTCCTGACTTAGAACACCACCAATGCCAACTCCAGATGCATCACAATTCAGCTCAAACACTTTATCAAAATCAGGAAGTGCCAACACCGTTGCCTCTGTCGTCTTCTGCTTGACCAGTTGAAAACTGGCTTCTGCCTCCTTAGACCAGTGGAAATCACGTCCCTTGAGGCACTCTGTGATAGGAGCAATCAGATGCTGAAATTTCTGATGAAGCGGCGGTAGAAGGATGCCAACCCATGGAAACTCCTGACATCATGCAAGGTTTTTGGCTACGGCCACTCCAAGACTGCATCTATCTTCGACTAATCTGCATGAACACCATCAGTAGACACAATAAAACCCAGAAAAGTTACAGAAGTAATGAAGAAAGAACACTTCTCCGGATTAACAAACAGGCACTCCATCCTGAGCATATCAAAAATTGCACGGAGGTGATCAAAGTGTGAGGCCCATGTAGGGCTATAAATAAGGATATCGTCAAAGTAGACTACCACGAATTTCCCCATGAAAGGCCGTAAAACCTGATGCATAAATCTCATGAATGTGCTGGGCGCATTGGACAGTCAAAATGGCATAACCATCCACTCATACAACCCATGATGTGTCTTAAACGCCGTATTCCACTCGTCTCCAGGCCTTATTCGGATTTGGTGGTATCCGCTCTTAAGGTCAATTTTGGAGAAGACCTTAGAACCGGACAGTTGATCTAGCACGTCATCCAGGCAGGGAATGGGAAATCTGTACTTCACCGTAATCTTGTTGATGGCTCTGTTGTCTATACACATGCGCCATGACCCATCTTTCTTTGGCACCAGCAAGGCAGGAACGGCACATGGGCTCATACTCTCACGGAGGTAGCCTCTCTCCAGCAACTCTACTACCTGTCGCTGCAACTCTTCAGCTTCCTTTGGGCTAAGGCGGTATGCTGGTCTATTGGGCAAACTCTAGCCCGGAATCAGGTCGATCTGATGCTGAATATCTCTCATAGGCGGCAGTCCAGGAGGAAGGTCTTCTGGCATCAAATTAGAGAATTCTAAAAGCAGCTGTTGGTCCTCCGTGGGTAATTCTAGAACCTCATCTGCTGCACTATTTCCACAAGGCAGTAAAGCATAAACTACATGTTCATGCTCAACTTCAACCAAAACCTGGACATAGAAAGCAGATTGTTACTATTGACAACCGGTGTGGGATTGGGTCCTTCCCGACGAGGTGCCAACATAATATTTTTCCCTTTGATGCTAAGGGAATATGTATTCTTCCGTCCGTCATGTACCACACTTCGATCATATTGCCAAGGTCTGCCTAACAGTATATGACACGCATCCATGGACACTACCTCACACCAAGCATTATCGAAATATTTCTTGCCAACAGAAAAAGACACTAAGCATTGTCTATCTACTATTACCTCACTGCCCTTATTCAGCCATGACAATTTGTATGGCTTGGGGTGACGATCTGTCTTCAACTGCAATTTCTGGACAGCGTCTTTAGAGACTACGTTCTCACAACTGCCACTGTCAATAATCATCTTGCAGACTTTATCGGCCACGGTGCAGGTTGTGTGGAAGATATTGGTTCTCAACCAATCATCTTCGGAATTGCCTCTGGGAGTCAGGAGGCTCTTATGAATGACCAGAGTTTCATGGCCGTCTCCATACAACACATTGTGACACCCCTAAATTTCCATGCATAGGTTGGCCAGGCCCATACACAGAAAAATAGGAGCGTCTGTAATTGATAACATAAGCACAGAAGAGAAGACATAAAATCGAAATATAATAATAACAGCAATAACAAAAACAAGGATACCACTTATACATGAAGAAGACCAACCCCAATACATCCTTAAATAAAATAAGTCCCACAAGGTACAACTTGGAAATCCCATAAACATGGACCCCTAGAAACACACTTAAAAGAAATGCAACATATGTCATTTATCGGATCCTACCTTGGAGTGGAAGGGAAATATGATAGGATCGAACAGATAGATATGACGTCCTCACCCTTGCTGGTGAAACTGCCAAGGACCTGAAACAACGTAATCCAGTATAATTCTTGAAACACATAATAACAATATAAATCCATGTCCAGAATCTGATAACAAAGAAAATAGAGAAAAACAATTACATAAATATGCAATATTTTCTAATAACAGTTTTGAAATCTTTGTCAACATTGAAACCTAAAATATTTCTGTATTCAGATATTTATACTTAGTTCCAACCATATACACCTCTTCCGAATCATACCAACAAGACACATAACCACGAATCCATACATGTATATCTACACATGGTAAAAACAGATTTGTATGTATAGCTAGATATAAACATAGTCTCATGCATATATCAATATATCACCACAAATCTCTATGTATATACAAGATCTATACATATAATCATGGATCTGTACATATATGTATAACCAGAATATAAATCATCATATATATATATATATGAATATAAACATACTCTAACAGATCTATACATATATACCTATATAAATCCACGAATCTCTACATATATATAAGATCTATATATATACTTATGGATCTATACATATACATATAAACAGAATATATATCATCACATAAATAAACATGAATATGAACATACTCTAACAAAACTATACATATATGCCTATATAAATCCACGAACCTCTCTATATATACAAGATCTATATATATACTTATGGATCTATACATATACATATAAACAGAATATATATCATCACATAAATAAACTTGAATATGAACATACTCTAACAGATCTATACATATATGCCTATATAAATCCACAAATATCTACATATATACAAGATCTATATATATACTTACGGATCTATACATATATGTATAAACAGAATATATAAATGTCATATATGAACATGATTTACACATACATATACATATATGAAAAATACTATCTAGCAGATTATAGATGCATACGGTAAAGGTTACGAAATTTTAGTACAAAGAGGAAGAGTAGAACATATGTCTTGCCTGATTTGGAGAGCTTACTACACCACGGATCCAGATCCAAACCAAGTATTTACTCTCTCTATCTATATATAAATATGTATATGTATATAGATGAGTGAATAAGAAGAGAGAAGTCTAAAAGTTTTCCT
Organism: Cornus suecica; assembly: GCA_963922005.1. Lineage (NCBI taxonomy): Eukaryota > Viridiplantae > Streptophyta > Magnoliopsida > Cornales > Cornaceae > Cornus > Cornus suecica. Next base: position 19,252,326 of record OY998240.1, on the reverse strand, counting down.
TAGTCTTGAGAGATAATAAGCTGAAAAATCCTTATGGTTATATAGGGGAAACTAGGTTATGGCGAATGACCATAATGCCCCTAGATCTGCCACAATAACCATCATGCCACTCGTCTTAAAGACTAATATGCCCTTATCATATCCCATAATAACAAACTTACCTAGTAGTCATAAAATGACTAGAGTACCCTTACTCAATAATTTAAATACCCACCATACCATCCAAAATAAATAAAGAAATAACATAATTATTTAAATACGGGGTATTACACACATCCTCATCTCCTTCTTCGTCATACACTGGCTCTCCAACCTCCTCAGTCTCGTCTTCCACGCCTTCATCAAGCAGTAGATTTTTGCCAGTCTGACTGGCAGGCTTCCTGCAATGGGTTGCTATATGCCCATGTTCACCATATCGAAAACACTTAATTGTAGGGTTAGGATTACCCTTTGGTGGCTGCTGGGGAGGACGGGATTCTTGAGGGCGAGATAGCCTATTGCTTTGGTCGTTTCTGATGATGGGTCTACAGCAAGGGCACGCTGGTAGGGTTCAGAAACTGTCCACAGCGAGTGAAGGCTGAGGGCATCCTGCAGAGGTTGTCGTAAACCCCCCAAATATCGTGCCACCATTTGTTCCTCTGTCTCAGTCAGATCATTCCGAGCGATCAACTTATAGAACTCCTCTGTATAATCTTCTACCGATCTCATCCCTTGCCTCGGCGAATGAAGTCGTTGAAACAGGGTTTGAGTATAGCCAAAGGGAAGGAAGTAACTCTTTATCTTCTTCTTCATCTTCTCCCAATCAGTGATCTTGGCCTTGCCCTGCCTGTTTCTTGAATGTTTCAACTACTCCCACCACGCAGATGTTCTACCCTTGAGTTTGATGGCCACCAATTTCACTTTGACACGATCCGGGACCACTTTATAATCGAAAATGTGTTCTACTTCATTCAACCAATCAATAAAGCAATCGGCTTGTAACGTACCAGAAAACTTGGGCAGGTCAAAAACTCGGGCAGGTCTACCTTGAAGATGAGATCTCCATGATGGTACTGATTGTGATACGGATTTTCGAAGGTGGAATTGTCAGTATCAGAATCTTCCACATCATGATTACCGATTTCCTGTGCCGCCAGGCGCTGGGTTAACTCTGCCACTTGCCTCTGCAAATCCTCAATCATAACATCCTGAATGTTACGATCACGGTGCGGGACTTCCTCAATCGGAACCTGCCCACGACGACCACCACGACCACGACCACGATAATTAGCCATCGAAAACTGATGGAAATACCGTCTCAGGAAGATGTTGGGCTCTGATACCAATTGACGCCAGACAGAATAGAGATTATTCTGCAGGCTAGTGAAATAGGTAATTTGCAAGGAAAAAACAGAAGAATTCGACCCAAAATTCAGAGAACACTCTGGAATTTAATAAAATTGTTTATAATCAAGAATGACAAAAAACAACCCACAAGCCGGGTTAAAATAGTTGAAAATTGACCCCTAATGGGATTTTTACCAAAAATAGCAAAACCCTAAAAGTCTTACCAAAACGAAATACGGAAAGAAATCAAAAGATTGCCAAAAATCTGGCCCAAATCGGGTTCAGAATCATCTCCTAATTGACAAATAAAATATTACCATAAATAGCAAAAATTAACTAAAAATAAAGATTTGAAAAGGAAAACATCGGATTTAGCGTAGCTTGGTGGTCACGACGTGTGCGCCGAAGTTAGCTTTCCGAATCGGGGTCACGGGCGCGAATCGGACACTTGTAGCTCCAGTTATGGCCAAAAAACCGACACGTGCACGGAAACCGCCCCAATTAGGCTAGATCACAATTTCTTGCCATCCTTGCGCTGATCCTCCCGCTCCAGGTAATCCAGCGCCATCAATGACCAATCTGACAGCTCGGCATCGTCTGACTCGGATCCCCCTGCATCAATAAGTGATCCACAAGTTAAGGAATTGTCATATTTATGGATTAAAAAGTCCATGAGGAAAGATGGTTTGATCAAATCCCACGATTTAAGGGATTGATAAACTTGGGAAAGGGGATTTGACCCATTGACCAAGTTGTGTATAAATAGGTGATGAAATATTGAATAAATGATCCAATTTTTTACCCCAATTATTATTGTGTATTTTTCTGCATTTACATAATTGGCGTCTTCTGTGGGAACCACCATTATTGAAACCTTTTTCAATAAGCTTCTCATTCTCTACGAAAAAGCTGAGATTTATACCATCCATGGCGGTAATCACCCGTTCACAGCAAACTGATTTACCTCCAAACGGGGGCCAGCAAGCAGAGGATCCGATAAGGCGATCCCTGGAGGAGAGGACCGCCGAATTGGAGAGGCAGAACGCTGAATTAGTGGCAAAACTAGCCCAGCTTCAGAACCCTCAAGAGGTCCAAAACGATGAACAGTCCAGCTAGCAGGATCGGTCCATAGGCCACCGGTCAGAAAGGGACAACCACCAAGTAAAATCCAGCAACGATCGGGAGGAGCACGTGGAATCATCCCTACAAGTGCTTGGTGGGCGCAATCCTGAGGAGATTCTGACCATGAAGAAGTTGGATAAAATTATGACCAGATTCCAGAGGGAGGTGCTGAAGGATCTGAAGGTCCAGAACCCTATCGATCTGGCCTCCGAGGCGTCCATCAATGTCGTGCAGACCCCTTTCACCGTGGCGATCACCAGTGTGCCCTACCCGGAGAGGTTCAGACTACCGAAGTTCACCTATTCGAAGGCACGAAGAATCCAACAGAGCACATCTACCACGTTCATACCAAGATGAATGTTTACAATGAAAACGAGGCCTTACTCTGCAAAGTCTTCCCCACCATCCTGACCGAAGCAGCCCTGTTTTGGTTCAGAAAACAACCACCCCGATCCATTAGAAGCTGGCTCAGACTCTGCGAGTTATTCATAGCCCAGTACTTCGGTAACAAAAGGCAGAAGAAACCTATCTCCAGTCTGTTCACCATGATCCAAGAAAAGGGTGAGTCCCTGAAAAGTTTTGTCTCGCGTTTCAATGTCGAGATGTCCTCAATTGATAATTGTGACTAACATTTGGTTGTCGAAGCCTTCAGAATGGCCCTGATCCCTGGAACCAAGTTCCATTAGTCCCTGGTCAAGAGGCTACAAGCAGACATCGGAGAGCTCAATTCCAGGGCACAAGGGCACCTCCGAATAGAAGAAGAGTTGGCCATATAACAAAGAAGAACAACATTTGCAAGCGTAGAGGCAAGAACAACAGAGCCTTCCAGGATAAAGGATCGAGCACCAGACCGGAAGCAACCGAGCAATCCTCCCACACTTTCCCCAGTCCCAGAGAAACGCCAGAGGTTTGAAGACAAAGTCATTCCCTTAAAGGTTACCCTGGCCAAACTGTACCAGGAGACTAAGGGTAAAGGAATATACCGGTCGCCACCACCCATCAGACATCTGATGGATCAAAGAGATATATCGAGACAATGTGCCTTCCATGGCGAGTACGGACACCACGTCAATGAGTGTAGAAGCTTCAGGAGACAGGTGGAAGCCATGATAGCAAAAGGAGAGCTGACCGAGTATGTTGCCATGGAAGGAACCTGATCAGATCAACCACCTCATGCACCCGCCAAGGGGGCAATAGGATAGCCCATAAGAATCATTCACATGGTTCATGGAGGACCAAGTCGATCAGAATTAGAAGAAGCCCATAGATCTCAAATGCATTAAGCTCAAAAGCTGAGAAGGATTGGGGAAGTCAGCGAGTTCCGAAGCTCGAAAGAAGATGCCCGTATAATTTTCTCCTCCGCAGATATACGAGGCATTCAATCTCCATATGACGATCCCTTGGTTATCTCTCTCATGGTCTCGAATTGCTTGATCAGAAGAGTGATGGTTGACCCAGGGAGCAGCGCTAACATTATCACCAAGTGAGCCTTTGAGAAGTTAGAGATCAACCCCTAGGAGATAGTCCCTTCCAGGAGCCAGATAGCCGGATTTGATGGGAGAAGAGTGGACCATGTGGGAGAGATTCAACTACCGGTAAATTAGCAAGGTGCACGCTTAGGGAAACCTTCATGGTGGTAGATGTCAAACCCTCCTACAATCTCCTTATGGGGAGAGGTTGGATCCATCGGATGCACGGAGTCCCGTCAACTATGCATCAGGTCATGCAATGCCTCGATCCGAATGGAATTGATGTGATTGACATCAGGGGCGATCAGGTAGCAGCCAAGGAATGTTATGTTGTTACCATGAAAAGTCTAAAGAAAAGGGCTGAACCAGAACGAGGGCCACGACCCAAGCCAGTACCGAATGACCAATAGCAATTACAAGAAGAGGGTTCGAGGTCATCAATAGCAGCTGAACCTTTACTTGAAGTACAGATCTACCCCGATCACCCCGAAAGGCTGACTTATATCGGCTCTGGCCTTAGCTCGGAGGAGAAAGAAGAAATGGAGGGCCTACTACGCTCTAACGCTGACATATTTGCCTGGGGACATATAGATATGACTGGCATCAATCCGTCAGTAGCCCAGCATTCCCTCAACGTGGATCCCGGGGAAAAACCTATCAGACAGAAGCAAAGGCAGATGAGGGCACAACGGAACCAGATCATAGCTGAAGAGGTTGATCGACTTCTCCAAGCAGGATTCATAAAGGAGGTATAATATTCGTCCTGGTTGGCAAACGTTGTTGTGGTCCAGAAAAAGAATGGGAAATGGAGGGTGTGCGTGGACTTCACCGATCTGAACAGAGCATGCCCGAAAGACTGTTTCCCCTTACCAAAGATCGATCAGATGGTAGATGCCATCGCAGGATTCGAGCGCTTGAGTTTTCTCGATGCGTACTCTGGATATAACCAGATACGAATGAACCCTGATGACGAGGAAAAGACAACATTCATCACTGAATCAAGTACATATTGTTACACAGTTATGCCTTTCGGACTAAAAAATGCAGGTGCAACCTTTCAGAGGTTGGTGAGCAAAGTTTTCCAGGGCATGATGGGATCCACCATAGAAGCTTACATTGATGACACGGTGGTCAAAAGCAAAGTAAAAAGTGATCACCTGACTGATCTGCAGCAGGTGTTCGGCACCCTCAAAAAGTACAAAATGAAGCTCAACCCATCAAAATGTTCCTTCGGGGTGTCATCAGGCCAGCTTTTGGGGCACATAGTTGATCGGATGGGAATTCAAGCTAGCCCGGTACAAGTTAAAGCACTCATGGAGTCAGCAGAGCCAAAATCCCGGAAGGAGATCCAGGTGCTAACTGGAAGAATATCGTCCCTCAGTCGATTCATCTCTCGGTTAACCGATCGGTGTAAGCCGTTCTTTCAAGTAATAAAAAGGGCGAAAGGAGAGGTCTGGGGGCTAGAACAAGCGGAAGCCCTGAAGAAACTCAAAAGCTACATGGCAAAGCCTCCTATACTGCAACCCCAAAAGCCAATGAGTCGCTACACCTGTATCTGGCCATATCTACAACATCTACTAGCGCCGCTCTGGTCAAGGAGGGCAAGGGGTACCAAACACCAATTTTCTACTCCAACAAAGCCCTTGCTGATGCGGAAACTCGCTACTTAAAGCAAGAGAAGCTGGTACTATCGCTGATCAATGCTAAACGACGTCTTCGGCATTATTTTGAAGCACACCCAATCATAGTACCGACAGCAACCCCGATCAGATCCATAATGGCGAAACCTAAGTTATCGGGGAGAGTGTCCAAATGGGCAATAGAACTCGGGATTTTTGACATAACTTATGTCCCCCGAACGGCCAGCAAAGAACAAGCGGTAGCTGACTTCCTATTGGAAACAGAAACTACAGATTCCTTAGAAGAAAGTGAGCCTGGTTTATGGGTTGTGTTCGTGGACGGATCATCAAACACCAACAGAGCAGGGATCGGGATAGAGTTCGTAACACCGGATGGTACTAAAATCCAACGGTCTGTTCGATTAGAGTTTCCTGCCTCTAACAATGAAGCCGAGTATGAGGCCCTTCTTGCATGAATTCGGTTGGCCCGAAGCCTTCAAGTACAGAAAGCAGAGGTACGAAGTGATTCCCAGTTGGTCATACGGCAGTTAAATAGGGAGTACGAAACCCGAGAGCCGAAAATAGAAGCGTACAAGAATTTGGTTCTAAAGGAGGCCGAAGGGTTTCAACAAATAACCTTTGAACAGATTCCCAGAGGGGATGACTCCGTAGCCGATCATCTGGCTAATCAAGCCTCCACGGCAGGAGAAGGTATGACTCATACTGTACCAATAGACTTCATCGCCCGATCAAGCTTGGAGCCCTCCGAAGAAGTAATGGTCATTCCATGGGAGCCAAGTTGGATGGACCCTATAGCATATTATTTAAAGACTGGTGCATTGCCTGAGTCAAAATCAGAAGCCCAAAAAATAAGAATGAAGGCAGTCAGATATGCTCTCTACAACGGCCAACTATACCGAAAGTCTTTCTCCGGGCCATACTTGAGATGCCTCACGCCCTCCAAAGCTTCGGCAGTCATGGAAGAGATTAATGTAGGAGCCTGTGGCAATTATTCCGAAGGAAGATCCTTGGCCCATAAAGTTCTCACCCAGAGATACTTATGGCCCTATCTGTCAAGGGACGCGGAAGTCTACACCCGACACTGTAAAAAGTGCTAATTTCATGGAGATGTCATTCATCCACCTCCGGAGTTACTGAACCCAACAATTATCCCTCACCCCTTTGCCCGATGGGGTATGGATATTGTGGGTCCTCTCCCAAAAGCGATACAATCTACCACCCATGTTCTCTTGGCTACAGACTACTTTACCAAATGGGTAGAAGCCGAGGCATACCCCACTATCATAGGAAGCCATGTTATAAAGTTCATCTGGAGCCACATCATTTGTAGATTCGGTCTACCCCGAACTATAATGATGAATAATGGCACCAATTTGGATAATAGGAAAGTTCAAGCATTTCTGGCAAAGCATGGAATCAATCAAAACACTTCTTCTGTCGGCTATCCACAGGGAAATGGGCAGGCTGAAAGGACACACAGAACTATTTTTGATACACTCAGGAAAATGCTTGAAGAGGCAAAACGAGCCTGGTTGGAGAAGTTGCCCGAGGTGTTATGGTCCTATCGGACTACTCCGAGGCAACCAACAGGAGAGACCCCTTTCGCCATGGCGTATGGGGCCGAAGCAGTTATCCCAACCAAGTTAAGAGTACCTACTCTGAGAAGTCAAGCCTGGGAGGAAGGTCCGAACAATCAACACCTTGCCAATGATCTGGACCTCCTAGAAGAAAGAAGGGAAGTTGTCGGGATAAGGCTGGCTGCCTATCAACAACAAATTAGGGCACAATTTAATCAGAAAGTCAAGAGAAGAGAATTCTAGGTAGGCGATATGGTACTTAGAAGAAAGATTGGGATTATAGGAAAATTGCAAGAGATATGGGAAGGACCTTACACAGTAGTTGAGGTCATCGGACGCTGAGCCTATCGGGTACGAAAGAACAAAACAGGTCGCATCGAGTCCAACTCTCAGAACGTTTATCGGCTTAAGAGGTACTATCCTTAGGAAGTTTCTTTTGCTAAAGCTATGTCTCTCTTATGATATATACTTCTATTGTGATAAAGCATATGTGCCCGATGTCGGCACATCTGCTTCATGATCCTCAAGTTCATTTCAAGAAAGATACATTCTATTGCAAGTGTTCCATGTTTAATTAAAATATTCCTAACTGTTTGAGTTCAAACTTGATTTGAACCAACAAGAGGATAACAACAAGCCTAGAGAGGCAGATGCCCGAAGGCTCCATTTTAATTAAATTATTCCTAAGTGTTGAGTTCAAACCTGATTTGAACTAACCGGAGGACAAATACATGCCTCAGGGGCCATGTGCCCGAAGGCTCCATTTTAATTAAAATATTCCTAAGTGCTGAGTTCAAACCTGATTAAAACTGACCAGAGGACAAATACAATCCTCAGGGGCCATATGCCCGAAGGCTCAATTTTAAATTAAATTTTTTCCTAAGTATTGAGTTCAAACCTGATTTGAACTAACCAGAAGACAAAGAGAAGCAAAATGGGTCATATGCCCGAAGGCTCAATTTTAAAACTAAAATTTTCCTAAAGTGTTGAGTTCAAACACTGCTTTGAGCTAACCAAATGACGAATGAGGGCATCAAGGACTATATGCCCAAAGGCTCAATTGTTTTCATAAGTGCTGAAGTTTAAACATAAATATGAACAAGCTAGATGACAAGAAGCAAGTATCAGGGGCCATATATCCGAAAGCTAAATGTTACAGGAAAGCAAGAGCAATCATACACCGTGATAGGGAAATCCTTTTTCATTGAATAAAAAGAGAGAAATTACAAAAGTACCCTTTGGGGTAAGAACAAATAAACTTTAAAAACCTATTCTACTGATCGGGAGGATGATATTCTTCTCCCTTCAAAAAAGCGGCGAACCGCTTCTCGTTTTCGGAGGCGGGAGGGGTTTTGTAGGGAACGGGAACTCCCATGTGGGCGTCTAACTCCTTTGCGGTCTTAAACTCCCGAGCTACCAAAGGAATATGCTTCATTTCGTGTCTCTCTCGCCAAGCTCTAGCCGATCGGAGATCACAGATGACGCAGTATCGGTTGTATATATCGAGACCTCCTAGGCGGTACACTTCCACTTTGGCCCGCTCAAGAGCCAGGTGGTTCTCTGATTCTGCCTTTTCAGCTGCCATCTTTTTGTTAGTTGTTTTCACTTCTTCTAGCTCAACAGCCAAGGCTAGCTTTTCAGCCATCAGAGCCCGCTTCTCCGCCTCGCCAGTCTCCATAAGGATCTTTTGCTCTAAGACAGTCTGGCGAAGGCCATCTGCCTTCTTGACTAGAGCAGCCCGGTGGGCATGATTTTACTTGATCTGGGCCTTCATATTGGCCATTTCCTTAACGTTAGACTCCACGATGTTGTTGTAAGCCTAAACACCATAGAGAAGTTGTACGAAGAAGACATGTTAGTGTATAATGTGGCAATAGGCAATAAACCAAGCTCCAAAATGAAGAGCAAGTGTATACCTCCATAACCATTATGGAAGTCTTCTTTGCCAGATCAGTCCTGGAGATTTTGGATTGAGCGACCCTATCAGATGGTGTCCAGATCCCTTTTTCCATAGCCCGAAGAGCTTCTAGATGGGTAAGGGTAATTTGATCGGCGCAGACCGGAGTCCCATTTGGTATAAGGAACTTTTATCAGGGAATTGAAGTACGGGATGCCTCCGGAGAGTGGGGGGTATTGCTTGTAGAAGCATTATCAACTTGAGTTCTGGCCCTCTTGTTGGCCATTCCGCCACTTGTACTGGACCGGGTCCTGATAACTGGAGGATTTACTGGAGGCTAGGGTGGAGCTACCGGATTCTGTGATGGTGGCGTTACCGGGCTCTGAGCAGGAGGAGGTACTGAAGCTGCCGGTGGTGCTGTTGAGAGTGGTACAACATCAACCAGGGTGACCCCTTCGAGAACTTGAGGGCGTCTGGCAGAAAGAGGTTTGTCAGGAAATTCCATCATGTCAACAACAACGCCTAAATTATAAATTGACTCCAAATTTTCCAAAGTCAGCAGATCGGTCTTTGACCCAGACATGGGTTTTCAGGAGGCCTATACGTTGTTTTATGAAAGTAAGGGGAATGTCCCTATCCTCATAACCCATAAATTTGTAGGCATAATCCCCTTGATGAAGATCACAGTGTTCGCAAAGGCAAGAGACTTTATGAAGGGGGCGGTAGATGGGCAGATGGATGGCACCGAATGTATTTGGGATCGGGAATAAACGAGAAAACGGGTAAGACTAGTTGCCACTCACAACTACCATTCTTTCTTTCCATCCCTTATCAGATTTTTTGGTATCAGTACATATACTCTGACCATGGAAGGGAAAGAGATTGTATCTACCCTTACTCGCTCTGGCATTTTAGAAGAAGTAAAAGAGGAACAGGTCGGCTAAACCTAGGTTAAGGTCCAGATCCCTATTGTACAACAAGAGCATGGACATAATCCTAAGGCTATTCGGGTTCAGTTGAAGAGGATGTAAGCCTAACATGAAGAACACATAGTGAAAGAACGGGTAGAGGAGAAACCTTAAAACCCTAAGGTGAACAGCCGATAGTAAAATACTACCGAGTGCTAGTCCCTGACTCTTGGTGAAATCAAGGTAACCTGGGTAGAGGGCCACATCAACATCCCCAAGTACTTGGGTCTCGACCCGAAGATGTTTGACATCTACTTCAGGACGGACTCTCTTAAATGGGGCCACTACAAATGGTTCAGAGGAATTGGGGTCTAGAGATTCAGTGGGACCCCTTGAAATAGGTGATTCCGGATTCGTTGACGAATGCGGAAGATCGGTATTTTTGGGAGTTGTTTTTAGGGCTCCTTGGCGAGTAGACTGGGGGTTGTCACTACTAGTGGGATCGGTACCAGTAGTGGAGAACAGAACGACCTCTTCTACCGACCGGGTGTCGTCGCTATCAGACATAATACTAAGAAAGGTAGAAGAGACAGAAGGGAGGCAGAGGTGAAAGTAAAGAAAAGGGAAAAAACCGTCCAACTTACTCAGATAATAGTGGTGCGTTAGGGAAGGCTTCGGGTGGAAGCAGACTACCATGCCAATGGAGGATCTGAAACTGACCAAATGAAAAATATTTCAGGGAGTCAAGAAGGACGTGCTTCAGATATGGAAGTTGAGAGTAGAGAATAGTTGTAAATGAGGAATGAAAAAATAAAGTGGCTTTGAGGGGGTTTTTATAGAAGGAGAGAAGGAGGCCAAAGGACTGCACGAAGCCCAAAGGTCGCGCAACCCACGATGAGCCGTCATGGTGCTAAGATTGAGGGAGTAATGGCCATTCATTTCAAATGTTAATAAATGCTTAGTAATGATTGACAACCTACTAACCATCATTTCCCATAAAAGTGCATGTATGTATATATATGTGTGTATAGTGGTATTCAAATTTTCGGTCATGGGCTTTAAAAGAGAATCACAAAGCGCATAACCTCAGGGGCCTGTGTAATAGTCAAAATAATACATGGCCCAACCAGGATGGACCACTGGACTGATGGGCCGAAGACGGATGGGCCGAAGAATAGATGGGTCGAAGACGGATGGGCTAAAGAAATAATGGGCCTATGTAATATTCAAGAAAATAAGTGATCCACAAGTTAAGGAATTGTCATATTTATGGATTAAAGAGTCCATGAGGAAAGAGGGTTTGATCAAATCCCACGATTTAAGAGATTGATAAACTTGGGAAATGAGATTTGGCCTATTGACCAAGTTGTGTATAAATAGGTGATGAAATATTGAATAAAAGATCTAATTTTTTACCCCAATTATTATTGTGTATTTTTATGCATTTACAAGTCCTTTTTTTCGTCGCTTCGATGATGTTTGCTCATGGAGGGTGGTGGTGTCATGGAGGATGGTCTATGTGTGGCACCATGAGTAGCCATGTTTTGTGTTTAGCTTTAGAGGTGTGAAGAGAAGTGAGATGGCCCTTTTGAAGTTTTTGCAGTATTTAATGGCTCAATTACTTTGGGGAATAACATTGATTTAATCGAATATAGGTTGGACTTTGGAGAAAATTTTGTATTTTTTTATTTTTGAAAGAAATTTTTTTGTATTTTTGTCTTGAATATAGGTGGGGTAGAAAAATGTATTGTTTAATTTGGCATATCTTGGAACAAGGCATTTCATAATTTTCTCTTATTCGATCCACTAAAGTCCTTTGAGAAAAGTTATGACTGAAATTATTTATGTACAATCTGTTTTTTGTTTTAGAAGTTTTTTGCCGGTACTTTAATTAGATACCTGTTGTTTGGTTATACATTTAAGTATGAATTCAATGTTTATATGATTGTGTGTTTATTATTTTATAATTTGAGTCTTATTTGAAACAGAAGATTAGCAATTCGAAATTGTCTTTTCAAATTTTAAAAATAGATTTGATACTGAAAAAAACATGAGGTCGTTCGTAACATGCGTATTGTTTTTTGTGTTTATGTTTTCGATCATAAATCAATGTATTTTTTTGGCATGAATCATTTTTACACATTTTCTTTTGTTTTGCACAATAACGTGAATAGTTGAAATATTTTTTTAAAAAATAAAAACACCAATTTAATATTTTTGATGTCCTTGCACGGTTTTGTATTTTGCATGGTTTGCTTTATTAATATTATACCTAAAACATATTTGGTTCAAACTTAAAAAACCGAATTCAAATTTATGTTACCAAACATAATTCTAATTTTAATTAAAAATATTATACAACAAAAATATCTGATTTATTTTGATTAAAAACAACTCAAAAATCATAATGCGGCCCATGTATACATCCTTTTTCCTAAATACATAGCTCCTGTGTGAGAGTGTGATTGGCTCTTTTAAGCTTTTAATAATGTTAACAAAAACTCTACATCGTGTTAATTTTAAGTTTTACATCAGTCAAGAAGTTATGTGATGAAATATAATTCAGAAATCGATTGCAAAAATTGAATAATATGACAGGAAATTGTATTTTATTTTATTTCTCTTATTTGGTTGTAATATTGGAGGAGTGTTGTTTGTTATATATATATCCTCTTGGACCAAGACATCAAACCCAATGATGCTAGATAGGCCCTGTTTGGTAGGTGGTTATGGTTCCACCTGGTCTGGTCTGGTCTTGGTTTTTAGAGACCAAACCATGTTTGTTTGGATTGGTCTCAAAATTTGGAACCAGATCAAATGAGATCAAATTGAACCAAATATGATGTTTTTGGAACCAGTTTTTTTTGTGCTTCCACATGGTCTGGTTTGGTCTTGGTAACCAAAATCAGATTTTTGAGACCAACAATTAAGACCACCAAAAACCAAAATTGAATAAAAATAATAATATACAAAATAAATTAAATAATACATAAAAATAATAATAATAAATAAATTAAATAATATATAACAATAAATAAATGAATAAATAATAAAATATATTAATAAACAATTAATAAATAATTAATTAAAAATATATATTTAAAAATAAATTAAAAATAATGAATAATAAACAAAATGAATTAAATAATACATAATAATTATAATAAATGAATATAATAAATAATAAATAATAAATTAATAAAATATTTTTCGCAATAATTAAAAATGATTAAATAATAATAATAAATTAATAAATTAAATAAAACATATTAAAAAATAAAATACAAATAATGAATAATAAACATAATGAATTAAATAATACATAATAATAATAAAAATGAATATTATAATAATAAATAAATATAATAATTAATAAATTATAAAATATATTTATAAATAATTAAAAATTAATAAATAATAATAATGAGAAATTAATAATATAAATAAGAAATTAAATAAAATATATTTAAAAATAAAATAAACAAAATGAATTAAATAATACATAATAATAATAAAAATGAATAAATAATAAATTATATTTATAAATAATAATAATAAATTAATAAAATAATGATATAAATAAATAATGAAATAATAATAAATGAAATGAATTAAATAATGAAATAATAGTAAATAAAATGAATTAAACAATAAATTAATAATAAATAATAAATGAATAGAATATATTTATAAATTAATATATAAATAATAAAATATATTTATAAATGAAAAAATAATAAATAAATAATAAAATAATTTTATTTTTTTAAAAGGAAAAGATCAGACCAGAATATTTTACCAAATATGGTCTGGTTCAATATTTGTGAGACCGTGACAATCAAACCAGACCGTTTACCAAACAGACTTTTAAATTCAAAATCTAGATTAGACCAGATCACATCAGACCAAATTAGACCACACCATACCGCCTACCATGAAGTTAATTTCCTCCCTGTGCATGATGCTATAGTGGAACTATATTATTTTCCACCAATAAAATTCAGTTTATCCAACTTTTATTATTGTTATCTGTCACCCTTTGAAATTTGAACTTTTCTTTTTGTCCCTATCCAAAAGCATTTGTACATGTCATCACCTCCCCCACCTCTCAAAGATCCCATCTAAAATGTTAATTAGAGGGAAATTAAGGAAATTAAATTATTTATTTATCAAATATATTTGTGTTACAAAATATTTTTACAGTAGGGAAAAAAAAAACTATATGTTTCTACTTCATGTAAAGTCAAACACAAAACTGAAAGGCCTCCAAAATCCAAATCCTTTCAATAGACCTCCATTTGTGTGTGGACTAAGCACCAACAACTCCATTCTTGGTACACTCGAATAAGCAACTAAAACATTTTGTAGACACACAAATTCCATTTCTATCAACTTATAGACACTAACAACATAATATTATTAATCAAAGCGAAATACATGCTTATAAATAAAAAAGATAAAGATTGAACACATACCCTAAAAACAGATGTACGCAGTCTTATTTAAGTAAATACACACTTATAATACCTTGTAATATTAGTCAGACTAAGTCAACCACCTTGGCATCATCACCAATAATCTTGTACACATATGGAGCCGTCTCTCCCTCGGCACAAGCCTCCTCGCTGGTAAAATAATCATCTCCGACCCTTAAAAGTGCAGCAAGGACCAAAATAATCGGTATGGTGGCGGCCAAAGTAACAAAAAGATGAGTTGCAGCGGCTGTTAAGATGAGCTCAACCATGGTGGCAATCGCTAGCAAAGCAAAAACTATTCTCTTGTCAATAGTCTTGTAGGGCACAACTAGATTTGTGGGCAGAAGATATAGTATCAATGCATACAAGTATGCCACAGCTGACATGGCTACCAAAAAGATTAGTGATTGTTTTCGCTTTGGCACGAGGGTTATGACTAGAGTCACCCACACAAACAACATGAAGTATAACCTGAAATAGCTCAAGTTTCTGATGATTCGAAGAGCGGCTGCTTCTGGGCTAGGAGGGATGTTGAAGGGGCACATGAAGCTGAAGTTGTACTGGATTTTTCTGGTTGAGTCCTTTTTTTCGTCGCTTTGATCATGATCGGCAACTGGAGCCATCTCTTCGTCGGCACAAGCCTCGTCGGTCGCAAAATGATCATCTCCCACCCTTGAAAATACAGCATGGACCAAAATAGTTGGTATGGTAGCAGCCAAAGCAACCACTGGATAATTAGTTGCAAGGAAATATATGAAGAGCACAATAATGGTGGCAATAGCTAGCAAATCAAAAATTAATCTCTTGTTGATAGTCTTGTAGAGTACAACTAAATTTGTGGATACTAAATTTGTGGGTAGTAAACAATGTATCAATACAAACAAGTATGCCACAATTGAGATGACTACCACTAATGACACTCTTTGTTGTGGCAAGAGGTTTATGGCTAGAGTCACACACGTTAACAATATATAGAATAATCCGAAATAAACCAAGTTTCTGATAATTCGAACAACAGCTACTTCTGGACTAGGAGGGATGCTGAAGGGGCACATAGAGCTGTAGTTGCATTGGGGTTTTCCGGTTGAGTCATTATTTCCGGTGTTCGGATCATGATCATCCACGGAGGCTGGTGGTGACATGGACGATGGTCTTTGCGTGGTACCATGAGTAGCCATATTTTGTGTTTGGATTATGAGGGGTGAAGAAGTGAGATGGTTGTTTTGAAGTTATTGCATTGTTTAATGGCTCAAGTACTTTTGGAGAATGACTTCTAATTAATCGAATAGGTTGGACTTTAGAGGAAAATTTTGGATTTTTGTGTTGGAATTTTCTTTCCCTCACTTTCTAGGAAGACTTTGAGGGCCAACTGGGGTGACGGGTGATGGGAGAGCGTGAATAATAAATTTCATTTTCCTATTTGATATATTTTAAGGCTAAGTTAAGTGATTGTTTGGTATATCGGTCTGGTGTTGATTTTTGGTTTTTGTTTGGTTGGAGTTTGTGTGGTTTTATTTTGGTTTCAAATCATGTTTGGTGCAGATGGTTTTGGTATGAGAAAAAGTGAAACTGAAAAAACAAAACATGTTTGGTAGAGTTGGTATGAGCTGAAATTCTGAAATCAATCATATTTGGTAACTTGGAATAGTTTGATATTTTATTTATTTAAAATAATATTTTGTAAATATATATGTTTTAAAAAATAAAATATATAAATATTTAATTTTTCGAAATATTTAATTTTTCATAAATATTTAATTTTTTCAAAATATTTTACTTTTCATAAATATTTAATTTTTTCGAAATATTTAATTTTTCATAAATATTTAATTTTTTTGAAATATTTAATTTTTCATAAATATTTATTTTTTCATAAATATTTTATTTTTTTGAAATATTTAATTTTTCATAAATATTTTATTTTTTCGAAATATTTATTTTTTAAAAATATTTAATTACGAATTTATATATATATATAATATTATAAATGAATAGTGTCAAACCATTGGACCCAACTCCAATCAAACCATCTATTAAGATGGTGTGAAATTTGATGGATTTGGGTCCAATGGAGTGACACTATTCAAACACTCTTTGTCCAACACCGTACTTGCCAAACATAGAGTGGAGCAAAATTTTCAAACCAAACCCAAAAAAATGGCTTCATTCCCTCTACCAAACATGCACTAAGTGCATAAAACCCTCCACACCTATGGCCAAATTTGCATACTCGCTTGAGCTATAATTGGTTAAGCAAACTCCCTAAACTATCACATTATGTTACAAAATGCCTTGGTGCCTTGAATTTTTTTTATTTTTTTTACAAATGATTATAATCTCTATTATTATTGAGCTATATTTAATGCATTTCTTTATTAACATAGAGTATGAAATAATTATTGTTACTAGTTTGATAGCATATTCTCTATTCAAATATTCATAAATATACACGTGATTTTTAAAATTAATTAATTAAATCACGCTTTTAGGTTGTTTAAATAAAAATATTTAAAATGATTAAGTAATTACTTAATACAATTTAAGTATATATCATGAGAAAAAAATGTGTTTATCATTTAAGTAATTTTAAGGTCTTTCTGGGTATATTTTATGAAAATAAAATTTTATTTTAGCATAAAAAAAGGTTTAAACTTAAGAGATGTGTTTTATTATTTAAATCAAATTAAATTTTAATAAAAAATTTATTATGTACAAAAATAGTTAAAACTTATAACTTTATAATATATAAATGAAAAAATATATATTTACTCTTGTATAATCAAGGTGAATGATACTATTAATATCTTGAATGAAATAAAAGAATATTGGGATAATTGAAAGAAGCGATAAATTGAAGAAGAAGTGTTAACTAATCTTTTGTAAGGGAATTTGGGTCAACAGCAAGTTGAAAATTTAAGGGAGTTATTTGTTTGTTAAAAAAACGGAAGTTATTTGTAATTCATTCAGGTCGGTTGCAAAAAGACAATAGTTGAGAAGCCGGTTGAGTTCGTTTCCTTACAACACTTCATTGTTTTTTGGGTAAATTATATTTTGACAAAGGGACTTGTGGTTTTTGGTAATTACAATTTCTTCTCCTAATAACCGGAGAACCCAAATCTTCTTCATTCTACTTCTCACTGGCTTAAGTGTCATTTATCATCCAAGGGTGTGGGCTACTCCACGATGGCTTATTGGTGTTTTGGGATTGATGAGGTGGGTCCCATATGATTTTTGAGGTAGAAAAGTTACAGCAAACATTATTCCTTCACTCTTTCTTATTATATATATATAATATTATATATTAGACATATATACATATATATATATATATATATATATACACATGATATAATATATATAGAACTTTTGATTTCCTATTAGCCGAAACTCCTGCCTTTCATATTCCCTCTCCGAATCCACAGTAATCTTTCATTTCAAACTCTTTCCATCTCCTTTCAAACTTTCTAATAGTAACAAGTTTATAATACTTAAATAATTATCCAAAATTATTTATATAGTCATTTTTTAATATTTTAGGCTTAAAACAAGTTTAATTACTATATAATCCTTTATATACCCGATAATATAATAATATTAATATCATTCACCAATACTAGCTATGTATAAGATCACTTGATATAAAATGATTCAATTACTACCGTATGATGTATTTAATTACTGACGCCGAACAGAATAGAGATTATTCTGCAGACTAATGCAATAGGTAATTTGCAAGAAATATTGGGCGACCAAAAATTTAGAGAACACTCTGGAATTCAATAAAATTCTTTATATTCGTCAATGACCAAAAAACAAACCCACAAGCCGGGTTTAAATAGCTAAAAATCGACCCTTAATAGGATTTTTACCAAAAATAGCAAAACCCTAAAAGTCTTACCAAAACGAAATACGGAAAGAAATCAAAAGATTGCCAAAAATCTGGCCCAAATCGGGTTCAGAATCATTTCCTAATCGACAAATAAAATATTACCATAAATAGCAAAAATTAACTAAAAATAAAGATTTGAAAAGGAAAACAGCGGATTTGGGGCTCGAAACGATGTGCACCGAGCATAACTGGGTGGCCACGACGTGCGCGCCGAAATTAGCTTTCCAAATTGGGGTCACGGGCGCGAATCGGACAGTTGTAGCTACAGTTATGGCCAAAAAACCAACACGTGCACGGAAACCGCCCCAATTAGGCTAGATCACGATTTCTTGTCATCCTTGCGCTGATCCTCCCGCTCCAAGTAATCCAGCGCCATCAATGAGCAATCTGACAACTCGGCATCGTCTGACTTGGATCCCCCTGCATCAATTACACTAACGAAAAATATATGGTATAAAAGAAAAAAAAATAAAACATAGATGAAATTTAGGTTTTTATCATTTCAAAAATTAATGGGCAGTAAGGTAGGTTGTTATCATTTATTCATGTTTATTTTTTCCAATTTTATTTTTGAACCTTATTTTTTTCCCAATTTTATTTTTCCCAAATTTATTCGTGTATATTTTATCAGCACGGTTTACCAACAATGTTTTGTATATTTTTTTATACCATGCAACTTATATAATTTTTTGTTTTTCCTTGACATCATTGATTTTCTATTTATCCCCAACATAATAACAAACCAAATATATATTTGTACGTTACATTTAAATTTGAGTTTGTAATTTTAAATTATTTTTTAATTGTGACCTAATTATAATTATACTTTATTGTGAAGAGTTTTAGCCCATATTTTTGTATTTTAAATTTATTTTTTAATTGTGACATAATTATAATTATACTCTACTTTTACAAATTTTAGAGTCATAGATATTACTTTGGTAGTTGTTTTATTGTTTAGACATTTACACTTGGGCACACATTCATGTATTAAAGAACAAAATGTAATACGTGAAAAGCTTATTACTGTAGCACTTGAGTACGATTGATAGATATTACTATGGTAGCTGATATGTATTACAGATAGGATTGCCCATATATTATGTATCTTCATTTTTACATATCTTAGTTGTTTTATTGTTTAGACATTTATACTTGATTTGATTGATTTTAGAGTCATAGATATTACGTTGGTAATTGTTTTATTGTTTACACATTAACACTTGGGCACACATTCATGTATTAAAGATACATTTTACATGGAAACCCTATTACTGTAGGCCTGATAGATATTACTACGGTATCTGATATGTATTATTGATTTTAGAGTCATAAATATTACTATGATAGTTGTTTTATTGTTTAGACATTTACATTTGGGCACACATTCATGTATTAAAGATACAAAAATGTAATACATGAAAATCATATTACTGTAGCAGTTGAGTATGATTGATAGATATTACTACGATAGCTAATATGTATTACTAATAGGATTGCCCATATATTATGTATCTTCATTTTTACATATTTTAGTTGTTTTATTGTTTAGACATTTACGCTTGATTTGATAGATTTTAGAGTCATAGATATTACTATAGTAGTTGTTTTATTGTTTAAACATTAACACTTGCGCACACATTCATGTATTAAAGATAAAAAATGTAATACATGAAAACCCTATTACTATAACAATTGAGTAGACCTGATAGATATTATTACGATAGCTGATATGAATTATTGATTTTAGAGTCATATATATTACTATGATAGTTGTTTTATTGTTTTGACATTTACACTTGGGCATACATTCATGTATTAAAGATACAAAGTGTAATACATGAAAAACCTATTACTGTAGCAGTTGAGTATGACTGATAGATATTACTACGGTAGCTGATATGTATTACAGATAGGATTGTCCATATATTATGTATCTTCATTTTTACATATTTTAGTTGTTTTATTGTTTAGACATTTACGCTTGATTTTATTGATTTTAGAGTCATAGATATTACTATTGTAGTTGTTTTATTGTTTAGACATTTACACTTGGGCACACATTCATGTATTAAAGATACAAAATGTAATACATGAAAAACTTACTGTAGCAGTTGAGTATGACTGATATGTATTACATATAGGATTGCCCATATATTATGTATCTTCAATTTTACATATCTTAGTTGTTTTATTGTTTAGACATTTACACTTGATTTGATTGATTTTAGAGTTATAGATATTATGTTGGTAGTTGTTTTATTGTTTAAACATTTACACTTAGGCACACATTCTGTATTAAAGATACAAAATGTAATACATGAAAAACATATTACTGTAATAGTTTAGTAGGCCTGATAGATATTACTACGGTAGCTGATATGTATTATTGATTTTAGAATCATAGATATTACTATGGTAGTTGTTTTATTGTTTAGACATTTACACTTGGGCACACATTCATGTATTAAAGATACAAAATGTAATACATGAAAAACCTATTACTGTAGCAGTTGAGTATGACTGATAGATATTACTACGGTAGCTGATATGTATTACAGATAGGATTGCCCATATATTATCTATCTTCATTTTTACATATTTTAGTTGTTTTATTGTTTAGACATTTACGCTTGATTTGATTGATTTTAGAATCATAGATATTACGTTGGTAGTTGTTTTATTGTTTAGATATTAACACTTGGGCACACATTCATGTATTAAAGATACAAAATGAAATACATGAAAAGCCTATTACTATAATAGTTGACTAGGCCTGGTAGATATTATTATGGTAGCTGAAATGTATTATTGATTTTAAAGTCATAGATATTACTATGGTAGTTGTACTTACTTGTATTATAGAGGTAGTTGATATTACAAAAGTACATGAGGATATTACAAAACCATACTGACTCGTATTATAATTCCTAAAAACAATACAAAGGATACCTTAATAGGTATAATACCGTGACCATTGAAATACTGGAAATTTCTTTAAATCATTGTACTTTTTAGCCAAAATCAGAAAGTTATTATATCCATGTGCAATGTCTAAAAAGCATGCTACATCATTCCTTCCAAACTCACTTGGAAAGGGCTTTATCGAGTTACAATCCGAAATAAGATTTTAGGTGAGTAAGGGTTTGTCAATTTCCTTCTCTTGGAAAGGCTTGGTTGAGGTTTCATATGTTGAAGTATTTGTATCCATAGTAAGGGCTTGTCATCCCTTCTTCCCAATCACCCATGTGTCGACCACCAAAAACTACCTGTTGAATGCCCACGTATCTAACAACAAAAGGGAATAGTCACAACATATCCATATTAGTAATAGAATATAATTTTTATTTCTACCATAATTCTCCAACAAACCAAATCCGTATTTTAATCCCCAACTCCTGTAATGGAAAGCTGCTATGCAAAACGAGAACATTAATTCTAATAAAATAAAATAGAACTCCTTCATGAGCCAAAGACACCATATACCCTCTATCACAAGAAAAAAGCACAATCAATTACATTGACATATCATTCACGAAGATGTTCATGAATGTCTTTTGAGGAGCAGACTAGCTCTATTCTCTCTATAAAAACAAGCTTTCACTATCAGTAAATGTTGAGATACAGATTGCAACAATAAAATTTCAGCCTAATAGCTTCTAACATAATGTACCATCTTTTCCTACATTGAACATTGTGAAGATATGCTGCAACAAATGCATTCAACGTTAGCCACAAAAATAATGTGTCATTCTCTCGTGGTTTTAGGATGCAGGCTAACACGTCGCGCTTTTACCAATTACATGCTAAGGCTGTGTAGATTTGTTCTGCTTCTTTTCATTTTCATACTCTTCTAGCAAATCCTCACTCATATCTTCATTTGTATTTCCCCACATTACAACATAAAAGCCAACAGATATTATAATTGCTCTAATGAGACTGCAAATTCGATAAGTCAAGGTAAACGAATCAATTAATAGGAAATGAATAAGTAAATAAGCTAAATCAAATAGTTATTGATAGTTCTTCAATATCCACTGATGACCAAAAAAGGGGTATTATTAATCAGTTGATTGATACCTTCCAAGATAGAGAGCCTCACCGAGCGCTAAGGTTTGGTTCAACTAGTAAACATACTGGTGTCGAAAAGATAGTCATACACAAGTTGTAGAGAAAGACCAAAACAAACTCTATTGTGTACTTCTTAACTGTTTGAGCCTGCAATATGCCAACACATAATCAACATATGGATTTGTGTGAATTTAAAATCTCACCTATAAAAAAAATTATAGTAAAAGAGACTTTTGATAGACCTAAATAATGTACCAAAGAGAGCCTAGAAAATAATCAATTGCAAGGAGAACACCACCAATAGCCCAATCTGATTGTAATAACTTCAGAATCTAACCAAGTGATATAGGTTGTGGCATAGTCGTCGTCATTATAATTTATGGCCCTTTATAGAGAGTCACTACACATACACCGCAGATTAATACTACAGTTCCAATGATTTTAGCCTGGGTGCTTTGGCGTCTTATTGCTATCTTTTCCATCCGAATTTAGGGTAAAATTACAAATTTGTGCTAGTAAATCCAAATTTAAAAATGGAGACATTCTTCACAATTTCACTCCTTCCAAGCATAGGAATTGCAAAAATAAGAAAATCAATCTAAAACTTTTCATCTCTATGGAATAACATCTTAATTGAGATCTATCATAAACAACAAATCACTATGAGGGTCAATATAATTCCATATTATATAAACTGCATCTTTGCAAGTTATGAATATGATATGCAAATAATCTCATTGAAATCTTCTTAACCCCTCATCTACAGATCAATGAGATAACAAAACAAAAATCACAATATAAATCTTTCGTAGCTCTCCTACTCCAGCACCAACAATTATCAATTTATAGTTCAATATTGTATATGTTCATGACATATCCCACACACTCATGCATATATATACACAAACACATACATGAATACAAAATAATAATAACGACTAAGAGAAGAATAAACAACAAGCATACCGGCAGTGCAGGATGTAGGAAGATCCTTATGCAAATCCTTAAGTTCCTTCAAGATCCGTTTCAATGCTATGACACACCATCTAAACATATATCATCCCTAAATCGTTAGCCAAAATACATAGAAATGCCTAATTGATTCCAACCCAAAACATCCAATACGATTACCGTAAGACCTCTACAAAGCAAAAAAGAAAAGAAAAAAATTGACAAAACCACGAAATTCAAGATCTGATCATAGACACCACTCAAACGAATCAACGATGAACAAATATTTTGGACGGAAAAGTTTTTTCTTGAAAGGTGAAGAGCTTTTTGGTTTACCTCTTTTTCTTTGAAACAAGCCGAGCGATGAGCTCCCTCAATCTTTGTCTGAAAATTCAAACAGTGCTCGGTTTAGTTAGTCAAAATCATGGCTATTTATATTTTTTATTTTCAAGTGTTCGAGCAAACTTTTGGAGGGATTTTTGAAATTTTGGGAAGAAGATTCGAATTTTTGGGAAGGAGATTCAAAATTTCCAAAAAGCATTTGAATTTGGGGTAGATTTCGGCTTGAAGGATTTCAGGGGATATATATATATTTATGGAGAGTTTATATGCGTATATAAGGCCATATATATTTGGTAAATGTATTGAGGTGAAGTGTCACTTATGCCCTTGTGGTAACTTTCTCTTTTTCACCCTGTGGGGCCCACAAAATGGCACTTAAGCCAGTGAAAGGGGAAAAGGAGATGATTTTTTTCCTTCTCTAAAACCCCATTTATGTCTCTCTCTTTATATATATATATATATAAACTCTCTCTCTATATATATATATATATAAATGTATATATATAAGAAAATGGTTGGACCTTCTTTCTCTCTCTAGTTTTTTTATATGCATGTATATAAGAGAATAAAAGAGGGGTATTTAGGTCCATGAAGCTTCTTTTTATGAGGGTATATTTGTCTTTTCGCATTATTATAGGTGGGTAGTTTTGTCCCTACAATTTGTAAAAGGAATGGTAGATTGTAGGGGCAAATATGTCTTCACAAACATTTAGGAATAATTTAGTCATTTCATTTCATAAAAAAGAGTGATGTCAGCATTTACTGCGTTTGATCTCGACGGAGATTGAACATAGGGGGTGTAATTAAAACAAATAAAGGGTGAAATAATAATTAGTGAAACCACATGGGGTGCTAGTGTAATTTACCATAACAACAGGTAATGAAAATGTAATTTACCCTTTTTTTTTTCTTCAAAACTGAAAATTAAATAACCCGTAAAAGTGACAATTTTAAAATCTAATGTTTGAAAACTAATTTAGTATAAAGTAATTATATGATTTTAAGTACTTGTTGTTTCATAATCCAATTTGACACTGAATCATGATCAATTCTTCGATTACATAATTATGTGTGTTTACTAATATAGTTTGAATATTACTTGGAATGATATTAAAAAACCATAAGAGTTTATTACTCTCTTTTTAGCATTTGCTGAAGGACAATGCTTGGGTATTTGCGCGAGGATAAACTTCGTCCTTCCTCATGATGTGGTTCAATAATATTTGGACACCTCATTAAAAAAATTCAATAAAGGAATTGAGATTAATTCCTCGTTTTATGAATTTTATGTCCAACTTCTTTTCTTTAAATTTTTTAGCCAAGTGTTCAAATGTTATAGGACCATATCATGGGAACTAGGATGAAAATTGTATAACAGAGATAGAAAATTTGATTGTAACTTATTTATCTTTGAAATTACCTAGACGATCAATGAAATAAGCCTAGAGGGGGGTGAATAAGCTTTTAGTGGATTTATTGACAAATTAAAATTAATTGCGAAAGAGTCAATTTTAATCAAATTCTCTAATAAGATAAATCATGCAAAGATTAATGTAAATGCAGAATATCAAGCAATAGAGACACACGATATTTGTATGTGGAAAACATTGGAAAGACTCAAAGTAAAAACCACAGATACGCTCGGGTATCGATGCACTATGAATCAAAGAATTTGTACAGACTCTATGAAAACAGTACTTACAACCGATGTAATCTGTTGTTCTTCACTCGACGTCTGAAAGTCTAGATTTACTCGCTCTCTACGAAGCTCTCGCTCCGCTCCGTACTCTGACGGCTCTGTGTCTCAACATATCAAATAACCACGAAGCTTCTCGCTCCGATATCCGCACTCAGACGGCTCCGTTTTTTAATGGATCAAAGCAACCTCGTTGCAATTGGTGTGTATTTTTTCATCAACCACTCATCCAATTGTGCATAAAGATCTTCGATATAGAAGCATAATTGGAAAAATTCAAACCAAGAGAGAACTAGAAGATAGGTAATCACTCAATGATCTTCTCTCACCATAAATCTCTGTAGAAGAATATGAACGATAGAATACTGCAGAGATCTCTCAAAAACTATTCCCTCCTCTATTGTAGACCTTGGTATTTATAGGCAATATAGAGGAGAAATCCTAAGTTCGACCTCTTTGGTAATTTCACATCCAACTGAGTCAAACCCTTTAATATCATGTATAATATATGATATACACGTGCTTATAGTTTTTTAGGTTGAACTCAAGGTCATCCGAGTCAACACGGATCAATCCAAGTCAAAATAGAATTTCAGCCCGATTATGAAATTTTCAGTTTTTCCTATAGGACACCTCTCACTCTTTTGATCATATATGGAGCTACACATATTGGATGGAGACGTGTAATATCGTTTTGGAAATCTGACTTCAAACTCTTGATTTTAGGATCAAGAATCACTTCATTTGAACCTTTTTTGAATGACATATGAGCTCCCAAAGTTTACTGAAAATCTTGTTGAAATCACAATTTCCTTTTTGTACTAGGATTCTTCCATTATTTAATCCTCTTATAATTGTGAATGAATCTAGTCAACTTTTGTGTATATATCCTTTATAAATGTCCTAGAATATATAGGAGTGTAGCCCAAGTCATAATAGATCAGAACATGTAACAATTTTTTTCATTACAAACATATCACTTAACCATCCTGCCACATCTACGCTTGAAGCGTAGCCTAGCTACGCTTGAAGCATAGCCCCCCTACACTTGAAGCGTAAGTCCAAGCGTAGCTTGAAGCGTACCTTCAAGCGTACAAATCCACTTTCCAGCCACATTTTAAAACTTAAAGTGTAGGCTTACGCGTATGCATTTTTGTTAAAACCACTTTTCTCCGTAAGTACGCCAAAATAACCCTCTTGACTCCCCGAAACATTTTGCTTGAATTGATGACTTTGGAAAATGTCATTTTTTCTCTTCAGGAGACAATTTTATAAATACACTCAATTTTACACTTCACTTGTATTCTTCACTACTTCAATGCTTGATTCTGCCTTTGTCGAAGTTTATAGATGTCGTTGAAACCAACACGACCTATCTAACACTCAACATGGTTATTATCTAGAACATGCCATACATAACCAATTACAATAAATGTTCTTACAATCCCCCATTGACATTTTTGAGACAAAATCATGTTTTACAATATAGTCTCACAAATAACAACATAACAACTATAGCTATGAACACACATCGAAAAACATAGATATAAACTGTCACATTACTTTTATGACGGTATACCAATCATGTAACCACAACACTGAACAAACCATTAAACGCAAGTGTGAAAAACAGATAAAAAATTGTCAAAATAAAAACACAATATCTTTGTAAGCATAATGACCATAAAACACACACTCTTTCTCCCCCTTACTCAATAGTTCTCCCCCTTAAACCATTAATCCCCCTTACACAATATTTCTCCCCCTTTTGTCACTGAAATGACAAGGAACAATAAAATCAAACAAAACACATGAGAGAAACAAGGGAAAGCCTCAAGATGAAAGCACAGGGAAATGATCACAGAGGAGACTCTAGAGAATCTAAAGCAAGCACTAAATACTAAGATAAAGTACTCTATAAGATTATATTCAGATTCTCAAGTAACAAAAATCTCTACAATGCATGATCTTAATACTAATGCATAAATGTAAAATGTAAAACAAAAAATATTTTTATTTTTAAAAACATGTGAACAGGACAGTAAAGATAATGAGCTAATCATTAACACATCATATTAACATATTTAACTTAACTACTATATATATAATAGTAAAGAAAATCAGCATACGTACCTTGTAGTCATAAGCAATCACGAGACAAGCTTTACATAACATTTGCATATATGAAAAAATATTTAGGTGCAAGCAAACAACTAAGATGAAACCAATACGTGTTAATTCTAAAAATCACCTCATGATGATACTTCAGTCCAAAACCTAAGCTAGAAGTCAAATCGTTAACTTGGACCTTATTGCTTGTTAAAAAAAACAATACCCCATAATCACACGCAATTTATTCCTTTCACCTTTTCAACTTTTTCACCATATCCCTTCTTATCTTTCTAAACTTCGGACTTTCCAGCGAGGATTTTTAGTCCTGACCAATTGGGTCTGAGCTTTTTCCATGGGATTTATGCTCATTATCCTTCTCTCCTATTTACGCAAACACTCAATGCTTACTAGGGTAAGAGGCCCGGTTACTCAAATCTAAGAACTACTTTTTGCATTTATCTATATTTTAAACGTCTCATTTTTTCCTCTTTTCAACATCAGCACAACATTCATAAACATGCAAAAGGTATTTAAAAACATATATCAATCTAGAATAGGTCATGAACCTACATATCACTTCGGATTAGATGAGAAAGACTAAAAGTTTCAATAAGTATTACAGTCATCTCCGAAGTAAAACAAACACCCAAAGTTGATGAGTTCCAAAAATAATATTTAAACATGTCAAGTGAATAATTCATAACCTCATGTTAGACTAACAACTCCAACTCTCATAAGCATAATAAGAAAAGTAAATATGAGAATATAGTGAAATATGATAATCATTTGTACCCTTAGCCAAGCTCAACATGCTAAGAAAATTTTTTATTTTAAATTTTTATGAAATTTTTGTCATAATCATGCATGCATGAATAATCCTATCAGTAGCAAAACATGATGCATGAAAAAAAAAATATGCAAATAAAACAAAATGCATGATAATGTATCAATTATAGGATAAAAGATAATGCAAGATAATCCTAGAATGATACATATGAAGAAATCTATCCTAATGATAATATGCCACTAGATTTTCTAAAATGCATATGCTTTTGAAAATCTAATGATTTTGTAGAATGTCTATTGACTGAGAATCTGTAGATATATACTTGAGACCTTTCTCAGAATTAGAATTACGTGATAGACATGCAGTATGAGCAACCAAACAATGCAATTCATATTTTCTAACCCACATTTGTTTAATTTTCAGTGCTCTATTTGTTAGCCTAGTTAACCTCTTCACCTCTTCACTCAACACCCAAATTTGACTTTCAACATTGGATATTTTTTGAATTCTATGCTTCCACTCAGATTTCAAAGTTTATCCTCTTAACTTTGAACATACGGGTCGAATGTGACCTTTCACTCCACAGTGATGACAGATTGGAATAAACCTTTGAAAAATATTATTTGAACCCTTATTAACTCTAGAGGTAAAGGGAGGCTTACTCTCAACAGATTTTCTCACATAAGATCGAGTATTAAGATTCCTATCAAACTTACCTTGAGAAGAACTAGATGCTACTTGGAAAGTCTTAACAAAGGTTGTTTTGAAAACAATGTCAGGATCACTCATTCCTATGAATCCCAACCCCTTAGTATTTTCTGCTGACTTTCCTACACTCAACATGTGATCAAGCTTATTAGTTCCACTAGATCATCTATGAATAGTTGAGTTAGCATCTTTCAATTCCTATTCCAAAACTCCAATTTTCACAGATTTCTCAATCAAATCATATCTTCCAGTTGTTAGTTCCTTATTGAGATCTTCTACAGTCTTTAAAACCTCTATCCTTTCTTTTTCAAACTTTCTCAAACTTTCAATCCATTCAGACTTATCAATCATGTGTTGATTAAAATCATGAGTAATGCTGGTTAATTTTTCTCTTAAGGATTATTTTTCCTTGTCAACACTTTTAAATCTACCAATAGATTTTGAGAAAACTTCGCTAAGATGAGTGTACTTATCATGTAATTTATTGTACTTAGCTTGAAGCAAATCATCACAATCATCATCACCCTCATTATTTAACCTATCAACAATAGGGGACCTATCAACGAAACCTCATTCACGAAGAAATTTCATCGCTTAAGTTCAAGATCTAACCCTAGTTAGTTAACCTAAATTAGGGCAACCTGGCTCTGATACCAATTGAAATTACCTAGACGATCAATGAAATAAGCCTAGGGGGGGTGAATAGGCTTTTAGTGGATTTATTGACAAATTAAAATTAATTGCGGAAAAGTCAATTTTAATCCAATTCTCTAACAAGATAAATCATGTAAAGATTAATCTAAATGCAGAATATAAAGAAATAGAGACACACGATATTATTACATAGAAAACCTTGGAAAGACTCCAAGTAAAAACCACGGATACGCTCGGGTATCGATGCACTATGAATCAAAGAATTTGTACAGACTCTATGAAAACAGTACTTACAACCGATGTAATATGTTGTTCTTCACTCGATGTCTGAAAGTCTAGATTTACTTGCGCTCCACGAAGCTCTCGCTCTGCTCCGTACTATGACGGCTCTGTCTCTTAACATATCAAATAACCACAAAGCTTCTCGCTTCGATTTCCGCACTCAAACGACTCCGTTATTTAACGGATCAAAGCAACCTTGTTGCAATTGGTGTGATAATTTTTTAGCAACCACTCATCAATTGTGCATAAAGATCTTCGATGTAGAAGCACAATTGGAGAAACTCAAACCAAGAGAGAACTAGAAGATAGATAATCACTCAATGATCTTCTCTCACCATAAATCTCTGTAGAAGAATATGAATGATAGAATACTACAGAGATCTCTCAAAAACCGTTCCCTCTTCTATTGTAGACCTTAGTATTTATAGGCAATGTAGAGGAGAAACCCTAAGTTCGCCCTCTTTGCTAATTTCCCACTCAAGTGAGCCAAACCCTTCAATATCATGTATAATATGTGATATACACGTGCTTATAGTTTTTTAGGTCGAACTCAAGGTCATCCGGGTCAACACGGATCTATCCAAGTCAAAATAGAATTTCAACCCGATTCTGAAATTTTCAGTTTCTTCTTGCAGGACACTTCTCACTCTTTTGATCATATATGGAGCTACACATATTGGATGGAGACGTGTAATAGCGTTTTGGAAAGATGACTTCAAACTCTTGATTTTAGGCTCAAGAATCACTCCATTTGGACCTTTTTTGAATGACATATGAGCTCCCGAAGGTTACTGAAAATCTTGCTAAAATCACAATTTCCTTTTTGTACTAGGATTCTTCCCTTATTTAATCCTCTTATAATTGAGAATGAATCTAGTCAACTTTTGTGTATATATCCTTTATACACGTCCTAGAATATATAGAAGTGTAGCCCAAGTCATAATAGAGTAACAATTTTTTTCATTGCAAACATATCACTTAGCCATCATGCCGCATCTACGCTTGAAGCGTAGGTCCAAGCGTAGTTTGGAGCGTAACTTCAAGCGTACAAATCCAATTTCCAGCCACATTTTGAAACTGAAAGCGTAGGCTTAAGCGTAGATATTTTGTTAATACCACTTTTCTCCGTAACTGCGCCAAAATAACCCTCTTGATTCCCCGATATTTTTTGCTTGAATTGACGACTTTGGGAAATGCCCTTTTTGCCCTCCGGAAGACATTTTTATCAATACATTCAATTTTACACTTCACTTGTATTTTTCACTACTTCAATGCTTGATTCCGCCTTTATCGAAGCTTGTAAATGTCATTGAAACCAACACGACCTATATAACACTCAACATGGTTATTGTCTAAAACATCCCATACATAACCAATTACAATAAATATTCTTACAATCTTGTTTGGTTAGCTAACCTCTTTATTAGTAATAGAGTATTTTGGTTTGTTTCATATATACATCCTCCGTATTTGTTTATTTTGTTTGCGGTGCCTGGGCCTTGAGAGATTTTACTTTCCCCTTGGGCAGCGACATCAAACCAAAAAAAAAATCGACGCAATATAACACCTTTTTATTTTAATCAGACCAAGTCAACTGCCTTGGCATAGTCAGCGATATTATTCTTGTACACAAATAGAGCCGTCTCTCCAGTGGCAGAACCCTCCTCTGTCGCAACATGATCATCTCCCACCCTTGAAAGTACACTATGAACCAAAATAATTGGTAATGTGATACCAAAACTCACAACAAGATGCATTGCGGCGGCATCTATGATGAGCCCAACAATGGTGGCAATAGCAAGCAAAGCAAAAACTATTCTCGTGCCGATTGTCTTGTAGGGCACGACTAAATTTGTGGGCAGTAGATATCCTATCAATGCATACAAGTATGCCACAATTGACATGACTACCAAGAAGACTAATGACTCTCTTCGCTGTGGCACGAGTATCATAGCTAGAGTCACCCACACAAGCAATATGTAGTATAGTCTCAAATGACTCAAGTTTCTGATAATTCGAAGAGCGGCTAATTCTGGACTAGGAGGGATGTTGAAGAGGCATATAGGCTTGTAATTGCATTGGGGTTTTCCGGTTGAGTCCTTTTTTTCGTCGCTTTGATGATGATCGGTCATGGAAGCTGGTGTTGTCATGGAGGTTGGTCTATGTGTGGCACCATGAGTAGCCATTTTTTGTGCTTGGCTTTAGAGGTGTGAAGAGAAGTGAGATGGTCCTTTTCAAGTTTTTGCAGTATTTAATGGCTCAATTACTTTGGGGAATGACTTTGATTCAATCGAATATAGGTTGGACTTTGGAGAAAATTTTGTATTTTTGTCTTGGAATTTTCTGTCCCTCACTTTCTAGGGAAGACTAGTTGGGGGTGACTTCGAGGGGTGGGTAGAAAAATGTATTGTTTAATTTGGCATATCTTGGAACAAGGCATATTATAATTTTCTCTTATTCGATCGGCTAAAGTCCTTTGAGAAAAGTTATGAATGAAATTATTTATGTACAATCTGTTTTTTGTTTTAGAAGTTTTTGGCAGGAACTTTAATTAGATACCTGTTGTTTGGTTATACATTTAAGTATGAATTCAATGTTTAGATGATTGTGTGTTTATTATTTTATAATTTGAGTCTTATTTGAAACAGAAGATTAGCAATTCGAAATTGTCTTTTCAATTTTTAAAAATAGATTTGAAACTAAAAAAAAACATGAGGTGGTTTGTAACATGTGTATTGTTTTTTGTGTTTATGTTTTCGGTCATAAATCAATGTATTTTTTGGCATGAATTATGTTTTACGTCTTTTCTTTTGTTTTGCATAATAACATGAATAGTTGAAATATTTATCAAAATATAAAAATACCAATTTAATATTTTTGATGTCCTTGCACAGTTTGGTATTTTTGCATGGTTTGCTTTATTAATACTGTACCTAAAACATATTTGGACCAAACTTAAAACCGGATTCAAATTTATGTTACCAAACATAATTTCATTTTTAACTAAAAATATTATACAACAAAAACATATTTATTTTGATTAAAAACAACTTCAAAAATATAATGAGTCCCAAATGGGGCCATGTATAAATCCTTTTTGCTAAATACATAGCTCATGTGTGAGAGTGTGATCGGCTCTTTTAAGCTTTTAATAATGTTAACAAAAACTCTACATCGTGTTAATTTTAAGTTTTACATCAGTCAAGAAGTTATGTGATGAAATATAATTCAGAAATCGATTGCAAAAATTGAATAATATGATAGGAAATTGTATTTTATTTTATTTCTCTTATTTGGTTGTAACCTCTAGTAATATTGGAGGAGTTGATGCAGGGGGATCCGAGTCAGACGATCCCGAGTTGTCAGATTGTTCATTAATGGCGCTGGATTATCTGGAGCGGGAGGATCAGCGCAAAGATGGCAAGAAATCGTGATCTAGCCTAATTGGGGCGGTTTCCATGCACGTGTCGATTTTTTTGCCATAACTGGAGCTACAAGTGTCCGATTAGCGCCCGTGACCCCAATTCGGAAAGCTAATTTCGGCGCACACGTCGTGGCGACCCAGCTACGCACGGTGCACATCGTTTCGAGCCCCAAATCCGCTGTTCTCCTTTTCAAATCTTTATTTTTAGTTAATCTTTGCTATTTATGGTAATCTTTTATTTGTTGATTAGGAGATGATTCTGAACCCGATTTGGGCTAGATTTTTGGCAATATTTTGATTTCTTTCCGTATTTCGTTTTGGTAAGACTTTTAGAGTTTTGCTATTTTTGGTAAAAATCCTATTAGGGGTCGATTTTCAGCTATTTAAACCCGGCTTGTGGGTTGTTTTCTATTCATTCTTAATTATAAAATTTTTTATTAAATTTCAGAGTGTTCTCTGAATTTTGGGTCAAAATTCTCTTATTTTCCCTTTATAAAATACCCATTGCACTAGACTGCAGAATAATCTCTCTATTCTGTTCCGCATTAGGAGTGTTGTTTGTTATATATATATCCTCTTGACCCAGACATCAAACCCAATGATGCTCTACTTAATTTTCTCCCTGTGCATGATGCTATAGTGGAACTATATTATTTTGCACCAATAAAATTCAGTTTATCCAACTTTTATTATTGTTATCTGTCACCCTTTGAAATTTGAACTTTTCTTTTTGTCCCTATCCAAAAGCATTTGTACATGTCATCACCTCCCCCACCTCTCAAAGATCCCATCTAAAATGGTAATTAGAAGGAAATTAAGGAAATTAAATTATTTATTTAACAAATATATTTGTGTTACAAAATATTTTTACAGTAGGGAAAAAAAAAACTAGTATATGTTTCTACTTCATGTAAAGTCAAACACAAAACTGAAAGGCCTCCAAAATCCAAATCCTTTCAATAGACATCAATTTGTGTGTGGACTAAGCACCAACAACTCCATTCTTAGTACACTCGAATAAGCAACCAAAACATTTTGTAGACACAGAAATTCCATTTCTATCAACTTATAGACACTAAAAACAACATAATATCATTAATCAAAGCGAAATACATGCTTATAAAAAAAAATAAAAAAAAAGACTGAACACATACTCCGAAAAAGAATAAGATGTTCGCAGTCTTAAGTAAATACACACTTATAATACAGGTAATATTAATCAGACTAAGTCAACGACCTTGGCATCATCACCAATAATCTTGTACACAAATGGAGTTGTCTCTCCCTCGGCACAAGCCTCCTCCGTCGCAAAATAATCATCTCCGACCCTTAAAAGTCCAGCAAGGACCAAAATGATCGGTATGGTGGCGGCCAAAGTCACAAAAAGATGAATTGCAGCTTTTGTTAAGATGAGCTCAACCATGGTGGCAATCGCTAGCAAAGCAAAAACTATTCTCTTGTCGATAGTCTTGTAGGGCACACCTAGATTTGTGGGCAGAAGATATAGTATCAATGCATACAAGTATGCCGCAGCTGACATGGCTACCAAAAAGATTAGTGATTGTTTTCGCTCTGGCACGAGGGTTATGACTAGAGTCACCCACACAAACAACATGAAGTATAACCTGAAATAGCTCAAGTTTCTGATGATTCGAAGAGCGGCTGCTTCTGGGCTAGGAGGGATGCTGAAGGGGCACATGAAGCTGAAGTTGTACTGGATTTTTTCCTTTTTTTCGTCGGTCTGATCATGATCGGCTATGGAGGCTGGTGGTGACATGGAGGATGCTCTCTGTGTGGCACCATGAGCAGCCATGTCTTGTTTTTAGATTTAGAGGTATCTATGAAGAGGTGAGATGGTCTTCCGAATTTTTTTTGCAGTATTTAATGGCTCAAGTGACAAGTCTTTCTGGGAAAGGATTTATTGTTATAGATTAGGTTGGAGAAAAATTTGCATTCTTGACTTGGAATTTTCTTTCCTTCGCTTTCTAGGAAGACTAATGGGGAAGACTTGGATGTGTGGAGTGAAATATGTGTTGTTTACTTGGTCATCTCTTGGACCAAGTCATTCTATCTATGATTGGTTCGTGGAAACTTCTCTTATTTGGTTCAAGTCCTTTGAGATAAGTCGTGAACGAGCTCATTTAATTTACTAAAGCTTATCTGCTTTTGTTCTAAAATATTTTGATGGCCAAGAACAATTTGTCATTTTAAATTAATAGAGTTGTAACATTTTTTTTTTCGGGAATTTCGGGACGTCAAGCAATTTTTATATATAGAAAAATTTAGAAGAAGTGTCAAGAGGCCGAAAAATCAAAAGCTCTAAAGATTACACAACAAGGTCCAATATAAATTATATATATAAAACAAAAAACCATAAGAAAAATCATAAAAAGTGTTGTCTAGTAATTAGTTCTATGGTGATTTAGCTTCTTCTCATATTCTAGCATTGTACAAGCCTCAACTCCGCCTGGTGGTTGTGGGAGTGATCAAATAAAAGAAGAAGGTAAATTTCATATAGAAAACTGGAACGTGGAGCCGCGACACCATCTTTGGTAGACAGAGGGATGGCATTTCCGTGTAATGGAAAGATAAAATTGGAGGCCTAATTCGAAAGACTAATGGCACTACAAAGACATCACCAAATGAATCTCTTCAAACAATTATTGCACTCTCAAAAATATTTTGCAATGATGTGGAAGAGGGGATTTCATGTGACCGCCTAATACTCTAACATGCCCAACATGGGGAAATTATTGGATATCAGGATAAGTCTGACTTAGTATCCCATACCAATTAGGACAAGTGATGATTTCTACGCATAAGTGATAGAATCTGTGCATGTGCATGTATTACACTCTTTTTCTTATTGGCTTGGAGTACCACGTGTATTTATCCCGGAATACCCAATATCTTATCACCAACCGGACAAGCACCACTATGATAATAAATAAATAAATTACATGTATTTCATTAACTACAAGGGATATGATATTCTTAGGATTAGGTTCTTGATACATAAATACTAATCATTGATTTTTTTTCACAACATGATAGCATTTTCAAGCCAATCAAACTTAAATTACTGCTCCAGAGATTACCTCCAACTTCGTGAACAAAGATTAAAGCAAACATACCAATTGTACATGAATACCATCACAATAATTTCTTACTAATTCTCATGATGAGCTATTAAAATGAGGTGAAGCATTCATGCTCCGATGAATTCGAGTCATCACAAGGAGAATGGTTGTGTCTACCTTCATACGTCGTTATGACCATTCGACAGTCCTCTGACAATCGTTCAACTCTCTTCTTCACTCTGCAGTTGCTATGCGTACAACGGTAGTAACTTCTGCCATTTAGTTTATGCAGAGCACAAGAATCATGTCAATAAATGCAAGCAATTGCGAACCAGTGAAGAAATGACAAAAACATAAGCATGCGCCACATACACGACACAAAGGTTTACGTGGTTCAGTATAAACCCTACAAGCTTCAGCACCTAGACCCTCAAATGATCTACAAAGGCTTTCATGGCTTTCAATGTTCTTTCATGTCACACTACAACACTAAAAAAATAAACTTACGACATGCTTGGATTGTATCTTTGAAAATTATTCTCGATAATTCTAAAAACAGAAAATTGTTTTCCAAGAATAATAGAAGAGAGAACTATGACATTAAGCACTTTTATAACTCAATTTGCTAGGAAACTATTTTCATAAAACTATTCCCAGAAATGCTTAATTTCAAGAATTCAGCAAAAATAATTCTCTCTTTCTGTACACGTTTCTGTTTTTCTGTTTTTAGGAATAAAAAACTATTTCTAGAAATACAAATCAAACAGACACTTTATATACTAAAGTTACAAGCGCTCAGAAAGTCCTATTTTGTCACAGTCACAACGAAATTCAATGCACAAAACAATTATTACTATTAATCTCATTTATATAAATAGTATTGTAGTTTATACGTATGCAATGAAAATTCTTGTAAATTAAGCATGCGTGCATGCTGATATATACTAAAAGGTAGAGTCAAAAAAGAAAGGCAAAGCTGCACGTAGTTGATGAATATGTATACATATACACACTCGTGCACATTCATCATAGATGGGCTAGGGGTAATATAGGGGTAATGAAATAATTACACCAACTTTGCAAAATGGCATGATAAATTTCTTGAACAGCATAATACCATGAACAATTAATGAAGTGCGTAAAAAGGATTTCTAGCTCAATTTATTTATAAACCTAATCATAATGAGGAAAGAAAAGGTCTTGGTCTGTTTAGTTTAAGTTTGATTCCAAATTGGGACCAAATCTGAGAATCAAGTAGAACATGGTATCAACTAACCACTTTTCATATTTAAAATCAACTATCTCTCTCTAAGTTTGAATTTAGAAAGCTAAACATAATTGCCATATCTTAATACTCTCTATATATAATTGTTGTTGTTTACCAAGTCTTATTTTAGTTCTATAATATGCTTGCTTTTCAAAAAACAAAAAAACCTTTTTTTAGACTTATGGATATGCCATTAGGCAATTATATAAAAGTAATTACTCAGAATTAAAACGCAGTTTTTCTACTCAATATAGTAAATATTTGCACAAATACTAATCCTAGAGAAATGAAGATGAATCATTGCCCGTGTTTTTGGGTATCCATAATCAATTCAAGCACAAATCATAAGTTTCATATTGTGAGAGATACTGTGACATCTTTCAAAGGACATGACTATTACATGCATAATTAAGTACATTTGCATATATAATATATTCCCATGTTCATCGAACAAGTTATTTTTAACATATACAAGTGCTTGAGCAAAAATAATTTGTGCAACAAAACCCCTAAACTTTCACATTCAAGCACAAATCAGAAACTTATTTCTGTCACTAATCATAATTTACCCTTAAAATAGTTTTCTAATTTAAGAGTTCTAGAGAACATTTTATTAAAGAATTCAACTAAAGAGAATCTTAACTCATCTGCCTTTCACTTTGATAAAATTTAGTTAGGAAAGATAATTTGCCGTTGTTATAATTAGGGTTTTTTTTTTACTTAAATCCTACTATTTTAGGTACATTTTGACATCAGTCCCATTTTTAATACTTGTTTGAGATTAGTTTCATTTTTAATATTTCTCATTAATTAGTCAACTAACGGTCAAACGTTACCCTAAAAATTATATTTTTTATATTCCAAAATTGCCCCCTAAATATTTACCCTTTTTCTCCCTTCCGTCCTTAAGCGAAACCCTAATTCTTTAGTAAGGTGGTTTGGTGATTCATTCTTGGAATTCCGCTACAAATTAAACTCCTGAGGTAAAGTAATTTCAGATCTAGTATAATGTGATTCTATATATGATGAAAGACTTGTATTTAATAATTTTATTAAAGCAACTTGGACCGATCTAAATCCGACAAATTGTTAAAGCGTGAACTGACAAGAGTGAGGACGCTTGTTTGAGTTTAAGAACAACTACATTCTCTAAAAATTATTTCAGTTAGGTCTGCATACAGTCTTTCACTCCTAGTACCTACGTGGCAGGAACAACAATTGTGAATGACCTAGTTTTGGGAAAATTATTGGTTACAGGGATTACTTTAACGTGGTATCCCAAATCAATTAAAACATCTCATCATACTTGATAAAGAGAAAGTGCTTGTGATGCGGTATCATGTAGAAACTGGTGATAAAACTGGTAGATGTTATATATATATTTATATGTTTGCATAGAAACATATAAATAATTGAATATCTAAAATTACTTTATCTCGCTAGTTTAATCTGTAGATGAATTCCAAGAATCAATCAGCAAAACAACAAGAGAATTGGAGTTTCGCTCAAGGGGAGAAGGGAGAAAGAAAGGTCGCGGTAGAGAGAGAGAGGGTAAATATATAGGAGGCAATTTCGGAATATAGAATCTAACCAGAATTAATAATAATAAAAAAGGACCAATCTCAAACAAATATTTGAATTCCACCCCCAACTTTGGTCAAATTTTCAAATAAACCTTCTAGAACTATAACTTCTGCAACAAACTCCCTAAACTATCATAATTGGTTGCAAAATGCTCCATTTTCTTGAACAATTAATACCCTTTTATTGAATTTAATTAGAGCATTTTTTCTTATTACATATATTATGGAATAATTGATACTAATTTAATGGCATTTATTTCATTCGATTCTTTGTAAACGTGTACAATGTTTAAAGCTAATTGTTTGAATAATGTTTTTAGATTGTTTAAATAAAAGTTTAGTAAAAAAAGTTTAAGATTGTTAAGAAATTACTCAACACTATTTATAGATATAATATGAGAACAAAAGGTGTTGATTATTTAAGTAATATGTAGATTATCTGTGTAAGCATTTTTATAAAACAAAGTTTTCATTTTTAGCATAATTTTCTTTTTATATCACAACAATAAGATTTATTACTTAAACCAAAATCAATTTTAATAACAAGTTATTTACACTACTACAATTAAGATGAATGGTGTGATTAATATCCTAAATAAGATAAAATATTATTGATAATTTTTAATAAGAAGGATATAATAATCTTTTGAAATGGAATTGGGCTAGTAGCAAGAAATTGATAATTTAGGTGGTTATTTGAATTTTTGAAGGGAACTGGCAATAATTCAGGAGAGTTTTCCTGAATTATTGCAATTTACCCTTATAATTATTTAGTTAAATATTTTATTTCATGAGTTACACATATAGATAAGACAATAATTATGTTGGACTTTTATTTGATGATAATTATGTTGGACTTTTATTTGATTTATGAGATCAGGTTGTGGTTGGTTATAGGTTGATCTATCAGATAAGTGAGAAACTCGTCCCTCTCTGTCTATAAAAGTACGTACAATCCTTTGCTTATACACATTATGGAAAGGATAATACTTGGGTCCTCCTCAGACCAAGTTCATCATCCCCTTCTACATGGCCTAATTAAAAGAGATAGATATGGGTATTACCCATCATTTATGAATTTAAATTTTTTGACCTGATCTAAAATATTTTTTATTTACCGTATTTGTTTTATTTTTTTCGTAAATTATTACATTGGATTTTAAAAAATAAATGTTAAAAAGTCACATGTTATTGGGAAGATGGATTCATATATAATAGAAAAAAATAGAAGAGAAGAAATCACATAGCACATCAAGCTTCAAATTTGCATATATGAATCTTTTCCAGAAGCTTATATATGTCTTAGCATATCAGCTTTTTTCCTTTTCGAAGTCTCTATCCTCATTTTCCCTTCTGATATCATATCAATATTTTTTCTTTATTCAACTCTAGACATGCTTCTTTTTCAATCTCCACCATCTATTCAAAAAAATATTTATTTTTCTTTAAGCCTATGGATGGTTTAATACCAGAGAATCCCTTTTCTAGCATAAGAGTTGTCGAGGAGGAAAACAATGGCCACCGATAGGAGATGAAAAGATAGGGTTTAGGATGAGGATGGAAAGTGAAGATATTAGAGTAAATAAAGGAAAAAATAAAAATCAATTTACATCTGGATTAAGATCTATAAATGATGGGTAGTACCCATATAAATTTTTAATTAGTGTTAGTAACGTGTCTTAAATTTATTGGATCACGTAGGAGGAGAGGATGAACTTAGTCCTCCCCGGGAAGGACCCCAGTTTTGTTTTTTTCAAAATACTGTGAGTGCAATAAGGCAAAAGAGAGAAATTAAGTTTCCAAAGTTGGTCTTTTGTATGTACAAACTTCTGGATCACAGTGAGCATTGCTATGACGATTGACCGAGGTATTCCGAAACCTTATTAAATATTTTAATGTTGATTTGTGAGCATGATTAGAGTTATAAAATTGTGGATTATGATTTGTTTATGCATAATGTTTATAGCATGAATTTCAATGATTATTTTACAATATATTCTTAATTTTTGAAGCGAAAGCACCTAGAAAGCACGGACACGTGTCCGATATGCCGTAGGAGTATACGATTTTTTAAATTAAATTTTTAATTTCAGACACGGCTGGGACACGGCAAGGACACGCCTAGGATACGGCCAGGACACGGCAAAATATATATAATTTTTTTTAAAAAAATAAAAATAAATAAATAATTTGCTAAAAATCTAGCTTCCTTTCTTGTAATGAAACATGACTTTTAGATTGCAAAACTACTGATTGTAATGTCATTTGTTTATCAACTATATAGCGAATATTTTTGTAATGAAATACCGTCTTTTAACCTTTTTTTATAAAGGAAGCTATGAACATATACATGATTTATATATCTAAATTAATTAATGATTCAATGGTGAAATTTGATATTTAATGTGTGATGATGTCATATCTTGTGTTTATTTTTTCTTAATTTATTAACATTATATATAATACATTGAGATTTCTCATATTATAAAAAAATCGATAAAATTATTTGTATTTTTTTATATAAATTTATTATTTATTATTTAATTTTTGTCGTATCCCGCCGTACCATGTCCTGTTTTTTTAAATTTTTCGTATCTCCATATCCGTATCGTGTCGTATTTGCACCCCGTGTCCGTATCCGTGCTACATAGGTAAGCACAAAGCAATGCAATTGCTAAAAGCAAATCCCACCAGCAGAGTCTAATACCTTGTGCTAGCTTGACACCCACTATAAAAAATAAAATAAAAAAACAAAAACAAAGACATATGGGAGGAAGTTTATAGAGGTCTATCACTTGTTAAATCATCATCAAACACTATACCAAACCCTGTACTTATTGCCAAATGAACTTCCAGCATTTCATAACCAAGCTTGAGTAAACTATTATTGGTGTTTTGAAATATTCTGTTACCTTTCAATACAATAAACCATCCATTTTAAGGTATCATTCATGTTCTTTTTTAAATTCAACCACCTTAATTAATTGGTAGGTGAAGGTTTAAACATGTACATTACTTGCATATGGTTAGGCTCCTTTGTTGAAATCATTTCCTGAATGAATAACATGCAGGAGTAGTTTTGAAGACACACACACAGTTAGCATGGTATCGAATGCAGTGAAGCGTTGGTATGGAAACTCCATCTAGAGTTGAATGCAATAAATATGTATATATATATATATATACATATATATATATATACATATATATATATATATACATATATTGTGAGTTGGAGAATATACATATATATTGGGAGTTGGAGAATATTTCATAAGAAGTTCCAGTAAATTTAAACATAAATCTTGATAGAGTGATGGAATTGTCTCACATGCATGAAATGAATAAAGCCTTAGACAGAGTCCATATTTGTTTTGGTGGACGAGAATTTAATCAAGGTCATATATGGTTGCAAAGATGTAGTTGTGGTAACTTGGATTTCGATGTAATATTGGACATTATCTGATTGATGCATTGTTATAGATTTTTTTTTCCTAAATCCATTGTTATAGCTAAATTGATTTTACTAATTTTCATTTTAATATTTCGTTTGCTTTAATTAGTGGGATTTGATTAAAGTGATAATTTTTTTTACTTCATTAGATTATATCTATCTTACATCAACATAAAAATGTTAGAAAAATAAAATAAAATAATTATAAACAAGGTTGAAACTAATCAACCATATTAAAGTAAAAGATATATATATATAGATATATATTGAACATTTTGGAGGGTATGTGTAAGTAATTAATCACTAATAACCCTATTTTCAAAGTTTAGGGTCTGCTTGGTATGTATCTCTGAAAATTGTACGAGAATTCTAATAACATAAAATAATTTTATGAGAATAATAAAATTAAGTTATTTGAAAACATCCATTTTTATAACTAAGTTTTCAAAAAACTAAACCAATCAATTTTTTATATAATTTTTTATTTTTCAGTAAAAAAATTATTTTCAGAAATACAAACCAAAAGACACATAACCTCTTAATACCAAAAACAAAAAATTAAAAATATCATAAGGTTAGCCATTATGTTTATAGAACCGTCAAGTGAAAATGATCTATCAAACCATGCTTTAGAATATTGGCAGAGATGGACAAATGATTCGACTGAAGGTCACACACATGTCTGGAGAAACTAATACCTAAATGATATGCCTATATATGAAAAAGTAAGCCTAAATGGCTGAAGTTGTACCACCAAGATTCTCTTCTAATTGTGATGTCAGTGAAAACAATTATTATTAATTATGAGCCCAAGCTCCATTATATTTGTGTACTTCAAACCTTTTCTCAGATGAATTGCTAGAAAGTGCATATATAAGTTCATCTTCTCAACAAAACTTAAATAATAATAAATAAATAAATTACCGAATTAAGGAAAATTCGATAGAATATCCTACATACTCTAGGAAAAACTAATAACTTGATAATATCGTGCGAGTTTAATCAAACAGTAGTTCAAAATGTGGACTTAGAAGAACATGCATTGGGTGCAATTATAATTCAAAGGTATTTACCGGGAAAAAAATATAATTCAAAGGACATAGATGTACTAATAATTAACAATAGAAGCGATGAAGCTGAGTAGAGATGCATGATTGAAAGAGTTAGCTTGGTATATATATACATATATATATATACCTTGGATGAAGGCTGTTCTTGACAACTTTCTGGCCATATTTTCTCCATTTGTAACCATCATCAAGCACATCAACCTCACTTCTTGTTTGGAAACAGAATCTTGGCTCTCTAAGCTTTCTCCTTACCTTCACCTTGTTCTTTTCTGAGGATGAAGTCCTCCACCTGCACCCAAACACCACTTACTATATGTTATATATATATATATA
The DNA here is from genome assembly GCA_963922005.1 of Cornus suecica. Taxonomy (NCBI): domain Eukaryota; kingdom Viridiplantae; phylum Streptophyta; class Magnoliopsida; order Cornales; family Cornaceae; genus Cornus; species Cornus suecica. The sequence goes on along the minus strand of OY998240.1, from coordinate 19,208,209 downwards.
TATATGTATGTATATATGTATATATTCATGTTCCACTTCCACATGTGCGGATTTGGGCATCAATGAGTATCAAGAATATAAATTGGCAAGTACAGGACTTGTCCCTTCACACCCACACCACAGAGATATACATATATATATATATATATGTAAAATAAAATTAAGACTACTTCAAACTGCAATCTCTTCCATATATGGCTACAAAGCCTTAGATTCTGACTCGGATCATTAAAAAGCTACCAAACGATTTAGGGCACACCTCTCTCACACAAACCTATTATTTATGTAGATATATATATATACACACACACACACACCACACACGCAGACCACATGCTGTATCAGAACTCCACTGGGAACCTCTTCCATATTTGGGTATACTTCTGACTGAGATCATAAAGAAGCTTTTTTAGGTTATTGAATTATTAACAGGCATATGAATAGTGAAAATTGACAAACTCAGGTGGATCTCCTCCAAAATGGATATATACAGAAAGAGGTATATATGTTTATATATAGTTGGATTCTGGTTGACAAAATAAATTAAGAATCTTCTCTAGGGTATCACTTGAACAAACTTGACAAAAAGTATGACGCACCATATCTCCATTTGAAATCTCTTCCATATATATATATATATATATATGTAGTATATACTTACTATTAAATCAGGTATGTATATATATGATTCAGAGCATGAAGTAGCTTTTGCAGGGTATATAAAACACATACCACGAATTGCCACCATCGTTAACAGCAGCGCAATTTTCATCACTCAACGCCTTCTGATCCAATGAACTCCCCACCTATTTATACATATATATAATTTTATGTTTTAAGTTAATTCACAAAATGAACATATATAAAACACGTATCATTTAATCAACAAATTAACCACAAATAATAACCAAGAAACCGATAAATAAACAAAAACCCATCAAAATATTCTTCATATATATATATATATATATATATATATATATATGTATGGAACAAAAAGTTACATATATATATGAATATAGAGATACCTGATCATTATGAATCCAAGAAGGTCTGTTAACTAGGTCATGAGTAGTACTAGTATTGTTGGGTGTAGTAGTAGTAGTGTCTTTGAGAGCAGAAGTAGTGTGTGGATTAGGGGCTAAGAAGCAGAGCACTTGGTTTTCAAAGTGTGAGAGTCCTCCTACCATTTCATCCCCTTGTGTTGGATTGGAGAATGAGACTTGCAGATCATAATTGCCTACTTGTTGTCCACCTCCTCCTGCTGCTTCCATTTTTGTATTTCAAACTTACTACTTTTTTACCTTGTTTGTGCCTATATATATATATATATATATATATATTGATACCTGATCTTCTAGCTGCTAAATGGGATAGAGAGAGAGAGGGTGTGATGCATATGTGTGTGTGTTTTGTGTGCAATATTGGAATGGGTGGTCAAGGCCACATGGGGTTATGGCCCTTATGGGCTGGGTGGTGTTTGTTTGGTCAACTAGTAAACGCTGGATGGAATGTTTCCTGGTGGAACTGTTATTCCTTTCTCATCTCTTCTTCTTAAGGTTGTCTAGGGTACAATTTACAACATGTATATGTATTTATATATATAAGGGTAAATAGCTAAAAATACCCCTCAATTTTCTTCTCTTTCTCTACTATACCCCCTCAATTAATTATACCCCCCTCAACTTTCATTTTCTTGCACCATGGGTTTGCCCTCAATTTTTTTTACCCTTTTACCCTCCAAATTTTTTGTATTTCCACCTTACCTTTAATCTTATCCTTACTATTATATTTCTTAATTCTTTAAATTACAAAAATATTATTTCTTTTAGTTACAATATTAATTATGCCATTTACAAATGTAAATTTTTTTTAAAAAAAGTTCTAATTATTTTATTTGTAAATCAATTAACTTGGTATTAAATTTTAGTTTGATTTAAATCATAAAACTCAATCCTAATCAATATATTCATAAATAAATCCAATTTATGAAAAATATATATATATTTTGAACAAAATATATATATTTTGGAATATATATATATATATATATATATTAGAAAATGATATATATTTCGGAATATATATATAATTCGTTAAAAAATATATCTTTTCCGAATTCTTTTAAAAAATATGAATTTTTTCCGAAAAATAATTTTTTTGGGAAAAATATATATTATGTTCCAAAATATGATTTTTTCTGAAAAATAATTTTTATTGAGAAAAATATATATTATTTTCAAAAATATGAATTTTTTCCGAAAAATAATTTTTTGAGAAAAATATATATTATGTTCCAAAATATGATTTTGAGTCATAATACCTAAACTACCATCAATAGTATAAGAGGGTTTAGTGAAATCAAACCTTCAAAAAAATTAATTTTTGAAAAAATATGTATATTTTGGAATATATATATTGGAAAATGATATATGTTTCGGAATATATATATATATATATATGATTCGTCAAAAGTATATATATTTTTCGAATTGTTGTAAAAAATATGAATTTTTTATGAAAAATATACATTATTTTCTAAAATATAAAAAATATATATTTCTGAAAAAAATCATATTTTGGAAAATAATATATATTTTTCTCAAAAAAATTATTTTTCGGAAAAAATCATATTTTGGAACATAATATATATTTTTCTCAAAAATTTTATTTTTTGGAAAAAATTCATAATTTTTTAAAACAATTCGAAAAATATATATTTTTGACGAATTATATATATATATATATTCCAAAATATATATAATTTTCCAATAAAAATTAATTTCATTTAAATCATAAAACTCATTATCCTAATTAAAATTTTTTTTTGCCCAAATGAAACTTTCTTTTCATAAAAATATATTCATAAATTGTTATTTATTTATGAATATATTAATTAGGATTGAGTTTTATTATTTAAATCAAACTAAAATAATTAAAACTTACAAAACAAAAATTAACATTTGAGAGTATATTTAGTCTAATACATTAAAGGTAATTGACATAATTAATATTCTAACTTAAAGAAATAATATTTTTGTAATATAAAGAATTAAGAAATATAATAGTAAGGATATAATTAAAGGTAAGATGGAAATACAAAATGTTTGGAGGGTAAAAGGGTAAAACAAATTGAAGGCAAGCCCATTGTGCAACATTTTATGAAACTTTAGGGGGTTTTAAGCTCATTTCATAGTTGAGGGGGTATAGTAGGAAAAAAGAGTAAAATTGAGGGGGGGTTTAAGCTATTTACCCTATATATAAACTGCAACAGTGTATGATCTCTCTCTCACACACACACACACAGTGACCCAAATGACAAACAGATTACTTGCAAAGTTTGAAAAAGCATAAATTGTTATATAGAAAGACTTTTCATACTAGAGAGATGTACCAGGAAAAGGAAAGAATATAAAATAAATAAACCCTCGACCTGCTTAATGTGGTAATGACTAAGGACACAGATTTTTTGGACACTATAAGGTAAATAAGAATACAACTTATTACTTTATCTAAAAAAAAAAAAAGCTATTATCTGTAATTGTTTTTCCATTTTAATCAAAATATATAAAGGAAAAAAAAAAAATATATATATACAGTTTAAAAACTAGAAAGTGTTTTCTGAAAACAAAATTGAAGAAAATCTAGTTTCATATAGTACTAGTAATTATGGTATCGATGGTAATGCTCTGAAAATTATTATTAGCTTTTAAGGTATTTAAATGTATCCTTGGGCTTGGATTGATCGACACAGCCTGAGTTTCTTTAAGATCCTGCTCATGAACCACGTGTATGTACATAGGTTAACTTTATTTACAACCCCTTTATTTTTATTTCAATCACACTATTTAAGGTTTGCAAATCTTTAAACTCACCCCTTATATTTTGAAACTAACATCATTTATACCCCTAATTCATGACACTAGCCTAAAATTTTAATTTAAGGGTAATTTGTAGCCACACCCCCTGAACTTTGAGTCAATGGCAATCAGTGGCTGGTCAACGATTTTTCGGTCCCATAGCCCCCTGAACTTTCAATTTCGTTGCAATGACACCCCCTGGACTCGTGAAATGACTATAATGTCCATTTAATTGTTTCACTTATTATATTAGAGTAATATATAAAATGTGAAATTACACATATGCCCAAGCACTTCACCCCTCTAAAATTACTAATTACACTTCCACCCCTTACTACAAAATATATATATATATATATATATATATATTACGAAAATTACAATTTAATTTTTTTTCTTTATAATATAATTTGTATATATAATTACGAATATATATATAATTTGTAAAAAATATATAAATTTGAAAAAACATATAAAATTCAAAAAAATATATAAAATTTGAAACAATATATAAATTTTAAAAAATATATATATAAAATTCGAAACAAATATATAAAATTCGTAAACAATATATAAAATTCGAAAAACATATAAAATTCTAAAAAATATATAAAATTCAAATATATATATATATAAAGTGTGACTAAAGTTTAAGTGGACAAGCTTCGGAGTCATTAGCCAAGGTAACGGATCTTCTCCAGCTCTTTGCAGAGTTATTTCAATGGCCACGATGGCGACACATACCCCACGATGGTGATCGAAATCGGAATAGAATCGATACTTTATTAAAATATTTTAATCAAAATTAAATATATTAATATTTGGATCAAAATTAACTGTTCGGTTCCGGTTCTCATTTTTAAAGAACCGAAAGTAAATTTTTATTTGGATAAAAATTTATGGTTCGGTTCCGATACTTTCGGTTATTTAAAAATGAGAACCGGAACCGAATCGTTAATTTTGATTTAAATATTAATATATTCAATGATGCGGTTCACTTTTGATTCCAACCGAACCGGAATCGAACCGATACTTTCGGTTCTTTAAAAATGAGAATCGGAACCGAATCGTTAATTTTTATCCAAATATTAATATATTTAATTTTGATTAAAATATTTTAAGAAAAGTATCGGTTCGATTCCGATTTTGGTCACCATCGTGGGGCATGTGTTGCCATCATGGCCATTAAAATAGCTCTGCAGAGAGCTGGAGAGGATCCGTTATCTTGGTTAATGACTCCGAGGCTTGTCTACTTAAACTTCAGTCACACTTTATATATATATATATATATATATATATTTGAATTTTATATATTTTTTAGAATTTTATATGTTTTTCGAATTTTATATATTGTTTACGAATTTTATATATTTGTTTCGAATTTTATATATATACTTTTTAAATTTTATATATTGTTTCAAATTTTATATATTTTTTTTGAATTTTATATGTTTTTTCAAATTTATATATTTTTTACAAATTATATATATATTCGTAATTATATATACAAATTATATTATAAAGAAAAAAATTAAATTGTAATTTTCGTAATATATATATATATATATTTTGTAATAAGGGGTGGAAGTGTAATTAGTAATTTTAGAGGGGTGAAGTGCTTGGGCATATGTGTAATTTTACATTTTATATATTACCCTAATGTAATAAGTGAAACAATTAAAGGGGCATTATAGTCATTTCACCAGCCCAGGGGGTGTCATTGCAACGAAATTGAAAGTTCAGAAGGCTATGGGACCGAAAAATCGTTGACCAGCCACTGATTGCCATTGACTCAAAGTTCAGGGGGTGTGGCTGCAAATTACCCTTAATTTAATACATAAATTACCCTTGAGGTTAACTTAGAAAGTGTTTGAAAACAAGTATTCCTTATTTTATCAATTTGACCCCTCAAACAACCACGATCCCTATACCCAAACACCCAACCATTTCCCTCAACCCCCTCCTCCAAAACTAACCCTAACCCTAGTTTTCTTCTTCATTTTTGGATTAATTGGGCGTTCAATTGGGAATGATGTGGAGGATTCTCTAAGAGAGAGAGAGAGAGATGGGAGTAGAAAATATATACATGTATATTTGCAGATTGTTTATATATATATATAAATATATACATTTATATTTATATATAAAGAGGGAGAGATGGGAGTAGAGAAATAAATAAATAAATATATATATATATATATATATATATACAGAGAGAGGTATATTTGCATATTGTGTGTGTGCAGGTGCCGCGGGGTGGTGTGCCGGCAGGGGCGGCTCGTGGTGGTGGGGTGTGGGCTTGGGGGAGGATGATATATGTTTAAGGGTTGAATATATGTTTAGATATAGGGTTAATAATATTTTAGGATTAAATTGATTTAAGAGATTTAAGGGATATTTAGTTTAGGAGTTTTTTAAACATTTAATACTATAAAGAGATGTAATTAAAATTAAAATAAACTTTGAGGGTGTAAATAAAATTAATCCTATATAATAACACACTTAGTTACATCCCACAAAGCATACAAGGTCTATATTACTTTTTTTTTTTTTTTTTTATCTTTTCATACTTCATGCTACTTCGATCTTCTTTAGGCATTTAAGTAACTCAAATAATAATACATGATATATCATGAATCCATATATGATTGGTCTTACCTCCAATATTATAATTAAAAAAGAAATCTACAGTACTACGGCTAATCATTCCTTCATTAAGAACTTAAAATAATTAAAATAGTTAGTGGAAAATGACTTGTGAGTTGGGACAGAGGCAGAAACAAAATTAGTAGGGACAGCCTTTAAAAGTAAAAAGTATATTAAAAATAATAATAAGAAGAAAAGGAGTTTAAAATACATTGATAATTCATTTAAATAAAATTTATTTATGTCTAAGAGAGTTAGGGTACTATTAGATAAGTGGGTTGTAGGTTGGGTTAAATAAATTTTGGGTGTTGGTTTTGGGCTCTTGGTTGTGGGTTAGATGGATCATAAGAAGAGAGTTAGGGTTCAATTAACTAATTTATTGAACTAATTTGTATATTACATACAATTTTAATGTATTTTTATTTTTAGCATAATAATGTTATCTTTAAAACAAAAATTATTCTAATCTTGAAATTGAGAAAAAATAAGCAAAAATTTTAAAAAACTTAATGGGGGATAAATATCAGTTTTTCTTTCTATAAACCTCTTAAAATAATGTGTATTAGTATTAAAAATATAAAAAATGAAAGGGGGTAACTGCCCCCCTATCTCATGTATGTGGCTCTGTACCTGCTTGTGAGACTGATCTTTATGATGCATACTCGTAACAGTTTAGTGCCAATGGAAAACATAATATTTCTACATTTCTAATAATAGTAATGTTGTGTGTTGGTATTGAAAAATATAGTATTTAAGTTACACTTTCTTTAACAATTTAAATTTTTTGAGCAGGAACATGGTATCAAAGCAAAAATATCTCATATTTCTTTTAGAGCACTTGGTCTAAGTTGCCAAGTGCCTATATGTATATATATATATTTTGGTAGGTAAATACTCACACACCCCACATGAGTTTTATATGACTTAAACCCCTAACCTCACACACACTCACACTTTTAAAGAAAAATATAATACCATTAGGCTACAAACCTTAAAAGATATTTTCCAATTCAGGAATTGTTTTTTTTCTATCAAGTATATCTCCTGCCAAAAGAATAATTCGAAAGAAATAAATCCATGGTGTGTTGTAACTGTACTGTATACATATATGATACATGTGTGTGGTAGAGAGAGAGAGAGAGAGAGAGAGGAAATAATAGGGGGAAATGAGGATTGGAAGTCTGGGAGGCAATGAGTGGGTTGGGTCCATCAAAACTTCCATCCATGTCAAAGTTTGTCTAATAAGAATTGAGATTGATAAGCCTCTCAAATCAATGCCAAATCTAATTCCAATACTAGATTCAATTGTCTACTCTACACTCACCCCTCTCTGCAAAAAGAAGAAAAGACTATCATCACTCCCACATACACACACGAACACACACAAAAAAAAAAAAAAAACACATTTTTCATTTGCATCTCTCTCGGCCTTCCACTCACCTGTTCTTTCATCCATAGTTGTCTCTCCATCAAAATCCCTTTTTCTCTAGCATTCACCCCCATCACACAATATGTAACAACACCAATTATGTATCAATATTCTCTCTCTTCACAGCCAACTGCTAGAAGTAACTTAGAGGTGTTCATACAATGTATATAACTTTATCCTTAATTTTATGAAAATAATGCATAAATATATATATATATATATATTTTTTAATAACCGTGATGTCTGAGTCAACTTACACGCACATCGACTAATTCACGGAATTCGTGCAAGGCGACCCCCCACACGTTTTCGGTCGTGACCCTAACAAATTGTTTGAACCAAATATGAATTGAACATGAGACTTTATATTTCTTGAGACACCAAGTCTCAAATCTTTTCCAACTAGGTCAACTCGTTCGGGTTTGCATAAATATATTTGTATATAACATGAAGGCGTTTATTATTTAAAATTTTTTTACTAATATATCTTATGAAAATAAGTGTTTGATTTCACATAAAAAATAAATAAATTATGATAACAACTTAATAAGTTCTATTACTTATATCAAAGTTTTCATTTGAGGATACATTTGTTATAAGATAATTAAGGTAATTGGCATAATTAATATCTTACAAAACAAAAAACTTATAAATAAAATGTATTGAGGAGATGTTAAATAAAAAGGGTATGATAGTCTTACAAAACAAAAAACTTATAAATAAAATGTATTGAGGAGATGTTAAATAAAAAGGGTATGATAGTCTTTGTAATTGATTTAGGGCTCGTTGCAACAAATGAATAATTATGGGGAGTTATTTGTAGTTATGGGGAAATTTTTTTTTTTACGGAAGGTAAATTGTATATATAGAAAAAAAATTACAACAGCAATCCTCTAAGGCCAAGATCAAACCCAAGCAAAAAGGAAGAAAACAAGTGCAAGCAAAGCATCATGGCGGTTTTCTACAAAATTCAAGTTGAAAGACAATTGCGGTTTTCTACAAAATTCTAAGTTGAAAAACAATTGTCAAGCAAAGCATCAGAGCTAGGGGGAAAGTTGCAAAAGTGAAATATCTCTGGAGTTTTTTTGCACACTTTCCCCTTAAAATATTAATAAAACAAGTTCAAGGTCTGTTTTCTGATAAATAAAAACCAAAAACTATGTATAAAAGTTTTGTATGGTTCACGTTTCTGAAAAATAAACTTATTAAATGATTTAGGCAAAGGTGCATTATACCCCTAAGTTTTTAAAAAATTGCAAAATATCTCCAAACTATTTTTAGCTTTACCTTTGTGTTAGCAAATTATTCTCTTAGGAATTTGTTTTACTCCACTTTCTTGTTAAAATCTATGCAATATGACCAAATCATCCCATAAAATATGACCATTGTGCCATCTTATCTTGTATTAATCAATTTTTAGTATTTTTAGCCTTTTTTTTCCTCTCTTTCAAAAATATTTTCAATAATTTAGAAGTCCTCACACATATACTTATTTCAGGCCTAAAATATGGTATTAAAAATATCTTTAAGAAACTATTATTATTTAAAAATAATTTTTTTTGTGATAAATACAATAATAACTTAATATTTGACTTATAAAATTAAAACATGTCTAAAAGTATTGTAATTTTTCAAATGATAAAACATTCTCAAGTCTTATTAGTTTTTCTGCTTATTATAACAAAATCAAACTTTAGACATGTTCTGATTTTATAAGTCATATTTTAAGTTTTTATTGATTTATCACAAAAAATATTTTTAAATAATAATAGATTCTTAAACATATTTTTAATATCATATTTAGGCATGAAATAAGTATATGTGTGTAGGTTTTGAATTATCAATTATTTTTTTAAAAGAGAGAGGAAAAAATATTTAATAATACTAAAAATTGATTAATACAAAACAAGACGGTATAATGGTCATAGTGCGAAAATATCAACCAAAAAGCAAACTAAAATATATCAAATGGGTTAATTTGTTGGCTTTTATAAAGGTGAGGGGACAGATTTGGAGATAAAAATAACTTAGGGGTATCATGCATTTTTGTCAATGATCTATTTTTTTTACTAACTTTTAAATAATTTCTATATAACCAATTATTAATTCATTTAAAGATACAGCGCTCTAAACCACCATTTCCTTTTAAATTCGACTACTTTCTCTAGACCCGTAGTTTTCTTAATCGACTGCAACCTTCTAGGTGGTACCTGCAAACTTTCACATAATTACGAAATTGTCATTGAAGCTTAGAGTACTTATCCTTGGTAATAGTACAACAATTTTATTTAGTAGAATTCAAAATTTTGAATTTCCAAAATAGCACCAGAAATGGCTCCATTACTTTGTCCTTCTCTCGACCTTAGCTTGACCAATGAGACCTATTCTATACAAGAGATCAACCCCAACGCATTGTGGACTCTGATAATGTAGCTTTGTAGACTATTTTTCATAGTTGAAATGTCTAAAAGAGAGCTTGATGACAACTACAATGTTTTTTTCAATAATTGGAGTGTTCGGGACTTCTGTCCAACTTAATCTACGAAACTCGTGCAAAGCGATCCCTTCATATAAATGGTGTAAAGTTCAAACTATATTCATTATTATAGACCTAACGAATTATTTATACCCTACAGAAATCTAACATGGGATAAAAACTACAATGTTGTTCACATCATACAATTTAAATAAAAGACTTCTGAGTTCTCTCCGAGTCCCAACAATTGTCCGTTATATAATATTTATAATATATAAAAAACTAAATAATATTTTTACTATCCATAAGGTTGTAATTCTCTCTCTCTCTCATCCTAAGTTGAACTGGTTCACAAAGCTTATGGTAAAGTAATAGCAAAGATGATGTCATTGGTCGCATGAAATATTTCCCCTTTAAACTTTTCACAAGCTAAAAGGAGCCGAAAGATTGGAAAAATTTTAGTACAAAGAAAATAAGCTATTTGAAATATAATGTTGAGAGAAAAATATTTATTTAAGATATAAATAGATCAGTCAATGGATTGGATTTTTATCTGAATTCGATCCGATTAGCCGGATATGGATTGAAAATAAAATCCGATAACCCGATTAAGATCCGAATTCGATAATCCGATTTCTTAACAAATTGGATTTGGATTTGGATTTATGTTAATCCGATTCGATAATAATCCGATCTGATATAAAATATATTTATATATATTAAATATATATTTGATATTTTTATATGTATATATTTAATACTGTATATGTATATAAATGTTAGTTGTTAATTAGTTTATTATTTATTAATAATGATTGATCATAAATACAATTATTAAAAATGTGAATAATTTTAGTGTTTCAGTATTTATTTATTTTTTTATTTTTTTTAATTAGATATTCGGACCAAATATTCTATAATGAAGAAATTCGAATATGAATTAACTAAGTGAAAATTCGTCGAATTATCGGATTCGGATAGTGGATCGGGAGTTTTTGTCATCCTTATCAATAGACCTGTCAATAATCCGATTATGATCCGAATCCGATCCGAATCCGATATTAACCGGATATGGATTGAAAATAAAATCCGATAACCCGATTAGGATCCGAATCCGATAATCTAATTTCTTAACAAATTGAATTTGAATTTAACCGATCCGATCCGAATCCGATCCATTGACAAGTCTAGATATAAAGTAGGATTATTACAAGTCATGAATAGTCTGGGCTAAGTGATAGGGTGGTCAGAGCCACTTTTAATTCGTAATTAAGATTATTATTATCATTTTTTTGTGGTTAATTTACTATCTTTAGTAGTATATACTAAGCACGCCTGAGGAATAGTTATACATGTCACATCTGTTTATTCTAAAAAAATTACAAGGACTTCCTGTACCAAGTCATTTTCGTTGGAGGGGTTAGGAAGATTTGAAGAAGTGTAATTTTATATTTTTATGTTCTTCTATAATTTAATTTTTTTAAGCCCAAAATGGAGTTGAATTGAAAAGATACAAGCAATAATCTGCTAATTTTTTCACTTAATTTTGAAAGCTAAATAAATAAAGATTCGTTTTAGTATAAATAAAAAAGTTGTCATGTTTAGTACAGTGGAATGGAATGCTCTTTCATTCCATTATTTTATTTGGTATGTTTATTAGAATGAGAATGAGCATTCCCAATGAATAAAAATTCATTATTAGGAATGAAATTTCATTCCATTAATAAATTTATGGAATGGTCATTTCATTCCTTAAGAAATATTTTTAAAACATAAAATTATTAAAATAACTCTTTCACATTTCAAATAAACAAACAATCATCACCATCGTGCCACAACCTTCTACCACCGCCATCACCTTCCACCGCTTCCACCACCACCATCACCTCCATATATAATTCACCACTACTATTTCAGTTGTTTTTCATCAATGTTTTGTAAAAAGAATATAAAATGATATTATTTGATTAAAATAATATATTTATTATTATTAGGGGTATTTTTGAGATATTTTCTTTTAAATTCATTTCATTCATAAGGTATTTCATATTTATAACCAAATAATAGAATGAGAACGGTTATTCTATTCGATTCTCATTTTCATTCTATTCACGCGTATCAAACATAGCCTAAGGTATTGAGCAATTATCTAGAATCTAAAACAAAAGATTAAATAATTAAAGTATTTTCAATTTTTTTGCTCAAGTGTTTAATTTTGTATTCTGAGTTATGAAATTTGGAATCACATAATAATATATATAGTGAGAAACTTACACACATGGATGGATAGAGAAAAACAAATATCCTTTCGACTCATAGAAGAAGACTTCATCAAGCAAGACTTCCTTGAACGAATTTCCTAATGCTAGTTATTGGAACAAATTAAATGTACTGTTTAGTAATCACAACCAATGCTTTGTGGCTTGACGTTTATTAAACTTAAAAGAAAATTAAGATCAAACAATATAGATGTAAAAAATAATGTAAATTCTCTTAGGGTCTGTTTGGTTGCACGGATTTGGAATTGAATTGGAATTGGAATGTCATGATATTTCAATTCTACAAATGCAATTCCAAATATATTGTTTTGATATATCTTGGAATTCAATCCCAAACTTAACCCAATTTGAATGTAAAATATCATAACTTTAAAATTAAATTAGACAATCTAAATAAATATATATTGTAAAGGCCAAAATTAACTAGGCCCGTATTTGTATATTTTATTAATAGGCCCACATTTATTTTCCGCGTATGAAGCCTATATATGTAAGCTAAGCCCATGAGTATTATCATGATTTGTAAATTGAGAGAGATCAACCCATTAACTGTAGGTAGTAGGTGGTTATGGGCAAAGTAGGTCACGACCCCATAAAATTAGGGGTTTGACCGCTGCGAAAAAGGAAAAGAAATCCATCACTATAGGGTATAAATTTGGTCATTGGAGCCTGAATAAAGATATTGGATGTGTGAGTAAAAATTTACACTTAAACTTAGCGTCGTCTCTGAGAACGAAAAAGTTTGTCTTATTTGTTTTCATTCCAAAATTCTCTTTTTTTGAAGCTATTAATCATGGTTTCCACTCGGTCCACAAATAACGACGCTCGGTTCGAAGAAGTGATGCGACGGCTGGAAGCAGTAAAGCAAAGAAACGTCATCCTTGAACAACAAAACGTCGATTTGCTCCATCGGGTCACTCAAACGCCGATCCCTCTCTGTGATCCCAACCTGGCTGAAGGGGTGAGTCAGCAAAGCAATGTTAGGCACGATCCAACCAACTCCCAGCATGGGCGCAAAGGCTCAGCCAATCAAACAGGCAAGGGAGGAAGAAGAATCATCACACCTCATGACAAAGGAGGCCACCGCAGGACATATCCCTACTCTAAATGACCTAAACGACATGGCCGTCAGGATACAGAGGGATGTGATGAATGATCTAAAGATGCAGACTCCTGATGATCTCGCTATTCACACCACAAGTGATATGACTCAATCCCCCTTCACACAGAAGATCGAGATGATTGACTTCCTCAAAAAAATTATGTTATCAGTCTTCACCTTGTATGATGGAACGAAAGACCCGCTCGACCACATCTACCAGGTGCAGATGAAGATGACCGTGTACGACAAGAACTAAGCACTCTTATGCAAGGTATTCTCAACCAGTTTGACAGAGGCCCCTCTGCTCTAGTTCAGAAAGCAACCTCCAGGATCGATCAGTAGCTGGAACAATCTCTGCAAGCGATTCATCGCGCAGTACTTCGGTAACTGAAGGCAAAATAAGACAATCTCTAGCCTTTTCACAATGACGCAAGATAAATAAGAGAGCCTCAAGAGCTTCCTGTCCAGATTCAACGTGGAGATGTCCTCCATTGACGATTACGATCATCTGTCAGCAGTAGAAGCAATCCGTATGGCGATCATCCTGGGCACAAAATTATTTTCTTCAATGGTGAAGCGGCCTCCTAGAAACATCGGCGAACTCAACTCCAGAGCTCAAGGTTACCTCAGGATAGAAGAAGAGGAAACAGTCAGACAGAAGAGAGCTTCCTTGGTAACAGTGGATGCCAAATCCAAAGAACGAATAAAGGATCATAAGCCTCAATGCAATAGACCATCATCATTTGCCTCATCATTCAGGCAAAGCGACAAACGCCAACGAACAGAAGAAAGGGCGACTCATCTGAAAACCAGTTTGGGCAAGATTTACCAGGAGAATAAAAACAAAGGGATCTTCAGAACCCCTCCACCAATCAGACAACCAATGGAGCAAAGGGATATTACTAAACACTATGGTTTTCATAGTGAATACGGTCATCATACCAATGATTGTAGAAATCTCAGGAAGCAAGTATAAGCAATACTCACTAGAGGGGAACTTACAGATTATTTGGTAAAAGATCAAACGAGGCCTGACAGAAACAACCAACCACCAAAGAACAACGCTACAACGGGACAGCCAGTCAGAGTCATTCACATGGTCCAAGGAGGGGACGAGGCCAACGAGCTATAAGGAAGTAGGAGGTCAAAATTACGACAGGCCCATAAACTCAGACGCGTGGGAGAAGTGTGTCAAGCATCGTTCAGACAAGAAAATTCAAGGATTATTTTTTCAGAAGCAAATATGTAGAAAGTCCAGACCCCTCATGAAGATCCTCTGGTAATTACTTTTCTGGTAGTTAATTGTTTGATAAAAAGGGTAATGGTAGATCCAAGTAGCAGCACCAACATCATGACAAAGTGGGCTTTCGACAAGCTTGGAGTCGATGTGTCATAACTACATCCGGCTCGAATCCCTTTAGCAGGCTTTGATGGACGACTAGTGGAACCCATTGGAGTAATTTAGCAATCGGTGTCAACTGCCCGACGAACCCTAAAAGAAAGCTTTGTAGTGGTAGATGTCAAGCCATTGTACAACTTGCTAATGGGCCGAGGATGGATGCCCCGCATACAAGGGGTCCCATCAACCCTACATCAGGTCATGAGGTGTCTAGATCCCAACGGCATCGATGTGACAAATATACCTAGAGACCAAGTGGTAGCGAAAGAGTGTTACGCGGTGACCCTGAAGAACCTAAATTCCAAGGATAAGCAAATAGTGGTAGAGTCAGAGAAGCCTCAATATAATGAAAAATAACAATTACAGTCAGACCCTTCTGATGAGGGTCAAGATGCTCAGGTTACCACTGAACCGTTGGAGAAGGTGAACATCATTTCGGGAGATTGCAGCAAAGTCACATGCATTGGTTTCTCCCTCAACAAGGAGGAAAAATACTATTTGGTTTGCTTTCTTCAGAAGAACTCTGATGTCTTCCCTTGGTCATACCTGGACATGCTTAGCATCTGCCCATCAGTCACCCAGCATAACTTGAATGTAGACCTAGACTTCAAACCGGTGAACCAGAAGAAGAGGCGCTTTGGAGTCGAGAGAAATCAAATCATAGCTGAAGAAGTTGGGAAGTTGCTAGAAGTAGGCTTCATATAGGAAGTCACATTCCCGTCTTGGCTGTCGAACATGATGGTGGTCAAAAAGAAAAACAGGAAGTGTCGGGTCTGCATGGACTTCACCAACCTAAATAAGGCATGCCCGAATGACTATTTTCCCCTTCCGAAGATAGACCAGATGGTAGACGCCATGGCCGGATATGAAAGACTATCCTTCCTGGATGCATATTCTAGATACAATCAGATCCCGATGAACCGAACTGATGAAAAAAAAACTGCCTTTATCACCGAAAAAGGTATATTTTGTTACAAAGTAATGTCCTTTGGACTAAAAAATACAGGTGTTACCTATCAGAGGTTGGTTAGAATAATATTCAAAAATTAGATGGGGAAAACGGTAGAAGCCTATATAAACGATACGGTGGTTAAGAGAAAGAGGAAAAAAAAGCACCCCGACACCTCGAAGAAGTGTCCAAAGCGGTTTGGGAGTACGGAATAAGGCTCAACCCTTCAAAATGCTCATTTGGGGTATCCTCAAGGCAATTCCTCGGTCACATACTCAACCGAACTGGTATTGAAGCCAGCTTTGCTCAAGTGAAGGCCCTGATAAGTTGCGATGAGCCCAAAACTCAGAAGGAAGTCCAGACCCTAACGGGGAGGGTGGCCGCATTAAGCAGATTCATCTCCAAGCTGACTGACAGATGCAAGCCATTCTTTCAAGCTATCAGAGCAGGCAAAGGAAATATATGGGGAGCAGAACAAGCAAAAACACTTCAAAAATTAAAGTAATATCTCCAGAATCCACCAATCCTGGTATCGCCAGATCTAGGCGAACCTCGGCATTTCTATCTGGTAGTATCAACAACCTCGACCAGCACGACACTAGTATGATAAGAAGTATCAGAGGCCAATTTTATTTAGCATCAAATCTCTGTCCGATGCAGAAACAAGGTACACAATTGCAGAGATAGTGGTTTTGTCGTGAATCAATGCGAAGAGGCGTCTGAGACACTACATTCAAACCCATTTGATAGTGATTCCAATCACACTACCCATAAGGGCCATCATGGCGAAGCCGGACCTGACTAGAAGAATCACCATATCGGCCCTAGAGCTCAAAACATTTGACATCACGTATGTGCCCAGAACAGCTGTTAAAGGTCAAGCCCTGACAGATTTCTTGCTTGAAGTCGAACCTGAAGCAACCCTAATTGAACCTACCAAACCCAAATGGACACTCTATGTAGACAGATCGGTTGGATCAGCAGGTTCAGGAATCGGACATAAAGTCATAACCCCCGATGAGACTCGCATCCAGCAATCGATCCACCTGGAATTCCCAGCCACCAATAATGAAGTTAAGTATGAGGCTCTTCTGACAGGACTATGATTGGCCCGAAGCTTATGTATTCGACTACTTCGGATATATAGTGACTCGCAGCCGGTGGTTAGATAAGTGTAATGAGAATACGAAGTGGGGGAAAAACTTGAGCCATACAAGAAGCTGGTCATGATGAAGTTGTCCCGACTAGACCAATATATCCTTGAGTAGATTCCCAGATGGGAAAACAAAAATGCCGATCGCCTATACAATATGGTGTCAATCAATGATCAGAATCTGACAAGAGTAGCCCCAATCGACTACCTCGACACCCCCAGCATTCAGAGGCATAATTCTGTCTGTGTAATACCTTGGGAGCCGAGCTGTATGGATCCTCTCATTGCATACCTAAGAGACGACATACTCTCTTGAGATAAGGCAGAGGCTCAGAAGATCCTCCTTAAGTCGGCCAGGTACGCCCTCTTCAATGGTCAACTCTACTGAAGGTCTTTTGACGAACCATACCTCAGATGCCTAACCCCCACTGAAGCATCGCCATAATGAAGGAGGTCCATGAAGGGTCATGTGGAAACCACTCCGAAGGAAGAACACTCGTCTATAGGGTTTTGAACCAAGGGTATTTATGGCCATACCTTTCTAGAGATACAGAAGTTTATGTTAGAAGGTGTAAAAAATGTCAGATCCATGGAGATAACATTCATCATCCCCCAAAGTTGTTGAATCCAATGTTCAACCCTCACATATTCGCACAGTGGGGGATCGATGCGGTGGGGCCTTTACCGATGGCCTTAAGGTCGGTAAATCAAGCATTGATAGCAACTAACTACTTTACAAAGTGGGTAGAGGCAAAATCCTACTCCACCATCACTGATAGATATGCGATCAAGTTCATATGGATTAACATCATCTGCCGTTTCGGAGTTCCCAATGTGATAATAATTGACAACGGGAGAAACCTTGATAACGGATTGACCAGAGAATTCTGCAACCAGCATGGGATCTAGCTCAAGACATCATCAATGGCATACCCACAAGGCAACGGTCAGGCTGAAAGATCCAACAGAACCATACTGAATACTCTGAAGAAAAAGCTAGAAGACCTTAAAGGAGCCTGGCCAGACAAGCTTTCAGAAGTATTATGGTCCTATAAAACCACCCCAAGACTCCCCACAGGGGAGACACCATTTTCAATGGCCTACGAAACAGAAGTTGTGATCTTGACTGAGCAGATAGTTCCAATCCTAAGAACAAAAACATACCAGGAAGAGTGCAATAATCAGTACTTGACCGATGAGTTAGATCTACTTGAAAAAAATGGGACTGAGTTGTTATCAGACTCGCAACCTACCATCAGAGGGTCATAAGCGCCTTCAATCAAATAGTTAGAATGCGAGAATTTCAAGTAGGGGATATGGTATTAAGAATGAAGATCAGACTCATCAGAAAGCTAAGAGAAAACTTGGAGGGTCCTTATACTGTCACAGAGGTCATAGGGCGTGGGGCCTATCACCTCAAGTATAATGATGTTCATATGGAACCCCTCTCCTAGAATTTCTCGCGGTTGAAGAGGTACTACCCCTGAAAACGCTTCTTCTATTTTTAGTCTAAGCTAAATAAATGGCTGAGGCACTCAGACCCAGCTCTATTTCTACTTTCAAGTTTCAGTTTCCAAGTTTGTTAAGCTTGGTTATGTTATGATTGTTTTGTTCATGTAATGTTTTCAGATGTACAATAAAGGACCAATTTCCTCACTTTACAATGTCTGAAGATATTTCTTTGCTCAAAAACTAAATATTTGCTAAGTGTTGAAATGACATAGGCATATAACTTGATTCACATTGTCAGAGGAACGAAATTAATAAAAAAATCCTAAGTGTTGAGATGACATAGGCTCTCAAGCATGACCCACACTGTCATATGGATGAAATTAATAGAAAAATCTTAAGTGTTGGGATGACAGAGGCTCTCAAGCCTTACCCACACTGTCAAAGGAACAAAATTAATAGAAAAATCCTAAGTGCTGGGATGGCATAGGCTCTCAATCCTGACCCACACTATTAGAGGAGCAAAATTAACAGAAATATCACAATTATGGTAGTAACATAGGCCAAATGGCCTGACTCATACTGATAAAAGAATAAAATAATATAAAATGTCCTCTTTTATTAAAAAAAATGCTCGAATGTAGATACAAAAATGCCCGATAGGGCTTACATAAGCAAAAGACCCTCAGGTCCTACTGGGGCCACTGAAATCCTTCCCAAGCGAATCAACAACCTAGGTCGGAGCAAAAAATTGGACAGAAGGGTCAAGAGGCTTAGCTAGCAGCCATCCTTTTATGAACTCAAAAAAGAGGATTTCAGCATGATCTGGCTCAGGACTAGCATAGGGCTTCTTTACTCCCAGAAAAGCATCCATAGTATTTGGGTCAGCAAATTTCCTTTTTATAGGATCTTTAATGCCAGCATTGAAGCCTTTATGCCAAAATTCATAGGCCATGATCCTGTTGAGGACCTTATAGCGATCGGCTATACTCGAATCACCTGCCTTACACATCTCCAAGGCAGACTGGGAGATGCCGAGGTTATGCTCCAAACTTTCATAGTCAGAGGCCTTCTCACTAGACAGTTGGGTATTCTGTTCCATTTCCCGAGCAAGCTCGCCCTCTAACTTAGCAACTCGAGAAGAAAGCTCCCCCAGCTGAGCCTTCAGATCCTTCTCCCTCCTATCCCTCTCTCCCATGTCAGCCCTGAGGTAGCTGATATCTTCAACATCAACCTCATCAATAAAACATAAGGCATTTATGCTGAAAAGAGCCTAAAATAGTTAAGACAAAGATAATCAGTAAACATAATAGAGAAAAAGAACAAGGCTGGAGTAAAACAACACTTACCCCCATTATAAGGCCAGGTTTCCTAGCAACAAGCTATTTCGGGTTAGCTTCCCTCTGAGCCTCAAGATCTTCAGGAGTAAAGAGACCCTTAGCCCGAGCCATCATCGCACCCATTGAAGTGAGGTTGGGCGCAGCCTAATCAGAAGACACTGGGCTCTTGTTTTTGCACTTGTTCTTCTACCTCTTTACGGGTCTGTCCTCGCCCACTGGTCTGGTCCGGGCAGAGGATGATTGAAGCAGGCTTGGAATGGTGGTCTATATCAGATGCATCATTAAGAATGACAAACGTCACACCATTGGATTTAGATATTGGGGCCTCATTCGGACCCCCCCCCCCCCCTAGTTGGGGCAGCAATTTCTTCAACATCATCATCATCATCTTCAACCATGGGTCTGATCGAGGACATCGTCATCCTGAAGCTAGCACCCAACCTTGATATAGCCTATAAATTGGCAGGAGTAAGCAGGTCAGTGCACATTTTACGATCCGACCAGACTTTAGACTTCAGCAAACCAAAACGGGCATCTACATCCTGAGCTACTATATCTTTATCATTAAAATCTAAAAATTTATATACAAAGTCTGCTATGAGTTGATCACAGCCAAGGCAGAAACAAGTTTCCTTATGCAGAAAGGGAAATGGTTGAAGGGTAAGAGATTCAAAGACTTTGGAGATCGGCCATTCCCGAGAGTGAGGGTAGAACCATGATCCCTTTACCAAAACCATTTTCTCCTTCCAGAACTTCTTTGTCTTCTCCGTCCCATTACAGATGGACCAACCCTTAAAAGGATAAAAGTTTTATCTCCCCTCACATCCTTTCAGGTCAACAATTTTGTAGCATAGTAGAAGATCTTCCAGACCCAAGTTCAATTGTTTATCCCTGTTAATCAAGATCAGCATAGGAATGGTCTTTATGAAGTTTGGATTGACCTGGAGGGGAGCAATTCCTAAAGTAAAGAAGATGAAGTGGAACAAAGGGTGAAGAGGGAACCGAAACGCTTTAATCTGAAGAGTAGACATCAACACCTCATTCAGACCTACACCATCTCCTTTCCTAAAATCATATGAAGGGTCATATTCCTCTAGAATCACAGCTTTGGGAATTTTGTACTCATTCCTTAAACTCCTAATATTCACCGTCTTTCGCTTATGAGCTTCAAGGGGCTCGACCACAAATTGCACAAGTGCGGCAGGAGCCACCACAGGAGGAACAAAAACATCAACCACCTCAACAACGGCAGAAACAAAAGTCCCAATGGGAAAAACAACAGAAACATTGAGTTCCTTAGCAACGGCAGAAACAGAGGCCCCATTAGGAGGAACAACAGAAGCATTAGCTCATTCGGCAACAATAGAAGTAGAAGGGTTGGAGGAAAGATGAGAATAGGAAGAATAATGATTGATAAAATGAGGACTCAGAGTATCAAATCCTCTATATTCATGAGGGATTTGACCCTCAGTCGAAGCGGTATTACTGCTATCAGATATGATGAAGGTTGAGTCACTTACACTGAAGATTCTGGCAAGAAGATTGAAAAACTCCAACAACCAAATCCCAGAAAACGGCAAGGAACCAAATAAGAATATGAGATAAGCAAAGAAAGATTGCAAGTGAGGAAAGATAAATTGAGATTTGAGAAAGGGTTTATACAGACACAATAATAATGAAGAGACACATTTAATGAATGAATGAGACGCACCAGTTCCTAATGCATCAGTTGAGGAGAAAGAGGGGAAACCAACCATCTTTTCAAATATCAAAGGTCACACGCAACTGCCCAATGATGATGTTAACGTCACACACTGACAGATGGCTTACTCATTCAAATCAAAAAGGATTCAGGCTAGGCCCATACGCCTATGAGCCAGACCCGAATTGGGCTAGTGTAAAGGCCAAAATTAACTAAGCCTGTATTTGTATATTTTATTAATAGACCCAAATTTATTTTGCGCGTATGAAGCCCATGTATGTAAGCTAAGCCCATGAGTATTATCATAATTTTTAAATTGAGAGAGATCAACCCATTAACTGTATGTAGTGGGTGGTTATAGGCAAAGTGGGTCACGACCCCATAAAATTAGTATGGGGTATAAATTTGGTCATTGGAGCTTGAATAAAGATATTGGATGTGTGAGCAAAAATTTACACTTACATATATATAAGTATAAGTATAGGTATGAGTATATATATGTATATGTATGTGTGTATATGCATGTGTATATATATATACATGTATGTATGTGGATGTGTATATATGTGTGAATTTATATGTATGTTTTATGTGTATATATGTGTGTGTAGCTATATATTTGTGTGTATGTGTATTCATATTTGTATATATATGCGTTGATGAGTACATATATATGCATACGTGTATATAGGTTTTTATATATAAGTGTGTGTATATAAATGTATATATATATATATGTGTGTGTATATATAAGCATATGTATATATTGGTATTTGTGTATATATATGTATGTATATTTATGGTTGTGAAAAGTTTGTTATTAGAGAGAGATGGTATTTAATGAATAAAGGTGTGGAGAAGATGTGGAATTGAAAATCACAACTTCTCCTTGTGGAATTGGTATCCTTGGAATTGCATTTCAATTATAATTCTAAAGTATTTTATTACATCCAAACAATGAATTTGGAATTGGAGCCCCCAATTCCATGCTCCCAAGGGTCCGTTTATAGACCTATCAATGGGTCAGAGTCGGACCGGATCAAGGTCAATCCGATCCGAATCCAATAAGTTTAATTATCAACCCGATGGAGTTTTATAAAACTAATCCATATCCGATTATATTTCTTACTAGATCTCTAATCCAATAATATAAATCTCCACAAAATGAGCTATGATTTGAGCTTTGATCAACACATGAAAGTTTATACATTAACAAACAAATTCACGCACAAATAAAATTATACAATCAAGTCAAACAGATATATACATATACTAACTCCAACTCTCTGATTCTTTCACAATAGCTGATTCGAAGTGGATAAGACTCTGAATCATATTTTTGCTCATCTTTAAATCGTAAGACACAAAAATATCCAAGAAAGAGCTCGAATCGGTATTTTATCTTCACGATTGCAGTTGAATTTGATAGGAGATTTCAACTTTTGTATATACATATACAAGACAAAGGAGAAATTAGGGAAAAGACTTAGGAAACAAGACGAAAATTGAGGGCGAATAGTGTACCTCAAAAATCTTGGAGAGATTGAGTGAGAATCGCATCGTTTGCGATTCAAAAACTTAAGAGAGTATAGTTTAGAGAGAGAGAGATTCGTGTATGACAGAAATGAGTGCGGCATGGGTATAGATTAGGTTAGAAAGGGATTGGTTTTGGATTTATGAAATTACATACTTAGCCCTCAACTTTAGATTTTATTTCCTTAGGCAGCAATGATATAAATATATACATATAATACTAAATATAAACACACACAAAATATTAAATTTATATTGATATATATAATATTATCGGATCGGATTGGTATAAATTGAAATCCAATTTGTTAAGAAATTGAATTATCCGATTCGGATTTTAATCGGGTTATCGAATTTTATTTTCAATTCATATCCGACTAATCGGATTTGGATTTGGATTAAATCTGATCCATTGATAGGTCTATCCGTTTGGCAGTGTGGAATTGGAGCCTTGGAATTCCAGTTCCAAATCCAATGTTTGGATACAACAAATGTTTTGAAATTTGAATGCTCCCAATTCACAACTTGAATTACACACGAGAAGCTGTGATTTCCAATTTCAAATCTTCAACCTAGTAAATACTCTCTCTCTCTCTAACAACTAACTTTTTATAACTAAAAACATATATATATATATATATATATATATATATATATATACACATAAAAACCTATATTTGCATATGCCTATATATATACACCTTTTATATACATATACATATACGTATACATATATATATATATGTACCCTTAGATCCATATATATACAAATATGAATACACATGTACATTGCATATACACAAATATATAGTCACACACACATACACATATATACACACAGACATAAACACATAAGTATAAACTCACACACATATATATATACATATTCGCATACATATATTTATATACACACACATATACAGACATGTGAATATTTAATTATACATATACTTACACACTTATATATTTATATATATATATATTTAATTATCAATATTATCTAATATAATTCAAAATTTATAATATTTTATATTCAAATTGAGTTTGAGATTGAAATTCAATAACACTTGAGTTTTAAGATTTATCCAAATAATGTATTTAGAATTACATTTGTAGAATTAAAATACCATGAAATTCCAATTCAATTTTAAATCCCGGCAACCAAACCAAATCTTAAGGACCTGTTTTGTAACTGGTTTTGGTTCCAATTTTTTGGTTTTGGTACGAAATGGTGGTATCAACCCATGTTTGGTAAAATTGGTATTGGTACTATTGTAGCAAACCAATGGTACCAAAACATGACATTCTTGGAACCATTAACTTTGATGGTTTGGGTGATGCGAACACTGTAGCAAACCAATGATACAAACCCATGTTGCACCATCTCACCCACATCAAACCAAATCCCATTTTTCTAATATTAATATATTAATATTAAAATATACCAATATATTAATATTAAAATATACTAATATTTTAATATTAATATTTATTAATATTTTAATATTAATATATTAATAAGTTTTAATATTATAAATTTTAATATTAATATATTTTAATATTAATATATTAGTATATTAATATATTTTAATATTACAAAATTTTAATATTTATAAATAATATGTGAAACTATCCCAAGTTACTAAACATGGTTTGGTTTCAGAATTTCAACACATACCAATTTTACCAAACATGATTTGGTTTTTCAACATCACTTTTTCTCACATTAAAACCATATGCACCAAACATGATTTGGAACCAAAATAAAATCACATCAAATCAAATTCAACCCAACTCAAACCAAAACCAAAAAGTAACACCGCACCACACCGTTACCAAATGTGACCCAAGTACAAGTCAAGTCCAAAGAATATAAGGTTTTACCAATTCAAGTAATTGTAAGCACGTTCTCGTGAACTTGATCTCACGATAAAAAAAAACATTGATCAATAATGAAGAAATCAGCCAGCCAGTTCCCATTCACAAACAATGCGCCTAGCATTCAAATTATATTTAACATAGCAACACAAAAACTTATCAAAAAGGAAATGACAAAATTGAAATCTGCATAAGTTGAAATAAAATTTCATAGTTAATAATAGGGTTATTATCAGGCTGCTTTTCAAATTGTTCAAAAAATTCTTTGTAATTTCAAAAAAACCCCTATAATTTTTAATTTAATTAAATACCATATGCCTTCTATAAGATTATGAAAATACCCTCCAAATTCTAATTTAAATCCCAATTAAATTCTAATTCCTTCCATTTATTCCAATTAAACTCTAATTCATTTCATTTATCACTAACCCACTTTCTCACTCATTTACTCCAAAACTCTAATTCCTCCATTTATCACAAACCCACTTTCAATTAAAATCACAAATTTAACCCAATTCAACTCTAATTCTTTTCATCTATCACAAACCCACTTTCAATTTCAACTCAATTTTAATTTATAATTATATATATATATACACACACATTTATATATGTGTGTATATATATATAATCATATATACGCACTTATTTATACATATATAATTATTTATACGTACATATATATATACACACACACATTTATATATACGTAAATATATATACGTATATATCATTGTGTGTATATATATGTACGTATATATAATTATATATCTATAAATAAGTATGTATATATTATTATATATATAGTGATATAGATATATATATATATATATATATATAATTATAAATTAAATTGGGTTAAAATTAGAATTTAAATTAAAATTCGGTTTGTGATAAATGAAAGGAATTAGAGTTTTGGAGTAAATGGGTGAGAGAAAGTGGGTTTCTGATAAATGGAAGGAATTAGAGTTGAATTGGGTTGAAATTGGGATTTAAATTGAAAATGGATTTGTGATAAATGGAAGGAATTATAGTTGAATTGAGTTGAAATTGGAATTTATATTGAAAGTGAGTTTGTAATAAATGGAGTTTTAGAGTAAATAAGTGAGAGAACGTGGGTTTGTGATAATTGGAATAAATATAAGGAATTAAAGTTTAATTGAGATTTAAATTGAAATTGAGATTTAAATGGAATGAATTAGAGTTTTGGAGGGTATTTTCGTAATCATATAGAAGGCATGAGTGTATTTGATTAAATTAGAAATCATAGGGGGGTTTTGAAATCATAGAATTGTTTTTGAATAATTTGAAAATTATAGGGGGTTTTCTGATAATAGACCTTAATAATAATATGTTTGAATCGGGAAAAAATTTATCTAAAAACTTACAAGCTTTCTTCTAAGACAATTTTGTAGTTATATATAATTCCATCTAGATTTTTTACGATTCCATCTAGATTTTTTACGAGCTAATAGTGTGCTTTTATCCTTATTTTTTATTTTATTTTTATTTTTATTTTGATCAATGTACTAGTTTCTACCCACTAAGGTCATGTTTGTTATAATATATTTTTTTGAATGTTAAGGAATTCACACAGCCCTATAGGGCTTGAACCCCCGATCTCTCCCAATTTGAGGAGGAATGAAAATAACAAAGACCATTGATTTTACACAGAATAAAAAGAGAAATATAAGTCATTTTGAGAATGTGGTACCTCCAGTTTCTTTAAAACGCTCTTCAAAGGCTCATAAATTCTTTTAAAAAGTGTGTCAAATACTGTTCACAACAGTTTTTCACTCCAAAATTCAAAAGAAACTTCTGAAAAACCAATCCAAACAAGGCCCAAGTATAACTTTCAAAAGTGCAAATACTGCTTGTTTAGCCAAGTATTGCTGACAAACCACCACCTCAGTCACAATTAACACCACCACAACCACCTCCACCTTTTCATTGCAACCACTTTCTCATGATTACCAGCTTGAGCTGTATATAGTATTTTTCATTGTTTAAATTGGTAAATGTAATCAATTATACATTTTAGTAGGCAGTGACGAATCTAGGAATCCGTATCAGTGGGGGCTAAATTGTTTTATAGATTTTTGGAATATAAATGATATATATTTATTTTTTTGGGTTTAAAACAAATTTTTAGTGGAGGCTTAATTGTAAATAAATCTAAATTCTGTGGTATCTAAGGTAAAGAAAAATTTAATGAGGCTAAAAACAAAATATCCAAAATTTTAGGATAAAAAATATTTTAAAAAAATTTCAATGGAGGCCATGCCCTACTGATCCTTAATTAAATTCGTTCCTCCGTGCCAGTAGTAAATGCATATATTTTTAGGTTTTGGTATTTTCATTTTAGATGACAAGCCAACATTTTTTTACACTCTACATGTATAGCAAATATAAATCATACTTTAGGTTAACTTTTATTCAATACCTAAGAAGATATGATCTGTACTGATTATTACGGGATTATTGCTGATAAAATATGTAATACATAACCTGAGCAGGTTGACTTAGTTGGAAAAAATTTAGAACTTGTTACTTCAAGAAGTATGAGGTCTCATGTTCCATTCTTACTAGGTGCAAACAATTTGTTGGGACCACGACTATGTACATAGTTTGAGTCTTAGTCGATTCGTGTGGGAGGTCACCTTGCACTAGTCCCGTAAATTAGTCAAGATACACGTAAGTTGACCCGGTTATCACGGTTATATATATATATATGTAATACATCCTCATAATTAGTTGGAGTTCTAAGAATTATGCACCATAATGATTATTGATTACTCACTCTGTCCCAATTTATAAGTACCTTTTGGGGAATTCAACTTTTTAAGATGTTGTATTAGTAATGAATGAAATATCAACTTTATCTTTAGTTTTACCATAGTGATGTGATAGTTTATTGTGTAAATGATTTATAATTTCAATGGGTAAAGGGTAAATTAGTAAAGTGACATAATAAAATATTTTTAACTTTTTAAATGTGACACTTATTTTAGAACAGAAAATAGATTAAAAGTGGATATTTATTTTAAAATAGAGGAAGGATAATTTTATAAGAAATATTTTAGTACGAGCTTTCAGAACACGTGGCGGAAGACTTTGGGTCTGGTGACTTTTGATTTCCATTACACAACAGTCCTGTGAATCAGGGCGAAGCCCTAAACACTATGATTGAAAAATTGTATATATATATATATATATATATATATATAATATTTTTTATGATTATTAAATATTATGATCTTCGACAGTTTATAAATCGAAGGACTGCGGGGGGCGGGACTTAAGTTTATAAAATTGAATTTTTTGTGGGTCATGTCCCTCCAAAAATTCAAATTTGTTTTTTTTATCTCTTGTGAAATAATATATATTTTAAAGATATGCTCACAAAAAATTACATATGGAAAATAGGGTCGGAAAATTTATTAAAGTGGGCAGGGAAACAAAGTAGGGTGATATTTTAATTATATAAAAAGAATGTATCATGCCTCTATTAATTCATCTTTTTCTTAAAAAAAAATGGATATGAGGTTTGAAAAAATTACAGTTAAATGTAATATTTGACAAATGTGATTCAATCACTTATTGAGGTTTTACCCCCAACACCCAAAAAATGTTCATAATACTCCTTGACTTTGGACATGTAATATAAACATGTTTTTTTTTTTTTCATTTCTTGTCATTTTCTCTCAAGTTGAATGGACTAAAATAACTATGCATACATTTTAATTTTTAAAATTTTTTTGTTGTAGACTTATTAATCCTCAAGTTAACTATTTTTTTTTTATCATAAGTACTTTTTACCGTATTCAATTTATGATACACAATTTTTTGTTATGCCCCTGTGTGTGTAGATTTTAGTTTTTTTAACTCTTAAAGATCACTTCTAGGTATAATTATAATATTTGTTAATTAACTTTATGGACTATTATCATAAAACTCCCCTATGATTTTTAAATTGTTCAAAAAATCCGTGTGGTTTCAAAAACCTCCCAATGATTTTCAATTTAATCAAATACCCTCCTACCATTTATAAGATTACGAAAATACCCTCCAAACTCTAATTTAAATCACAATTAAACTCTAATTTCTTCCATTTATCCCAATTAAACTCTAATTCATTTCATTTATCACTAACCCACTTTTTCACTCATTTACTCTAAAACTCTAATTTCTTCTATTTATCACAAACCCACTTTCAATTTAAATCCCAAATTTAACCCAATTCAACTCTAATTCCTTTCATTTATCACAAACCCACTTTCAATTTCAACTCAATTTTAATTTATAATTATATATATATATATATATATATCACTATATATATATCTCTATATCACAATGATATATACATATATATATATATATATATTTATGGGTTGAAATTGAAATTTAAATTGAAATTGGGTTTGTGATAAATGGAAGGAATTAGAGTTTTGGAGTAAATGAGTGAGACAAAGTGAGTTTGTGATAAATGGAAGGAATTAAAGTTGAATTGGGTTGAAATTGAGATTTAAATAGAAAGTGGGTTTGTGATAAATGGAAGGAATATAGTTGAATTGGGTGGAAATTGGAATTTATATTGAAAGTAAGTTTGTAATAAATGAAAGAAATTAGAGTTTTGGAGGAAATATGTGAGAGAAAGTGAGTTTGTGATAATTTGAATAAATAGAAGAATTAGAGTTTAATTGAGATTTAAATTGAAATTGAGATTTAAATGGAATGAATTAGAGTTTTGGAGGGTATTTTTATAATCTTATAGAGGGCAATGAGGTATTTGATTAAATTAGAAATCATAGGATTTTTTTTGAACAATTTGAAAATCATAGGGGGGTTTTCTGATAATAGCCCTAACTTTATTTATTAAACTAATTTGAAAAGAACAATTTCCACTTAGAATAGTAATCTCTATTTATATTTGATAGAGTTGTTAGACAAATCTTAATTAACTAATTATATATTTGTCACACTTAAAAATAATTAATTTGCAACGAATAATTTGTTGCTAAAACTTAACTTTTTGACACAAATTTTCAAATGCATATATGAAGCAACCAAATGGAACTTTGTCATAAAACTATATTTTTAAGCAACAAACATTCAAATTTGTTGCATAAAAAACTAATTATTTACAACAAAAATATTTGTCACTAAAAGTTAATTAATTTACAACAAATAGTTTGTAGCTAACTTTTTTTTTTGGAACGAATTATATTTTTGCTGCTAAGTTTAAAAATTTTGCAACTAATTGGCACTTTGTTGCAAAAAATGCAATTTTAGACAACAAACATATAAGTTTGTGACTAAAAATTAAATTTTAGGCAAAAAAAAACCCAATTATTGCAAAAAATTAATTATTTGCAATACAATGTCATGTTATTACATAGATGGATATATGCGTCATTTTATTATCTAGAGATTTTACTCATTAATCAATTCTTTAATTAAAGGGGCACATGCGTCATTGGGTGTTTTTGTCAATTTTTTCAAACTTAAGGGGCGATTGAAATACACTCTTTAAACGTTGCATCTTGGTGTAATTTCTTCAAATATCAAGGGGAGTCGGTGTAAATTACCCAAAAAAACAAAAAGAAAAACAAAAAGAGTTCCGGAAAAGGGCAGCTGGATTGAATCCATTTGCTCCTTTTCAAGGGGAGCAAAAGCTAGATATTCTATGCTTTCAAAAATCTCTTTAATGACTCATAAATTTTATATTTTTATAAATAGGCTCATAAAAATTATATATGGCCCACCTAAATGTTTTTCATGGCTCCGCCCATGGACTACAGTATACAACAAGCATACTTGATGGTCGGTGTGGGAAAAAGCTTTGCATTTCTTTAAGGGAAAATAAAAAAATACACCTTCAAAATTTATATTAACGCACCAAAAAAGTCACATCAGGGGTTCTTCTTGCAGTGAATGAAATATATATATACATAAATAATTCTTGTTGCAGTGAATGAAATATATATATACATATATATATATAGGTGTTGTTATGGGCATGAGCTTGTCTAAATTGTAACGCTGTAGCCCAGCTAATTCCATGTTTGTCTGTGTAACATTGCCACCAAATTCTGTAACTAGTTGAGAATGAATGTGGATCGAATATAGTGGTATAAAGAACCAATGGGTGACAAAAATCAGTGGCTTCCTCTGTACATGACAATAATTGCCAAACTCGTCACCATCCAAAGAATCAAATATGGCTTGCATTATATTGGTAATGTATATCTTTAATAATTGTATAACGCTCCTGATGTGGAGGGTGAGATTCGAATACAATACTTCCTTTTCTAATATCATCTTAATTACCCAATTATTTTATATATTTAAGATTTAAGTTATTAACGAAAGTGTAACTTGAGTATTAATATACTTCAACAAATTCCTCTTATAGTAAACTCGTGATTCAAAATCATTTTCTCATATAAAATATTGTAACTCCGGCACATAATAATTAAAAAAAATTTAAACGAAATTTCTCCACTTGTGATAGAACTAGTGCAACGAGGTTTGAGACTATTACACTCTCAATATACAAGAAGTCTGATGTTGTGATTATCATGCACGACACTACATATTATAAAATTGATACATCAAAAAATTATTTGTGAAATTGTACTTGATTTTAGAAAGTGAAAAATATAAAGTAGAGGAGAAAAGAAAATCTACCGGATTATTTGTCTTCGCGAGAGTTTCTCTCTTAGTTACACAGATAGAGCGATGTCATTTTAAGGGTTACAAGAAATCTAAAGCGATCGTCACATTTAAATTCAACATCTACCATCTGCGAAGACATATTTTAAGATTAAAATAATATTAATATTATTATATTATTTAAGTATATTTTTTTCCACATACAAACGTCATGGTAATGGATGAATTTTGTTATTGAACAATGAACAAAAATCATTTACATATATTATAATAATCCTGAATTTGGAAGGAGTTGGCAAATAAACTTAATAAAGGGATAAATCTTAATCACAATTTTAAAGGAAATCCAATTAGGGCTTATAGAGGAGGAAAGCAGAAGACTGAGAGAATGTATAGTTCATATGAAATCATTCTAACTCCCTTACCTCGACTGAGTCTCCAATTATAAGCACGTGAAGGTGTCTCGATTGTGATGCTTTGACAAGATGTATCATGTAGAAGAAGGCTTAAAGTCAAGATACAACTAGCAATCTCGAGTATAGCACTAAATGTGTTGTACTCTTGCATTTAATGCTCCTGACTTAGTTTAGTGACCTCTCTAGGAGGCCTCCATCATTACTTGTCCTAGTTTTTCATTGATTTAGATAAAAGAAATTTGTAGAAACTCGTGGTGACCTCGGTGAGCATGTTATGATAAACTACTTGCCATTTAATCTGGTTCTTTTGACTTGTTCTAATACTTTATCCTCCAATCCAAAATCCCTATTCGATTCCCATGATTATGCGCTAGAGAGATAACTCTTATGTGTTACCTCGAGATTAGATGGATAAGTAATAATACTTTGAATAATAAATCATGCCTTACCTCAAGGTTAGGCTCCTCGAGGTAGACAAATGTCAAGGACACCTACAATATTTATGTCTTCTTAGTTGCCACAAATGTCCTTTTTGCATAAGAAAGTGTCACTAGATATATGTGGTATATATATGTTCCACTACTTTGATTAGACTTGGCAATTTGTGTTAATAAGTTGACTCACGTGTCAACAGATCAATTTGATATTAATCGACATGAAAATTAAATATTTTAAATATGATATAATCCAACACGAAAAAAAAATTAAAAAAATAAATAAATTTGAATTTGACACGATTCAATAATAATTTATTAATATATTTCAATCCATGATCAATTAGAGAATATAAAAAATTAATAAATAAATATAACAATAAATATTATCTGTCAAACGTGTAAGTCGTGTCAGAAATTGCCGGCTCTAACTTTGATGTCCTTAGCCCTTAACCTTTCAACTTTCCTTCCTCTTCGGATCTGGTTTGATTACAAAAGTCTTCCTTCAGCCCTTTGATGCCAATCCATTTTTAAATGGTGACACAGACTGGGTGCGTGTGTCCTCTTTTTCTTTGTTAGCCGATATTTTGCTTTGTTGCAGGTTATATCCTGTCTTTTGCTTTTCTTTTATCTTCAGTCCATTTTGTAAGGCCATGGGTTTGCCTCATGTTCTTGTATATTTTGTAGGTATTTTTATCTCAAATTTAGTTGAATTACTGAGAAGAAGGAAAAAAAAGAAAAAAAGAAAAAAAAGGGTGTTTACTTTATTTTGAATAAAACATTGACTTCCCCGATGTAATTTACATGGCTGTTATGATCAGTTTCTACTACACAATATCCTGTTATATATTCCCGGACAACATCAAAATCCGCTTGAATCCTTTATGTCATAAAGTGGGATAATATCGAAATTTAACACAAAATTTCATTGACAAATCCGACTTTAAGACTTTAATAAGTTCTTAGTAAGAATCCTAAATCTTCATTAAAAGAGTTCAGTTTTCAGTATCATGGATAGCTCACAGTTATGGTAGGAGATCAATTCCTAATTGAATTGATTGACTTGTCCTCCACTCTAGCCTCTTCTATAAATATAGAGCCTATTGTATTCGGTGTACCAGGCAGAGAGCTAGAATAGGCCGACACCAGAGAGCCAGATTAGGCCGGCGCCAGAGGGCTGGTACCGGTGTGAGTGAAACACCTAGTGCGAGTAAAACACATGCGGTGCGCAGAGAGTAGACAGAAATAGAAAGAGAGTTAGGAATAATATATGTTTATATTATTTCGGTGATACATGCGTGAGTATACACAGTGTGTGTGTGCGTGTGTGAACTGCGTATCACCCTCATGTAATCTTTTCAGTGATTTTAGTGAAACGATGCTCTCCGTGGAAGTAGGCTTATTTGGCTGAACCACGTATATATTCTTGTGTCGATTGTTTGGTGTGTTTGTGTGTGTTTTCTGATTTGTAGGTGTGCACGACTTCGTACATAGGGTGTGCGAACCCTAACACCCTTATAGGAGCATTAGAGATGATATTGTTAAATTCATCTTTAATCACTTTGGCTCTGTTTGGTTCGCGGTTCGGTCCCATGTGGTCCGGTCTCATAATGACTTTTTTGGGACCGGACAATGTTTGGCAACACGGTTCCAAAAAACGGTTCCAAAAAAACAAGGACCACTTGGGACCAAAATGGGTAATTTGAGACAACAAAAAATGATGGTCTCAAATGGTCTTATATACAATTTTCTTAACACATGAGACCATAAAATTTGAAATATATATATAAAATTAAAAAAATAATATAATTTTTTTGAAATAATGTATAAAATTTGAAATATATATATATATAATTCAAAATTAATATATAAAATGCAAAACAAATATTTAAAATTTGGGAAAATAAAAAAATTCCAAAATAATAATGTATAAAATTCAAAAATAATATATAAAATTTGAAAAATAATATAATTTTTTTAAAATAATGTATTAAATTCGAAAAAAATATATAAAAATCAAAATTAATATATAAAATTTTAAATATATATATACATAATTTAAAAAATAATATAATTGTTTTTAAATAATGTATAAAATTTGAAAAAATATAAAATTCAAAAATAATATACAAAGTTAGATATATATATATATATATTTGAGAAAATATAAAAAATTTGAAAATAATATAAAAAATAAAAAATAAAATATAAAATTAAAAAAATAATATAAAAATTCGAAATAATTTATAAAATTTGAAATATATATTATTTTTGAATTTCTTATATTATTTTCAAATTTTTTTATATTTTTTCAAATTTTATATATTTTTCGTACTTAATATATTTTTTGAATTTTATATATTATTTTTTGTATTATTTTCCAAACATAAGACCAAACATCTTGAATAAGACCATAAAAACAGACAGCTTTACCAAACAGACTTTCAGAATACCACTCAGATAAGACTAGATCAGACCAGACCAGATAAGATCAGACCACCGGACCTCCTACCAAACGGGACCGTTATGTTTCTTTATAAGAGGTCTGAAAACAGAACTAATCATTCGTCTAAGTCTGTCAATTCTTCATGATATATTAGGTGGCAGTTACCGAGGTTTGTTTTTTTGGGTTACTAAAGTTTTTGAGGTTTGTTGATAATTTCACAATAAACTTTTAGGATTGGAAAAAAATCTTATGAAACCTTCCCACATATCCTACACAAATGCTCAATTTAAATGTTCTTTAGCTTATTTCAACAAAAATAGAAAGGGCAATAATCAGAAAATATCCTATAATTTCAAAATTGTTTAAAAAAATTCCTATAATTTGAAAAAAAAAACCCATATGATTTCACATTTGATCAACTTGCCTCATTCCTTCCAATTTAAGACAAAACTGCTCCTGAAACCAGAGAGGGTTTTACTGAAATTTTTTAAACAAATTTTAAAAAAATAAAATAAAAAATTATTAGTTCAAAATACTTTTTTATATTTCAGACTTAAATTATTTTATATTTTACCCTAATTGGTAGTTCAAAAATAAAATATTTCAGCATTAATTTTTATTTCGGCATAAATTAATTTTTTTTTCATATATAGTAAAATATAAAAAAACAAAATTTAAAAACAAAAAAAAAACAATCTAATTCGTAGCTCGAAATATTTTTTTTTTATATTTTACCCTAATTAGTAGTTCAAAAAAAATATTTCGGCATTTATTTTTTATTTTAGCATAAATCAATTTTTATTTATTTATAGTAAAATATATATAAAAAATGAAAATGAAAAAAAATCTAATTAGTATTTAGAAATATTTTTTATATTTGGACTTAAATTTTTTATATTATAACCTAATTGGTAGTTCGAAAAAACAATTCGGTATTAGTTTTTTTATTTTAGCATAAATAAAAAATTTCATTTATCATAAAATATATATAAAACAATTCGTATGATTAGAGGGAAAATGATTTATTTTTTTGTTTAATTTTTTTTATTAGAGGCAATTTTGTTTTTGTTTTCTATTTTTTTTAAAATTTTTTTAGTAAACCCCCTATGATTTGAAGGCCAGTTTTGTTTTAAATTTGAGGGAAGGGAGCAAGTTGATCAAATATAAAACCATAAGAGTTTTTTTTAAACTACAAGGGATTTTTTGAACAATTTTGAAACCACATGGGTGTCTTGATATTGGACGAAACTGTTTCTGGGATAAAGATGAAATTCCTAAAGAGTTTTAGGGCTATTATGGACAAGGACAGACCTACTTGGGGATTATGGCCCCATTGGATTTGTTTTTTTTTTATTATTACTTACCGTTAAATACAAAATAATAACACTTATGCCTCTCTTGAACTTTTCTTAAAAATTCCTAAAGCTCTCACTGAATTTGAAATAATATAATTTCGCCTCCGCTCACCTAAATTTTTAGATCGGTGCCTTATTATGGATGATAAACAAAATTAAGGATTTTGATTATAGGGAGGAGAAATCCGCCCCACTGTCATCCCTACCCTACATGGACCGACTTACTAATGAAAAAAAAAATGTTTTTGAGCGTTGTTTAAGCCTCTTGTTATGTAAAGAAATATCGAGGTGCCGACACTGAGATTCGAACTCTTAACCTCTCATTTGGATGTAAATTAGTATTAATGGATCACCGGGCCTTTGATACGAGTGGTGTTATTTGGTTTCCTAATAATTTTCTTTTTTGATTTGGATGTGGTTTGATAGATATTTAAAATTTTAACAATTTTTTCCACAGGTAATCAATAATTTTCCCAACAAGAGATGTATTTATGAGTGTCAAAAGATATTTTCAATTACTACATGACTCAAAACCTATTTTTATTTGCGTTAGTGTAAGAATAAACCTCAAGTATTTTGCTAATTATTTTTTCCTGATAATTGGCCTTTGAGTGACCTTTTCCAAACTAGTGCCGAAAAGCACAGTATAATGGCCCCAAACAGCTCCTTAACAGGTCTGCATATGAAAAGGAATTTTACCTACGGATCCGACAATCTCATGATTTCATATTCAACATTCAAATCTGTAATAAGTAATCCTCCAATAAGAGAATTAAGACTTGAAGCAATGAGTGTGTGTTTGTGTGTGTGTTAGGCAGTATATATACTGAATTCCATGCAATAATCATGGCATTTCAATCAATGTCAAAAGTCTTCCAAAATTCATGATGATAGAGTGTGGTATCAGATATTTGGTAGGCCTCACTTTTGTCTCCAACCTTGTCCCTTCTCTTCATTTCTTTTCCACACACATAAGCTTTCAACTTCCAAGTGAATTTTCCACAGGTAGAACTTAACAATCCTTCAACAACTTCCCTCACAAACTCAATAATTTATACTAGATATGTAAACTCAATATATACTGCAGCGCAGCGCGGTATCAGTTTCAGTTAGGATAATATTATAACGAATTTAAATAATATTAATTTTAAAAATAAATATTAAATAAATATAAATATTGCATAATGATATCAATATTTTTTAAAAGGATTACGGATTATACCAGTTACGATAATATTATAATGAATTTAAATAATATAAATATAAATATTGTATAATAATATTAATATTTTCCAAAATGATTACGAATCATACCATATGATACCGCAAATGATACTCCAATGTTATCTTGACAAACCTACAATTGATAGCTCACGAGTGTCCTCTTATAGCGAGCTCTTACATATTAGTTCAAATGAGCTCATTATGAGTGACTCATAATGATTTATTTTCTAAATGCATTTTAATGGGGTCTTATCATATAGTATCTGAAAAGAAACAGAAAGCGAATGAATCGTTTTGATTAATTATTCATTGAGAAAATATTACAACTTTATACTAATAATACTACTCTATTGCGTATAATCAAGCCTAATCATTTAAATATATAGAAGCTAATAACTAATGATCAATTTACAATATTTGACACCCTATTCAGAGCATAGTTTCCTTTAACACTCCGCATCAAGTTGGAGTGTATGTTAATGACACCCAACTTTCCAAGTAGAACTTTGAACTATGTGGAGCTTAATGGTTTGGTGAACAAAACTGCTGGTTGATTTGTGGTTTGGATATAGGTTGTCTGAATCACTCATTCTTGAAACTTTTCACGCATCAGGTGATAGTCTATTGCTATATGCTTGGTTCGTTCATGAAACACTGGGTTTGATGCTATGTGCATGGCTGCCTAATTATCATAGAATAAAATTATTGGTTGTGTGTGAGTCACATTCAAATCCTTCAAGATGTTTTTCAACCATGTAATCTCATAGTATGTAGTGGCCATAGAACGATATTCTGCTTCTGCACTTGAGCATGATAATGTAGTTTGTTTCTTGCTTTTCCAAGAAATTGGCGCTTGACCAAGCAATATGCAATAACCTGTAATCGACCTCCTTGTGTACTTGCAATGAGCCCAATCGGCATCACAAAATGCTCGTAACTGAAGTGAACCTATGGATGGAAAAAGGATGCTTTGCCCAGGTGTTTTCTTAATGTATTTGGGCACTTTATGAGCTGCATCTAGGTATGGTTGTCGGGGTTTATCCATAAATTGGCTTAGCACGTGGACAACATACGCCAAGTTCGGCCTCATTATAGTCAGGTACATCAACCTCCCAATTAGTCTTTTGTACGGTGATGCATCATCCAAGAGTTTTCCAATTAATAGTGTGAGCGACAAGTTTTGTTCCACAGAAAACCGGGAAGGTATGTACCCAAGAATTCGGCATCATCCAGAATTTCTAAAGCATATTTACGCTGCAATAAGGTGATTCCATGCTGTGACCTCGCAACTTCTATGCCTAGAAAATATTTGAGTTTCCCTAAGTCCTTGAGATTGAATTGTTTGGACAAGAAAAGTTTGGTATTCTCTATGTCCTGCAAGTTATTTCCAGGCAATATTACATCATCAACATAGACAAGCAATGGAAAAAAGCTACCATGACGATGTCAGACGAACAAAGAATAGTCGGACTAAGATTGATGAAAACCAGCAGCCTTGAGTGCAGTAGACAATTTGATGAACCATTATCTAGAATCCTGTTTCAATCCATACAACGATTTATGTAATTTTCACACACGATTCTCCCTCTTTCGTCCTAAACCAGGAGGCAAGGACATGAATATGTCTTTGTAGGAACATTTATTTATAATGACATGTTTCTGATAAAAAACCATGAGTGTTGTGAGTATTGGAATTCGTTAATTAGAAGTTGATCGAAAGCAGTGCTGCAAAGAAATAAACAGGAGTTAAAGTTTCTAAAGTTGTTGAGTTCTCATCTAGTACTCGAGATTTTAAGTTACCGAGTACTTGAAATGATCATTACCGAGTACTCGGGAATTCGCGTCTTGGCGTAGATGATGGCGTAGTTCCAGTGACTTTGGCACGCCATGAGTGCGTTATGTTGCGCCATCAGACATTTACCGAGTACTCAAGATTAGATTTTGGAGTACTCAAAGTGCAGTTATCAAGAACTCGAATTGCCAACTTCAATTTTTAAATATGGGTTATTCTGATGCCTTATTGACCCCTATTCATTTAAGGACATGATTAGGAGTTATTATTGGTAAATTGGTCTATGATTGAAGACTTTATAAAGACTTGGAGGACAAGAGAAAGACTTGGAGATTAAGAAATCTTTTTTCATAATTAAATATTCTTATTCTATAATTGAAGACTTCTCTCTCTATAAATATGAGGAGTTATTGAGGAGAGAAGACATGATTTGAGAGCTCTGTAATTCTGTTACAGAAAAATCTTCTTACAGAGAGAGAAAGAGAGAGAAAATTATTAAGTGATTATTCATCTTCTAGTTCTCTCTTGTTTTTGGGATTCTCCAATTGTGTTACAATATATGTGAACTTTATGCACAATTGGATGACCTAGATATTAAAAAAATCTACACACCATCCGGTGCATTGATCTATGAGAAACGGAGCCGTCAGAGTGTGGAGATCGGAGCGAGAAGTTTCATGGTAAACTGATCCGTTAGAGTACGGAGCGGAGCAAAGGCTTCGTGGAACGTGAGTGATTTAATACTTTCAGACGTCAAGTGATAATAGGCAAGTCAGAGTGATTTTATAAGTCCTAAACTTCATAGAGTCTGTGTACTTCTTGATTCATAGTGCATCGATACCGGAGGGTATCTGTGGTTTTTACTTGGAGCGTTTTCCAAGGTTTTTCACATAAAAATATTGGTGTCGTCTCTTGCTTTATTTTTTACACCTATATTTATTATTGCGTGGTTTGCATTATTAAAGAATTGAATTAAAATTGACTATTCCGCAATTAAGATTTTAATTTGTCAATTAATTCATAAAAAATCTCTTCACCCCCCTCTAGGCTTAGTTCACTGTCTTTTAGGTAATTTCAATTGGTATCAGAGCAAGGTTTTCCCTGATTTAGGTTAACGACCTAGGGTTAGATCTTGAACTTAGAAGATGGACGCACCTCAAGAAGGAGGTTCCGTGATTAGGTCCCCTTTATTTGATGGCTCAAATTACACCTATTGGAAAGTTCGGATGAAAGCATTCTTGAAATCTTTAGATGAGAAGACTTGGCTTGCCGTATAGGGAGGATACTCACCTCACACTATGATGGATGAGACTGCTAATAAATCTAAGAAAAAACCGTCTAACGAGTGGACTTATGTTGAAACTAACAATGCCAATTGGAACTCTAAAGCTTTGAAAGCTTTATTCACTGCTATGACCGCGAGTGAGTTTATGAGAATTGCCACGTGCAAAATTTTTAAAGAAGCTTGGGATATTCTCCAAGTTACTTATGAGGGAACTTCAAAAGTTAAACAATTGAAATTTTAAATTTTAAACTCACAATTTGAACAACTTATGAAGGTTATGTTGACTTTAAGGCTAGACTAACTGACATAGTAACAGGGTGTCACAATCTAGGAGAGCCCATTCCTGAGACTACCATAGTGAAAAAGGTTCTTAGGTCTCTCCCTGAATGTTTTCGATCTAAGGTTACTGTTATCTCGGAAGTAATGAGTTTTAAAGAAATTAAATTTAAAGAATTAGCTGGGAACCTTAAATCCTATGAGATGGAGATGTTAAAAAATTCCCCTAAGAAGTCTAGTAGTGTAAAAGAGAAAAACGTAGCTTTTAAAACCACTAAGGAGGATCTTATTGAGTCTGATAACGAAGGTGATAGTGGTTCAAGACAGATTGATGTTCTCATGAAACAGTTTTAAAAGTTTTTAAAATCTTCTTGTGGTCAAAAAGTGATTCATGGAGAAACATTTGGAGATAAATCATATGATTTAAAAAATAAAAATAAAGTCCAAAATCAGACTGATAAGTTTGACCCTGAGAAGAAGAAACCTCAATGTTTTTGAGTGTCAATGTTTTGCGGAGTGCGTTAATAAGTTAAAAAACAAAAAATGTTTAGCTATCACTTGGAATGATATATTAGATGATGATACATCTAATGATTCTGTTGAGTCTGAATTGGGAGACGGGTATAAGAATTTAACTGTGTTAGCAACACAAAATAAAGAGCTTATATCCACAAATTCTCAATTGACAGACATCTCTACAAAATCATTAGATTTTCAAAAGCATGTGAGTCTTAGAAAATCTAGTGGCATGTTCTCATTAGAATAAATGTCTTCATATGTATCATTCTAGGAATATCTTGCATTTCCTTTTATCCTAGAATTGATACATTATTATGCAATTTTTTAATGCATATTTATTTTGTTTATTATTATGCATGCATCAGTTTTGTTACTATTATGATTATTCATGCATGCATCATTATGACAAAAATGATAAAATAAAAATATTAGCATGTTGAGCTTGGCTAATGGTACAAAGGGTTGTCATATTTCACTCTATTATCATATTTACTTATCTTATTATGCTTATGGGAATTGAAGGTGTTAGTTTGTCCCGAGGATATGAGTTGTTCACTTGACATATTTAAGTATTATTTTAAAACTCATCAACTTTGAGTGCGTGTTCTACTTCGGAGATGACTGTAATACATGTTGAAACTTTTAGTCTTTCTCATTTAACCAAAGTGATATGTGAGTTTATGAGATAAGCTAGATTGATTGATGCTTTTGAATACCTTTTGAGTGCTCATGAATATTAGGGTAATGTTGAAAGAAGAAATAGAATGAAATAAAAAATATATGATTGTCTCTTTAAAGCCCCCTAGAGCAATGATCTTTTTTTTTGAGTAACCGGGTCTCAGTGCCTCAAGAAGAATTGAGTATTCGCGTAAAAAGGCGTGAATGATTATCTCAATTTTTTAACCCGAGTAACCGGGCCTCTTGCCACAAAGCAGTGAGTGTTCGTATAAAAATGGGAGAAA
Source organism: Cornus suecica (assembly GCA_963922005.1). Classification (NCBI taxonomy): domain Eukaryota; kingdom Viridiplantae; phylum Streptophyta; class Magnoliopsida; order Cornales; family Cornaceae; genus Cornus; species Cornus suecica. The sequence goes on along the minus strand of OY998240.1, from coordinate 19,165,627 downwards.
CAAAAGAAAAAATATATATGAAATGGTGCAAAAGAAAAAATTCGAAACAAAAAGAAAAAAAATTAAATTTTATGTTTCCCTTAATTAGTAATAAGGTCCGAGCTAAATATTTGACTTCTATCTTAGGTTTTGGACTAAAGTATCATCATGGTTAATGAAAATATTATTAGAATTAGTACGTATTGCTTTCATCTTAGTTCTTTGCTTGTGTCTACAAGGTATGTGTGCTGATTTTCTTCACCACCATATGTATAATGGTTAAGTCAAATCTACGAATACGATGTGTTAATGATTAGTTCATTCTCTCTACTGCCCTACTCACATGTTTCTAAGAACAAAAATATATATTTTGATTAGTTTGAGATTTTGTATTCATGCATTAGTATTAAGTTCATGTATTGTAGAGATTTTTGTTAACAGAAAATCTGGATATATTCTTTAGAGTCATATGTCTTAATATAAGCTTTGTTTAGGTTCTATGGTCTTCCGTATGTTTTTCCCAATATTCACACTCCGTATATTTTCCTCCATCTCTTGTGACTATTTTTATTGTTATTTATTTCCATGTCATTTCAGTGACAAAAGGGGGAGAGGTATTTAGAAAGGAAGGAGAAATATTTAGTAAGGGGGAAAGATATATAGTTAAGGGGGAGAGAGTTTTTTTTAATTGTGCGGGAGAGTTATTTGTTATTGATTAATGATCATTATGCTTTATCTTAATATTGTTCGGTTTGTTTATGATAGTTTAATATTGATTATGTTGCTAGTTGTTTCCACACTTGTTTTTCACATGTATGTTTGTATAAGTTTTGTGGTTGCTGGATTGGTAGATCGTCATGAGATCAAAGAAAAAGTCTATCTCTATGTTTGTCGGTGTGTATTCATAGGTATAGATTTTATTTTGTTTATCGTGAGGATAAATTTGTAAAACATGGTTTTGTCTCAGAAATGCCAAAAAGGAGATTGTAGGAACATTTATTTGTAATGACATGTTTTTGATAAAAAAACTATGTTGAATGTCGTGAGTATTGAATTTAGTTAATTAGAAGTTGATCGGAAGCGGTGCTGCAAAAAAATAAACAAAAGTTGAAGTTTCTAAAGCTGCCAAGTTCTCACCGAGTACTCGAAATAATCATTACCGAGTACTCGAGAATTCGAGTCTTGGCGCGGATGTTGGCGTAGTTCCAGTGACTTTGGCACGCCATGAGTGCGCTATGTTGTGCCATCAGACATTTATCGACTACTCAAAGAATTCCCTACCGAGTACTCAAGATTGGATTTTTGAGTACTCGAAGTGCAGTTCTTGAGAACTTGAAGTTGCCAACTTCAGTTTTTATATATCGGTTATTCTGATACGTTATTGACTCCTATTCATTTAAGGACATGATTATGAGTTATTATTGATAAATTGGTCTATGATTAGAGACTTTATGAAGACTTGGAGATTAAGAAATCTTTTTGCATAATTAAATATTCTTCTTCCATAATTGAAGACTTCTCTCTATATAAATATGAGGAGTTATTGAAAAGAGAAGACATGGTTTGAGAGCTCTGCAATTCTTTCATAAAAAATATCTTCCTGTAGAGAGAGAAAAAAAGAGATAAAATTATTGAGTGATTATTCATCTTCTAGTTCTCTCTTATTTTTGGGATTCTCCAATTGTGCTACAATACATGTGAACTTTATGCACATTGGATGACCTAGATATTGGAAAAATATACACACCATCCATTGCACTGTGTGTGCATTGATCCGTGAGAAGCGGAGTCGTCAGAGTGCGGAGATCGGAGCGAGAAGCTTCGTGATAAACTGATCTGTTGAGAAGTGGAGCCGTCAGATTACGGAGCGAAACGAAGGCTTCATGGAGCACGAGTGATTCAAGACTTTCAGACATCGAGTGATAATAGGCAAGTCAGAGTGATTTTATAAGTCTTAAACTTCATAAAGTTTGTGTACTTCTTGATTCATAGTGCATCGATCCCGGAGGGTATCTGTGATTTTTACATGGAGCGTTTTCAAAGGGTTTTCACTTAAAAATATTGCTGTCGTCTCTTGCTTTATTTTTTGCACCTATATTTATTATTGCGTGGTTTGCATTATTAAAGAATTGAATTAAAATTGACTATTCTGTAATTAATATTTTAATTTTTTAATTAATTCATAAAAACATTATTCACCCCCGTTGAGGCTTAGTTCACCGTCTTCTAGGTAATTTTAGTCTTCATCAAGGTCACCATTCAAAAATGCATCGTTGACATCTAATTGATGTAGATGTCAACCATGCAAAGCTGACACACTAAACAAAATAAGAACTATCACCATTTTGGCTACGGGAGCAAAAGTCTCTTTGTAATCAACACCTTCAACCTGACAATAGCCCTTGGCCACCAACCGGGCTTTATAACGTTCTATTGTCCCATTAGCCTTCAATTTGATTTTATATACTCATTTGAAGCTTATAGGCTGCTTATGGGATGGCAAAGGTACTAGACTTCAGGTTCCATTGGCTTGTAATGTTACGATCTCATGTTGCGTAGCCTCATGCCACTTAGGATTTTGAACAACCTATTTTGAACAGCCTGTGTAAAACTATTAGGTTCTTTAAGAAGGGTTAGTTTGGTAATGAAGGCTTTATGAACAGAAGAAATATTATCATAAGGCAAAAATTGGGAAAGGGGATGAACAGTACCCGAAGTTTTAACCATGTTCATGGAAGATGTCGGTGCGGGTCTTAAAGGGAGAGTCGTCTTGACATGAAAATCTTGCAAGTAAGAAGCTGGTTTGGTTGGGCGGCCGACACGACGGGATGATTGGGTTGGTTCAATGGACGAAGGTGATATTGGGTTAGAAGATGGTGATGGTGGTGTGTGTGATGTCCCACATCGCCCAGGTAGAGGTCTGGGGATGTGCTTATATATGTAGTGTTGTCTCCAATTGGTATGATGCCTTTTGGGAAGAGCCCAAGAGCAAAACCGTGCGGGCTGGGCCCAAAGCGGACAATATCATACCAAGTGTTGGAGCGGGGTGTTACAATTGGTATCAGAGCCAAAGCCCAGCCGGAATTAAGTGTGAGAGCATGCACATCACCCGTGGGTCGCCAGCGAGGACGCTGGGTCCTAAAGGGAATGATTGTGATGTCCCACATCGCCCGGGTAGAGGTATGGGGATGTGCTTATATGTGCAGTGTTATCTCCAATTGGTATGAGGCCTATTGGGAGGAGCCTAAGAGCAACACCGTGCCGGCTGGGCCCAAAGCGGACAATATCATACCAAGTATTAGAGCGGGATGTTACTGTGCGATTGTTGGTATGGTTGAATTCGGTAAAGGAGGCGGTTAAATGGAAGTCAAGATAGGAGAGGCAGGGGTTGCATTTTCTAGTGATGATATTGTTATAATGAAATGAGTTAGCTGATCATTTGGGTTGGTGATGGGGTCTGACAGTGAGTCCATGTCAAAAGTAAAAAATGGTTCATTATTTTGGACCAAAAATCTTGGTGCATCAGAATTAATTGGTGCATTGGATTGTGGGTGATTGTGAAAAGGGAACGTGTTTTCAAAGAAAACAATGTCCCGTGAAACCATGACCTTCTTTTGAACAAGATAAAAAAATGCGATACCATTTTTGCCCATATGGATATCCGAGAAAAATACAACGAGATGCTCGAGGATCGAATTTCAAAGGGTTTTGTGTATGAGTGGAAACAAAACATAAACAACCAAATACTCTTAAGTGCGAGTAATTGGGGACTTTGTTGAACAAATTTTCATAAGAAGTTTTACCTTGAAGAAGGGGAGTCGGTATTCAATTTATGAGATATGCAGAAGTGAGAATAACATCCCCCCAAAATCGTTTAGGAAGACCGGGTTGAATAATTAAAGCACGTGTCATGTTTAACAAATGCCTATGCTTTCACTCCACAACTCCATTTTGTCGTGGTGTGTCGATACAACTAGTTTGATGAAAAATACCCTTGAGTATATAAAAATTTTGAAGGTTAAATTCAGGGACATTGTCACTATGAACGATTTGACTTCGGAATTAAATTGACTCTCATCCATATTAATAAATTTGACTAAGAGATCCCTAGTATCATATTTATGTTTTATTAGATAAATCCATATGCATCTAGTATGGTTATCAACAATAGTAAGAAAATATTTTGTACCCGAAATAAAAACAACTTTATAACCACCCCAAATATTAACATGAATTAAATCAAAACAAGATGCACTAGAAATGGAACTCAAAAGAAATGGAAGTCTTATTTGTTTAGCCAATGGGCAAACTAAACACTTGTCGGCATCACAAGATTTATTTTTGAAATCTGAAAAAGGAAATAACAAAGAAACTTTGGTCGAGGGATCCCCAAAGATGTTGATGTCAAATAGTCGGATTAGAAGTTCGTACATGGTTGCATTTTTCTTTCTTGGATTGATCGAGATAATAGAGCCGCCCCCCCCCCCCCCCCCCCCCCCCCCCCCCCGCGTTCAATTCCCGTCCCAATCATCTTCCCTAAGCGTAGGTTCTAAATGACATAAACTGACTTAGAAAAATAGTTATACAAGATGAACTAAGGGCTAATTTGCTAATTGAAATCAAATTCAATCGGAAGTATGGGACACATAAAACATTATCAAGGATCAAATCGGGAGATAGAACAATTTTTCCAATATGGGTCACTCGTGCTACTGAACCATTTGGCAATTCCATAATGTGATTATCAACAGGTTTGGAATGTGTGAGTAAACTAGGGCTACAAACCATGTGATCAGTATAGCTATTGTCCAAAATCCAGACATTCTTCTTGCCATTAGAAATAAGTGAAAAGGCTTTACCTGAAAGCTCATTATGAGTCGAAGAGTTACAAACTTGGTTGGCATATGAAGATTTTTTTCTTTAGCATGCTTAGAATATGTTTGCACTCGTTCGGTGTGAAGGAAAAATTAGTTTCTTTCCTCTCGGTCAGGTGTGAGGCAACTTGATTTTCTTTGAAAATCATTGTTTGATTAGACTCAGCTTCTGTCGCCGCCTTCCTCTTGTGACAATAGTCGATTGTGTGCCCTTTCCAACCGCAAAATGTGAATTTAAGATGAGCGCGATAATTTTTGGTGGTGTTGATAAGTGCATAATTCATACACGATTAACCTCCAAAAATATATTTTTTTAGTCATTTATTTTAAATTATTTTAATTAATATGTGTGTTTTTATATTTTTATAGGTTATTGGTGATTTCTGGTACAAATGGGTTAAATCCATCTAAACAAGCCCAAAATCTGTATTTAATACAGTATTTGGGCCATATATTTCAGACCGTTTTTCGGATTGGTGTGAGCCCAGTGTTCCTAGAAAGCTGATTCAATTTAAAGAATATTGGTATTTCACATAGAAATCCTAATTCTGAAGTTTAGAGGGCGAAAAAGACATTTTAAATCTGACATACTATTTTGTGCGAAAATCAGCATCAGCTTGGTAATATAATAACAGATTTTGAAGGAACAATAAGAATGGAGTGAAATCAAGGGCTGTAGGAAGAGGACTTGATTAACAAGAAAAGAGTATCTCACCAATATCTTCTAAATTTACTCTCCAAATTGGTCAAAAGTGGGCTGCATAATATCACAAATTAGGAAAAGAAATATGGGAATATTGTATTCTCTTATTTACTTTCCTAGATGAAACCTTGAGGACCCCTATAAATAAGGCATATGTGGATGCACAAAGGATCGACGACCAAGAAACAGAAGGGGAAGACCTGTGCGATCAACGAAGAAATCCAAGACGTCTTCCACTTATGATTTCGGGTTTGGTTATTCTTGTTTTATTTTTCTTGTATAGTTAATTCGCTCGGCCAAGGCCGAGAGGAAACCCTAGTCATGTTCAACTTTATAGTTTTCAATTGTAGACATTATTGAATATTTTGGTTAATGAGTTCTTCTTCTTATTATTATATATATGTTAATGCTTTCGATTTTATGTGCTTTAACTGAGACTAAAATTGAACGTATTTCATTCCTAGCATATAGGTTACTTCTGTCTGACCACGAACATGTAATCTACTTGGCAATTTAAGAAGAAGACAATAAATTATAATTGTTTATGCCTGACCATGGATAGATAATTGTGATTTATATTTTCCTTCAATGATTTATTTATTATTTTTGGCCAAGATAATAAAATATTGAGTTGAACCTATGCCCTAACCCGGATAGACCATCTATGAACGTAATAATAATTATTATTTAGATGTGTGGAAATTAATTGGATACTTAATGAGTTTACAATTGAAAATCGGATTTGTGATGATTAGTGGTGGAATCAAAGGCTTGGTATTCCTTTTGTATTATTGTATTTATATTATTTTTTTCACAATCATCAATAATTTGTTGAATTAGTTAGATAGTAGTTTTTAGATTTAATTTGTCTTAATCAATCCTCGTGGGAATGACCTCGCAATACTTGTACTCTTTACTACTATGATTCGTATACTTGCGAGTAAAATTTGATTTGGGTTAATCTATCTTTTGGGTTACTCTAAATTTCACAACAAGTTTTTGGCGCCGTTGCCGGGGATTGTATTTAATACAATTAAATTTGAAGATTATTATTTATCATAATTCTTAGTTTAGGTTTATTTTATTTTATTTATTTTTTTTTTATTTTTCATTCCAAATTTCTGTGATTTCTTTAATTCCAAGCAACATCCAAGTCATTGTCATCCTTTTACAGGTTTCATATTGCTGTTTCCTCAACTGCAGGACGCTTGGTACAGAAAAGGGGCGTAAAGTAACATTTGGAACATTTAAGTTCATTTCTTTCTCCTTCAGACTCGCAATTCGAGTTCCTCACAGCAAAAACAACAACATCTGGTTGGGCATGGCTTTTGCTGATTTTCACTGTAAAGGGGGATTCGCGTTGATTTGATCCGCGAATCCAAAACATACAACTAGGGAAAGTTGGAAAAGGCCAACAGGGGAGCCGCAGATTGTATTTTGCGACTCCAGGGTATCTCTGAATGAGATCAAGCATGCGATAAACACTCTACGAAGAGGTGATTGTTGAGGATTGACAAAGGGGGTCATAACCAAAAGTCAATCTTCGCAACCCTATGAGCTTATCGCGTAGGGGGTGTTATTTTGACTAGCCTAGGGAAATGCTTTGGGATGATGAATAGTGGGTCGCGACCTTATTCATCAAAATCACTAAAGTAAATTATCTAGGATGCGTCAAGTAACACTCAGGGTCATGTAAAAGGAAAATATGTATAAAAGGACATGACCCAGGAAAACTATGACAAGCAAATAAAGGAATCCGCGGATCAGTAACGTACTTGATTGCGGATTGGTATTGTCGTGGATCGAACAAACCATGACTTGGATAAGATTATGGAGGCTAAAGCGCGGATCTAGCTCGCGGATTGACATAATGACGTGGCAGTAATTTATGCCTAGGCCCGCGCCTATAAATAGAGGGTCAATGATCAGTTTTGGGACTTTTGGAAGGGAGAGAAATTTCTAGAGAGAGAAAGTATTTTGCAATCACTTGTGACTGATATTTTCTTTTCCATTTCTCTTTCATTTCTCTGTAAAACAATCAAAAGCAATGAAGACATCAACACTATTATTTGACTGACGAACTTGTGTGGAAACTATCTTCATATCATTTAATCAATCTGAACCCTTATATTAAAGGTGACTCTGCTGGGGAGAAGATGTCTTCTACACAAGTAGAGCCTTGTCAGACTTGCCGAAGAGGTCGTCCATTGACCCAGCACATTGAGCAAGCTGGAGAGGAAACAACAGCACACACGCAAGGAGGTGAACCAGTCCCACCAGCGCAAAGACAACGTCGTCGCGCGAATGTTGGTGATGATCAGGCAGAAACTCCTCCGGTGACAGAGCCAGTAAATAATTCAGCAAAATTGTCATCAGCTTTCCTGCAAACTCTTCTCAGCATCCAAGAGACGCAAAAGGTTATACTTCATTTCATGGAGGCCTCGCGCGTTTCAAGCCATAACAGAATTATCTGCACATGAGCTTTTTCGGGAGTCACCACGAGCGCAATTAGAGGCGCTGGAGAAAGAGTCATATATCAGCAAGGAGCAACTGCGGGTTATCTTGAACGATAAATCTGAAATAGAAGAGGTGGAAATTTCCCCACCGTACCATCCCAGCATTATGGCTTTGCCTTATCCGAAAGATTATGGAACACCAAGCTTCCGTCAATTTGATGGCAAAAAAGGGAATGTAAGAGAACACATATCCAGGTTCGCGGATGCTATGGGACCCCACAGAAACAATGAGTATTTGAAGCTTAGAGATTCTCCAAGTCTCTAACTGGAACTGCATACACATGGTATACTGGTCTCGTTCCGGCTTCAGTGTCCAGTTGGACGGATATGGTGCTCAAATTCTACACCAAATTCTTCCAGGAAGACCAAGAAGTTTCAATGATTTCACTTACAAGGCAAAGACAACACTTTGGGGAAGAGGCATCAATTTATGTCACGAGATTTCGTGAGGCTGCTTTGCAATGCCATGAACCAATTTCTGAACTACAATTGATCAAAATTTGTATAGAAGGAATGCTGCGGGAATATAGAGTGCATTTGGTCAATCGCGAGTTCAAAACTTTTTCTGCACTTGTTGATAATACCCGAAGATTGGGAGAAGTTTTAGCTCCCCTGACACGACCAAATATCAGTGTTAGGTGAGTGACAATGGTAGCAGCGATGCAGAACGAAAGGCCCAGGGAAGAGCGTGCCAGGAGATCTGAACCACCTTATTTACCTTTCAGTGAAAAAGAGACAGTTGCTTTATTGAATCAATGGATCGAAGATCGTGTCATAGAGCTGGCAATTTCTGACACGAATTGACCCGTTTGACACGATTATATTTATTGTTATATTTATTTGCTGATTTTTTCTATTCTCTAATTGGTCATGGATTGAAATACATTAATAAACTATTACTGAATCGTGTCAAATTCAATTTCAATTTCATTTTTATTTTTTATTTTTCGTGTTGGATTGTATCATATTTAAAATGTTTGATTTTCGTGTCAACTAGTATCAGATTGCCCTGTTGACCCGTGGGTCGACCTGTTGACACGAATTGCCAGTCTTATCGTGTCATATCGCTACCTCCAGTGCAAAGGGTGCCATCAAGAGACGAAAGGATGAAGAACAACTATTATCCCTATCACAGGCCTGTTCGGCATTCCCTGACGGGCTGTTGGGCGTTTCGCGGATTGGTACACCGGAAAATAGCATCAGGAGACTTGGAAGTGGAAAAGAATGTAGTTCATGAGCCCTTCCCTGCACATGTAGCTGTAGTGACCGCCAGAGACAGTACTGAAGATACAACAAAAGCCGTCAAGTACGAATGCCCGACAGCATGCAAAGCAATGGAGAATGTTAAGATAGATGTTTTCTTCAACGAGCTCCCAATACAGGAACACGTGAAGGAATTCTTGAAAGAGAAAACAGTTGCCTCCCTTAACATATTATTGTGATTCCACCGCATGAGAAAACCTCCAGTAAAATCACATTTTCTGAAGCAGACAGACAAGTGCCTTTCTTCCATAATTAGCCTCTATATGTACCAACTACTGTAAACGGTTAGGAGATGAAATGAGCTTTCTTGGATGGGGGAGCGTCAGTCAATTTGATCCCGCTGGCCATTTTACGAACGATCAATTTTCCTAAGAGCAAGATCGTAAATCATACCATTGCAGTTACTGATTTCAATGGAGACCAGCAGGCCACTATGGGATTCGCGACATTGGACCTTAAAATTGGGAAGATCAGGGGACCTACCAAGTTTCATGTCATCAAAGGAGAACTCTCATATCAATTATTGCTGGGAAGACCGTGGCTGCATGCATATATCGTAGTACCATCATCCTTTCATCAAATGATGAAGGCCAATTGTGGAGAAGGAATAATGACTGTAAAGGCATCTAAAAGCCCTTTTCTGAGCATCAGAGGCCCACTTCGCGGACGCAGTCTACTTCTCAGAGTACAGTGAGGAAGAGGGGCCTGGCGTTTTTGCTACACCATTACCAGAATGGAATGAACCGGAAGATGGAAGTTCAGCTAAGCGGAAGCTCAAGGAGGTGAGCTGGTCGCGGGTCAAAATGCCCGATGGACGAGTAGTGTACAAATTATGACGGGATTGGGGGTCAGGAGCTTGCACAGTTGGCACTGACCCCGGGACGGATAAAACAGATGTACAAAGAAAGCTGGTCACTGACCCTGGAGCACACAATACTAATCCGCGACCGGAGCATGGTTTATGTGAAGTGGACATAGGCGATGGAACATATCCGCGACCTACCTTCATAAGCAATACGTTGTCCGACGAAACTAAGAGTGCTCAGGTAGAATTCCTCAAGGAGTTCGGGATGTCTTTGCCTGGGATTATAGTCAAATGCCGAGACTCAATGTTGGATTGGTAAGCCACCATCTCCATGTGCATCCCGCATCAGAGCCAAAGAAGCAAAATCAACGAGTATTCCATCCCGATCTAGAGGTACACATTAAAAAAGAGGTGGAAAAGTTGCTAAAAGCAGGGTTCATCAAACCAACCCAACATCCGACCTGGCTCACAAACATCATGCCTGTGAAGAAGAAGACTGGGCAGATCCGCGTATGTGTAGATTATCACGATCTTAATAAAGTCTGTCTAAAGGATGACTTCCCTCTACCCAACATTGACACCATGGTGGATGCAACCTCAGGACATGAATTTTTCTCATTAATGGATGGATTCAGTGGGTATAACCAGATTAAGATGGTGCCGGAAGATGCTGAGAAAACTGTTTTTCGTATCCCAATGGGGAATTTCAATTATACGGTCATGCCATTTGGACTTAAAAATGCCGGTGCTACGTATCAACGCGCCATGACAGCTATATTTCATGACTTAATGCATAGAATGGTGGAGGACTATGTGGATGACTTGATGGTAAAATCCAGAGCCGTGTAGGATCATGTGGGTGATTTGAGAAAAGTACTGCAACGATATTGCAAGTATAATTTAAAGATGAATCCCCTCAAATGCGCTTTTGGAGTACCAGAAGGAACATTTTTGGGGTGTGTTGTACATCGATAGGGGATTAACATGGACCCAACAAAGGCTAAGGCAATATTAGAAATGGCTCCACCCACGACTCGCAAAATGTTGAAAATTTTTATGGGGAAGATATCTTATCTGAGGAGGTTTATCCCAGCACTGGCAGAGGTAACTCACCCAATCATGCCTTTGTTGAAAGAAAAGTCTGTATATAGCTGGGGAGAAGAGCAGCAAGAGGCCTTTGAGAAAATCAAGAGGATTCTGGTATCACCAAAAACAATGGTAGCGCCCGAGTCAGGGAAATCGTTGATAATGTATCTCACTTCCACCAATAAGTCTGTAGGAGCTCTGTTGGCCCAAGAACGTGAAGGGGAAGAAAATCATGTTTACTATATCAGTCGGATACTCAAAGGACCAGAGTCGCGATACACATCACTGGAAATGCATTGTCTCGCTTTAGTATTCGCGGCTCAGAAATTCAGACATTACTTACTGGCACATCCGTTGGAGCTAATCACCAAAAGTGACCCCATACGGTATCTACTCACAAAACCCATACTCAGTGGAAGAACTGCTCGATGGTTGTTAGCACTATCTGAATAAGAGATCACATGCTCCAGACCGAAAACAGTAAAAAGTCAGGCCCTGTTAGATTTGCTAGCTTTATTTCCTGGGGAAGCTGAGCCCAAAGTGGAGGAGGTGGGAGTAGTGAGTATGGCACAAAGCGCATAATTTACTTTAGAATTCGATGGTTCATCCACAGAAAAGGGAGGCGGGGCCGGTTTTGTACTGAGGAATGAAGAAACTAAAGAGGAATTAGTCATGGATTACAAGCTTGATTTTCCTTGTACCAACAACATTGCGGAGTATAAGGGATTGGCGTTGGGACTGATGATGGCCCAACAGTTGAAAGCAAAAATACTTCATGTAAGAGGAGACTTCAAACTGGTCATTAAGCAGGTTAAAAAGGAGTATGTTGTCAAGGAACCTCATTTGGTGTCTTACAGAACCGTCATCCGACAGATGCTAGAAATATTTGAGACCGTGAGTTTTCAGTATGAGCCGTGAGAGGGCAACAGACGGTTTGATGCACTGGCAACATTGGATTCACGATAATATTTCCAAGGAATAGAGTCTTCTGTGCAAATAGTGCAAAGAACTCACTCTGTGGTCAGTAACGGGAAGGAATTAGAGGTGTACGAAGAACGTGATTGGAGTGCATAAATAGTACATGCTCTACTAAAAAACGATAACAATGCCTTGAGACGAGAATACCAAATCATAAAAGGTGTGTTATATTACAGAGCGACCGGAGGAATTCTAGCCAGATGCGTGACAATAAACGAGATAGGAGAACTGTTACGAAAATCCCACGAGAAAATATGTGGTAAAGCGGATGTCAGTCTCTATCGAGTTTTGCAACGAGAAGGTTTCTTTTGGCCAAGTATGAAGGATGAGGCAATAAAGTTGCAAAGTAGCTGTCAGAACTGTAATGCACATCCCGCTGCGAACAAAGGTAATATGGCAGATATGATAGACTAGCGGGACAAGTATGTGCGTTATCTGAAAGAAGGAATTTTGCCTACAAAAGACCAACCGCGATTCAGAAAATTGGCCTCGCGATTTGTCCTATATGAGGGAAATTGTTCCGCAAAAGTTTTGAAGGAAAGCTAATGAGATGTGTAAGTGAAGATGAGGCAGGGGAAGTATTGAAACAAACTCACGAGTTCGGTCACCAAGGCCCTAGAAAGATGTTCCAACAACTACTATCATCCGGGTGTTACTGGCCAACAATAGGGAGGGATTGCAGTGATTTTGTCAAAAAATGTCATATATGTCAGGTGCACAGGGATCTTATTCATGCTCCAGGAACTGAATTGCACAGTTTGGCTACCCCCTGGCCCTTCCACACATGGGCACTGGACATAATTGGACCAATTACACCTCAGGCTCAAGGATATGTGTGGGTTTTAGTAGCAACTGAATTATTCACCAAATGGGTGGAAGTTATTCCGTTGAGACGGATGACGGCAGATAATGTAATTCCATTCATAAAGGAAAACATCATCTATCGATTTGGGATACCGAAGGTAATACTGTCGGACAATGGGACTCCTTTTATCAATAGTAAAGTCGCGGATTTGTTGGGGAGATACTCAGTAATTCATCACAAGTCCACGCCTTATTATCCAAAGGGAAATGGACAAGCTGAAGCCTCTAATAAAACATTAATTTGAATCCTTTCCAGGCTGGTGCATGATAATCAGAAGAAGTAGGCAGAAGAACTTCCAATAGCACTATGGGCGTATCGAACCACGTACCAAAGTGCGACAAACATGACCCCTTATGCACTGGTCTATGGAGTCGACGTTGTGCTACCTGCGGAGCTAGAGTTGGTTGCTAAAAGGCTGGCATGCAAAAGCAATTTGGAAGACAGGCTACTAGAGATAGAAAAACTGGAAGAAACAAGAGAAGAAGCATTTGTGAATCAAAGAGAGTACAATAAATGACAAGCAAAGAGCTATAATAAAAAAGTACGATACAGATGGTTCAAAGAGGGAGACAGAGTATTAAAAGTAGTACCAGCAATCATGAGGGGACAAAGGGTAAGAACGTTTGAAGCTAAGTGGGAAGGTCCATATGTGATTATAAGTGAAGGTAGCAGTGGGTACTACAGAATGGAACATGAAGTTACCCGCGAGAGAGCTGGACCTCTTAATGTGAAATGGATCAAGTTGTACAAATCTTAGATACGTGTACATAAAAAAAAGGTGAATGATGATAAATGATAAAATTTACGACATCAGCACAATCTATATAAAGATTTTATATATAAATGTGTATTGAGTACATCAAAAAAAAATCACTAGTAAAAGTCACGGCTAATAGGAGATGAGATATGGAGATTTTCATGTTGCTCTTGTAGCTCGCGGGAACGCATGGAATGTTCCGCGGATTCCTTAAGCCTAAGGGTATCTTGTTCCACAGCAGCTAGAAGAGCACGGACTTCATCCACTCTTGCTATGCTAGATTGGTACTCACTCAAAGCTTTGACCTCCGCGTAATGTTTTGCATGCAAGCGTTCGACCTTTTCTATATGAACTTCCCACCAAGTCATGTCCATTTTCATGTTATTCCAATCTTTGATGCATGCGCAACAAAGATGAAGAGTTGTGGAGGAAATATATTGTATACAAGTGGTCATCAATGAAGCAAATGTATCCGCGATGATATGCAGAAATGTTGGTTGGAGAAGTGGGTCATAAAGTTCCATAGCAGCAAACGTCTCTAGATGACTACTGTAAACGCGGTCCAAAATGGCTATATCGCCTGAGTAGCATAAGAAATTACGACAGTAGACTTGATGTTGTTGAGGATTTTGAACTAAAGGCGCGGGAATGGCTTGAGAAGGGGGTTGATGAGGTTGCATATGTCACGCGGATGTGGTGTCGGGAATGGATGTATGGGTTTGTGAAGAAGGTTGATGAGGTTGCATATGTAGCGCGGATGTGGTGTCGGGAATGGATGTGTGGGTTTATAAATAAGGTTGATGAGGATGCATAGGTAGTTGTTGAGGGTGAATGGGAAGGAAAAATGACTCAGAATTGGGGAATGTCAGGTTTTGTAAAGTGTTTGGGGGCGAGGAGAATTCATTAAGAATGGTTCTGGATCCTCGAACGCGGATTCAGGAAATAAGGATACAAGACTTCTGTTTGACTTATCTACGAAAAAAAGAGATGGAATTATCAACAAGTCAGCACCGTACAGAAAATTCTATTGAGAAATATTAAGTACAGAAAAAGAGTTTACCTTCGTTCGTGGGTGGAACATGCGGAACCTGATCCACGCCAACAGAAGATTCAGCAATGGTCTTTATATCTGCAGCAAGGCCCCCAAAGAACGACCTTTGAATTTGTGGCCCATCTTGTAAAGTGGCTTCTATCTCAGCAGCAATATCACAGACAAGAGGCTCCATGTGCCGAACATCTGTATCACAATTAGAAGCTTGAGGATCAGCCATTGTCGCGACACCTCATTCGGAAACAAAGTTGGCATCATTTCCTTTAAGTGTCTCTGGCAGCTTCGCGGTTTCATTTAGTTCCGCGGAACCAGGATTTGTTGACTCCGCGGTTTGATAATCAGAGGGTAAGTTTGTGTTGGATGGCTGAGCAGCGTCGCGGATAAGGGTTGAGATGGGAAGATCATCTCCTTCATCCGAGTCGTACAATAAAACGCTTCTCACGACATTAGAAATTGCTTGTGCCTTCTCTCCCGGATTCGGAAAATCCGAAAGGATCACAACCACCTCGTGATCAGAAGCATAAAGGGAAAGATCAGCTTCCATATCCACACCCTCCCTAGTCTCCCCAGTCTCGCGGCCTAAGAAATTGTAAACTATAAGTATAATCAAAAAAGAAGTGAGGAAGAATGGAGATTGGGTTGGCTTTTATCAGTTAGAAGTTACCTGAGAATAGGGGATCTGAGGCATGAATATCCTCCACGGCCTGTGCGACCGTATCCAGCAAAGAGTTTGTTTTCGCTTGCGGAAAGGGCTCCTCCACTCGCGGAGAGGACTCTTCCATTCGCGAAGGGGAGGATTCGACTTCATTAACATCAACAGTTTCATCCTCGCCTTGAGGTGACTGAAAAACAAGAGATCCAACTCCAAATCTGTCAGGAGAGGGAACCAAGGCAGAAGGATTCGACCTTCTGCAAATCAAAGGAATAATATCTACCTCATCATCTTCAGAAGTATGGGTAGTAGCTTCCAGAATCCGAGCTCTTTGATCTCTTCTTCTTTGAGATAACAGAATATAATCCAAGGAATCACCCGTGGAAGTCTCGATCCGTGAACCTCTGTTGAAAGATTTAACCGCTAGTAGGGGATCTATTGGAGGAGGAACCTGAACGACTGGTGGTGATGTGGCAGTAGAACAAATAAACAAGTTAAAAGGCAGTTGGTAACAGTGACCGAGGATAAGAATAAAGAAAATACAAAGTTATAAGATCATTAGCAAGCGTTTTGAAATATGTTCCTCGCGAACCGGAATGGCGGTGGGAACTTCAACACGCTCAGAACATTTTCGTTTAGGCGCGGAAGAAGGAACCTAGGATTTGCACTTTTTGTCCTTGAAGGTTTTTTGTTTTTTAGAAACCAAAGTTGAACTAGTTAGTGCTTGACTATCAGAAGCATGAAGGGCTAGCTTGCTGTAGAAGTCGCGGGAGCTGTGAGGTTTGTGTAGTTTCAGAGAAGAGTCTCCCGCGAATACATTTACAGGGGCAACTGGCCTGGGAGGACCCATCATGAATGTTTGAAAATCTGTCGTGACTTGGAGCCAAAAATCTACATTAGCTGCGGTCCGGCCACCTGCTCGAGATCTCGCGGGAATGAAGATAGCAAAAGAGAACTCCTGATGTTTCTTCTCATATTCCTCGCGGTACCTCACTAGGGCCGTATCATAATTATCAGGGGAATTGACTAAGGGATGAGCAACGTAAACTGGAACTGCCTGCTTAAAACCCAGTTGACGAGCCACACGCGAAGGGTTGTAGACTGTGGTCCGCGAAAAAGACTCGTCAAAAATAGGTAAACAACACTCAAATGAAAAAAAAAAAAACAAAGATAAGTTCTTCATGGTGCTGATAACCATAAGTGGTCTGCTCCTCCATGAGGTAAAAAGAAGGGAAATAGATGCCATCCAGAGGCACTGAATAGGGTCGCCACGAAAAATGACGACTGAAGTCAATAAAATCTTCAAGTCGTTTAGTAGAAAGAAGGCCAGACCAACGGGCAGCTCGCGATCTAGGACCAACAATTTCAGTATTTGAGGATGAACGAAAATGGAGAGGTTTGGGGGCATACTTTGGGAATCTTTCAAAAATAAAAAACATAAGGAAAAGGCAAGGAATGTGGGTGTTAATATCATATCTACGGACTGATCTTGAAAAATCGTTGGACAGGGTATCTAATTGGGAATAAAGAGTACCCAAAAAGAGTGGAGCTAAGGGAAGACGGATGCCCCGCGATGCTATGGAGGCCATCAAAAACACTAACTTATTTAGCCCATCTTCGGGATGGCCTTGGAATATATAACGGTCCAACCAACAGGCTAAAAAGCCAGCCAATTCATATTCACCATTGAATTTGGGGCCAGGAATAGATTCGCGGTCTTGACCGCGGAGGAGGGGCAACTTCGGCTCATACTCTTTGAAAAAGTGGTGACACCAGTTAGAGTACTTGAGCTTCGCACTCCTAATAATGGGAGCCTTATCAAGAATAACACCATCTTTGAAGCGACTACCCCTTTTCGCGGCATAGGCTGCACAGGATTGGAGATGTGAGTGAATCGCCTGGTCTTCTTCATTAAAAGGAAGTGCATCGATTGGCCGCGAATCAAAAACTGGAAGCCTAAACAGCACGTAAACAACTTCCAACGTAGGGGTAAATTCTCCCCAAGATGTTACGAAAGTGTGTGAGAAAGAGCTCCACCGCGACACCAGAAGATTGAGAGCATCCGCGTCTCGACGGACGGACAAGTCTAAAAATAACTCTATGGAGTCCAGCAAGCCCGCTTGTTTGAGAGTCTCGCGGTATCTGTCCTGGCTGAGTATATGGCTAGACCACATCCTCCAATGAGTAATGGGTGCCACATGCCCTTCATATTATATAAAAGAATAAGGGACATCGCCTCTTTCAATAAGTAGCCGAAGAAGGGAAAGGGGTGAAATATTGGCTAAGGGGGCTTCGCCATCAGAATGGATGAGCATTGGTTCATCAGTAATGTCTCCCGCGGGAGGAAGGTTCTCAATGGAACTCCAGAAAGGGTCATGAGAAACCTCAAAAAATGGAGCCTTTCTCCATTCTGTTGGCAGGGGAACAAATGGGATGGTCCCAGATGGAGCAACTAAGAGCTTAGGGGTAGAAGACTTAGCCATTAAAAACAGAGAGATAAGGAAGAATAGACTTGAAACTGAAACCGCGAAGAAAAAAGAGGTCTGAGGCTAAAACAGTAAATAAGGAATGACAAAGGAAACTCAGGGAAAAAAAACAGAAAATATGGAGGAAAGAAGGAAAAAGTGAAATGAAATGGACAAGGGAGACTTATATAGGGAAGGGGCACAAAAACCTAGGGGGTGCAATTAATACCCGCGGAAGCCGAACCGACCCCAAGGTTGCCGTAAGTTCAAATATTGCGGATCATCATAAGGGATGATTATTGACAAATTAGCAACATATTTTGACATGGAAAAATGGTAGGAGTTAGGGATGGCAAAATGGACCGACCCAAGCGGGTTCCGACCCGGTTGGGGCGGGTTTGGTATGTTTAAAAATGGGTTTAGGTCCAAAAACCAAAACCCGAAACGGGTTCGGGTCGGGTTCGGGTTTTGGAAAAAACCCGTCGGTAACCCGACCCGTTAGTAACCCGCTGGTAAAACCCATTGGTAACCCGACCCTTTAGTAACCCGTTGGTAATCCGGTCCGACCCCGACCCGGTCCGACCCGTTTATGGTTATGTTTTTTAAAATATATATATATATATATGTGCAATTTTGTATGCCCAAAATAAGCCGCAAAAATATATAATCATCCCATCTTTTAAAAAAATCAAAGTTGAACTTTTACTATAAAATGATAATTATCACATTATACTATTATAAATAATGGAATTGAACTTTTATATTTTATTATAAAAGGATAATTATCACATTATACTATTATAAATAATGAAATATAACAATCTTTAGATGTAGTTAAATTAAATTCGACTCAATTGAATTGATATTTTAGTTGTTTGAACACAATTTGATTCAGTTGAATTACGAATTTACTTAATTTCACTAATTGAACTCAATTTGACTCAACTAAATTGAGATTTTTCTAAATTGAACTCAATTGAATTGGTATTTTACTTATTTGAACTCAGTTGAATTAGGAATTTACTTAATTTTATTAAATTGAACTCAATTTGACTCAACTAAATTGGGAATTTTCTAAATTGAACTTAATTCGACTCAATTGAATTGGTATTTTAGTTATTTGAACTCAATTTGACTCAGTTGAATTAGGAATTTACTTAATCTCACTAATCAACTAAATTGAGATTTTTCTAAATTGAACTCAATTGAATTGGTTTTTTAGTTATTTGAACTCAATTGGACTCAGTTGAATTAAGAATTTACTTAATTTTCAATTTGACTCAACTAAATTGAGATTTTTCTAAATTGAACTTAATTCGACTCAATTAAATTGGTATTTTAGTTATTTGAACTCCATTTGACTCAGTTGAATTAGGAATTTATAATATTTTATATATTTTAATATTGTCTAGTCCAGTATTATTTTAATATATTTATAATTTATAATATCTTATATGAATTATCTTATTGTATATTATATTAATAATATCGTATATCACTAATATACTATTTCAAATCAAAACATAATATATTACTTTAATTACAATAAATAATTATCAAACTAAATTATACTATTGGGGATTTTATCAATTTCACTAACTTTAAATTCAATTAAACAACTTTAAATTTGTCATTTATTCAAATGAACTCAATTTCACTACTTTAAATTGGTGGTTTTATCCACTTATCATGATTTTTTTAATTTGTGGTTTACTCAATTTAACTCAATTGAATTAAATTTTAATAATTTGAATTAGGGATTTTGTCAATTGAACTTAATTTCACTACATTGTATTGGAAATGTTTTCAATTTCACTGAATTGAACTCAATTAAACTATTTTGAATTGGGGATTTACTTAATTTTACTCAATTAAATTACTTTGAATTTGATATTTACTGAATTTCACTCAATTAAACTCAATTTCACTACTTTGAATTGGAAATTTACTCAATTTCACTCAATTGAATTCAATTTCAATACTTCAAATTAAGGATTTTGTCAATTGAACTTAATTTCACTACTTTGAATTGAAGATTTTGTCAATTCCACTCAATTGAACTCAATTTCACTACATTGAAATGGAGATTTACCGAATTTTACTTAATTGAAGTCAATTTCACCACTTTGAATTGAGAATTTACTCATTTTCACTTAATTGAAATCAATGTCACCACTTTTAATTGGGGATTCACTCATTTTCACTAAATTGAAATCAATTTTACTCATTTTAATTGGAGATTTTTATCAATTTCACTACTTTAAATTGGGGGTTACTCAATTGAACTTAATTTCACTACTTTATTTTTAGGATTGAATCAATTTCACTACTTTGTATTGATGATTTAATTAATTGAACTTAATTTCACCCAATTACACTACTTTAACTTAGGGATTTTTTCAATTTTACTCAATGAACTCAATTACAATACTTTGAATTGGGGATTAAACTCAATTTCATTCAATTGAAGCAATTTATTTTTTGTAGCAAATAATAGTTTTTGCTATATTTGTTTTGTAGTTAATTTTTCTTTTATTAGGTAAAATAAAATGTTTTGTAACAAATAAATAATATTTTCTAAAAAAATTATTTTTAGATAAATACTATTTTTTATTATAAAATTTTAGTTTTTATAGTATAATGCCTGATACTTAGAACAACTGCTTTATATTAACACCTGTTGATGGGTTTTAGACTAATAATTTTACTTCAATTGTTGTGCTTGTTTGGATATGCTTGTTTGTGCGTGGATAATATATCTAAAGTAATGCAGTTAGGAAAAAGGCCCATGTGTTATGTCACATTAGAAATGTCTCAATCTTCTGATAATTCTATAGTTTATTGATTACCCTTTTGTCAAATGTTGTTTGTGAGTAAGAGTACTTCATTAATCTTCACTATTTGCTGATGAATCATTCTCAATGCATATAAAAGTACCCCATATATGTATATAAATGACTTTTATTGTTTCTTGATTTAAATGTTTTTTTGTTACCGATGGAACCTGTTTATACCGACGGGGTGGTAATGGTATTACCGATTACAACCCATCGCAGGTTTGGGGTGGGTTTGGTATTAGTAATTTTTAAATGGGGTGGTAATGGTATTTGCTAAACCCGTACCAAACCCGACTCGTTGCCATCCCTAGTAGGAATCATATAAAAGGTCCAAAAAGAGAAAACAAGGTATGGAAAAATACGCATATATTCCCACGTTAATATAATCCGCGAAAACAAAGGTTGTATTTATGGTCTACTCTTTAGTACTTGTTTAGTACTAAAGTATAAAAGGGAAAAATGTAAAGGGGGATTCGCGTTGATTTGATCTGCAAATCCAAAGCATACAACAAGTGAAAGTTGGAAAAGGCCAACAGGGGAGCCGCGGATTGTATTCCGCGACTCCAGGGTATCTCTAAATGAGATCAGAGACATGATAAACACTCTACGAAGAGGTGATCGTTGAGGATTGACAAAGGGGGTCATAGCCAAAAGTCAATCTTCGCAACCCTATGAGCTTATCGCGTAGGGGGTGTTATTTTGATTGGCCTAGGGAAATACTTTGGGATGATGAATAGTGGGTCGCGACCTTATTCATCAAAATCAGTCAAAGTAAAGTACCTAGGATGCGTCAAGTAACACTCAGGGTCATGTAAAAGGAAAATATGCATAAAAGGACATGACCCAAGAAAACTATGACAAACAAATAAAGGAATCCGCGGATTAGTAACGTACTTGATCGCGGATTGGTATTGTCGCGGATCGAACAAACCATGACTTGGATAAGATTATGGAGGCTAAAGTGCGGATCTAGCTCGCAGATTGATATGATGACGTGACAGTAATTTATGCCTAGGCCCGCGCCTATAAATAGAGGGTCAAGGATTAAGTTTGGGGGACTTTTGGAAGGGAGATAAATTTCTAGAGAGAGAATGTATTTTGCAATCACTTGTGACTGATATTTTCTTTCCCATTTCTCTGTAAAACAATCAAAAGCAATGAAGGCATCAACACTATTATTTGACTGACGAACTTGTGTGGAAACTATCTTCATATTATTTAATCAATCCGAACTCCTACAGTCACTTCCGACTGCTTTTCATGGCGAAGGACCAACAAATAGGCTTTATTCAATGTGGGTAGCAGTTCTAGCAATATGGTATTGCAGCGAACACCAGCATATGATTCATTAAGTCCCATAAGGAACTTAATAGTTGTGTGTCCAAAGACACATGTTACCTTGCACACAATCATGGATCTCGTTTTCAACATGGAACAATTGAACAACATTCACATGTGAGAATTGCCCATGCAAATCGAGCCACATTTGTCTAGCATCCTTGCAGTTGATGACGCTATCGCAATCTTTTTGGACATCGATCCTAGCAGCCAAGTTTTGACCAAATTGTTGCAACGATCCCACTGCTGCAATTTTTCTGGATTTTGATCATCAAGCTTCTTGATTGAACCATCTATAAGTCCAATTTTGTTCTTTGCAGTTAAGGCCATAGTTATGGATTGACTCCATGTGCTATAGTTATCTTCAACCAGAGGTTGTGGCACAAGGACAACGCCAGGCTGGTCTGAATGGTGGAGATAGAGTTGATGATTGGGGTTGTCCCACTTGGTACCCGAGGCAATGCCTTTTGGTTTCTCGTCTCCCATGGTAGGCGGCTAGGGTTTGGTGTTGTTTGATTGCCTAGTTCAATGCTCTGATATCATGCAAAGAAGAAAAAAGCGAATGAATCGTTTTGATTAATTATTCGTTGAGAAAAGATTACAGCTTTATACTAATAATACTACATCAAGATCCTACTCTATTGCCTATAATCAAGTCTAATCATTTACATATATGTAAGCTAATAACTAATGATCAATTTACAATATTTGACAGCCTATTCAGAGCATAGTTCCCTTTTAACAGTATCAACTACTAAACAACATCAGTTGATGCCTTATTAGGGGTGGCAATTTATGTTTGGGGGTGTTCGTATTGGATTGAGATGAGTCATGTCGAAAAAGACCTGATTAATATATGTATCAAATATGTTCAACTATTCCAATTTTTTATTTAAACAGGTAACCCGGCTTAATACATGAAACTCGTTTAACCTATTTATCAAAGTATTGAATTGGACACGATCCAACACGAACCGAATTATTTAACTTGTTTATCAGCAAAATCAAATTGAATTTAACACGGCACAATTATAATTTTTTGATATATTTCAACCCATGACCAATTACAGAAGGGGAATATATATATAATCGGATCAAACTGGTTGTTTGGATTACTCGAGTTTGACCCAAACACGACACTATATTTTCATTTCTTGTTTGGGTCGACCCTTATACAACTTGAACCCATTTATGGTGAACCCTAACTCTTTTAATTCATGCCGTGTTAGTGTCGTATTATCTTATCATGTCTCATTTTGCTAACTCTAAATGATAAACATTTTTTCAGCTAGGGACATGACTGCCAAAATATAGTAGATGCGAAGTCATCAAATTAAATTCTAGATGTAACTCAATCCACTCTGACTAGAATCAGATAAATAACTCAAAAGAGGTATAAGTAGGCTGTAATGTTGAACTTGTTTTTACTTTTGATGAATAGTTTAAGAAGCAACAGGTGTTGCCAGCAACAGGTGTTGCCTGCAATGTGATTTTCGCTCCAAATCTGAATGGTGGCTTTCAGTAAATGTAACATGAAAATAATTTTAATTCAAAAAGATTCGAATGCAAAAGATAAAGACAATAACAAAAACAGTCTGTAATCACATGGATAGTGTCTTTGTAGACCAAGAGCACATGCACAACACAAGGACAAGAAAATAAACCAAATTTAAATTTGTTGAAAATAAACCAAATAAAATTGGTTAAGGGTTTGGATAAAAATGACATGGTTTGTAATAGAAAGGCCCAAGGACAAGAAAATAAACCAAATTTAAATGACATGGTTTGTAAATAGAAAGGCCTAAGTTTATAAATCAGAATTATAAGATTTTGTTCAAAGGGCCTTACACAGAAGATGCTATAATTCCTTCCCTCGTCAACTTTTAGGCCTAAGAGATGCAATAACAGAGCCCATGGTCTTCATAGCAGCTCTAACCTAACATCCCATATTCATATCCTGACAAAGTTCAATATAAGTTTATGAAAGTACAATTATCTACCTTTCAGCTACTAAATAAGATCATTGTCAAGGGTGTCTTCCCAAAAATGCTGTCAAAAATACAATCAATTATACTAGGTTGCAACTGAATGTTGTAGCAAGTTCATGAGGGCCTCAGAGTAAGAGAATAATTCACTTTGAAATAAACACATCTGAGTAATCCATCAACTGGATCCTGGCATTCTGGGCAATACATGCATTAAAAAGAGAACTTATTATATAAACTAGAACCATGAGGTCCTTAACCAACACAGATAGACATGCAAACAAGAATCTTAATAAAAGTGACATATTTCTTTTTGTGTCCAACTATAATTTCAAGCACAGAGTTTTTGTCCATGCAATAATTTCTCGCGTGTTAAAAGGTACACTAAAAAAACATATGATCTCTCCAGCAATTTCGAGTTGAAGTTAGGATCCTGAATTTGAGAATTTCTACTACCAAATATTATTCTCTTGAACGAAGGGATTTGTGCTCAAGTGATCACCTGTCATAGGAAGAACAAGTGAAATTTTTGGCAAAAAAGGAGCTATAACACAAACATATTGAGGATAACCTGATAAAGGCCTGTATTCACAACTTTTTTCACCAGAGAGAAGAAAATATTCAGTTCCAGTTTTCAGTTCAAAGCTGAGCAGGAAAAGGTAAAAAGGAATTCACTCTATATCCTATTATCCTGCTTGTATGGCCAGTTTGACGGTTCAAGAGCACCTCTTCTGTCCTTGGTGCCTCGGAAACACTGCCTCGGTGCCTTGGAAATTCTTGGACCAGAAACACTCATACAACAATGTCCACATTCCAAATAACCAACATTATATCATTTAGTTTCAGACAAATTCTGTGAGAGACTCCTTTGTTCTTCCAGAATCTCAACACACCCACCGTGGGATCTATCCTACTGGCTCTACCGCCAACCATTTTTCTTCTTTTTTGCCTTTGAGAAGTTAGGTCAGAAGATGACAACAGATCTCCGAGGTCATGTTGGAAAGCACCATTATCACCACGTACAAAGAGAACTAAAAGAGAGAAAGGACTGATCGACAGAGAGGAGAGAGGCGTCAAATGACAGCATGGATCTTGCTGAGAGAAGCCTCTGTGATCTACAATTTTCATTACACTATCTGGAAAGAAGGCCGAACGAGGGCAAGTCTTCCAGGCATGTTACATCTTCTTGAAGAAGCTCGCTTTCCAACTGACGACGTGTAGCTTTCATTACCGTCTGCAAGGAAGACGTGATTACAGAAGAAAACAAAATAGAAAAAATTAATAACCGGAGACTGATGTCAGTAATAACCCCTAAGATGCTATTCCGAGTTGCATGAAATTTCTGACAAATTGAGCATATGAAAGTTTCTTTATCAACTTAGCAGAAACGTGATAGCTTTGGATCCTGTATTACCAATCCGCACAACTAATTACCAATTTCTTAATTTTGCAAATCTCAGAAGCCTAATGCCACCATGTAGTATCAAATCTTATTTTGATAGACTCATGCTTTCAGAAGCACACATCAAGAAAAAGGTATAGGTCATCAGAAACTTCAAAATGCAACCAGAAATTTGACATACAAGTGAATGCAATCAAAATGCCTCCTCAATATGCTAACCAGAAGACCATGCTTTAAAATGAATCTTAGTACACTGCTTTCAGTACACATGCATTCCAGTTAGTAACAAGGCAAATGCGGTCCCAAAAGCACGCAGCCTTAACACCGATTATAAGGGTGAAATTCAATGGATAGAAGCTACAATGTGGATTCCAAAAAAATGGTGTGTGCATATGCAGTATATAAGTAATAGATCTGCAGCATTTTCCTCATATCCTCTTACATCTTTCTAATTGAAGAACACTTACATTGAAGTCCATATATGATGCATGCATAGCAAGCCATTGATGGTCCATCAGCTTGAATGTGATGCAGTAAAGAAGATCGAATGCTGATTCATCCTCTGTCAGATAAAAGGCAAAGACATTTTTAACAAGAAATCAAAGTGCTTACAAGTTACAAAAGTTAAAAGAGAAACTAAATGAGCATGAGAATTTGCTCCTACTATTCAAATCCATTGAGTTCCGATCTCAACTCATTAACCCGAAAACCTACAAATTGCACATCATTTTGACATGCAGATGCATGTTTCATTGATCTCAATATGTTTCCCCCCCTCTTTATTGTTGCAAATCTTTTAAAAAAAAGAACAGAAGAATGCTATGGAGGATCTTAAAATGAAGGCACATATTACCGGCAAGAAACTTCAAAAACGTTGCTCCTACCAGTGTTCGTGGCTTTACTGCAGAATAAATATCACAGAATTAACTGATGAAAAGCAGTGGATTCCCAAGTCTAATAACTTTTCTATAAAACATATTAATATTTTCAGATTACATTGGTGGCATATAATGTAAACCATATTGAAAGTCCCTGCCTCTCATATTTGCAGTTCTATTATAATTCAATCAAAATTTCCTTGTACTTTCGAGTGAATTTTAGGTTGGCAGATCAGAACCATTTTTTGAACATGCCACTGACATAAATCATTTGGTATTTTGGTGTAGAAGTTTTCATTCTTATTTATTTGTCACTCTATTATTTATTTATTTATTTTCCTTTCTTCTCTTCTCTCTGTTTTTGTGTGTGTCCAAATACTCATCACTTGACCACATGATTTGGCCCAATAACTTGACCATCAACACTGTCACTAACTATAAAAAAAAATCGTACCCAAATTATAAAAACAAAAATAGAAGAAAAGAAAGGAAGACGTTAGTTGTTTAAAAACATTTCGTATTTTTTTCATCCATACTGAAACAAAATTACAATTTGTTATAGAAAACTGCTTCCTTTTTTCTTTTCTCTCTTTCTTTGTGTGTATGTGTATTCATCAAATGACCATATGATTTGGTCAAATAACTGGACCATCAACACTATTACCAAATTATAAAATAGGATAAAAAGAATAACAAATAAAAATAAAAGAAAAGGAAGAACGACACTCATTGTTGGGAAAAAAATTATTGTGAAGCTGTCTACTCTCTACAGAAAGCAATTAAACTAGAAAATACAATCAACTGATTGCAACTCCTCCTGTGTACAGTGAACTATAATAAAATGACTCGATCATGCTAAGAGATCCAAGCAGCCCCCTTTCCAAAATGTGCCAGATTGGTAAAATCATGATTACACAATAAGGACCACGAGGTCTCATAGAAAATGCACAAAGTATATCACAAGCTCCATTCAGAGAGTGTGACATGAAAAATGAAAAATGATTCAGCAGAATTTCTGTTGAGCAGTTCAAAAATGATGAAAATTCTTCAAAGCAAGAAATGCAACAAATTTACCAAACCTGCTTCAAGATCAAGCATCTGAATAAGCATGAATGTGATGTTCACACCACCTACAGCAAATGGGTACTCCCACATGGCCCGATCACCTTCTTGTTTTCGGAGAAGATCCTGAAATGATTTCTGCAAAAGAGAATTTAAAAAATTGTAAGATGCATAATGAAATGGGCACTATCGTTTTAAATTTAGTCTCCAAACCACCCCAAAAGAACTCTGACAGAGAGAGAACGTCAACATCCCCTCTGGTTAAATACTTTTACAAATATAGTAAGAACTAAGGTATTATTAATTTGATAGTACCTAAATGAGTATCTTAATGTGTTTCTGATCTCATTATTTTCCACATAACTTGCTAACTGTAGATACTAGATACATATATACCCATATATAAAGTTCTCCCAGCCCTGAGTGCATTAAACCGGAAAATTTCACTACCCATTTCATGGGTGGAATCTGATGGCTTGACCCTACTAAACCAACCAAGCTGCATGTATCAGTATAGAGCTGTCAAGTCATAATCCACGTATATAGATAGTGATTGCAATTCCGTTTTGCTCTTTTGGTTAGGAATGTAGATATAGCAACAAAACAAAAGCAGCCCACATACGCTCAAGTACACAAAGACAAAACCCTAAATTTTTATAAGAGAAACATGTTAGCCCTGTAAACTAAAAAAGACACTAGAAGAATAAATATTACATCAGGTAAAAAGTAAAGCATGCTAGTTCGTT
Source organism: Cornus suecica (assembly GCA_963922005.1). Taxonomy (NCBI): domain Eukaryota; kingdom Viridiplantae; phylum Streptophyta; class Magnoliopsida; order Cornales; family Cornaceae; genus Cornus; species Cornus suecica. The sequence continues at coordinate 19,137,385 of OY998240.1, read as the reverse complement.
CTATTTTTTAATAAATAGAAGAGCAATCATTAATTAATTATGGTATTCGTATTCTCCTAGTCAAATTACAGCTTTCAAACATATTGTACAAAAATGGACATACCGGATAATTTCTTGCGAAGTACAATAAGTTCTCCAGTGATATAAAACCGCCACCCCTAGCAGAGAAATCCACAAGTCAAAATTCACCATCAGAGTAAAATTGAATAGGAGCACAACCAGACAATGATATGAAGAAAATGAAAGAAATACCCATGTACCTAAAGTCTGTAGATGGATCTTTTCCTTGCCAACCCATTTCCTTCCATTGCTCAGATATTAAGCCAAGAAGTTCTACTTCAGGGAAGGCAGCATCCCACAAAGCCTTCAAAGCTTCCTATCACAAAAAAAGCACTGGAAAATAATAAGAGAATACAAAACCTAACTCTTCAAGAACAATCGCATAAATTAAGTCACTAAATACCGAAAACAAGTTTATGGCAAAAAGAAAGAAAGATTAGTTGACAAAAAGGCAGTTCATCTATTCATATTATAAATAAGATCTGAGAGGTTAACAGAATTAAGCTAGAAGAAAACCTGGTGCTCAGGGATTGAACTATCATAGGCAACATCTATACGGCTCTGTAGCTTTTGTAAGCATTCCTCCTGAGAACACCAAAAAGAAAGAAAAAGTCATGGACATTTGACGTTACTAGTCAATTACTGCCTTACAAAGGAAAAGAAACACATTAAAAAAAAAGGAGAAAAAAAACACAGAAGAGTAGATGGTGAGCTACAATATAGTTCACTGTTCCTTGCTTCAGTGGTCCTCAGATGAGACATGCAAGCATGTGTGTGTGGGTACTTACCTGATCAAAAACAAATAAACAAACTCATCTGCTTCACCAAATAGAAATTGCTACCCGACTCTGACATTTCACATATACAACTGATCAGTCATCTGTCTGTTTTGGAACAATCTGTAATGCCTTCATTATTAGCTAACCATTAGCCAATTCTTTGCTTACTTCCAAATGAAATATTCATTTGAGAAACGATACAGTTATCTATTTGTGTTTAAATTCATATTTGCAGTTCATGGGACACCACCTTGTTGATTCCACTTTGAACTTTTAATGCCTTCACTTCAACCCCCATCTGATTTCTAACGTGAACACAGACCCATCTAAGGTATGAACCATTAATATTAATTTATTGTGATCCCAATATGTAAAAGAATGTACTACTGAATTAACCTGTTATCCAGGTCCCTATTGATAATCAAAATGTACCATTGGGTTGAGATTGATACAACCTCATCAAGAAGAAAAAGGCAAACGAGCAATAACAAACACCACCAACAAACCAAAAAACAAGGGGAAAAAAAAACTGTTGCTGATGAGGATGCTTTCAAGCAATTTTACATCAGGAACAATAGTTACACTGACCCTGTTGTATGTAAAGTATTTATTTAAATAAGTATTGAGTGCAACAAAAGTCTCAAAGAATAATTTTGGACAATGCAACACTAGTAAGTAAAAAAAATAGATATGCCTTGCGAGCATTTTTATTAAATTTCATTCAATCTCACGTTCCGAAAATAAGCAAGGGATCCAGCACCAAACACCTAGACTAAAATTGATGACTCAACATGGAGCAATAAATCACGAATGAACAGGAGAAATATGATGAAGGAAAAGAATTACAATTGTGGCTGGAAAAATAGGATAATGTGAGATACGAATGGCTATATAATTATATCCCAATCAAAGACCATGGAGATAAATCAATATCATAAAATAGCAATTAAACGAAATAAATGAGTGCTTAAAAGCTGTATCATGGTGAATTTATCAACAACAAACTAAAGCTGATATAAGATAGTTTCTTAATATCGGTTTCTGTTTCAGGCCTTATTTAAACCTGTAGATCTTCGGGTGGATACTGAATACCCTTAGGGAAAATCTTAAGCTTGAATCAGTCATATTGCCAGAATATTACCTGGGAAGGAGTCAAATCAAATGACAGGCGAGCATCACTCTCTCTTCTCTGAGCACAAACACAGGAAAGGCCTCTGCCAAGCCATGCTGCTGATCCTACCACAACATCTGCTGCAAAAAACGAACTTCTGAATACAACTATTATATCTACCACACAAAGTCAGGAAATGCAACATAATTATAGCATCAACACTTCATGCTCGACTATCAAGTACAGTATAACTGATATGATGACCTATAATGTGACAATAATTATATCTACAGCAAAACATAGTACTTATCATGAACCAAATCAACAAAAAGAAGATAGAAAAAGAATAATAAACAGTAGCACTAGTAAGTAATGTTGACTAAATAGTCCTAAAGACAAGAAGTTAGTATTTTAGTACAGAAAAATATCATCTGCCAACTGAGCTACATGCCTTAGGCATTATATAAACTGTGAGGAAAACATGATAGCAAAAAATGTCCATTCAATAAGGGGAGCGGTTGAACATACACTACGACATATAGAAGATTTAAGTACGGAACCGCTAAAATTCCAGTAGAAGTATAACCCAGTCCAAAATTCTACCATAATTCCTTTCCATACATCCACATAGGTGCTGGTTCTATAATTTCTAAATGTATTATAAATAGATTTACATTGAAATTATCACATTTTCTGTCAGGTCAGAAGTCCCCATGGTGGATCCAACATTAAGCCCACTTCACGCTTAAATGCAAAAAATAAGGGAACTGAGTTATCAAATTTTGGTGTTTGTCTGCAACAACACATTTTTTAATAACAGATAAAAGGAAAAAAAAAATAACTTTCAGATTAACAGAAAATATCCTCCTGGAATTCTTTCCATGGTAAAGCTTTGTAACAATTTTCTTACTAAGCAACCATCTATTTCATAAAACAAAATTCTATGTTCTTTCCTTCTTATTGGATGTAAAGGGAATGGTCGCCCAAAATTTATGTAAATTTAATGTCCTGCTCTTTCAGGGATTTCAGAAAGTAATATAACAGAGTAAGGTAAAGAATGGGGGAGAAAAAGAGAGTAGAAAAGGCTGCAATTAAAATTCTGTGGACCTTAAAACACAGGCCAAGTAACTCATATCATTGTCTGGACTCTACAAATCTGTATACCCCTTCAATCAAGAAAACTCTAATGGGGAACAGCATTTGCACATTGGCTTTAAAAGTAAAGAAAGAAAAAATAAAAAACAAACTTTAAGAATAATGTTAATAACGAAATAGAAAAGTCCCTACCTACCCTCGTCCCTCCGAAAAAAGTGTCTCAGTTATAGACAACTCCTCCCGTGTCTTTCCCTATCCAAAAACCAACCCCACTAAATTTGGCCCCACTGATGATACCACCATCAGTATTACGTAAGTAAGAATGTCTAGTTGGGTTTTTCAGTAGAAATATCTACTATACACTGTATGTACCTTTTTATGTCCTTTTTTCTTACTTGGAAAACATCAGATTTGCATTGTTTTGATGGTGAGACTCTATCGCTTCTAGCTAAGACTCCATTTCTTGTTTATTTCAGCACTTGTTTGGACAATTAAAATTGTCAATAAACCCTTCAATTTGCTTTATCTCAAAACCAAAAGGTTTGATCGTATATTCTGGTGTCTATTCACCGTACCACAAAACCCCGAAATACTTAGTTTTGCTTGCTGTCTCCTTCTAGCCATCTGTATCTTTCAAGTTTTACAGCCAAATCAGCTTTTAATTTTAACCAACTCAAGACTAAATACATTCCTTAACTATAATCTTATTGGTTTGTGGAGTAACCTTGATTATAGCAGCACTCTAACTTAAAAGCACTGCTAGTTTTCTAGCCTATGAATGCTACCAATCTACAAGAAGAAATAAACAGAAATCAAAATCAGGATCAGCAACGAAGGAAGAGCAGTTAGACAAGGAAAAACATGTCTCGGAAGAGACGCTAAGTACATATATGTTTTCATAATTACATAAACATATACTCCACTCAACAAAGCTGGGGTTCAGCTACATTAATCCTCCTCCCTCTTTCCATTCTAAGGCCATAACTTCATACATTTCCTAACTATCCAAACCAATTTTTTATAGCTACATCTAAAAGCATTAGATAAATTCCATATGGAAGTTAATGAAGACCTCCAGTCTGAAAACCCAAACTGATATATTAGAAGAAAAACCGTTGTAATGTTTACGGTCACATTAAGTGCTTCCATCCAGCGCTGGCAGCTCACTGCTGCCATATTCTAGCAACAATTTATTTACATTTTTTCTTTTTCCTTTAAAAGTAACATTCAAGCGAAGTTACAAATAGCTGGAAATCACATTTCTCATGCTGAATTTAAAGATCTGAACGTGAAAAAAACACATATTTGGCCACAAAAACCAAAAATGTGGAACTAAACATGTTTTACTAGTGTTAACTGATGAGCTTTATTTCATAACCTGACAAACAGAAACTTCTATATGACAATAAAATTAGCATTTCACTCTCCACTCTGTCTTCAAAAACAAATAAGATCCAATTATCCATATCTGCTACAGTAAAACATCAATGTACAATACAAGGCATGCCTTGTTCAAAAACCTAATGTTCGCATATATGTTCTTACCTAAACGCGCAGAATCATAGAATACTCACCAATATATGCATAACAAAGTTAGAAGAAAAATAAAATCAAATAAGAGTCTCAATGCCAGCAAGCATAAATTGTATGTCATCAAATTGAAATCAACGCATCCAAACTTTCGAGCAAGGACAGATATGCAACCATATATGTATATATATATATATGTGTGTGTGTGTGTGTGTGTGTGTAGTAATAAACAACAATGATTTTTAGGAATTTACCGGAGGGAGAATGGCAGGGGTTGCCTCGTCCAAGGCCTTGAGAAATTCTCCTGACAGCGACAAACGATCCACCTCGATCATCCATATCCACCTCCAAAAGCAACTACACCGCCATCACATCAAATTCATACACTAATTCAAATTTCACACGCGAAAACAGAGCAAACTACGAAAAGCAGAGATTTCTCGACCTAAACGCGCCAAATTCGAACCGAAACCACCAGAAATCGTTCTCAAATCCAAAATGCAGAGAAGAACTCAGTCGAATCGGATCGGAACAGAGCAAGAATCGAAGAATCAAACTCCGACTTCGAACCGCGTGCGGTTGCGGACGAGAAATTCCGACGCTTCTTCAATACAATCGAATGAATAAAACACAAACTGTGTGTGAAAATTGATCAAAATGAGAGCGTTTCTCGATCCGCGACGATTTTCTTGAGAGAAAAAACGAGAGTTCTTGGAGAAAATGCTGCGATTACGAGAAACCTATAACGCCAGCTCCATGACAGGTCACAGGCGCCTCTCTCTCACTTTCTCTCTCTATATCTATATATGTATCTGCTGGATTTCTTCTCCTTCGGAAGGGGATACAATGGTGGCCTTCGCGTTTTGGAGTGAGAGAGAGAGAGAGAGAGAGAGAGAGGCATCTTTTTTATGTGATGGGTACATTTGGAGATTATAATGCAAATCGGGTGGGTTCGCATTTGGGTCCGGTTTTTTTCAATTCAAGTCACCCTATCAATTCGGGTTATAAAATTCAGATAAAAAATAAATAAAAAAACGGGTTTATTGCAGTTTAATTTAAAGTTAAATTTCTTGGTTCTTTTAAATAAAATATGGCTAAAAAATATTATAATATATAGTATTAATATTTAAAAATTAAGTTGGAAATTTTTTATATTTACAGCTCCGCAATTTAAATCTAACCCGAATTAGCTTAGGTTTAACCTTCTTCTTTTTTAAGTCTTAACAATAAGTGAAAAGTTAGTTAGAAATTTTTTTCCAAATCGTCCTCAACCTAATTTAAGAAGAGTTAGGTATTGATTGAACTGAACCTTATAAAAATAGTGGAAAATACTTTTCTATTTTTACTCTCTTTTTTCTTAAAAAGTTCTGATAGGTTATTAATATAGTAAATGTTTATACTGTCAAACATTAGACTGTGCAACTCTAAAACCTATAAATAGCTTTTGTATCTCATTGTCTTTTTATGATCAATTCTTTAGCCAATCCAAATAGTGTAAAAATAAACATGTGTTTATTGTCTTACACAAATCTTATCTACTAAATTTTATTTTTAATATGATTATTGAGTGAATACCTCTAATAGTAGGAAATTTTAAAATATGAGAGATGTTTCAAATAAATTAAGAATATTGGTCAAAAAAGTTCCATCATTTTAATGAAAATTACTCGTATAAATAGGTTTTTATCAGAAGAATAGAAATAGTTAAAATATAAGCCACACATATTGTTGTTAATGAATCAAATTATTCGGGATCGACCCTAAAAAATTTAATTGGGACTCGTTTATTTAACAAATAAGACGATCTTTGTAAATGGTATAATAGAATAAATGAACTTAAAAATTTAAAGTTGAGTTTGGTTCATTTGCATCTTAGGTTATATTTGACATAATTTTTGTTTTTGGATTTACGCGGAAGAAAAAAATAAGCAAAAACTGTATTGAGAAGTTGATACTCCCAATTTCTTTAAAACGCTCTTCCAAAATCAAAAAAAAAAAATTTAAATTTTGTTAAATACCATTCAAAATAATATTTTTTTTCCAAAAAATCAAAAACAACATTTGAAAAAATTAATCCAGACATGACACTAGTGACACTGACATTTATGTTTATATATGAGAAAATTTCATTAAAGTCAAATAAAGTGAGAGACTAACACAAAAGGGCATATGATGATATAGGTGTGGGAAGCATGCATTAATTACTATGACTTTTGTTTTGCATATCTTGGAAAAGAGAGAAAAATTGGTCACATGGTATGTTGGTGGGCATGGATCATTTCATGATGGGTATAGTGGTATTAAAGTGTGACCCCACCAACAGAGCCATCATCTTTGTACTTTGCTCGTGCTTGCTTATATGATCAAACACCTCCATTTTCCAATATAGAGTCATGGTCCACTCATGCTTCTCCATTGTGGCTCTCATATAGTGCTTATGGTTTTGGGGCAACTTTGCATGAAACGCACTCATCTATGTTACATGTTAGTTGTGCTTGTAGGCATGGTTGGCAGTATTGTTTTGGTCCCTAATATTTTTGAAAGTATCATATATTGGGTCTGTTTACTAACAGAAAATATTTCCTGTTTCCGTCTCCTGAAGAAGTAGAATTATATTTTTGATTCCTCAAGAAAAACAGAAAGTAAAATCTTGTTTACTAAATTTTGATTTTTTTCAGAAACAAAAATAAAAAACAGAAATTATGTTTACTAAAAAATTTTGTTCTTAATTTTTATTTAATTATTATATGTATTTCTTATTATTTTTTATTTATATTTATTATTTATTATAAGTTTTATTTATTTATTATTAATTTTGTATATTATTTAATTTATTATTTAATTAATTATTTTTATTTAATTTATAAATATATTTAATTTATTATTTTTATTATTAATTCATTATTTTTATTTAATTTATAAAAATATTTAATTTATTTATTATTTGTATTTCTTATTATTTTTATTTTTATTTATTATTTATCATAAGTTTTATTTATTAATTATTAATTTTGTATATTATTTAATTTATTATTATTAATTCATTATTTTTATTTAATTTATAAATATATTTTGTTTAATTTATTATTTATTATATATTTTTTTAATTTATAAAAATATTTAATTTATTTATTATTTGTATTTCTTATTATTTTTATTTTTTATTTATCATAATTATTATTTATTTATTATTATTATTATGTATTATTTAATCTATTTTATTATTGTTTATTTTGTTTATTATTATTTATTCATTTACTTTTATTTTATTTGTAAATATTATTTATTTATTATATATTTTTTAATTTATAAAAATATTTAATTTATTTATTATTATTTATTATTTATATATAATATTTAAATTTATTAGTGCAAAAGACATGAAGATCCCAATTTTACAACTTTGAAATTTGGTCATTTTGAAGGCGAGAGGAAACAAAGAGAGGAAGTACCATTTTTTTTGTTTCCTCTTTTCTTTACAATTAGAGGAAACGTTTCCTGAAGGGCAAAAGTAAAAATAAATTGGTAAACAAGATTTTACTTTTCAGGAAGTAAAAACAGAAAACAGGAAATGTTTTCTGTTAGTAAACACCACCATTGTTATGCATTAGTGATATTCATGGGTATTTTAAAAATGTCGATACTGTTACGCATTAGTGATATTCATCCGTATTATCCACATATATTACATTGTTATCATAATCGTGAAAAATATCAATCACATAATAACGAATGAGGCTTGTAGAATGATTCAACTTTAGTTACATACAACTCATCAGACTATCATCAGACTAAGCTGAGATATATTTACGGAGTTGTAAATTTACTAATTTTGAATAAGTTTTTTTTCGTATATTTACAATTGACATATTTTCATGGACCAAATTGACATAAGTATTTATTTATTGCCTTAGCAAGAAACAATCCCAATCCCATTTTGGCTCCACGTCATTATTCAATGTGTCGTATGGCTCTTTAACAAAGTTTGTGATGAATATGGCAACACAAATGCAATCAAAGACTAGGTGAATCCTCCAAAGCTGTGGAGAGACGTCCCAACTCTCAACATCATTGTGCTGGTACCAACTAAAAACAGATAAAGTTTGTTTTCTTCAATTAAAAATTATTTTGTTCAAAGTAATGTAGTAAAAAATACCTTATTTTTTGTGCAATATATTTTTCCTTACCACTCTATATTAATTAGGGATAACAATTTATATCCACCCCTCTCATTTTTTCAAGGGTTTGGGAATATTTTTAATTTTGTAGGAGCGGGTATGATATCAAAATCAAACCGCCCCGCCCCGCACCCGCTCCATCTCATTTATATAAATTTATCTTATTTGTTTGTTAGTGTATATATTAAGCCCTCAAATTTAGGTTATTCTTTGAATTTTTAGTATAATATCAGTAGTAAACTTTTATTGTGATTTTTAAACTTCTTTTCATATATTTGGTTAGGATAAAAACTTTTTCATATTTAGGTTACTCTTTGAATTTTTATTCATGCACCTAGTATTGGATTATATTGGCACTATTTGAATTTCTAAATTTAAATTTTTGGGGTTGATATTACTTTATAATTCATTTTAGTTTGTATGTTCTATTACTTAAACAAGAGGAAATTATATTTATGCTATGTAGTTAGTAATTTTGTTTATTGATTCGAAATAAATGCTGAAAAAATTTGCGTTAATGGGGCGGGGCGGATAAGGGTTTAGTAAATTTTAATGGGGTATGGGTTAGAAAAAGGTAACATGTGACAAACTGGTGAAGGGTATGGTATTTAAAAAAAATTAATGGGGCAAATACAAATATAGGCTAATCTGTTTTGTACTCGCCCCATTGTCATCCCTAATATTAGTTGTCCACATTTTCACAGTTCAGTTTCGAATCTCAATACAATATAATCTCATAATTTTCCAAATTATTTATCTTCATTAACTTTAAAAAGTAATAAATTCTCATTAAAAATTATAATTATAATATATTATCAAAGGACAAATTATTAATTTCAAAAATTAAATGTATGAGGATGCAAATTTCATGAAAGATGTTAAAAAACTAACAAATAATAAGTGTAGTTTAATTAGAAATAACATTGGAATCATCCAAGAGCATTTATTAAGTTCAAAGTTGGAATAAGTTGGAATAAGTACTCGATGTTCTTGATGGTACTATTTGCTTCATTATATGATTAGAGCTTATAAAATATGCATATTTTAAATTTTAGGTTTAAACTATATAATAAGCTTTGCTTGGATCTTGTAGCATCTTATGGGTTCTTGGATATGGATATTTGCGATGGCACGGAAATTCCATTAGGCCTTGGTACTTGAACACTTATTATTAAAATAAGGGTTAAATGCAATAAACCCCCCTATACTATTTTCTCTTTCTTCAAATAACCCCCAATCTATGCTTTTGGCAAAAAACCCCCATACTATCCCCTTTTTAGCACTTAACCCCCCTCATCTATGTGCACAGTTATAACACCGTTAGTGGACATTTATTGGACAGTTTTACCCTTCATTAAATAAGGCTTTGTTTGGCCAAACAACTCATACAAATATAAAAAATATATAAATAATATTTGGAAAAAGCAATTTCTGAAAAATATAAATATCTTAAAAAATACATGTAAAAAAAGTCAAAAAAATCTGAGAAAAAAAAAAATCGGGAAAATTTTTTTTTTCGAAAAAATCCGGGAAATAAATTAATCTGGAAAAAAATCGAAAAAAAATTTCTTGAAAAAATTTCTAAAAATGTTTTTTGGAAAAAAAATTAAATATTTAGAAAAATATTTTGGGAAACATTTATATTTTTTCCGGACTTTTTCTAGTAATATATTTTTGGAAAAAATATATAAATAATATTTGGAAAAAGCAATTTCTAAAAAAATATAAATATTTTAAAAAATACGTGTAAAAAAAAATTAGCTTTCGTTCAGATTTCTGGAGCCAATCTTTGGGTTAATAGAGACCACACTGACTATTATGCTTGCCTGATGAAGTAGTAATTAATCATCATCAATCAGCATAAGATAATTTGTTAAGTGGAGAAATTGTCACAACAACAATACTGCTTCCTTGAAAAACTAACTGACTTTTTTTAAATGTATTTTTTTAGAAATTGCCTTTTCCAAATATTATTTATATATTTTTTCCAAAAATATATTACTAGAAAAAGTCCGGGAAAAATATAAATGTTTCCCAAAATATTTTTCTAAATATTTAATTTTTTTTCCAAAAAACAGTTTTAGAAATTTTTTCAAGAATTTTTTTTTCGATTTTTTTCCAGATTAATTTATTTCCCGGATTTTTTCGAAAAAAAAATTTTTCCCGATTTTTTTTTTCTCAGATTTTGATTCCTATATATTAATCTGGAAAAAATTTTCCAAATTTTTTTTATTATATATTCCAGGAATTGTTTTTTCGATTTTTTTCCAGAAATTTTCCAAAAAACTTTTTCCAGAATTTTTTTTCCCGGATTAATTCCCAAAATATTATTTTCCAGAATTTTTTTTTGAAATATATATTTTCCAAATATTTATATTTCTTCCAAAATATTTTTTTGAATTGTTTTTACATATTTTTTATATTTATTTTCAGAAAATTTTATTTTTTTCAAAAAAAATATTTCTTATAACAAGGGGGTAGATTGATCTTTTCTAGAATATATAATTTTTTTATGAAATAAATATTTCTTCCCAATATTATTTTTTAATATATAAAGTGTGTGTTGTCACAGGTGTATTGATTGTGGGAGATTTGCATTGCCACGTCACTAAAGTTGAAAGCTTAAGTTGGTTTGGCCAAACAAAGCCTTATTTAATGAAGGGTAAAACTGTCCAAACAAATGTCCACTAACGGTGTTATAACGGAATTGGGTAAATTGCAACATTTACATAGTTTAGGGGGCAATCCTTTAGTGCAGGGGGTTATTTTAGAAAGAGAAAATAATATAGGGGGTTTTTTGCATTTAACCCTTAAAATAAAAAAATTACTCATTCTTTCTAAACTAAGTGTTGCCTTTTTACTTTTATCCCTTCCAAAATAAATATCAACTTTAAAATATCAAAGCAGTTTAATTGATTAATTTATTAATTTAATTCTCAATCATTAAAGTTATAAAACATATATATTATAAATTATCATATAATTATGGTGGAACCATAAATAAAATTGATATTTCACCCACTATCACTATAATAAAAATCAATCCTCTTAAAAAATTAAATTAATTTAAAAGAGAGGAAGTATATGATATTATTTTTTTGGGACACATCTATACAACAAAGGAGAAAATTATTGACTCGTGATTTTAAATTTGTCAAGCTTGTGCCTTTCATATGTGCCTACCAAACACTATTTTTATATATGTATATATTTATATATGCTTTGGGCAAAGGGAATAACACCTGGCGGATGATTCATGTGCATTGATGGAGATCATTATGGCCGTTTGGAAACTTGTGTTTTTATTTTTGTTTTTGTCCTCTTAAGAACAAAAAATATTTTTGTTTTTATCCTAAGGGTAATACAAAAATAAAAACATGTTTAGTTGGGAATTTGTCCAAAAAAGTTTCAAGAACAAAAAACAAAAAAATACGTTTGGCAGATTTTATTTTTTCAGCAAGTTTTAAGAATAAAAACAGAAAAACATGTTTGGGAGCGTCTGTGTTCCCTGGAATTCTAAGAACAGAAACAGAAAAACATGTTTGGCGAGTTAAATTGTTTTTTAAAAGATTTTCAAAAAATATATAAAAATTTCGAAAAATAAATAATAAATTTTAAAAAATATATATAAATTTTGAAAAATAAATATTAAATTTTGAAAAATATATATAATTCAAAAAAATATATAAAATTCGAAACAAATATATAAAATTCGAAAAAATAAAATAAAATTCAAATAGTTGTGCAAATAGTAGTATAAAAAAAACAAGTGACCAAAGTACAATACACCAAAACAAAATTTAGAAGTACAATACACCCGAATTTTATATATTTTTTTCCGAAATTTATATATGTTTTCCAATTTTATATTTTATTTTCAAAATTTAATATATTTTTTTTGAAATTTAATATTTTTCCCGAATTTTTTTTTTTTTCAAAATTTATATATGTTTTTTTCCAATTTTATATAATTTTTTAAAATTTATATTTTTATTTTCAAAATTTATATTTTTTTGAAATTTAATATATATTTTTTGAATTTTAGAGATTTTTTCAAATTATATATATATTTTTACGAATTTTATATAATATTTCAAATTTATATTATATGTTTTTCAAATTATACTGAGGGCATATATGTCATTTAACATGAAATGAGATCAATTCACATACAAATGAAAGGATTAGGGTGAAATCAAACAAGGAAGGTGTTATACGCACTATATTCATACTGTAGGAGGTTTAACGCACGCGACCCTGTAATCAATTATAGACATCAAAATAAATATTTTAAAATATTTTTTCCACAATCCATCAACAAATAAATTATAGTCATCCAATAGTAGTGCACATAAAAAGTGAATACATGGAACCATAAATTAAAATGTCTACTATGCATGCAGGTAAAAAGTTGTTATAGTACAAACGAAATCTAGGATTTCGGCATAAATATGTTACAGTCATCCAATAGTTCAAATCATACAAAGTGGTACACTAAGCGTGTCTATTAGCCCAAATCTCGTCAGCTAAAGTATTGCGAAAATGTTGCATAAATTGGTTGTTGTGATGAACATGTAAGACATCGACATCATCATCATCACTATCTCCATCATTATTATCTCCATCATTGGCTCCATCCCCTTCACCCGCGTTCTGGGCCTCTCTACCATCAAATATTTCATCCGGTTGTCCAAGTAACCTTATGTAGTTGTGTATAGCACAACAAGCCATGACAATTTTGACTTGGGCCGGAAACTTGTAAGGACGCATTAGCCTAAGTATTGGAAAGCGTTGCTTAAGCATGCCAAAACACCTCTCAATAATATTCCGCAGTGAGGAATGCATGTAATTGAACATTTCTTCCTTTCCTTGAAATCTACCCGGATGTGCTTGAAAATCGGGCAAATGATATCTTTGTCCACGGTAGGGAGCTAGAAATCCCGGTTGATTCGCATAACCAAAATTCACCAAATAATATTTACCTAACATATCCACAATTAAATTAAATCAAGAAAGAATTCAACTAAATTACCATTTCAAATAATTAAAAAATTTACTTTTCGAAATTTGGAAACTTTTCCATATATTTACCTTCTGGCGGTCTGGGAAACCTCCAATTATCTCTCGCAAGACATTCATTTAAGATTCGTGAATCATTAGTTGACCATTCCCACCCTGCTACGACATAAGTGAATAACATGTCGAATGAACAGACGGTCATAACATTCTGGGTTGGATAGCCTTTCCTACCTCTATATGGCATTGCCTTATCGACATCTATATAGGCATATACATGGGTGCCGTCTATTGCACCCACGCAATTTCTGAACGGGTAGTACCTTTGCCCTTTGTTCAAAATATGTTGTGGAATTTGGTTCATGTCAGGAGGGGCAATGATTTCCTTCGCAAGAAGTCCAACCACTTGAAGTACCCTATGGAAGTGCCGGGATATGGTTTCAGTTGAATGCTGAAATCTTTCAGCTACTAACCGATTTGTGTGACTATGGCTTAAAGTTAATATGAAAATCGCAACTTGTTCTATTACCTTTACACCTCTAGATTCCGTTAACCCTAATTCCTTTAACCGCTCACATAAATTCTCAAAGGCAATTGGTTGCATCCAGAGGCTTTCATGACATCTACCCGGATGCCCTCGAAGTAACTCAATAACATATACATCACCCTTCAAAATCGAATTCCTACAGGGCCTTCGCTCTATCTCTATCTCTTGCCTATAATGTTCCAACATCATCATCATGCCGTGAATACTATGTTCTTCAGTGGATTTATCAGCATACTGAGGTCCTAAAACTTGAAAATATGAGTTCAACAGGAAGCGCCTTTCACCACTCATAATGCACTTGATTTACCTATTAATGACAAATATACAAAAAATATCATGTCAGGCATTATAAAAGAATGAATAACATAAATGAGAAGACATTCATGGCATAAAGTCAGGCCTATATCATTTGTGATATAATATTGACTAGTTGTGTTGTAAACATACTTATACACTTATTACAGTCTGCTACATGATAAAAAAGAAACAAATTGTTCAAGAAAAAGCAGTAGCAACATATGGTATTGAGTAGAGGTAAGTTGAGGAATGCAATTTATATGAAGAAGAGACATGTAGTGAAACCATTGTTTCAATACCATCCAATACTTGTTGTCTGCCTAATAGTTCTTCAAACTGTAGAGAAATGGGAAATGAGAGTAAAGTAACCGCATGTGTAATACTTAGTGGTCAAATCCTCTTCAAAATTATATAAGGCCAGTATATCCAAGACATGTATCATAAGATTGAGAGATGGTAGAGAAACCAGAATTCTCAAACTAATGCCACTATATGCTTCACCACAGCCCCATATGTTCCGCACTACAAACAAGATTTTCCAGACTCCAAGCAACTTTTAGTGGTTCAAGCCAGATCGGAAATGGGAATTTTTTATTTTCAGACACCAGTAATATCACGAGCCACTTCATAAGAGGAAGTTGCATGGTCAAATTCAATAGGGACACGGGCGTAGTACTTATAAACCAAAAAACAAAAACCAAAAATTAAGGGAAAAAAAAAACTGAATGGAACAAAAGATCTATAGTTTGGAAATGAATTGCATCAGCAACATCACTAATAATGAAGTTTCTTAAAATAATAGAAGATTAACAGTTGTTCAAGAGCAGAGTAAAGTCCTTTAGTAAATTTACACTAGGGAAAAACAATTATTAAAAATATTGGTTGTGATTAGCTATTCTTAGTTGAGATGTGTGGGCCCTTTTATAAAGTTGTTAATCATGGAAAATAATGTTAGTTGTTGATGATGAAAGACTGGAGTGAACAACACACCGGAATTAAAAGCATATAAAGGCTATATACAAACATCATTCATCACCCTAACTAGGATGCAACTGTTGCTGGAATGCTAGATCGAACAGGAAAGGAAAGAGAATAATTTGTTTTATCACCACTCGAAGTCACAATTATGCCAGTATGCTAAAATAAACATCAAATAGAAAGAGATCAAACAGAGTGCAAAATTTGATGTGAACAGGCAGCCAATGTTGTCCGCTGATGAAATCAAAAGAAAATTCCGAGGCATATGACCAGATTTGAATAGAAAGAGAGAAGCATTACTTGTTCGTTCAAAATCGAGTACAGCTTCGAGGCTGTTGGAGGTCTATCTTATTCTCAGTTACTGAATCCCACAACTCTGAGGTAGTTCTCCACACATTATATAATGTTTTCTGCATAATCAAATTGAAGAAAGAAGGAAACAATTAATTTATGTGCAAAACCAGATTTATGTCACGATCGATCGTTAACAACATGACAGAATATGTGTTACTAGCAATAAAGACTGCAAGAAAACAGCAATGCACGACAACATTCAGTGTTTTGTTAGGTTTATTCAACATCTTTATTATATCATCACAGACATGTGAAAATCAGAAAAAAGCCAATACTTAAAGACTACAGTCATCGAAATAAAAATTGAAAATAGTCATCCAAATAAAAACTGAAAACTAAGAAGGTTTACACAACAATCATCCAAATAAAAACATAACAATCATCCAAATAACAGAGATACTACATTCATCCAAATAAAATCATAGTACTCAAAGAAAGAATTTCCTATTATCGCCCATAGGAAATTCTAAGATCATAGTGCCTATAGATTCATCACCCATGTGACTTTCCTATCATCTAGTTGTCTAAGAAAGAATTTCCGGAGTGCCTCAGACTTCTCCAACACCATCACGGCCTTTATATAATGCTCACTATCTACTCCCTCCAGGGTCGCTAAGATATCAGTACAATGTATAAACTCATCGTACGTCTTCGTAGGGGGGGAGTTGGCCTCATCACTACGACTCTCCTGGGTTTCCATTTTGGGAGTTGACTTTGATCCTGAATTGTTAAAGGCACTTACCTCACTCTGGGATCTCTTCTCAATTTTCTCATCTCTTCTGATAGATGTCTTCTCAATCACGCTCATGAAATCATACATTGCTTTAATTAGTGTATCCTCCTTCTTTTTCTTACGTTTTGGGCTGGGAGTCTCCATGAGCTCCTCAATATCAATATCATCATCCCCTAAAACTATTGGAACTGGAGGGGTGGAGGACTCTGGGACGAATTCCGGTATTATAGTCGAAGGTTGAGCATATGCACCTGTAGCTTCCCCGTGTTGGACTATAACGCTCCATTGCCTATGGTACACGAACGGCTTACCCATGAATTTGGTTTTGCAACCGATGATCTCCTAAAAAGAACATAATAATTAGTTGTTATACACTTAGTGTGAATCACAATTATAAAAAATTTAAATTATAAAAAAATTAATATTACTAATTACCTTGTCCAAACTATCCCATAGTTCGGGGTCCATGGTCACCAACCCAATAGTAGGGTCAAAACCAACTCCTGTTTTTTCCTTAAGCCTTTTGAACTTCCTCCAATTTGGTCTATCCCTATTCAATTTGCCCCTACATTTTTCTTTTGTGTATTCTTTTCCAAAAGCAGCTTGAAGGGTATTGATAATATTATCCCAACCATTTTTCGTAAATGTTCCCTTGCCACTCGCGTTACCAAGGTTTACTTGCTCTTCCATTACGTTCATCATCATCTCATACTGTGCATTACCCCAAAGTCTACTATCATCTAACCCCCCAGTCGGAGTTACACTCGGACTACCTTGCGACACATTAGTATCCATCTACATTTACACAAGTGCAAACCAGGAAAAAAAATTACTATTTCCATCTAAAATTAGCTAAACATAACCACACTACAAACCATCATCAAAATTTAAGGTTTTAACTAGTAACAAAAGCAGAACAGTTAACTCAAACAACACCTAAATGTATACTAAAACTACAGTTCAATCTTCTTTCTAACATGCATGTTCATCATTTCAACCTTTGTACTCCAAGATACAATAAAGACATACACACACACAAATGGGTAGAACATTGAGTAGTTTATGTACAAGTGAGACAGACATGGACATATTGTTAACTAGTCTAGAGAGTACTGATTATAAAACTTCAATGACTATATTCTAAGCTTTATACAAAGGGTTGTTGTATTTTATACATGGATCTAAGCTTTAAAGCTTTCCAACATGCTTATGAATAAGTACCCTAAAACTGTAGTATACAACAACTGCAGTAATACTAAAACTGCAGTAGTCTATTATGCCACCATGAATATGGTGACTATTATTCTTAGAACACCACATACTACTGGAGCTGTAGTATACAACAACTGCAGTAATACATGTTTATCAGTACTGCAGATTACTACTCTACTACTGGAGCTGGACAACTATTGACTCTAGTTCCATTATAGATATACACAGATGCAATATATATATATATATATATATATATATATTGAATGGTATTGGGAGGCCAATATTGGACTTTCAATAAGAGGAGTACAATGCAATAATAATAATTCACTTACTACAGAAATTCTGAAACAAAGAGGTACCCAAATCAGATACTCTAATCAGTTGCCTTCGCAAATCAAATTGGATGAAAAGGACCACAAATACATAAACAGAACATGATATATACATATAAAGAGAGAGAGAGAGAGTACAAGGGCAAATCAGAAATGATTTAGCAAGAAAAACAAAAAGCAGAATAATATAAGTCGAATCAAGCAGGCATGGGAATGAGTAAATACAGTCAATGAAACAAAGCCCATAAAGGAACAACCATAGAAATATCCATATAATCATCAAATAATAAATATGGGCACACATTAAAATCCAGGAAATTGATTTTATAAAATTCATAGATTCAATATCCAACTCTCTCTTCTATGTTTGTGTTGCGTGTGTATTATATGTGTGGGTGTGAGAGAGAAAGAAAGTACCTACCAATCAAAAGAGAGATATTAAAAGAAGCAACTATTTGGGAGACCCCACTGGACAACAACCATAACAACATAGGATCTCAATGGAATCTTCAAAATATGTTTTCTTCAAGGTAGGTATGAGACTTGCAGATGAACTGTGTGACAGTGGGAAAAAAAAATGAAAGCAATGTCTCTTTTTGGAGAAGAAAGGCATGAGTACTTTCATTTCTTTTTTTTCCTAGTAGATATTAAAAACAAGGCAAAAACAATATTTTAGTTATCTACGATAATACGACCAATGACTGGTTTTGATAAAGGGCATCACTAGCTCACTCTGTTTGCAGGTGATTTGCGAAACATCAAAGAGTTCCATGTGGCTTGAGCTAATTCTTTGTCAGCGACTAAAAACAAATAAAAATAAAAATAAAAAAACAGCTCACTCAGCTCTGCTTAATTTCTTCCTATCTATCCCAATTCATGCCATAACAACAACTACAATCTTATTTATTTCAATTCATATCAGCGTTGAAATTAGAAAGAAACAGAAATATAAAATTTAGCTCAATCAGACATCAACTAAATTATATATACATATGTTGCTCCTAAAATATATCATTTTTTTTCTGGCAAAACAATCATTCTGATCTGAATTGATGGGTCAGAAACTATTCAAAATTCGATGCTACAACTCCTTGTACGAACTAAAAAAAAAATCCACTTCATGAATTTGTCAAAAAATAAATAAAAATGTTATGATCCTCATGAAAAAAAAAGAAAAAAAATCAGATAAGGAGAAAGTATCTTTAAAAATCAGAATGCCCGTAAGCAACACCATGCAGATAAAAGATGTTTGTATCCCATTATAGACAGTTGAATAGGCTGCACTATATATGCTCTTTATCAATTACGAAAAAGTAAACACAAAAAAAATTATTAGGCTCATTTTTACCAGAATTTTCAGTGTACAGAGATCTATAACAAAACTCAGTGTAAAATCTACCAAATCACACAAACCCCAAATCACACATAAAGTAAGAAACCCCAAATCTACCAATTTTCAGAGTACAGAGATCTACCAAAACACACACACACAACCAGTTTCGAAACCCGGTTGAGAAAAATTGAAAGGGGTTTCGAAACCCAAACCCCAAATCACATACAAAGTAACAGATCTAAAGAGAGAATGAAAGATTTACATAATAATACTATTTTGAAACATTATAGATGAACATGTAAGACACACAAACAGAATCACCATGTTGCACACATATATACACAAGGGCTTGAAACCGAATCAGATCTGACGAATTTCGACACAAAAATGAAGAAAGATAGAGGAGACCAAACCTGTGTGTGAGTGAAATCGTTCAATTCGGGCAGTGTTTCTGGATGTGAGACGATTGTTGATGTGTGTGGGTGAGACGTTTCGTTGTTGAATCGCGATTTCAAGCTCAGTGGAACAGAATCGCCATGGTCGTCATCGCTCTTCGCGTCCACAAGAACCCTAGAGCAACTTGTTCGTTTTTGGAAGACAAATGTTCGTTTTGGGAAGAGAACGTAATTTTTTTTTGTTTTTCTTTGTAGCTGAAATGGAGTAGAACACACAGTAAAAAAACAACAAAAACAACAAAAAACTGTTCTTGAAATCAGCCCACATATCCCCTTTGTTTTTTAACTGTTCAAGAAAACATTTTTAAGCTTTAGGCTTCCCAAACACGTTTTTGTCTCCAACTTCAGACCAAAAAACAGAAAACAGAACAAAAACGGCATTTCCAAACGGGGCCTATATATTTGGATTGATATATTTATTTGTTTACCTAAGATCACCCCAAGTCATTGATGAGCCCAAGACATTGATGAGGTGGATTAAAATTGAAGCAAAGTACTAGACATTCTTGCATAAAAACTAGTGGAAAAAACAAAAGAAGCAAGAATGATGATGATGAGATGAGATGTGAACCACGAGATACAAGACACAATTATGGATACAATTTTTTAGGTCAAATAAGATTACTTTAGTGATAATTTTCTTACAGGTAAATTACACAAATATTCTTGAGATTTCGTCAATATCACATAAATAAATTGTTTTTAAGGATGCAGATTTTGTTCGATTCCGATTGAATTTGAAATCGAACTATTTATTTCATTTCCTCAAATATAATAATCGGAATTGAAACCGAAATCAAAACTGACACTGAAACTATTAGTACAAATAACTGAATCATACCAAACCATTTTTTTTCAAATTATCTTGAATTACAAATTTATAAAACCAAAGGGACCAATCCTACAATTAAGCTGGCGACAAGTTTGGGACCCTTCATGAATGGTTTGGTATACCACTCAACTAATTCTGTTGTCAACCGAGTCATGACTCACGAGACTCAGGGACTCCAAATCAGACTTATGATTAAAAGAAAAAAGAAAAAATTAATGGTCACAAAGTCACAACATATGCTCTCTCATTTATAGTTATGTTTGTGTTCCATTTTTAAATAATATAATGATTCATGTGAGAGTGAGAAATAAGATTGGAATCCACATGAGAATAACTTTCCATGCTAGTGGAGGATAAGGTTGGTACTTATAATAAAGGGAGGTCCAAAGATCCTTCTAAGAAAAAGGAAAGATGTTACCCTTTTGAAGATAAACCAATATGCAATCATAAAGGTTATGGGAGTAGCATCTAATCTAAATACCAAACTCTTCATCTTCTTTTTTCTTTCTTTTTTTTTTTTCACTTTTAATACAATATTCAACTTCATATATTAGGTTTAGTTACACTGACCTCCCCTAACGTTTAGACAAATCTCGCACGTGTGAAGCATTTGAGGTTTATTACAATTTCTAATTTGACATATAAGCTCAACAACCCCTAATCAAGATTTAGAAAATAACAAAATAACAAAAAAAAAAATATGTCAAAAGACAATAGGATCCTTAAACAAATACTGAAATGACTAAAAAAATAAAATATATTAAGATTGTAATAGACTTTCCACATTAAGTACCCATTGGGCAGGAATTTCTGATTTTAAAAGCCCTAAAAAGTCATTTACAAAAATAAGGTCACGGAATGTCCTTTAAAATAAATAAAAAATTCAGTTTGATAAGTCCTTGTGAATAGAAAAAGAGCCCTTATGTGTTTGGTGATACAACTTCAAATTTTCTTTACAATTAAAATATTTTTTACGTTATAATATTACAGTGAGGCGTTACTTACGTGTACTTGTGTACTAAACCAAAAACAAAGTATTAACAAATGACCAAATTGATTAGCTTTACATAAAAAAAAAAATCTTAGATACCACGGCAAAATCACTGTGATAGATATTTTGTCACGCCCCAAATTCCTAGGACTCCGAAACCCGAGCCTAAAAGCTAAGGGAGTGAATGCGGAAGTAAAAAGAAATGAGAACCAACGACATTCAATCAACAAACACCCATAAAGGGTTGCAATGAATGCCCAGATACCATGTTGTCACGCCCTTAAAGGGTGACGCAAGCCAAGCGACTACTAGAGTCAACAATAACAAAGAAGTACATGGAATAATAATGAGAATATACTCCATGCCAACACGAATACTAAAAACACAAGAGTATCCTTAGATACAAACAGACACACTCCTAAATCCCTAAGACTCCCGAACTGGAACATCCAAGGAATCCAAGATGTGATCCTTAATACGAATGACCAACTAAGACATCATTAACCGTGAAAACATATGGGTTAATGATAGATATGGTATATTTCATACCCAAATGGATAATAAACTAAGCAGCGGAATCTAACAAAAATCCGGCAAAGTTCCATTTGTAAATGGAACATCCGGACAACAACCACAACACAAGAACCTGCCAATAACAATTCAATAATCACAATGGCTTCCAAGCCCCACATTCATCAATCCTAATAGGGCCGAGGTAGTGGAAAGAAACCAAAACCCCTCCAAACCCTCTAATATCAACAGAGCCACAAGTGCTCGAATAAAAATACAGAAAAGCATCTAGCTGTGCAGAATAGATACAATAACCATCAGAAAGAATAAATACAGGAACTAAAGGATACATCAACAGGGATATGCCAACAGACTGGCTCCCAAAAGAGAATACATAACAATCCCATAACAATGGGTAGAGAAACTGAAAGCGGATACCTATCGTCCCCAAACCCAGTCGTGCTGCAACCGTAACCGCATCACCCAACGCAACTCCAAAACCTGTAACAAGGAAACAAAAGGAAGCTGCCGTTGCACTGCATCCTGCTCATAGCCGTATAATTCCTGCAACCTGGCGTGGAATACCAGGGGGCGAATGAAATTCCCCTGTGAGCAAATAAGCTCAGTGGGAAAAGATATCCTAACTACCACATCCTCTGATAGTTTAGGTAAAGCTAAACCGTCTAATAAGATATAAATAGCCCAACTAATCCCATTCACGCAAACCCAAGTCACACGCTCATATACTATCGTAAACGAGTATACATAAGTATATAGGGAATATGTATATATATATCTACACGTATATATATATAAATACACAACATGAGTCTCTAAAACTCGTATTCCAAGTACCCAACACCAGTAGTCTACACTATTCCCACCAACGTACATCAAGTACCCGACACTAAGGTCAAATCTAACCAAGTCACAAAGTGCTCACATCACCAAACAGAAGATCCAACAGAGGAGATCACACTCACCTCTAATATCCACAAGGAAACAAAATCCACCAATAGTACCAAGGAAGGCTCAAATCCTACACCCCGATAACACATGAAGGAAAACACCCACGCCCTTGCGTACTAACACAACATCATCAATATATATATATATATAAGTCTGTACCTCAAGTCTGTACCTCAAGGATGGGATCACCCCATCATCTCACTATGCGAAAACCTCAATGCTATCTCCAACAAGTCAATAAGTCACCAACAAGATAAATCCATCACTAACACTTGCACTATAAGCTACAAAACCACCCGATCAATTCACTAAGAGTACAAGAACTCAACTCCCAAGAACGACCACTTAAGGGTCACCAAAACGAAGCAAAGGAAAAGAGTTCCCAATGCTAACCAACAGATAACCAAGACAACCACGTCAAGGTTAAGAATACCCAAATAAGGAAAGAACACCACAAGTGAACAAAGAAAGAACACCAAAAGTGAACAAGGAAACCAAAAACGAATGGCCGAGAGTGGAAGTAATAAAAAGATGAATCCCAGAGATTCAATAGTTTTTGAGAAAAATGTTTTCAAACTCGAACCGATCCATTTGGCATCCATGCCCCTAACGTAAGAAAAAATCAAATCACCTAGGTGGTGAAACCAATAACCCAAAAAAGAGAAAGGCAACACTATATGTGTGCACTGAACAACGACAAGCCTCAAAACCGAGACTAAAAAAAATAATCGGAAGCAAAGGTGAAACAATGGAACGCCTTTCAAAACTCTACAAGTCGAGGTTTTGAGAAAGAAGTCTCGTAACCTCAGAATCCCAAGAAAAGTAATAAAATAGTTTTCTTTTAGAAAATCACACATTAGAAATGACCGTCTTGCCCCCGGTCTCCGTCAGTTGCCATCACCGGCTTTTAAAAGTTGAAATCTTTTCAAAGAAGATCCTAAGATCATTTTATAAGGTATTAAAACTTTTCATTTCTACGGGGGTAGGCGAAAACGGGTTTTTCCCTTTAAATACAAGAGTTTACTTCAAAACTTAGGAAACACCGTTTTCGAAAGGACAGCCAATAAGAGAAAACACAACTCTATAGAATCAAATGACAACACCAGGAAAAGGTTCGGCACCACGCCGTAACCGACAACTCAAGGAATAACATACAAGTCAACGACCACGTACTAGTGTACAAAACACAGTACAAGAAATGCTTAGGGGAATGAACTAAGCACTATAAACCACGCTACAGTACCCTAAGTACTTAATAGAACTCACCTCAACCATAACCTCTTATCTCCCCATCAAAATCTCAGTTACAACTGATAACATATTCCTCAAAAGTGAAAGGCACCTAAAGGTCCATATTACAACTCACAATCTCATCACCCGCCTTCTCGAAGGCCCCAAATCATAACTGATACTAAAATCAATCTCGGATCTCAAATATCTAACAAGTCACACAACCAACCAAAATCACCAAACTACTAACCACAATCACAAGACTACTAACCACAGTCACAAGACTGCTAACCACGATCACAAGGCTACTAACCATAATCACAAGGCTACTAACCACAATTACAAAACTATTAACCACATTCTCTAAGGCATTACTCCACATCAACTCAACCTCAATTCTACAATCCATCTCTAACTTCAACTAACCACAGAAGTCGCCAAACCAATATACTTAACCTCCCCTACGGGCACAAAAGTATACAACACAAGTATAAGGATATACGCCTCGTTTATACTTTAATAATTACTGCTTTTAATTCCCGTTTTCACATTTATCACTTTCAACTGAGCATTTTATAAAATGAATTCATTTTGCATATTCATAAATAATCATGCTCCAACATATATATATATACATATCAATAAATCACATGATGATATACAACGCACCATACTCACAGACTGCCTGTGGTACACACACACAAAAACACACCCTTCTCAAGGGTACTGGATCATTCTCTACCATTCCCCGGAGGATACAGCTCACTAAGGAATGTAGACTTATCGTCCCGTTCTTCCCAAGTGCTTTTTACACTTCACACTTTTAACCAAGGAAGACGTCCACCACGGCCCAGCCGTGAACATAGGGCCTTGGACTATGTGTCATCCCCATATATCGTCTGCGTTCTCAGAAGATTAGTTCCGTGGGTGCAGCACCCCCTGGCCAGTTGTCACGACGATCCAAACACAAACGTCTACCCGTGCCTCACGTACAAAGGAAGTAGACCACACCAAATGAATCTCTCTGCAAATGGTGAAATCATGCAACACATGCACCAACACCCATGTCTCACAATACATGGTGTACGCAACAAAATCATGTCCAACATAAATATGTAATGCACCATATTTATAAAAATACCCACATGGTAATATCAACATAAATCTCAAATATCTGTACATGCTTTTAAAAATATATTAAAACATTTAAATCGTGAGAAAATAGATTCATGTTTTAAACAATATATTTTCTTTAATTCTTTAGAAAATATTTCAATTTCAATTAACATGTCTTTTTAAATAATTTAAACAATTATTTCACGTATACCAAAAGGATCCTAGCACATCGTCTAAGCTTTTCGAATCTCTAATAACCCATTTAAATTCGTAAGGGTTTCTAAGCCGTCCATTCTTATTTAATTTAAATAAGAATATTATTTAATCACATAGGAATAATTTAATAAATTTTCTTAAATTAATTCCTAAGCCCCATCCCGATCCTAAACAATTTATAGATATTTAAACTAGCAATTTAATATATCTATAATAAATTAAATAAGGGTTTTGCACCCCTAAACTACTTCAATAATGCGGAGTGAGAAATATAATTTCCCACCTAATTATACGTTACCGAACAGCCCGAAACAGCACAGTACCGGCGCCCGAATATGAAGCCCGCCGACCAAAATCGTCCAAAAACCATTTCAAATATATCGAAATGTTCGTCTCGACAACCTATATGATATATATGAAGCCCATTAATAATCGGTTAATTAATTGGGTTAAATCTAAAATAACCAAAACGAAATCTATAACCTATAAATGCGATTTCCGGGCAAATCGTTCATCGTAAATGCACGAAATTAATATATGACGAATACTACGTAGGTACGAAACTACTCACCGTAAATCGGCTCAAACCGATCATCGGAAGGTCGCCGAAAAATTGGCCGAAGCCTGGCCGGATCGCCCCTGCCACGCGCGTCACCCCTGTTGCGTGAACCAGCCGCAGCTACTCGCTCCTCCGTGCAAGCCGCCGCCAGCCACGGTCGTCGTCCTCCGCCATAGCCACCGCTCCCCTAGCTCCAGTTGCCGTCGACCGCTGTGCACCAGGTCGTAACTCACTGGTCGTATTCCACAGTCCGGCGACCACCATAGTTTCCGACCCTCTCTCTCTCTCTTGCTTGACCGGCGACCATGGAGGATGGAGACGTGAGGGAGCTGCTTCAGTCATGGAGAAGAAACGAAAGAGATGAAGAGAAACGGGAGTGGTATCGTGTAGGAGAAGGAGTGTTTCAGCAGGTCTGTGCACGTGCATATACATATACACATATATGACCTAATTGCACAAGCAACCCTCAACTTATCCATAATTGCGAAATGACCCCACTTCAATATATATATAATTAAATATATATATATATATATATATATATATATATATATATACAGTAAACCCCAATAATTATCGGGAACGCCCAAACATAATTTCGTAAGCCCGAAATAATAACGGGACGTCCAATTAATTATATCGGGGTAGAAACCCAAATGTCGGAACACTTAAACAAGCCCGACCAATTAAAATGTGTCGTCATTCAATCGAAACACAAATCATTAAACGTCGAATAAACTAATGTCGAAACGAGACCGTGTAATTGACAACAAGAATTCGCGTAGTGTCATCCAGTCGACTTTAAAACTAAACGCGAAAAATTTACAGGTTTCAAATACCAAGAATAAATAATACGTCATGAACAAGTGACGTCATTATTGGAATTAAAATTATAAATAATTTCAGGAAAAAAGGAAAATAAACGGGGTGTTACATATTTTGTTTAGAGAATTAGAGTCCTCTCATAATTATAATTATTAGAGTTTTTTTTGGTGAATAGTAATGTCATTACTAAACACTTATCTCTAATTAATAAATAACCTCTAACTCCAAAAAATTACTAACATATAATATATATATATATATATGTACGTATATATAAATATATACAATACACTCATGAATGAATGCGAGTGTACTAACACTTGATTTCATCTCTGTTGAACTCCAAACACTTATTAATATATGAAATTAGAGAATAGCGAACACTAATAAGTTGGGTATTTTTTTCCCAATTTCACATAACCCTAACTGTGATAGATTTCTACCAAGTACAAAGAAATTTAGAGAAACCTTTGCCTGAACTTTATTGGTCTATATTTTGACTTTGTATAGATAAACATCAAAATAGACATTCATGGGTTAAGTTATGACCAGAATTTAAGGATTTCAACTATTTCAACCGTTTTGTTTGTCAGATCTCATACTATTCATTTTATTACAAAAACTTATGATCCTCATCTCTACACTCACAATCATCTAGGGGTTGTATGGTAGCCATGTTTTTGTTTGTGTTTATGTTTTTTTGTTCAAAAAACTTATTTGGTTAAGTGTTTTGGGCTCAAATGGTTAGTATACAGTAAACAAATAAGTACCCAACTTTAGGCCATTTCAAAAAATACAGAATTGGTGTTTTTTTAGGTTTTGGGTACCGTACAACTTAAACACTTTACCCAACTTTACCCTTAAAAAAAAATCATCAAAAAAAAAATGAAAAAACACAAAAGAAATAACTTCGACAAACACATTTGGGCAATCTCCTACGCGACGAAGAGAGGCGACGACTAGAGTTCTTCCATTTCCTTCTTCTCTCATACGCGATTCTTCACACGACCTCAAATTCGACCATGAAGTCGTGAACGCCATCATCAATTTCGCACGATCTAGGCTTTGACGAAGAGAGGAGATGGCTAGGGTTTCAATTGGAGTGCGATTTCCTAGTCGATTTGAACTCAGGTTTGCTTTCTTTCATGTTTTTCGTGTTTACCTTCTTCACTCTTCCCCCATATATGTTTTGGTTGTATTTTTCGAGCTCAATTTGAGCGCTTTTTCTGTAATGTTTTAAGGGTTGTGTATGAATGTGTGTGTGTGATTGTGTCTGTGTGTGTGTGTGTGTTCGTGTGTGTGTGTCTGTGAGGTATAATTTTTTGGGGTTTAGGGTTTTTTCTGAGGTCAGATTAAGTATAATTTTTAGGGGTTTAGGGTCTCTTGTGAGGTCAGATTTCATATATTGAATTGATTTCATATATTGAACTAAATTGTATCAATTTTCATATGAATTGTACAATTGTAGAACTGAATTGTGGAATTGAATTGCATCAGTTTAATTGTTCCTTATATTGCCCAGATGAACTAAATTTTGTAAGGATAGTGTTTGTCTTAAATTACATTGGGCATAATCTGTGGTATTGAAAATTGATTTAAGTTAAGTGAAAAGGAATTTGTAATTGGACTTTGAATTGATGTTAATTTGATAGTTTGAAAATATGTCTTATTCAAAATTTGTAATTCTGTCATTGTTTGAAAATATCAGTTTGTTCATATATCAAATGAATTGACGTGATTAGAAATCATCTAAATGGATAACACTAACATCAATGAGGAGCTAGACGATGGAAAAGTTTGGGGGAAACCCCAGCTTGATGTCTTGATGAATTTGATCGAGGAGTGATAGGTGTCAAATATTAGACATTTTAACCCCTAACTCACTATTGTTACATCAATTTCATTCCATTATTTGGTATTTTTATGTTGTTTGTGTGTTAAAGCATGTTTCAAGAGCTTAAGGAAGAAATTGAGCTAATTTCGGTGAATTACTGAAAAGTGTGTTCTTCTTATTCAAAGAGGCAGTCCGAGACAAAAATGGCTCCCGGGGAGCAAAAACGGCATTTCCAGAAACCGTCATCTTCAGCAAAAAGTTTCGTGGGTTCAAGATGGTTGTTTTGGTGTATGCACGAAGTAGAGTGGTTTTCCATAAAATACCTACACTTGTGCCTACGCTTTCAATTTCAAAAAGTGGCTGGAAAACACATTTTTACGCTTGGAGGTACGCTTGGACCTACGCTTGAAGCATAGACTAACTACGCTTGAAGCGTATATGCGGTAACTTTTATGGTTTTTCAATGGTTTCTGCCTGTTCTACCCCTGGTTCGATGTGAAGACATGCCTATACATATATATACACTTATATATATTATAAGTAAGGGTTTGCATGAGAAAGGAGTGAAAATACTGTAAAGGACCTCTCTATACAATTGCCTATATATACACGATCGTATATCAGAGAAAAGGGGGACGTTCATTATAGTTTATTAGAGGAGGTTCACATTCATTCAGAGAGGTTCATTCATTTATAAATGTTGTTGTTGATAACCGTATTCAATCCTAGAAATCCGGAGAAGAAGACCATGGATATCGTTCCGCATCACCGATGCAGTCACCTTCCACCATGGCCAACTAACTCAGTATCTAGGATTTTCTAGCAAAACCCTAGCCAAGTAATGTAGTCCTTTCATTGTTTTCAATTGTAACGCGGGGAAACTGTTGACCATACTGTGATGATTGTAGTAGTTAAGATACCGTACTGATTTGCAATATAAAATTATATGTTTGTTCTAAATTCTTGTCTTAGATGGAATAAATGTATTATTTTGCACAACTATGATTATTCACTATGGGCTGAAGCTGAAATGCTTAATTATGATTTTCTACACAATGGTGGTAATAAAACTTGAGACCCTAGGTTGACACAGGTCGTGCCTTGGCGATTTAATATAGACATGTTTTAGTTTATTTTCATGCAGTAGGAGTATATTAGAGTAATATAATTGGCATATACTAGTTAGGTCAGTCATGAGACGGGTTGTTGCAATCCAGTTGATGGTACTCCTTTATGGGGTCGTATTTAACTTTTTGCGGTACGACCTGATTTACAGTTATGGATCGCCCTCTTATAATTGATACATTGAGGAACTATATTATACGGTTAGTGGTAGAGCAATGAAAACCCTAGTTCTCTCTCTCATCTGAATCATAATTAATTTAATTTGTTTTCTAGATAATTTTAGTTAAAATAGATAATTTGGTCTTTGACCACCCAAACAAACCATTTTCAGAAAATATAATTCAGTGTTTTTTGAATTGCTAAAGTGAACAATCTCAGTCTCTATGGGATCGATATCCCTTACTCAAGCCATTGTTATACTATAATTGATACGTGCGCTTACGTAGGGTAAAACCTAGCGTCGTTAATGTGTCATTTTTAACTACACATTTTTACACATCTGACGTCACATCAAGTTTTTGGTGTTGTTGTGGGGACTAAGCATTGTCCATTAGCTTTAGTAGTTTATTTACATTGTGTTATTGTAGTGTACTGAAAGTTGGAATTTTTGTGTGATTAATAGGTACTCTGAAAAGCATAAAGGGATTTGGTGGAACATAAGTTGCGTCGTTGGACCTCTGGTGAGTTTTAGTTTATCTTAATTTTGTGTATAATTTTAGCTTTATTTTCTGTTAATATTTAGAATAGTAAAAAAAAAAATTATTTGTTGTATGTCCGATCGAAAATCTTGTTTTGATCTCAACACTAAATTAGAACCTTTTGATCCTGAGATCGAACGGACTTTTTATCGAAAACATCAAGCTATTTAAAAGCGTCATCGTCAGTTAGAAGAAGCGATGGGTGACCAAAAATTCAATCTACCAAGGACACCAGCCACATATTTGAAAGGATACTACGTACCGGATGCGTATGATTCCTATGTTGATTTCCCAGAAGAAGAATGCGAGAAGCACTTCGAGATCAAAACAAGCGTTATCAATATGCTTCCAAAATTTTATGGCCTTAGGATAGAGGACCATACCAGCATATTAATGATTTCTTAGAGGTTGCCTCGGCTGTTAGGTATGATAATTTATCTAAGAATGATTTGAGAATGAGTCTATTTCCTTGGTCGTTGAGAGAAAAAGCTAAAAGATGGTACGTCAAGTTAGATAAGGCAATTAAAATTGATTGGGAAACCCTTAAATCTGAATTCATAGAGAAACATTATCCTATAGGAAAGACCTTAGAGGCACAAGATACGATTAAAAGTTTTAGAAAATTGCTTGGTGAGAAGTTCCATGATGCTTGGGAGAGATATAGTGAAATATTGTATAAGTGTCCCCACCATAGGTTCGCTGAATAGGATATAGCTAAGAATTTTTACATGGGACTGGGAGATAAACATAAGAATTTGATAGATGCGGCAACACAAGGGAAATTTATCCTGAGGCTAGCAAAAGAACTCTTAGACTTGTTTGATAGTATTAGTGATAATACAATTCAATATGAATCTGAGTTGAGGTCTAGAGGTGCACTAGATAAAAGATCTGAGAAAACGTATGTTGTGAATCATGATGATGTGAGAGATTCAGTGGTATTGATAGGATAGAAATTATAAAAATTTGAAAAGCTTCTCTAGAGAAATCATTCCCCTAAACAAGAAGTGTCAGAGGTAAAAGTCGATTATTCCCACAATGAGTGTCAAGGTGGTGAATTTGTTGCTGCCAATGCTAATATAGTATGGAACTACCCAGACAATGCTCCTTTCACCAATTCATACACATCAAATGTCCAAAATTATCCCTCTCTTTCATCTCAATCTTTGAATATGGAATCAATGTTCCCTCAAGAACAACAATCATATAATCCACAACCAAGGTTTCAACATAGTCAACAATCATATCAATCCCCACCAACAATCATGGCTCGAAACTCTCAGTCAAATTACCAACCTAGACAATCATCCACTAATTCTGAGGCTCTCCAATCATTCAATAATAATCGAGCTATCCAACCATATAATTATCAAACTCAGCCTCAAGGAAACCAAATCCAGGGATTCAATCCAAATCAAGTGTACCCTTCATATCCTCAAAATCATCCCCAACATCAAAATCCAACTCAAAATCCACCACCAAGACCACCTGGATTTGAAGAAGAGGTGATGAAAACCTTGAAGGAGTTAAAAAATCAATCTAATCATTTTCAGGCAGTTATCCAATCGATGAACTATAAATCCTAATCCATTGCTCAGATAGAAACTCAAATGGGGCAACTAGCTAATGTAGTGAATAGGCTTGAAGATGAAAGATTGCTTAGGCAACCAGTGGTTAATCCAAAGAGTCAACAAGTAGTGGATTGTGGTTTATTTGCTGAGCATAATTATGAAATAGTCCAAGCCATTACGACTCTGAGAAGTGTAAGGGAAGTGGAGAGTAGAGTTGAGGAGGAACATGAAAAGGGGTTGCAGAAAAGAAAGGAGGTGGAATGAGCACAAAGAAAGGAAACTGAAGAAGAGTGAAGAAAGGAGGCTGACAGAGTCTAGAATGGTCAATCTCAAGTGAAGGAAGATGAAGATCCATAAAGGGAACCATATGAGGAGGAAGCACTGTTTTCTCAACGTCTTAGAGAGCCGACCAAAGGTGGTAAGAATAAAGAGTTAGATATGTTGGAGACCTTCCGACAAGTCAAGATTAATATGCCTCTCTTAGACATTATAGACCAAATACCACCCTATGCTAAGTTTTTGAAGGACCTCTGTACCCAAAAGCGTAAAAGCAGAACTAAGGTCCCGAATAAGATTTTGTTGACTGAACAAATAAGTTCGATCTTACTGAGTGATACTCCACCTAAGAGGAAAGATCCCGGTGCTCCCATTATTTCTTATGTCATTGGTGACCAAAATATTGGTAGAGCTCTTCTTGACCTTAGTGCGAGTGTTAATTTATTATCAATAACTAGGGTTGGGAGAGCTCAATCCTACATCAGTGGTGCTTCAATTGGAAGATAGATCAACTAAACAACCGAGAGGAATTTTGGAGGATGTCATTGTTCAAGTGGGTAAGTTTTGTTATCCTGTGGACTTTGTGGTGTTAGACATGCAACCTAACTACAGATCAATGAGTTATATCCCTGTTATCTTAGGAATACCATTTTTGGCTACGACAAATGCATGCGTTGATTGCAGAACAGGGGTTATGGATATATCATTTGAGAATCTAGAGATGAGGATGAATGTATTTGATATCAACCATCAATTATCGGAACCAGCTGAGTGTTTTAATATTGATAAGATGGTTGAGGAAGTGGTACCTTAGAGGAGTCGAGTAAGGAATGACTTGGATGTTGTGATTGAAAAGTCGAATGCAAAGTTTGACACGTGGGAGGAGCTAAGAGATTCGCCTGAATCTCCATTTGTGTCACCAGCGGCATTGGTGTCCGACAATTCACTGTATAAGATTGGGTTGTATGACGGCACTGAAGGTCGAGAGAAGAGCTTAGTGACGAATAAGCAAGATGTATAGGCTGTTAGAGATGATCAATTGTCACGAACTTTTAAAGAACCTACTAAAGATAACCCCCTCTTAAAGACACATTTCTAGATGAACTGGTGTTAGGTATACACATGGTAGAAAAGTTATATGCCTTGGAAGATCCGCGATTGAGAGATAAGTGTGAGGGGATACAGATTTATGCATATAAGGATGCTCGAAGATACACAGCTCGAACAAGAGTACATCATACTAAGCATGTTCGTCTTAAGTTCCTTGAGCTTGGCCAAAAACGACAATGAAATCCAAAGTTGAAAGTGTTTCTAGGTAAATTCCGACAAAGATGGGACGGACCACACAGAGTTAGATCGGTTTATCCCCACAGAGAAGTAGGATTTAATAAAAGTTTTAGGATACATGGGCAGAGATTGAGATATTATGAGGAGATTGATCCGGGACCGGAATTTATGGCATTTGTCAGTTTAATGGAAAGTGGTGAATTGGTGAAGGGAACATTACATAAGGTATTAAATGAGGATCTGTTGGACACATTGACCGTGTATGGGGTGAAGTTAGAACGTGATAGAGGAGGTACTTTATATGGTGATTATTGTTCTATATTTGATGTCATGGGTAATACTAATTGTTCACAGGTGAGAGCACTGAGGGAGTTCCTTCTTACATTTTATCCTATGAGTAGGAGAAGTGTTGCAGAGAGGAAGGGTGTTGGGTAACCCTTTGAGGAGCTGTCGTGCCAACGATGTTAAACATTGGTTCTAGGTTGTGAAAGTTAGTTTCTAGTCTAGGTTTTAGAATAAGATATCATTTAATTTATGTAATTTTAATTCTTAGAGACTGTAGTCCTTTAAGGACAAGTCATTGCAATTTCAATTCTTAGAGACGGTAGACCCTTAAGGCCACGTCTTTGTCTTTGTTTTTATTTTTATTTTTATTTTATTTTTATAGGATTGTAGGTCCTTAAGTCCAAATCATAAAAAATCAATAAAAAAAATTAAAATAAAAAAAAGAGAATTTTTAATTCCTTGAAAATTTTGTGTGAATTTTTGGATATTTTTTAAATTTATTTTTCCCTTGCTATGATTGTGGGTATTTGTGCTTTGTTGCGTATATCTACAGGTGATCCAAATTAAGTTTGGGGGAGGAGATCAAGTGCTTCAATGTTGAATCCAGAATTGAGCTTCAAGGGTAACTGTATCTGTTCTCATACTTTATTTTTGACCATGGGGACATGGTCTCATTTAAGTTTGGGGGTGAGGTTATATGATTACAATGAATGAAATTTTCGAAAAAAATTGAAATTTTAAAATTTTGGACCAGTTCTTTGTTTTCACGTATGAATGTTTTGCATTACAATTTAATTAAGTTCATGTTTATGATGTATGAGTAATATGTGTTGTGATATTCTCTTTCATGAGAGTAATGGTTAGATCAAGTTAGTGAAGTGATGCGGTTTTATATGGGTGAGTGAATGAGTGAAATTGAAATTAAGAAAGACGACCTTGACCTATAAGCACAAACACACATTCACTATGGGAAATAGGTTGATCTTTGACTATGTAGTTGAAAAAATAATTTTGCCACAATAAAAGGGGAGGAGGGGATATGTTATGGTTGAAATGGACAAAATTGAAAAAAAGTATTTTGAGAAAATAAAATGCGAAAAACAGTTATTCAAGTTGAGTAACCGAGTATTGGTATCACCAATATCACTATTTGTGTTTAAAAGGGAGAAGACTGATGAACATAAATCTCATGGAAGAAGCTCGGGCCCAGTTGGTCGGGACTAAAAATCCTCGCTGGAAAGTCCGGAGACTTAAAAAGACAAAAATGAATAAAAGTAGAAAGATGAAAAGATGAGTTTTACGAAAAATGACAAAATTTGATCAATGAAGTAGGAAAATAGAGATTGAAATACCATGGTAGAATGTTCACAAAAACACAGAAGGTTGTTCGGATTGAGAGCAGAAAGTAGCAAAATCATTCACTTTAGTATGAACCATTCATGACACGAATCTCAATATAATTATTGTTCGGTAGTGAGTGGGAGTATTTGCATCCATGATGTATTTTACATTATATCATGACTTAATTGAACTTGTGTGTGAACTCATGACTGCGTGATTACAGAGAACTGAGATGTTTGTAGGTACCATCACTGGAAACCTTCACGAGACTTCACTCGTCCACTAGGGGTAACCTAGGGGTTTAAAAGGCTTGTTACAAGTGATAAGTGTAATCGTCGACCCTCACAAAAGTAAGGGAGTAGGTTAGATTAGTTAGAATAGATAGAAAATAAATCATCACAAGAAAGTTCCCTGAATTTATTGCTTAGGGACTAGCAATATGTAAGTTTGGGGGTGTGATAGATCTCAAATATTAGACATTTTGACCCCTTTACTCACTATTGTTATGTCATTTCATTCCATTATTTGGTATTTTTATGTTGTTTGTATGTTAAAGCGTGTTTCAGGAGCTTAAGAAATAAATTGAGCTAACTTCGGTGAATTAACTGAAGAGTGTGTTTTTTCTATTCAAATAGGCAGACCGAGACAAAATGGCTCCGGAGGGCAAAAATGACATTTTCAGAAGCCTCATCTTCAGCAAAAAGTATCGTGGGTTCAAGACGGTCGTTTTGGTGCATGTACGGAGTAAATTGGTTTTCCATAAAATACCTACGCTTTCAGTTTCAAAAAGTGGTTGGAAAACACATTTTTACACTTGGAGGTAAGCTTGAACCTACACTTAGAGGTACGCTTGGACCTATGCTTGAAGCGTAGGCCAGCTAAGCTTGAAGCATAGGCCAACTATGCTTGAAGCGTATATGCGACAACTTTTATGGTTTTTCGATGGTTTCTGCCTGTTCTACCCCTGGTTCGATGTGAAGACGTGCCTATACATGTATATACACTTATCTATATCAGAAGTTAGGGTTTGCATAAAAAGGGAGTGAAAATACTGTAAAGGACCTCTCTATACCATTGCCTATTTATACACGATCATATATCAAAGAGAAGGGGGACGTTCATTAGAGTTCATTAGATGAGGTTCACATTCATTCAGAATTACTACTGTTGAGAGCCGTATTTAAACCTAGAGATCCGGAGAAGAAGATCACCGATGTAGTCACCTTTCACCCTGGTCAACTAACTCGGTATCTAGGGTTTTCTAGCAAAACCCTAACAAGGGGAAACTGTTAACCATACTGTGATGATTATAGTAATTAAGATACCGTACTGATTTACAATATAAAATTATATGTTTGTTCTAAATTCTTGTCTTAGATAGAATGGATGTATTATTTTGCACAACTATGATTATTCACTATGGGCTAGAACTCGGATGCTTAATTATGGTTTTCTACACAATGGTGGTAATGAAACTTGAGACCCTAGGTTGACATAGGTTGTGCCTTGGCGATTTAATATAGACATTTTTTAGTTTATTTTCATATAGTAAGAGTATATTAGAGTAATATAATTGGAATGTACTAGTTAGGTCAGTCATGAGACGGGTTGTCGCAATCCGGTTGATGGTACTCCTTTTTGGGATTGTATTTAGCTATTTGCGGTACGACCTGATTCATAATTATGGATCGCCCTCTTACAATTGATACAGTGAGGAACCAATTTAATTTTTTTTCTAGATAATTTTAGTTAAAATAGATAATTTGGTCTTTGACCACCCAAACAAACCATTTTCAGAAAATATAATTCAGTGTTTTTTGAATTGCTAAGGTGAACAATCTCAATCTTTGTGGGATCGATATCCCTTACTCAAGTCATTGCTATACTATAATTGATATGTGCGCTTGCGTAGGGTAAAACCTAACGTCATTAAGGTATCATTTTTAACTATATATTTTTACACACTTGACGTCACATCAATGAGCAAGTGAAGCTCAGCTATAAGTTAGATGGAATTTTTACCAAAATTGGGTGGACCTATATTCTTGAAGGCGTTAAAGCTGCTCTTTGACCTGGGTATACTAAGGTAAGGATAAGGAACAAATTTAACAGTTTAAAAAAATACCACCGTTTGTTTCACATGGTCATTAGGGGAACAAGAGTTGGTTTTGATGATGCTACTAATATGGTGACAATGAAGTCTGAATAATAAGATAGGTTGGATAAGGTTAGTATACTACAATCTAGTGCAATAAGTTGAGATTACAATTTAGTAATATCATTTACAAATAATTTACTATATTATGTTGTAGGTGCATAAGGGTTGCAAGGGAAAATTCCAGGGTAAGCCTTATATTTACTATAAACAAATGAGTCTCATAGTGGGAGGTAGTGAAGCCTCGGGTGAACACGTCCGACCATAAACTAGGCCATCATCATCCTTTCTAGGGTCCTCGTCCTGTGCTTCTGTTGACTTATATATTAATGATGTGCTCGAGACTCCTAAACCAGTCCAGGCCAAAAAGAAAAATAAGGCAGATATAGTGTCAAAGACAATTTATGATTTGATTGACAATATTAAAGAGTCTAGTGCTGCTAAAGTTGAGTCCACGAGTCACAACATGGGTAGTGTCGTATCTGCCTATCAAAAAGGGAAAAACTCAACTCCTAATGTGACTCCCCGCATTGCAAACAACAATGAGGCTATCTCCCCCACTAAAGCTGACAAACATTACCAACACTTTGAATAATGTGCTGATATCTTAGGAAAGCTAGATGGAGTTAATGATGTACATTTTTCTTAGGCCATTGATAAGCTCTAGCATTCTGTGATATTTCGACGTTTCTTTCTTAGACTTTCAGATGACAAGAAAGTGGCATAGGTGATGAATCTGTAGTTGTGATGTGACTGTTTTATGTTATGCCTATCATTAAATTTGGATGTTTGTATTCTATACTCTTTAAATTTGGATGATTATATGTGTACTTTTAAGTTTGGATGATTGTATTTTATTCTTTTAAATTTGGATGATTGTATTCTGTTCTTTTAAATTTGGATTATTGTAAGACTAAATGTTGATGACTGTTATGCTATTCTTATCTTTAATTTGGATGTTTATGTTTTGACTCAACATTTTCTAATCTATACCTTTGTTACTAGGAATTCTAATCTACGCCATGAGTAGTGATGGCCGTATGTTACAGGACATGGTCAACATTATTCTTAAATCACTTGGTGATGAGTCAGATGAGGATTCTTGCATTTCTGTAGTGTGTGCAGTATTGGAACAATATAGGACAACTAGAAACAATATGTTGTGTAGGAATTCGGCTTTACGTGGTCAACAATATGTTATTGAGTTAATCCGCGGGAATGAGACTAGGTGTTATGAACATCTGAGGATGCACCCTGATGTCTTTGTAAATTTATGTGAGCGATTAAAGGGATTAGGGTTAAGGGACTCCAAATGGTTAACGGTACAGGAACAGTTAGCGATATTCCTCCTAACTTTGAGCCATAATATGAGGAATCGGTTGGTAGCTGAAAGATTTCAGCACTCAACATGGTCAATATTCACTCATTTTCAATGTGTTTTAGATGTTATTGGAGTTCTGGCAGCTGAAATAATTGTTCCTCCTTACTTCAATGTCGTTCCAGTTGAAATCTTGGCGAATAGCAAGTACTTTGCTTTTTTTTTAAAATTGTGTAGGTGCAATAGACGACACCTATGTCGATGCCCATATCGAAACAGATAAACAAGTTCGATATCGGGGGAAGGAAAGGGTACACCACTCATAATGTGTTGGTCATATGTTCATTTGACATGAAATTCACATACATTGGATGGGAAATGACAGCCAATGATTCAAGAATTTTAAATGACTGTCTTGTGAGGGAGGATTTAGACTTTTCGAGGGCTCCTGAAGGTATATATTAATAAAAATATAATTGAAAAACACTTTGAACATATTTTCCTAAGTTCATTCTATAACATATTTTACTTTTACCAGAGAAGTATTATTTGGTTGATTCTGGGTATGTCAATCAATCGGAATTTCTGGCTCCGTATCGAGGACAAAGATATCATTTGGCCGAATTTTGTAATGGAGGTAACCGTGTGCGCGGCCGTGAGGAATTGTAAAATTTCCAGCATTCTTCATTACGGAATGTGATTGAAAGATGTTTTGGCATATTGAAGATGCGTTTTCCAATACTTAAGCAGATGCCTTGCTACAAGTTTCCTACACAGGTCAACATTGTAGTAACTTGTTGTGCATTGCACAACTTTATTAGGATGCACAGACAAGAAAATGTTATATTTGACGGTACAATGGGTGAGACATCGGGTGAACGGGGTACAATGAATGATGATGGAGATGGCGATGATGCACCTAAAAATGTACGCCTGTGGGGGTACAATGAATGAGATTCACGATGCAATAACAAATAGAATTTGGGACGAATGATAGATGTTTTATTTATGTCATATTTAGATAACTGTAATAACAATGAATGGTTTTTCTATCTTT
This sequence comes from Cornus suecica, assembly GCA_963922005.1. Taxonomy (NCBI): domain Eukaryota; kingdom Viridiplantae; phylum Streptophyta; class Magnoliopsida; order Cornales; family Cornaceae; genus Cornus; species Cornus suecica. The sequence continues at coordinate 19,097,177 of OY998240.1, read as the reverse complement.
AATTTGGATGACTGTAATAACAATGAATGGCTTTTCTATCTTTAATTTGGATGACTGTAATAACTTATATTATCTAAGTTATTAATTACTGTAATAACTTATATTATCTAAGTTCTGGATAACTGTAATAGTTAATATTTTCACAATTCTATTATTTTCTAACTTATTATTGCTACTTTGTGATTTGAAAATAGAAATGTATTAGGATTTGGGGCACGACCCTCAATGTTACTGTGGAAGGGGTCCTATGATTCTTTATCGGGCCGGAACAATAAAAAATGAGGGACGCTACTTTTATAGATGTCCAGAATGAAAGGTATGATTTTTAATATGCAGGGATTAACAAAATAGTTGATTGGAAATTGATGTCCAGAATCATAATTATTTTATATGCTTTGAAATTGTAGAAACACTATAAAAGTTTTATATGTTTGGATGACGTCACCGTGGGTTTTCAAAAAATTGAACAGCAGGAGGACAATGATTTGGACAACGTAGTTGTTGTTATTCAACATGAACAGCATCGACGGAAGTACATTATATATAGTGGTTGTATTTGTCTAAGCTGTTTGTTCCTACTTATGTGTTTTATCGTGCTTCTTGTAGTTATTGTTATTGTAATTGACTAATGATATTTCATTTACTGGTTTTTTTTTTGGGCATGTAAATAACTATATTCAAATATGCTTTTACATTGGATGACTGTATAATATTATTGAATTTTCATCATGTAATATATGTTGGAGAACAATGTCTTGGATATGTCTTGCGATATTGGATGCCTTTGAAATTGAGTTATTTTTTAGTTATGTCTTGTGATAATTCTTGTTACCAGGTGAAAACAAAATTGGACTTGTCATTTTTATGAGGAGGTGCTGCTAAAAAAATTTCATTTCCAATGTGCTCATGATGAACAATACCAACTTGTCACAGAAGATATTTGGTACAGAAGTGTCTTTCAATTGCCAAAGATTTGTCATCATTAATTTTCGTATTTAAAAAAAAACATTTGAAGTCACCAAACGTGTTTTTTTGTTTCTGTTCTCTGAAATTCATAATAAACAGACTCTACCAAATGTGTTTTTCTATTTCTGTTCTGTAAATTCCTGAAAAAATAGGGTTCTGCCAAATGTGTTTTTTGGTTTTTGAGTTTTCAATTTCGACACAAAAAACATCCCTACCAAACATACTTTTGTTTTCGGATGAAAAAACAAAACAAAAAAACAAGAAACATGTTTTTTATTTTTTTCAACAGAAAACACAAACACAAACACGACGTACCAAACAGGCCCCTATATGTTCACATTCTATACTCCAAATCTAACAACAAACACTAGTGTTAACGCCGTAATATATATATATACACACACTATGTCTACTTATATAAATATTCTCATATATATTCGTGTATAGGTGTAACTGTAAAAAAATACACAACAAATTGAATGAATTTTATTATGGTCTTGACCCTATATATATACATATTTTTTATAGGCCTTGGCCCATCAGAGAAGCTAATATAATCCTCTTATCAAGATATTTACCTATATCTCTTTCCATCTTCATCCTAATCCATTCATTTATGGATTTTGATACTGATCTATTCCTTGCAGCCCACACATCTTCTAGAATATGCAATGGGTTTGGCCCATCATACCTTATGATGGCCCAGTCTACTTGGGCCACATAATTTTCATTATTACATAGGCCCCCAAGGCTATGGTCATGTGACTCACTTTATAGGCCCATGCCGAGTATATACACATGTATTTATGAATATTGTTTCACTTTGAAAATGGCGGTTAGATAATGACGTGGCAGATCATTTAATGCTTGAGTAAGTGGCTATCATTTGAATTTGAAATATGAGGTTTCAATCACCTAGTTTTTTGTTCCATGACGGCTCGATACACGACACACGACCTTCGGACTTCTTGCGTAACTTTTGGTTTGCTTTTATCCTTACATAAAACCCATACTTGTCACTTCATTTTGTACTTTCAAGTTTTACCTTTTACAATAGTTTCTCTCAGAGCATTCTCTCCAATCCTCAGCTTTCCCTCTACAGCTTCTGTAATTTTACCAAATCTACTCTTTATCAGACTCTACACCTTTTGATCGGAGAACTTCACCGGAGTAAACTTCAGACCCTACTGAAGGCTTCACCTGTTACTTCTTTCTGCATAAATTTGTCGTTATTAACTTTTGTTATTCCCTTTCCCCAACTAGTTCTGTCTCTTCTACCTTTCTGTAGAAAAATGTATGGTAGTGATGACACTAGATTAGTGAGTGAGGTAGTTCTGACATCTAGAACTGACCCTGAAACCCTTAGCAACAACAACCCCTCCTCTATCCAGTTAGAGACTTCTGTGCCTACCATTTCTTCAATCAACCCTGGCCTGCTAAGCTCTTCGGTAAACCCTGAGTTGCTCGATAGAGGGGCTCTTCTGATGACAAGGGTCCCGTAGACCCATCAGCTCCTGTCCTTTTTGTGGCCGCCCCTCTTAAGGAGAGATCCAGAACCATTGTAGATGTTAAACGCCTTAGGACTGAGGTCGACGTGCCCGATAAGGTGCGTCTGGTTCTATATCCTAAAAACCTAGATTTTTCACAAAGCGAAGGGGTTGAACCGTGTAGCATCCTTCTGTCTGTTGTTCACCTCAAAGTTCTTAAATTTCCTATTTATCCTTTCTTTAATTATGTTTTGTTTATGCTAAGATTGAACCCTAACTTTTTCCGTATTTTATCCATGTTACTTCTGTACAATAGGGATATTGGCCTCAATTTAGGTTTGGCCAATCTATTGCTCTGCTACTTCTTCCAGAACTTTAGGGATTGTAAGGGTAGGTATAACCTCTTTCCATTTCAAGGCAGGGGTATATGTTCCGACAAAGAGAAATCTAACAAGGGTTGGAAATAAAGGATGGTAATGGTCAGTGGTGACTGGTTCTATCATTTCTCTCTAACCTACCCGATCCCCAGAACCTTTGGCCCATCCGTCTTCTAGTCTTTTATTCCTATCACAAATCATCATGCTTCTGTGAGTTTTGCGACACATATCGGGGGGACTATGTTCTTAGGTTTTTGGGATACCAGGAGAAAGAATTGGCCCTAGGTCTGATAAGGGAGAGGTTTGAGCTTTTAACAGCTAAGATCTGGAGCAACGTTAAATCTGCCTCCGAGCTTTTAACTTCAGAAAGTCTGGAGATGATTTCTAACTTGGGCACTGTTGTTGACAGGATGGAGATCCCTCTGAATCCCCTTACCTCCATACGTGTTTCCACTCCTACTAGTTCTACTCCAGTTCCTACTATACCAATCTCCACAGCACCCCTGACGTCTCCAGTTAACTCTAACCCTTTTGAACTCATCCCTCCACCCCCTCGTGCCCGGATAGTGGGTGGTTCTGCTCCGGTCTCCCGCCCTCGTACTGCTGCCTATGGAAGAGGGGCCAATAAAAGGGCCTGGGTTAATGCTCCTGGTGCTTCTGCTAGCGACCCCTTTTCGGGTCAGGACGCTCCCAGCTCAGTGATCCCTTGGGAGCCCAAGTTTTTGCTTCCCAATGGATCTCCGGTTTGTGTCGATCAACTCACCATCTGCGAGCCTGATGCCCTTCGGGTAATGGCCAAGGGGGTGTGGACCCCTACAGATCGGGCGGCCCAATCAAAGATCTCCAGGACTGAGCTCCTTCAGAAGGGTTCTAAAATGACTATGGAGGTATGTCTTTTAACTCCTATACTTGTTTTTTATTCTTGTTTCTTTACTCTTCTGGCCCTGACTTGTGTTTTCCTTTTGGTAGTTACTTTACGCCATCCAATCCTACAACCACCATTTGGAGGCGGATGTCCATGAGATAACCAAGCTACAGAGTCTCCAGCAGCAGACAAATGACCACCGGATCTATCTAGCAAAGGAAGCTGATGATCTCCGCCAGACTATTTCTGATCAGAAGGCTCTACTGGAAACCGGAGAGGCTAAAAAAAGAGCCCTTGCTGCTAAGCTCGTTGAGCTGAATGTGGCACATCAGAATGTTGTTGCTGAAAAAGCAGAGGCGGACAACCTTCTAGCTTTGAAGCAATCCAAAGTCGAGATGTGTCATCTAGGGGGTTTGGACATGCACCGGCATTACATAGCTATTTATGATGTTCGGTCAACTCTTGCATAGCGGACTAGGGATGAGCAGGAGCACATTCCGCTATCAGAACGGGAATTCAAGTCCCCAGCCGAGATGGATGAGCATCTGGGGGTCACTTACCCCTACAAGGATCCGGCTCCCTCTGAAAACGAAATTCGTTTTGCTGCATTATTGAATGGAGAAGATCCGGTGCCTCTGGCTCCTCCTCCCACAGAGATAGTAGATGACTTTGGTCCTAAGTTCAGGGGTCAGGGTCATAGGACTTAGATTTTTTGTAGCTTTTCCTTATTTTATTTTTTAAAATTGCCCTTCTTAGGGCCTTTTATTGTACTCTTTATAAGTTAATGAAATTTCCCATTTCAAAATCTCAATTCTTGTGCCTTGATTGTTGGAATCCTTCATCTGACTTGTCCTGTAAATGAATCAAATGATTTCTGATAGTATTTCACTTTAATCTTTAAGAGGTCTTTTACACAATGTTGAGGCTTCGGGAATTCAAACCTCAAAGTATGTGAGTTTACAGTGAACCCAACACTTGAGAGAAATATTCCTTTTTATAGGACTTCGGGCTTATGGTCTTTAAGCTTTTATTGATGTCCTCTGGTTGACTCAAAGTAATTTGAGCTCAACACTAAGTAAAATCATTCATTTTATGATGGGCTTCGGGCATTAAGCCCCTAAATTTCATAAGGTTCCTCTAGTTAATTCAAGGAATATTGAATGTAACGCTTAGGAATTTTATTCAATTGAGACTTCGGGCGTCTGGTTCCTGAGTCTCATAGGTATCCTCTGGTTAATTCAAGGTATATTGAATTCAACACTTAGGACAATTTTTATTCATTTGAAGTGAGACTTTGGGCTTAGACCCCATGAGTCCCAATGGTATCCTCTTGCTAGTTCAGGGTGTACTGAACTCAATACCTAGAAAATTTTTAAGACTTCAAGCATTTGGCCCCTATTCTTGCTGACATCCTCTGGTTAATTTCAAGGTATCCGAACCATATTGAATTAACACTTAGGAATTTCTCATTTATTTGAGTCAATTTTGCATGTATCGAAAGGAAACATTATAAGAAAAAGGAAGAGCATTTTATTCAAATAACAAGCAAGGTAATAAAGGTGCCATATAGTGGGCACAGATGATCTAATTGTCAGCAATGGTGTCATATAACGGTCACAAATTCATTATTGTTCAAACCTATTCTAAGGATAATACATCTTCAGGCGATAGGCATTCTGGGAGTTAGGCTCGATGCGGCCTGTCTCATTCTTCCGTACTCGATAGGCCGCTCGCCCGATGACCTAGATGATCATGTATAGTCCCTCCCATATCTCACGTAACTTACCAATACTTCCAATCTTTCTTCTGAGCATCATGTCACCGACTTGGAACTCTCTTCTTTTAACTTTCTGGTTAAAACGGCTTCTGATCTGCTGTTGGTAAGCGACTAGTCTTATGTATGCTGCCTCTCTTCTTTCTTTTAGTAAATCTAGATCATGGGTTAAATGCTGGTGTTTCACCCTTCTTCCCACGCTTGAATCCTTAGAGTTGGCACCCTTATCTCGGTTGAGATAACTGCGTCAGCCCCATAGGCTATGGCGAACGGGGTTTCTCTTGTTGGTTACCTTGGAGTGGTTCTGTATGACCACAACACTTCTGGCAATTTCTCCGACTAGGCTCCCTTGGCTTCCTCAAGCTTCTTTCTGAGGGTGTCAAAAATTATTATGTTTGTTCTTTATGTCTGTCTATTGCCTTGTGGATAGCCAATGGAAGAGGTATTTTGATTTATCCCATGATCTCTCAGGAATGCCTGAACCCTCTTGTTGTCCAAGTTGGTGGCATTGTCTATCATTATTGTTCGAGGTAAGCCGAACCTGCAGATGATATGGCTCTAGATGAACTTGATGACATGGTTTCTCTTGATGGTTGGGTATGCCTCGGCTTCTACCCATTTAGTAAAGTAATTTGTGGCCAGAAGAACATGAGTTGTGGATCGGATGGCCTGTGGGAGAGGACCGACAATATCCATTCCCCAATGGGCAAATAGGTGAGGGATGATCGTTGGGTTGAGTAAATCCGGAGGCAGATGAATGGCATCCCTGTGAAATTGGCATTTCCTGTATCTTCGAACATATACTTCAGCATCTCTTGATAGGTAGGGCCAAAAGTACCCCTAGGTGAGGACATTGTGGGCCAGATATCTTCCACCAGAGTGATTCCCGCAGGATCCGGCATGTATTTCTTCCATAACTGCGAAAGCCTCAGAAGATGTGAGGCATCTAAGGTAAGGTCCGGAAAAAGACTTCCAGTATAGCTAGTTGATAGGATCCAAATATCATACATTTAAGGCTCCTAATTATACATTATTATGTTCATGTTTATCATTATATTGGTGTTTTTATACGATTTTCGTATTTTAAGATGTTTCAGACAATGTTATGTAAAACAAGTTAAATTCGGTAAAATAACTGGATTTATGACTCATGATCGTTCGAGAGCTGAAACCATGGATAAAAGACCTATGAATGACCAAAAATAGGTCAAGGATTCAAAAGGACTGAAGAAGAATGAAGCCGAGGAGAGAAACGAAGCAAAGAAAATGAAATACAAGAATACAAGGTGAAGAACTACCGAGTACTCGGTAGAGCCTTCACTGAGTACTCGGTAGTACAAAAGTGAAAAAAATTTCAGAGACATATGCACGTTCTCGTGCCATTGCGCAGCCACCGAGTACTCGGTAAGACCAGATACGACTAAGACACATCAGCAACTTGTATATGCACCTGTGGGACCCATTTTGACCAGACTCGGTATAGAATGATATCTAGGCTATTTTGGATGCAATATTGACCATATGTGATAAGATTTTATACCATTCTTCAAGGAATATCACGATACACATTCCTGACTTAACCATGAAACAATCAGATTACCAAACAAATACGCCTTTTTTTCTATAAAAGAGAGGGGTCTCCCTTACAATTATGTGTGTTATATTGGAGTCTTGATACGTTGAATTGAAGGACTTCTCTTGGAGCTTTGTGCAATAATATCAACCATGGAGGGCGTGTCTTCATCAACAATGCAGACAACTACTACCATGAACAACTAAATTGGTATCTAGGCCCTAACCAAGTAATGTAAACTCTTTCTTATTTTAATTATATAAAGGGAAACTGAAGGACACGTATGTTATGATTATGTAGATGAGTGATTACGTTTGATTTTATATAAGATTCTTCATTTATTCTATGTCTTGTCTTAACTTGAATGAATGTTTTATCTCGCACAATCATGGTGAGTCAATATGGGCTAGAACTCGGATGCTTAACTCATGATTTTTTACATAATGGTGGTAATTAACATGTAATCTTGATTTAGACAAACCATGCTCACAAGGGATAACGAGTGACATGTTTTTAATTTATATTAGTAGGAATAGTTTAGAGTAGATGCATGTACTAGTTATACTCGTTCAATGATTGATTGTGCCAATAATAGATTAATTGTTCCTTTTTTGGGATTAGAGTTTGTCAATGCTTGCGACCCTATATCTAATTCACATATGATGGATTATTCTTTACAATTATATTATGTGGTTAGTGGTGGAGTTAGAAATACACTAGATCTTTATCTACACTGTTTTTAAACACCAAAACCAAAATCTATCTTTACTTTTATGTTATTTTATTTCTTGTCAAATTATTCATAGAAAACCAAACAAAAAAATTGTCTTTCATAATTTAGTTACAATAATTATAGAAGAAGTTGTGAATTCATTAGTCTTTGTGGATACGATATACCCTATCTCATACATACTATACTATAATTGATTTGTGCACTTGCGATAAGAAAAATTAGGTCAAATTTAAGGGCTTATTTGTACACAATATTATTATTATTATTATTTATTATCCTAGCCTAGTGTCCTAAACCAATCGAGGTTTGGAAACCGATCAAGTTTTTGGCGATATTGCTGGGGACTAACGATTTTCTATACTTCCAAATAATTATTATAGCTAGATTATTTATTTGCTTTATTTTTATTTTCTTCTTTTTAAAGTTGAATTGTGTGTTTTGACAAGGTAGATCGAAATAAGTAAAAGGAGAACCAGAGGAGCAGGTGGCCATTGTTTTGCTGGACCGTTTGTGAATTTTAAGTGTATTTATCATTGTTGCACAATTCTACTTTACCTTTATTTCTTAATTTATATTTATATTTCTTTTTATTTGTATTTATTCATATTAAAATAAATATATATATATATATAATATAATGTATAACGCCTATACCAATTAGGCCAATATTCCATACTATAATACATACAATCCGGGTTGGTTAGACGATCCCAGTTTTTCATATCACAAACCATACACGGGAAGTCAATATCAAAGCTTAAATCAAGATCCACGATATTTCAATCAACCATCGAGTTCTCAAGTATAGAATCAAGGATTAGGTTTGTTATCATATAATCAAGAGTATTACCGTCAACCATCTAGTAAATTCCAATTTAAGGAGTCAAATCAATATTTTCTCCAAGAGCCATTGTGTTTTGAAGATAAAATTTTAGCAGCCTTAGGGAATATTGAAGCAACCACTCGTGAGTGTGAGGAGATTACACACAAAGTAGACAATTCGTATTTACAATTAGATAATCAAGAAATTTATTCATATGATTTAAATCAACCTCATTATGAAGATTTTGTTCCGGATCAAATTCCAAGTCCACTTCTCCAGTCAAACAAATTTGAAGATAGTGTTGTGACTACCCTTAACACGTTGGAAGCCGAATCGCAATTACTCCATTCTCATTCACAATACCTTTGTAATTTAGAAACCCTAGTAGGGCAACTAGCTAGTGCTTTAAATAGAAGATAAGAGGAACGACCACGTCAAGCGGTAGTTGATACAATAGACTAAAGTATAGTTGAGCTAGGGTCCCTTAGTGATGAAGAGGAAACTAGTCCATTCTATATAACTTATGAGGACAAGAAGGATGATTATAATAAAATAGATGAAAAATTCGAGGTAAATAATGAAACCTTACAAGAAGAGTCGATACAAGTAGAGGTTAGAAATGATGAATTGCCTGAAGTAAAGGAAGATTTCATAAATATTGATTAGGATAAACAAATACAATATAACCTTGATGACATTGCAGCAATAAAAAGAGCACTATATGGAGAATCATGGAAAAAACCACTAGAGTCGCTACTAATCACCTCAAATATACCATTCAGTTCTGCACAAATAGATTTATCAACATCAGAATCTAAATAACCTAAAAAGTTAATTGAGACATCATGTGAATTCAAATAATCAATTTCCCCATGTCTTGAGGAACAAGTTCACAATAATAAAAGAGAGGAATATTATGTAATTGAGGGGATCGATGAGATGATGGAAGACATATTACCTCATACGTTGATGAAAGAATCGTCTAACACAAGGATTAAACATGAAATGAATATAGATCATGATAAATGAGATAAATTATATGATGATTATTATTTTATTCTTGTCATGCTCATTACTGAATACCCACAATGGACACCGATAAATGACTTCCTTTCCAAACTTAGACTAAAATTTGGTTGGTGCATAACAGAAAGAAAATGTGTTGGTTAGTACAATTGGACGCGGTCTTGCCAAAGACAGTAAAGATTGGCATCGGTAATCCGGAATTGTATATTAATTATATTTTCTGTTATTTTTGCATATGTTATGATTTCTTTTATTTGAGGGATGTTTTAGGATTAGTTTAATAATTTTTAAGGATTAGGCACCGACTAAGAGAGTTCATGTTCTCTTAAACGGGTATGTAATAATAGGATTTTAATTATCTTACTTTTTGTTTAATTAATCTTAGTTAATTTATGTTTTTATTAAGTTTAGATGAGGTATAACAATAGGAATAAGTATTGGAATGAATGAATGAATCATAAATTAAAAAGGAGTTTTAAAAGAAATTTTTCAGCAACTATGAACTACCGAGTACTCGGTAGAGTATTCACCGAGTACTTGGTGACTTGAAATTCAATCTGAACCAGGCAACTTGGCAGTTCTTATTAGGGCTCATCTCTTTCTCTTCCAAATCACTCAAATTAATATTTTCTCTTCAAAGACTTACACCCTAACTCTCCTACACCTTCATTACTCTCGATCCAACAAGATTCAAGCTTCAAAACCTTCCCAAATCGCGTATATCACTCCATATATACATATATATACACATATATATACCTTCGTTTTGCCCTCAAATCCTCAATTTTTGATCATTTTTGCTCAAATTAAGCTTCAAATATTCCTTCTTACCCTAATCCGACCAAAATCCATCAATTATTCATTCTAAAACGTGCCAATATTCCCTCTCTTCCTTCTATTTTTGGTTTCTAGTAGAAAATCAGCTATTGTCGGGCCTTTGATGGTAGTTTGGGGAACATAGGTTATGTCGTAAACTCCCAACTGAATCGCCCATTTAGACACTCTTCCTGAAAGTTCGGGCTTTGCCATGATTGATCTAATGGGAGTGGTAGTAGGTACTACGATCGGGTGTGCTTCAAAGTAATGCCGAAGACGGCGCTTCGCATTGACCAGTGATAGTACCAACTTTTTGTGTCTGGTGTAGCGGATTTCAGCTTCGACTAAGGCTTTAGTGGTGTAGAAGACTGGCATCTGACACCCCTTGCTCTCCTTGACTAGAGCGCTAGTGGATGTTGTAGAGATTGCCAATTATAAGTGTAAAGGCTTATTTGCTTCCGGTGTTACCAGTATAGGAGGCCTCGTCATGTAATCTTTGAGACTTTTCAAGGCTTCTGATTGCTCAGGTCCCCAGACTTCACCTTTTCCTGCCTTTATGGATTGGAAGAAAGGTTTGCATCGGTTGGTCAGGTGAGAGACGAAACGGCTTAGAGCTGCCACCCTTCCAGTCAGTATTTGAACCTCCTTCCGGGATTTGGGTTCTTCTATTTCGATGAGAGCTCTGACTTGTGCCAGACTTGCTTGGATTCCTGTCTAGTCCACAATATGTCCCAGGAATTGTCCGGAAGATACGCCAAAATAACACTTGGATGGATTAGGTTTCATCCCGTATTTTCTGAGGGTGTTGAACACCTACTGCAAGTCTGTCAAGTGATCTCCTTTCACCTTACTTTTAACTACCATATCATCGATGTACGCTTCTATGGTAGTCCCCAACATGCCCTGGAAAACTCTACTAACCAACCTCTAAAAGGTTGTACCTGCATTCTTTAGTCCGAAAGGCATAACTGTATAACAATAAGTACCCGATTCAGTGATGAAGGACGTCTTCTCCTTTTCCACATGATTCATGTGTATCTGGTTATAGCCGGAGTATGTATCAAGGAAGCTCAGGCGTTCGAACCCTGCGGTGGCATCAACCATCTAATCAATCTTCGGCAACGAGAAATAGTCTTTCGGGCATGTTTTATTAAGATCAGTAAAGTCCACACAAACTCTCCATTTCCCATTCTTCTTCTGGACTACCACCACATTGGCCATCTATGAGGGGTATTGTATTTCCTTAATGAATCCAGCTTGGAGGAGTCGGTCCACCTTTTCTGCTATGATCTGGTTTCGATGGGCTCCTATGCGTCGTCGTTTTTATTTAACGGGTTTTATGCTGGGATCCACATTGAGGAAGTGTTGGGCTATTGCAGGATCAATATCGGGCATGTCCAGGTGGCTCCATGCGAAAACATCAGCATTGGATCGCAGGAGGGCTTCTAGCTCGTTCCTTTCCCGATCAGCAAGGCCTGAACTGATATAGGTTATTTTTTCGGGTTCATTGGGAATGATCGATACCTCCCCTAGGGGTTCCACTGCTATGGGGGATCCTGTTCCCCTATCCTGTAATTTCTATTGGTCGTCGGAGGTTGTATTGACTTTTGAGGCCCGCTCTAGTTATGTTATTTTCTTAGCCCTTTCAAAGTAATTGTAGCATTCTTTAGCTGCCACCTAATCTCCTTGGATATCAATCACATCAATGTTGTTCGGGTCCATGCATCGCATGACCTGGTGTAAGGTGGAAGGGACTCCGTGCATCCGATGGATCCAACCCCTTCCCATGAGTAAATTATACGAGGGTTTGACGTCCACCACCACAAAGGTTTCCCTGAGCGTGCGCCTTGCCACTATGACTGGTAGTTGGACTTCTCCCATTGGTTCTACTCTTCTGCCATCAAACCCAGCTATTGGACTTCTTGACAGTACTATCTCGAGTGGGTTAATCTCCAGCTTATCGAAGGCCCACTTGGTGATGATGTTCACGCTGCTCCCCGGATCGATCATTACCCTCTTGATCAAGCAGTTGGAAACCATGAGGGAAATCACCATAGGATCGTCGTGAGGTGATTGCATCCTCCGTAGGTCCGTTGAGGAGAAGGTAATTCGGGCATCTTCCTTCGGGCTCCAAAACTCGCTGATCTCCCCAACTCATCGTAGCTTCTGGGCTTGACGCATCTGGGATCTTCGGGCTTCCTCTATTTCTGACTTGCTAGGTCCTTCATGAACCATGTGGATAACCCTTACGGGTTAGCCCACTGCACTTTTGGCTAAGGTGTGCAAGTGTTGGTCTGATTGGCTACCCCCTTTGGCCACATAGTCGGTCAATTCCCCCTTTGTGATCATCACTTCTACCTGCCTTTTGAGACTTCTGCATTCATTGGTATGCTGCTCATACTCGTTGGACATGTCCCTCAGATCCATCGGTTGTCTGATGGGAGGTGGCATCCAGAAGATACCTTTACTCTTAGTCTTTTGGTGTAATTTTCCTAGACTAACTCTCAAGGGAGTAATCTTATCCTCGAACCGCTGGAATTTCTCGGAGGTTTGAGATGGCGTGGAAGCGGTATTTGGACTCTTTCAGTCAGGTTCCTGATCCTTGACCTTTGCTTCAGATGCCTTTGCCTCGACACTTGTGAAGGTTGCTCTTTTATGGCGTATGGCCAGCTCCTCTTCTATCTGAAGGTGTCCTTGTGCCCTAGAGTTGAGTTCTCTGATGTCTGTTGGCGGTCTTTTGACTAAGAACTGATGAAACTTAGTTCCGGGGATGAGTGTTATTTTGAAAGCCTCAACGACTGAGTGTTGATCACAGTTGTCGATGGAAGACATCTCCACATTGAATCGCGAAACGAAACTCTTTAGGGACTTTCCTTTCTCTTGTATCATGGTGAATAGACTGGAGATCTTCTTCTTCTGCCTCTTTTTACCAAAGTACTGGGCGATGAACAACTCGCAGAGTTTGAGCCAACTTCCTATGGATCGGGGAGGCTATTTTCGAAACCATAGTAGGTCCGTTTTGGTTAGGCTGGTTAGGAAAACTTTTTGAGTAAGGCCTCATTTTCGTTGTAGATATTCATCTTTGTGTGAACATGGTAGATGTGCTCGGTCGGGTCTTTTATGCCGTCGAACAGGGTGAACTTCGGTAGTTTGAATATTTCCGGGTAAGACACGCTGGTTATTACCAGTGTGAACGACGTTTGTATTGTGTCTATGGATGCCTCGGTAGCCAGATCATTGGGGGTTTAGGCCTTCAGGTCTTTCAGTACTTCCCACTGGAACCTGATCGTGATCTCTTCCATTTTTTTCATGGTTAGGGTCTTATCAGGGTTGTGTACCCCGATCACTTATAGGGATGACTCTGCATGATCCTCCTGGTTGTGGTTGGACATTGTCGGATGACTGTGCCTCTCCGTTTAGTGGCCTATTGATTGGTCTGGATGGTTTGATGAATCGTCGTGATGGCCCGCCTGTGATTTCTGCTTCTCCGCAGCAAGGATTGGTGTCAGGGAGGCAACAGAGCTAGTTTCGCCACTAGTTCGGCATTCTGCCTCTCTAACTCATCGTTTTTTTCCTTCAGGGCTCGTCGGATTGGATCCTCGGTTTGAAAGAGTTGGCCTCCTACTGGGAGCAAGTCGGACTGATGGGATCGGGTAACCGCCATGGAAAATTTGAGCCTAAGCTCAGTAGATAGTGGAAAATTTTGAAGATGGGAGAACTTCAAAAAGAACGTTTCCCACAAACGGCACCAATTATGTAGATGTAAAAAAATACACAACAAATTGAATGAATTTTATTATGGCCTTGACCCTATATATATACATATTTTTTATGGGCCTAGGCCCATCAGAGAAGCCAATTTAATCCCCTTATCAAGGGATTTACCTATATCTTTTTTCATCTTCATCCTAATCCCTTCATTCATGGATTTTGATACTGATTTATTCCTTGCACCCCACACATCTTCTAGAAGATGCAATGGGTTTGGCCCATCAGACCTTATGATGGCCCAGTCTATTTGGGCCACATAATTTTCACTATTACAATAGGTGAGAGATTATGAATAGAATCAGAAGATTTCTAAACAGTTTTTATTTCTAGGAAATCAAAAACAGCGTTTGAAAAGTCAATCCAAACAGGGCCTATGTACAAATAAGTTTTCTTTGAAACTCTCTCTCCCGGATCATGAGATTATTGGAGGGCAAAATTGTCTATTTTAAATATTACATAAAATTGCATTTTGGCTTCCCGAAACGTGATTTTGAAAAGCAAGTATTCTAAGCTTCTTTCAAACTGACTTATTACAACTTTTACGTTTGTTAAAAGTTCTTTTTTATTGTTTCACCAAACATCTAAAAAAAATTTAAAACGGGCTTTTTGAGATTGGAAGCCCGTTTAGGGGTCTTGAAAAGCTCCCCAAAACAGACCCTAAATTTTTAAAATTTTCTTCCACTTAAGGGTGGCCATAATAATAAGAAAAAAAAACAGATAAGTCCTACTTTTGCACACCAATTTCAAATAAGTCCTAAAAATAGTTTGGTAGCACAATTAAGTCCTACTTTTGAGGTATATTTACAAATAGGTTCAAATTTAAAAAAAATTAAACTCTTTTTTCCATATTGCCCTTTAATAATAACATATCAATAAGTAAATTCATAATCCATTTACACATTACTCCTTGAGATTTCATTCTTAATTCATAGGCTTAATATCTTCTTTAAAATTTTACTCTTTGAATAATTTTTTTAAAAGAAAAAAATATGGTTGAATTTGCAAAATTAAATTTTAAATTACTTCAAAAAAAATACAAGCATGTCAAATTTAATTTTTTTTCATTTTAAAGTAACACCACTAATTCATAAAGTATAACTTTAGAAATAAATTGTTACACAATGTAATTCATAATTTGTAACACAATGATAGTCAAATATAAATAAATAAAATCCACAAAACTAACTATTACTTTCCAACAAAATGATAGTCATAAAGAAAACTAATACAATTTGAAATAAAAATTTATTTTTTTCATTTTAAAGTAGCACCACTAATCTATAAAGTATAACTTTAGAAATAAACTGCTACACAATGTAATTCTTAATTTGTAACATAATAATAGTTAAATAAAAACAAATAAAATTCACAAAACTAACTATTACTTTCCGACAAAATGATAGTCATAAAGAAAACTAATACAATTTGAAATAAAAATGATAGGTAATAAAAAAAAGGGTATTATTGGTATTAAAAAAAATATAGAACTTGTTTGTAAATACATCTCAAAAGTAGGACTTAATTGTACTACCAAACTATTCTTAGGACTTATTTAAAATTGGTGTGTAAAAGTAGGACTTATTAGTAATTTTCCCTAATAATAAACCTCAACTATTCCCCTCATGTGAAGTTTATCCAAACTTCAGGGGAGGTCATTGTAATTTACTATATATTAAGTTGATTAACAACCAAAAAACATTTACTACCTTCCAATTAAAAAAGGATTAATTTCAGTAAACCCCCCTATGATTTCAAAAAAAATCACTCTGCCTCCTCTTATACAGAAAACTCTTCTGCACTTATCAAATTGTATCAGTTTGCACCATTCCCTATAATTTTGGAACAAAATACTCCTGGAATTTAATATAAAAAAATGATTTAAAATTTGAAAAAATATATAAAATTTGAAAAAATATATTAAAAAAACATAAAATTAAAAAAAAAACATATAAAATTCGAAAAATATATATAAATTTGAAAAAAATATAAATTCAAAAAAAAACATATAAAATTCAAATATATATATATATATATATAAAACATAAAATTCGAAAAATATATATAAAATTCAAAAAATATATATAAAATTTGAATAAATGTATAAAATTTGAAAACAACATATAAAATTATAAATATATATAATTCATAAAAACATATATATAATTCGTAAATACATATATAATTATTAAAAATATATAAATTTCATAAAATAATATTATAAAATTCAAAAAAACATATAAAATTTGAATAAACAAGTAAGAAGATGTAAAAACAAGAGAATATATTAAGGTTACAAGAGAAT
This sequence comes from Cornus suecica, assembly GCA_963922005.1. Lineage (NCBI taxonomy): Eukaryota > Viridiplantae > Streptophyta > Magnoliopsida > Cornales > Cornaceae > Cornus > Cornus suecica. The sequence goes on along the minus strand of OY998240.1, from coordinate 19,080,664 downwards.
ACAAGTAAGAATATATAAATTTCAAATTTTATATATTTTTACGAATTTTATATATATTTTTATGAATTTTATATATATTTTTTCTAATTTTATATGTTCTTTTGAATTTTATATGTTTTTTTCAAATTTTATATATTTTTTTAAATTTTTAAATCATTTTTCATTAAATCCCAGGGATATTTTAAATCATTAAATCATTTTTACAAATTTTATATATATTGTTTCGAATTTTATTTGTTTTATTTTCAAATTTTATATATATTTTTTCGAATTTTATATTATTTTTTCAAATTTTATATATTGTTTTATAAATTTTATATATTTTTTCAAAATTTATATATATTTTTATGAATTATATATATATTTTTTGAATTTTATATTTTTTTTTGAATTTTAAATCATTTTTCACTAAATTCCAAGGGTATTTTTGTCCAAAACTATAAGAAAGGGGCAAGTTAATATAATTTAATAAGTAAATATGGATTTTCTGTATAGGATGAGGGCAAAGTGATCTTTTTTTAAACCACAATGAGTTTACTGAAATTAAACCATTAAGAAAAGGCAAAAACAATTTTGAGGTCATTGTATGATAAATGTCAACCACATGAGTCACCTAAAGCTTTATGAGCTGTCACAGCCAAGAGTTTCTGGTTTGGTGAGCTGAACAATGCTTACAGTGGGCTTCTGAACAATGGTTTTTGACCTATTTAGACTTTGGGCCTCCAGTGTAGTCGGCTTGGTCTTTTAGTTCAAGCTGTGGGCCAGTCCATCTGCCAATCCTGTATATACAAATATCCAGCTTGGGCATTAACAATGATATGCCTCCATTTTCTTTATGCTTCCCTACTGTAGTAATGACAGAGACATCAAATTTTCCCTCCAAACTAAGGAGGTTAGTTGAAGAATAACTCGTCCCTTTCTGAGGAGGTCTGTGTGTGGAAAAGGAGTTTTAAAAGGCTTGTCAAGTAATTTCACAATTAGAAACAAAAGCAGTCCAAGCATGGTAGAACAAGATATTTCATGCAACAACGCTACGCTTTAATCTTCTTATTGTTACCTAAAACAATTTATAAATAAAAACCAACTTTGGCTTCACCTATATGTGAGAGGTCAAAAGATAAACAGGCAACAGACCTCTCTGATGCAATAATAAAAACCCAAAATTCCTAATAATAAACCAAAATCACCTTGAGACAAGCATTTGCCGGGGTCGTGTGAACCAAAATCCTATTAATAAATAGAATACATTCCGACAAATTCCCGAAAAATATAAATTTGTACCAAGTTAACTGTCTCACAACCAAACAGGAACCCCTGAGAACCCATATATGTTTCATCCTTGCAACAAAAGTTTGATCTTTAAGTCAAGATAATTCGAAGAGCATACAAAATGAAACAGAATCCATAGAATCCACATTGTTTAGGAGACATTGTGATCCTTCCTAAATCGGATTGATCTTGTAGTGGAGTGAAATGAGAGAGAATACAAAGCACTTTAAGTCCTGCAACCATGTGAAAGCGATGAGAATTAGGTGTGGGAATTGACATTGTAGAATAGAACCTCTCTATGCATTTCTTTTCTCAATAAATAAAGACATTACATCAAAGATAACATGCTCGCATTATGATAATAAATAACAACCTGAAAGAAATAAGAACAATTAAACAAGTTATTACAGTACAAAATACAAAACGACCAACCCTCTAAGTTTGAAACCACCACATAAAGTTTCAAGACCAAGTAACCCTACTTCAAAGCAACTTTGTGATTAAAATTACATAATAGTTTTTTGCCCATGCATAGAATTTCAAGACCAAATAATCCTGTTTTGGACCAACTAATGATAAGATTAGATCACAGCTTTGATCACATCATCTCCACATTATGCTCAAGGTAGTTTACGGTCCCTACGGATTACAAATCAAAGGAACCTACGGCATAAGCAATTCTGAACAATTAGATGTTTAAAGACAACTTTTTCATGCCAACATTGTTATTCAGGGGTCTTTTTTTAAAAACTGTTGGCAACTCAACTTGGTTCTCGCACAAACCTGAACTTTATCCAAAGACATTTTCTATTTATAACAGTTATCATTAACGAATTATTTCGAGATAATATTCTGACCAATTATGAATCTAATGTACCTTCCCAGATTCCAGCTATCTACTGGTAAGATATAGCAAGTATGGAAGTGGAAAGATCCTACCAAAAAAATTGTAAAGCATGCAACCAGCCAAGTCTAAACAAACGAGATATTGAGGGACCAACATATCATAGCTATTCTAGAAAGTCGTGTTAAAATCGTATATGCCCATTGAAGTTATGGTGCAAATCATGTCACAACCCACCCCCTCTGTGTAGATATTCTTCACTTCACACTTTTTCTCTCAGTTTTTAAAACACGTCTACACAGTTACAATGAGTTCCACATATTACACATGTCAAACTCTCCCCAAGACAAGGCGGGATATCACAATCACCAGTTCTTAAGACCCAACGGCTAACTGGCCCGGACCCTCGTGGGTTGTGCACCCTACGATGTCACATAACCGATTTTTCAGAACCCATGTTGTAATAAAATTTTAAAAATAATGAATTAAAATTTAGTGCCAGCATCCCCAACCTGAACAATTTCCTTTTTTCCATAATTATACCTGATTTAAATCAGTTGCTAAAAAATTTCATATATTTTGCATATGCATATATAAGGGAATCGAGAATATTCCAAAAACATAACATCAAAGTGTAACATCAAAGTGCGGTTCCATTTCAAAGTTTTATGACTAAGTCCCAATTCATGCATGTACTTTGCAATTAAGTATTTGAACACACCACAAAAAATACGTTTACAAACCCAATTGAATTACCAAATGAGATATGAATCTAGAGTCAACAGTTGAAATACCCAATTAAAGCTTCTCAATTGATCTATCCATCTAGATGGGAACAACGAGGTTCCCAGATTACCTTTCTTCCCCAGTTATATCCAATATCCATCTAAATAATATATTGCATTTATCGAACACATTTACAACACCTGGAAGCCCTTCTAAAATAAAATTAATAAAAACCTAAATGAACGAACAGACCTCTACAGTATTAATGACCAACAGTAAATTAAACACCACTTCAAATAGTTATTTCAATACAATTTGAGTTGATATTTATAATAGTGAACATTCAACAACCCAAATAACACCTTAACCTATTACATGTTCTCAATTTAAAATTGATAACCTCAACATGTAATAACTCCAAAATTAACCAAATAAAGATAATTACCAACTTTCCAAATAAACACTCAACAACAAATTAAAATCATTCGTTCATTACGTGTTTGAGCAGAAATAAATAACTACTAGAGTACAATAACTAAAGCTTCAACGATAGAGCAAACAACTTCATGAGTTTCTAATTGGCACCATAATAGAGTGTTAACCAATGATTCCTAACATGCACAAGCATAAATAAATAAATAAGACCATGCTAGCAAGCAAATAACGAGGATAGCAAATCATGTCCAAAAGCGAAGTATATCATTAATCATGTCCAATAGCGAAGTATATCATTCTATAAAATATCAATGTTCAAACCATAAGCACCAGGATATTCACATAATACAAAATTCAAGTTGTTGCCAGTAATTCCGTCAGTTACACAAGCTCCGTGAGAAAACTACTCAAGTTCAAGGCTGTTCACCCAAGGGTTTCAAACCATAACTTGCTTCTCTGGCACAACTCTGTCACCCAAATCAATTCCCACACAAGCCATTTCCAATTATGTAGTTACAACCTAAATACATACCCTTTAACTTCTCTTCAACAGTTCATTCCACATCAACAACGTAATCTCAAGACATACTACTCATGTTTGCAAAAATCTCATAAATCACGCAACAAGAAATACATGTATTCTAATCAACACAAGATTTCACAATTCAACTAGCATGTGAACAGAATATCCAGAAGAGATGAATAACATTCTTCAATATCAAAACATGATTATTCATGTACCAAAAAAAAAAAAGAAATAAAGCATTCAAGTATTAAAAGTTTGAGAATAGTCCTACCTTAAAAATAGAACCAATTTATTTAATTTTCATAACTTCTCCAAGTAAGAAATTGCTAACCACGGTTAGATAGAACACATCGAGTTGAGCAATTTTGTTCTTGGACCATAAGCTAAATCTTATTCCACAGTCTTGGATTTTAGGGAGAAGGGTCAAAGGGTGGCTAAGGCTCTCTCTCTCTCTCTCTCTCTCTATATATATATATATATAGACAATATATATTCATATACATATATTTTCCTCGACGTTAAAGAGAAGGGTTACAGCATATTCCAATATTTGAAATAGAACTTTCTTAAGAGTATTTTCTCTCATTCTATTTCTTGATTACAAGCTAAATCTTAATCCTTAAACTGATATAAGCGTAACTAATCTTCTTGTACTACTTTATAGGGAATGGAGATCATAAAATGGAAACACAGAGAAAGGAGAGGAAAACAACCCCAACCACCTTATTCTTCAACCCTGCTCTCTAAAATCCCCGCCTTAAGGAAAAACATTTAGTTGCTGACCCAGAAACAAAATTGTGCAACTCGATCTGCTCTACATGAATGCAGTTCTAAAGTTCTTATCAGGAGAACTTATAGTATAGAGTAAATTAGGAATAATTTCAGAGGTAGGTATTGTAGAACCTTGCGAAATCCATTGAAGGTCTTTGAGAAAATGTACAAAATCCAAATATAAATATTTGAAAACCCAGATTTAGCTTTTTATTCTCAAACTATACTAATGTGCATAAAAGGTTTAAACTTACATGTTTCCCAATCATTCCATCATTGCACGTTCAATAAATTTGTAATGCTTATTGGACTTATTTTGCTGAAAAAGGTTTATCAGTATTTGCATAAAATCTCAATGAGGCATTATTAAGGTTTCCTTACGGAGTGTCATTTTCAGGTCCAAATGCTCCAGAGAGTAGCTTGGAGATGCTACGCGGGAAGTATGAACTTATGACTGCTAGTTGTGGGCTTATCTTGTTTTGTTGAAGCATGTCCTATTTATGTTCTACTTGTTTTGTGGCTGCTTATGATAACTATTATGTGGCTCTTGCAAGTCTTTTGTGAATAGTTGGAACGTAATGAAAACCATGTTGCATCATCCTTTGGATGAAAGTAGATGATGACCTTAATGTATACGATATTGCTCGAAGAAATCTGGTGCAAATAAAGGTTAACTGATATTTTTAGTCTTTCGCCTCTCTATACATGTGTTTTCTTTCAGTTTTTAGTTGAAATGCCATACTTAAATTTGGATGACTTTACACATAGACTATGATTGAAATTTGATCCATATGTTCCGTGTCGCCCATCGAATTCAAACTAACAAACAGGTCCTCAGTGTGACTGTCTATACCCGAACTCTCCAACATATATTTGAAAATAAAGCATACACCTAGCTTAAGAAGAACAAGACAAAGGGCCCCAATTAACAATCTAATTGAAGACCGCAATATATATATATATGTGTTTATAGTGTAGGAATGATAAATTCAAACAAAAATGCAGATTTAAACAAAACAAACAATGAAAGATGAGCGCAACAATAAAATCACATGATGAATCCGGATTAACAACAAAACCTGACCTGAACAAGATAATAGAAAATGCGAAGGCCTTCAGGATCATTGCTGCTTTGCACATCAACAAGTGAGCCAATCTTGGAAGTGGTAAAGGAAATATGCTCATTCCCCATCACAATCTCAAGCTCTTGACGCCCAACACGATCAGGCTCTGGCCAGTTGTTGTCATCTTCCTTCATTATCTAAACAAATACAAACCCTAAGCTTAATTAATTTAATTTAGGAGAAAAGTAAAAATAAAAACATAAAATGGAGAGAAACCCTAGAATGAAACCCTAAACTACATTAATACAATTTGGGGGAAAAGTAACAAAAAAAAAAAAAAAAACCCTAAAAATGGAGAGCAACCCTAGAAGGAAACCCTAAACTTCATTAATTTAACCTGGAGGATACGTAACAAAAACCCTAAAAATGAAGAGAAACCCTATCATGAAACCCTAAAATTCATCAATATAATTTTCGGGCAAAGTAAAAGAAAACCCTAAAAAGGAGAGAAACCTATATATACACACATATAGAGAGAGATGACCTCGCTTTCGGAGATGATGCGGCGACACTCACGGAGGACAGCGGGGGTAAGGAAGACCTCTTTGCGAATCATAGTGTCGTTCTTGTAGTTGGAGTTGTTGGCATAGCGGAGCTTTCCGTCAGGTCTGAACTCGAATTCCAAGAACTCGTGACCGAACTTACCCTTGTGCCCTACATAGTACCGCAGATAGAACTCTCCGTCGTCTTCCAATCCCGCCATCTCTCTCTCTCTTTCTCGGTTCACAACCAAAACCCTGTAATACACACACATATATATATATATATATATATATATAATCGGGTTGTTATGGGCCTGAAGCACAATATTTGGCCCAACCATGTAACCAGCCCAAACGGTCCACGAAAGGATATATCATAATCATATAGTACTTTCCTGTGGTCCTTTCGAATTTTCATGCAAAAAACAATAATAGTCTGATAATCTCATATATATGATTTTGCATTGGCATTTAGGGCACTTTTAATCATTTGATTGATTAAAATATATAGCATTGATCATGCTACTTAAATGAAATTGTCAAATTAATATGATTTAAACTTTGTTCCTGTTAGCTATAGTGTGTGGGTGTCTTTAGGTTTGACCCAATATGGGTCAGGCCCATATGATTTTGTGTATCCATCTATGTGTTGTCATAATATTTATATATATATATGACTGTTAACCAGAAAGTTAGTAAGTCAATATTACACTAATTTCAACATGGTATCAGAGTCAGATACTAAAGTTTGAGAAATTCTCTTCTCACAAAACCATAACCCTAATCACCATCCTTCTTCCCTAACCCTAATCCACACAAACCCTAACCCTTGTTATTTTTTTTTTGTGAAGGCAAATTCCGCTACACAGCGCCCCGGTCGGGGATCGTGCTGTTTTCATAATTCCGATCATGAAACCCTAATTTCGTAATGGGTCCTTGACTGAAAAGTTGTCTTGATATATATAGGGGTGCGGTTCCCCCTTATTTATGTGATTAGGGGTGCGGTTCCCCCTTGTTTCGATTCGCATGATCATCTCTGGATTTTTTTTTTAAGATTTTATTATGGCGGATTTGTCGTCTTCCGGCGGTAGGGCTGTTGAGAGCAACAACAAGCCCATTATTTCTGAGATTGTTTCTGCCTCTACCAAGCTTACAAATCAACGTTTGGATGGATCTAATTTTCAGCATTGGAGAAAGATTATTCTTTTTGTTATTCGTGGTATGGATAAGGAAGATCATCTTACTATTGAATTCCTGAACAAGCAATCTGACCCTGCAGGTTATAAGATTTAGTTGCGTGATGATGCACGGTTATATAACCAACTTATCAATTCAATGGAGCCAAAGGTAACCATGTTGGTTACCCACTGGGATTCAGTTAAAGAGTTGTGGGAGTATCTACAAATTCTATATTTTGGCCGAGATGATATGAACAGATTATATGATGTATGTCAGTCCCTATTCCGCCCTGAGCAAATGGAAAGTATCAGTGATTATTTCGCTTCGTTCAAGAAAACATATGAAGAATTTAATATGTTGATGCCTATTACGTCAGATAGTCATCAGATGCAAAAACAGAGAGAGCCGTTGGTTATTTCTTGCGTTCCTGAGTGGTTTAAAACCTGAATATGAATTGGCTCGGTCTCAGATTCTAGCGAGTCGCGAAACTTCACTTACAAAGGCATATTCTAGGGCTCAACGCTCTACTCGACAATCTTCAGGATTCAGTGATAATGGTGATAGGACTGCCCTAGCCGGTCAATCTGGAGGCAGTGCTGGGGGAAAACGAGGGGGTCGAGGAGGACGTGGACCAAATGGTCGAGTTGTTTGTTTTCACTGTGGTGGCATTGGTCATATGCGTGACAGATGCTATAAGTTACATGGTAAACCACCTAATGTTCGGTCCGCAAATATGATATTCGGGACTAATCAGTTTACCCAGGATACTACTGTTGATGATGGTCGTGTGACTTTATCCGCTGAGGAGTAGTCTCGTTTGTTATCTAATCAGGCCTCTATATCTGCCACTGTTGCTCAGACGGGTCCATCTACTGCTTGTCTTTCAGCTTCTCCTCGGGCATGGATTATTGATTATGGAGCTTCAGACCATATGACTGGCACCATAGGTATATTGAGTGCATATTCTCCTACATCATCTATTCCCAATGTTCGGGTGGTTGACGGATCATATATTGTTGTTCGAGGGATTGAGAAAGCATCTCCTACACCTAGTTTACAATTGTCATCCGTTTTATATTTGCCTGATCTTCCTTTTAATCTGATTTCTGTCAGTGCACTAACAAAAGGACTTAATTGTTGTGTAATTTTCTATGGTGAATATTGTGAATTTCAGGATCGTTCGACGAAGAGGACGATTGGTAGGGGTCGTCGCACTTCAGGAGGACTCTACGTGCTAGATGATGAACCAATATCCATGGCGTGTTCTGGTGTGTCGTCCACTCCTTTCGACCTTCACTGTCGCCTTAGTCATCCTGGTCTCCCCAGTTTCAAGCGTCTATATCTAGCTTTTCAGTCTTTACCAGAGTTGTTTTGTGAGTCGTGTCAGTTCGCGAAACATCATCGCGTGTCATATGTGTCTAGGATAAATAAACGAGCATGTGCTTCATTTGATCTAGTTCATTCTGATGTTTGGGGTCCATGTCCAGTTCAGTCTAAGTTTGGGTTCCGTTATTTTGTTACATTTATGGATGATTATTCCCGTGTTACTTGGTTATATCTAATAAAACAACGTTATGAGATTTTTTATGTCTTTTGTGCTTTTTACAATGAAATTCGTAATCAGTTTTCTGTATCTATTAGCACATTGCGTAGTGACAACGCACGTGAATATTGTTTTTCTCCCTTTACATCATTCATGACCTAAAAGGGTATCATTCACCAGTCTTCATGTCCAGATACCCCCCCAACAAAATGGAGTTGCTAAGCGTAAAAATCGACATATTATGGAAGTTGCTCGGGCACTTATGTTTCATATGAGAGTCCTAAAAATATTCTAGAGCGACGCAGTATTGACTGCAACATATTTGATCAATCGGATGCCATCGTCTGTTCTTAAGGGGGAGATTCCACATAAAGTATTTCCTAACCAGTCTATTCATTCTCTCCCATTAAGCATTTTTGGATGCACCTGTTATATTCGGGATATTCAACCTCATATGACTAAACTTGATCCCAAGTCCTTACGGTGCATATTTCTGGGATACTCACATACTCAGAAGGGCTATCGTTGTTTCTCTCCTGGGTTGGGCGGTACCTAGTGTCATAAGATGTAGTTTTTCATGAGTCTTCTTCCTTCTCGTCACATATTTCGTCTGTGGATCCACCTCCCACACCGTAAGTTGATGAGTTTTTGGTCTATGACTTGATTCGTGTCACATATGTCCCCTCAATTCGCTCAGTTCAGCCTATGAATCCTCCCCTCCAGACATATGTCCGTGGACCACATCAGGTGTTTGGTTCTACTCTCGTATTTGATCTTGAGTCGCCCCCTGCTGCATCAAACTCTTCGTCCTCTGATCCTCTAGTGCCAGTTCAGACATATGACGATGATTTGCCCATTGCTTTTCGAAAGGGTAAGCGCAGTTGTGTTAGTTATCATGTCTCTGCGACCCTGTCCTATGCAGGTGTTTCTTCATCATTACAGGCTTTCGTATCAGCTTTGGACTCTATTTTTGTGCCTCGAAATCTATCGGAGGCTCTCTCTCTTCTACAGAATGGCGAGCAGTGATGCATGATGAAATGTTCGCCCTAAAGGCCAATCATACTTGGGACTTGGTGCCCCTCCCACCGGGCAAAAGACCTATTGGTTGTAAATGGGTATATGTTGTTAAAACGAATCCAGATTTTCTGTAGCTAGACTCAAGGCTCACCTAGTGGCAAAAGGCTATGCTCAGACTTATGGGGTGGATTATACTGATACTTTTTCTCCTGTGGCTAAATTTGCATATGTACGCCTCATTATTTCTCTTGCAGCTATGTCTGGTTGGCCGCTCCATCAGTTAGATGTTAAGAATGCGTTCCTGCATGGTGATCTCCAAGAGGAAGTTTATTTGGAGCAACCATCTGGTTTTGTTGCTCAGGGGGAGTCTGGTCTTGTTTGCCGCCTGAAGAAGTCTTTATATGGTTTGAAACAATCCCCGCGCGCATGGTTTGGGCGCTTTAGTGATGTTATTTTAGAGTTTGGTCTTAAGCGGGCAGCCAAAGATCACTCAATCTTTTATCGCCAGTCGGATGTAGGTAGCATTTTACTGTTGTTTATGTTGATGACATTGTGATCACTGACAATGATGGTGCATGTATTTTTTCACTAAAAACGTTTTTGCAGACTCGGTTTCAAACAAAGGATCTTGGTTGTCTTCGTTATTTCTTAGGAGTTGAGGTGGCCCGTAGCAAACGGAGAATATTTCTCTCTCTCAAAAAAATATGTTCTAGATCTGTTACATGACACGGGGATGATGAGTGTTAAACCATGTGATACTCCTATGGCTCTTGGAGTTAAATTATCTGGAGAAGATGGAGATGTGTTCTCTGATCCTGAGCGTTATAGACGTTTGGTTGGGAAGCTTAATTATCTGCAGTAACCCGTCATGATATTGCCTTTCCTGTAAGTGTGGTCAGTCAGTTTATGGCAGCACCTCGTGTTCCGCATTGGGATGCAGTGATTCATATTTTACGATATATTAAAGGTATTCCAGGTCGAGGATTATTGTATAATAACTATGGTCATATGCGGATTGAAGGGTTTTCGGATGCTGATTGGGCATGATCCCCGTGTGACAGGAAATATAAAAAACAATTTACTGTGTGTTCGTTGGTGGTAATTTGATTTCCTGGAAAAGCAAGAAACAGAATGTAGTGGCTCGCTCTAGTGCTAAATCAGAGTATCGTGCATTGACTCACTTAACTAGTGAGGTGATATATTTGCAACAACTTCTCGATGAGCTTGGTTACAAGTCCTCAGAACCGTCCCGGTTGTGGTGTGATAATCAAGCAGCTATACATATTGCCTTTAATCCTGTTTTTCATGAAAGAACAAAGCATATTGAAGTGGATTGTCATTTTGTGCGAGATAAGCTACAAGGTGGACAGATCTCTTTGAAACATGTGAAGACCAGTGATCAGCTAGCAGATGTGTTTACTAAATCTTTTATGGGCAATCGGATTTCTTATATATGTAACAAGCTGGGCATGATTAATATCTATGCTCCAGCTTGAGGGGGAGTGTTAGTTATAATGTGTGGGTGTCTTTGGGTTTGACCCAATATGAGTCAGACCCATATGATTTTGTAAATTATTCATTTGATCATATGAGAATCGATTTAATACATCTTCAACTGATTAACTAAATTTCATTAAGTTTTGAGTTGATTTAGTAAATACATTTTATAACGCAATCAATCAACATTAAGTCTGAATTGATTTAATATCTCAATTAACTAAACTTCGTAAAGTACGTACGCAATTCAAATACCACGTAAAATGGCAAAATAAAACAAAACTTCGATTTCAACTAACAAAGTCATTATATGTCATTGAAGTATGAAAACTGATAAATAGAATATATCTGTAATAAATTACCTTTTGATTACCACAGAAGAACTTCAATACCTATCATCGCGTGAATACTAAGTTGTGACAGTATCAAAATGACACCTTGGAGTTCTATACAAAGGGGTCAAATGCCATACACAAACATGTGTTCCATTCCAGAAAATTTTTCATTTTTTTTCAATTTCTCTGTCGAATAAAAACAAATTCACTTCCAGTTCTCCAGTTCCAAAACTACCACTACTTTATTGTCCATCTATTTCGAAACTAAATTGATCAATAATAAATCAAGTCATAAATATGCTCATATCTACTAACCTCTAAACAGTAACAACACGTCCATACTATTAGAGATAAATATATATATATATATATATATATATAAAAGGCTACAAAGGAACACATGATTCATGAATAAAGACCAAAATTTTACATCTAATAAAACTTTAGAAGATCGTTACTGATACGCGAAACTCCATTATTTTAGTTAACTTCCTGCCACTCAAGCAACGATAGAAGAGCCAATGCATGTAGTAGAACCAAGACTAATGGCATGGCAGGACGGTGAGAGAGAATCTCACTTGGCACCTAAGGTTGGGAACTGCCCAGGATCTTCAATGGAAGGGGCGGCTTCCATATTGCTCATTCCTCTGCCACCTCCAAAACCACCACCACCACCACCACCAAAACTGCCTCTTGAACCACGCCCACGTCCCCGGACACGCCCACCAGGACTGTAGAACTTCTCTCCCTCAGCAGGCTTCAAGAATTGGTTAATGCTGACAGACTAGAAGAAGCACAAGTAAAACCAGTCAAGGAACAAGCATATTAAAATATATATAAAAAAAGTACACCTCTTATATGCACAAGAGGCTACAAGATGAAACAACAAAAGAGGGTGTCTGTATTGGCTGCTACACTGAAATGTATTTGAGAGGTCAGCCTTACACCCCTTGTGATCCAACAGCTCCTATGAGTTAAAAGTCCCATTCCAATAGTGGAACAAGACAGGTTGTAGTATGGCCTGTTCTCATCAACCTAGTCCTGATAACCGAGTTGGCAGACAACTTTTTCAGAGAAGCAAGTTCTTTGTTCTTGCCACATTTTGGTTCTAAAGGCCAAGAGTGTTTAGGCATCATTCAAAAGACTACCTGCCACCTAAACTGACCCCATTATAAAAGGGGGAAAAGTTGGGAAGGAATAAAAACAATGTTAGGCCCATTTTATATTGCATCCATTAATTTAAAAACATTAAGAGTGTCATATTGATTATCTATAGAAAGGGAAATAAAAAATACAGGAAGGAAAACAATGAATGATCATTATTTTACCAGGAAGATGTGAAGTCTTAAAAAGCAACCCACGCTGGAAAATTTTTAGGATTAATTACAGCTAGACCCCCTCAAGATATATCAAATAACAGGTAGACCCTCTGTCGTTTAGTAAATTACAGCTAAACCCCTTCAAGTTGATCGACGTATATTTCCGGTGACTAATAATGTGAAATTACATTTTTACCCATGCATATGTTTCATTTATTTTAAGAATTAATATTTTGTCAATTACTTATTTACAAAGGTAATTTTGGTCCTATTATAAATTTTAAATGAGGGTATTTTGGTCTTTTCATATGTCTTTTGCATCTACTCGAGGGTATTTGAGACATTTCACATCTAAAAAAATGATGACATCAGTATTGACCGAGTTTGATCACACCGGTAGGGGGTATGTGTTACAACTTACAAACTTGAGGGGGTCTAGCTGTAATTTATCAAACGACAGGGGGTCTACCTATTATTTGACATATCTCGAGAGGATCTAGCTGTAATTAACCCAAAATTTTATATTACAAAAATTAAATTTCAGGAGTTATCAAGAAAATTCCTGGAGCAATTATCAGTACCTTCTTGGCTTTCTCTTCTTTCTCTGCCAACTCCTTCCGCTTATCCTTGTCAGAGCCCTGACAAAAGAAAAAAAGGCATTGAATACTCAAAAGAACCTCACACTAATAATGTCTATGTTGAATCTCGCATGAAATATCAGTGGAATTTTACCAATTTAACGAAGATGTCATCACTGCCTTTCTTGCTTGAAAGCTGTTGCATGGATTCAAACTCTTTGTCAACAGCCACCTTCCTTTCCTCAGATTTAAGAGCTTGCAGGGCTTTCCTTTTTTCTTCAAGCACCTTCTCATACTCTTCAAGTGTCATTTCCTACAATATTTTTAAGAGGAAGAACTGGCATAAGGATATTTAGAGACGCAAAACAAAGTCAAAGCAGCCATGGTACATATTAAACAAATGAAATCGTTAAAATCTTCAAGCGAAGTATTGGTTCTTCTGCACAAGAACTTGTAATAATCACAGTGGGAAATTTATTATCAATCAATAGTTTAATAAATAAGAAGCTGACCAGTCTTAACTTTTCAAGGAGAAAAATTAATGTTTCAAATTGCTGGGAAAATAATCAGAGTATGATGCCATAATAAGAAGATTTCCATCTTATATTGCAAGTAGCCTTACAAGTTATTTATACTTTCCAATCTCACTGACATAGCAAGTGAATGCCAGGATTCGTCATTGACATGGTAGGAACTTAGTGTAGTATTTATCAAGTCAAAGAGAACATTGATGAGGAAAGTTGGCGTTTCGAGTTTCTAAATTGATGGAGCCTTATTCCACGCATAAGGCAGCTGATGGCTGCAATACATAATTAATTCAAGGAATTTCAGAGTAAGAGAACCTTGTTAAGACATCTCCAAGTAGTTGTGACCTATATAACACAATGTATACACTCCAATGACGAAAGAAACAATATATTTGACCTCAAATAAATAAGAGCCATTAACAACAATAAAGATGACATACAGAGTTTTATCTTCAAAAAGATCATTAATAAGCAAGAAAGAAATACAGGAATCTCCTCAAGTACAATATAACGAACTGTGACAAACTGATATAGCAAAACAACATAAAAGGAATGCCAAAGAAACATAACTTCAGGTAATCTCGTAAAGGTTACAGAACCACAGAACTTTGGAAATTGCGGTTATCAGGCAATTATATGGGTTCATCACGCCCGCCCGCCCGCCCACAGAGAGAGAGAGAGAGAGAGAGAGAGTTATTCAACCTTGCACCTTGAGAAAACCATGGGCATGGACGGATGGAATTTATAAGCATATAATAGAAGGTGATGGCATGAAACCCTCCCAGACATGTAGTGATTAAACATCACCACGTGAAGGAGGAGTAGGGTTATGAAGGATACCTCGTTCACTGAGTGAGGAACACTGCACGACATCATTACCAGAACTGTATCCAAGAAACAATAGGAGAATCCTTCGACTCAGGAAGGGGGAGAGGTGAAACACCAAACCATATACAAATCTATTAAGCTCATTAAAAGAACAGAACACAAGGCAATTTTAAATTAAGTCAAAGCAATACAGCAACAAAAATTAGAAGTTCCTACATTCAGTTGTTTGAGAAAATTTAAATTTACTGGAATTTTTAGAAACTGAACGTTAAGTGCTGAAGTTTTTACTGTTAATAATACTAATACTTGTACTTGCTCTGCTATCCTGTCCAAGCCCAAAAAATATTTTTTAATATCATTTTGAACGAAAAAGCAAACAATATAACAATCTATATTAAGCTTGTTAAAAGACCAGAACACGGGCAATTTTTATCGTAAGTCAAGGAAGTATCGCAAAAGAAAGAGAAAAATGAAATTTTTGTGGAAATTTTAGAAACTGAATGTTAAGTGATGAAATTTATAGTTCTAAATGCAACTAAATACTTTTTATATCTTTTTGATTTTTCAGTATTCAGCCTTCACTGAAAAATGATGTCCCTAAGATCTAGAATTTACTCTATTTTAAGCAGCAGTTACATTTTCAGTGATGTTCAAATTGCGTAATTGAACACATTTCATTAGACAAGGATTGAATCACTTCGGAATTAAGAGTGGAATTGCATTATCAAACAACACCAAGTCTCACCAATGATTAGTAGAATTACAAATGTCGAAAAAGATGCAATGCTTTCAGCTGTGACTTCAAAGTTTTTAACATCCTTCCAAAGTTGTGTGCATTGAAGAATTCATTCTCTCTTTTTTGTTTCCCCCCTTCCAATGATGCTTTTGGTTGTAATGCAGTCGGCTGGAGATGGGGGATTTACTCTAGCACAATAATAGCTATACCAACATAATGATAGACGTACTCACATATAAGCTTTACTCCAGACCTACTAATTTTCTGTTCAGTTCCTAAACAGGATACAACTCTTGCACACACCGCAAATGCAGTAACAACTACCATCAATTTGCCTATCAAACCCCACTATTTCTGCTAGAGAACAACACCATAAAAGGCAAGTTTTAGGATTAACACTAATCAAGCATCACAATAGAAGACATTCACCTTATCTTCAGGCTTTTTTTCTTCAGGTTCATCAGCAGCTTTCTCCTTGTTTGCATCAGTTGCATCTTCCTCCACAGACGGCTTCTCAGATGCCAAATTTTTATCACCTTCAGTGGCTACCTCACTGACTCTAGAAAAAGCAACACAAACAAAAATATTAGTTTACACAGATAGAGACAAGTACTGCACATCTCAAACAGGATATATGGTATGAAGGTTCGGAAAACTATATAGGAAGTGACCAAGTATATACTCACCCAGACAGTTCATCAGTCTGAGTTCCCCAGTTCCCTCGACCAGATCCATCTCGTTTGAACTCATTGCTGCACATATAGTGACGAGAGTAATAAACAAAATGGCAAACCAATAAAGAATTTTTTTTTTTGGATCACTTAAAATGCACCAATATGTTGGAGAACTCTTAGAAAGACTAGACTCATTAATAAGAAACATAAAGGCAAAAATATGTACCCATGGCCAGTGCCACTGTGGCGTTCATGTACCCTACGATCGCGTTCATCATTCCCAAATTCTCCATTACTATAACCATCACGGCGACCTGCTCCACGGAAAGGATGAGGTCCACCATAGCCCCCACGTCTTTCAGAAGGTTTCCCAGTATCTTCTTCACGAACACCTCGAGCAGCAGAATATCCACCAGTGCTGTATGAATTCTCATTATTGGTGCTGTATGAATTCTCATTATTGCTCGGTTCTCTACTAAATCCACCTCCTCCACGACCATGTCCACCGCCATAGCCTCCTCCACGCCCAGTTTCATTCTTCACTGCCCTCACTACTCCAAATAAAAAAAAAACATTTAAGTAGACAAATAACCATACAGAATAATAAAAACTAGAAAGGAAAATAAAGAAAAATCAAAAGCAAGGAAAAAGACTAGAGGAATTAACATAAAATAAGGACAAGAGACAAAATAAAGAAAATAACAATTTCTTACAGCTCCCAGCAAGTATGTAACCGTCAGACATTGTAGGGTTAGAAAATGTTTTGATTCCCTCACATTGCCATCATTACTTTTGTTATTTTCCATATACAACATGTGTAATGTAGGCAGTAGGGGAAAAGGTATTTCATCAAATTGACAACTTGAAACACTGCTTTGATAAAAATAAAAATAAATAAAAAATAAAAAATCCTTGTTTGCATATACAATTTGTAGGAACAAAAACTCCCATTTGTACATAGCAGAAAGTTTAGTATCAGAATTCGCTGAATTGTTTTGTACCACAAATGACCCAAATCAACAAACGAAAACCCAGTAAACTCCATTGAAATTTCACTCCAGAATCACACAGTTCGTTACTTCATTCTATAGAAGTAAATAACTCCACTCATCCACAACTCTTACATCGTCGTTGTTGCTTTTGCTATTTCGGGTCTAATTACATCGGTAGGCAGCTTAGTTATCAAAGAAACTATTAATAAGATGAAATACATTAAACCCCCCATAAATTTAGTTCAATTACTCATGGGGGCTGTGTTTTTTCACATTCGAAAAACAATATAGCATCTACCATTCAATATATGAACAACTAACAACCCAAATTTGTTAACTGATTAAAAATAAAACCTACAATATTCCATTAAAATGTACCACTTCAGAATCACACAGTTCACAAAATTCACTCAAAAGAACTAAAATAAGTTGAGCACAATCAAACCCTAATCTCTACATGACTTCAACACAAAAACCCAGTAGAGTACACAATCGGAAGCGAATGATCGGACAAAAAAAATAAAAATCGAAATCGATAGCTCACCGGCCTGAGCTGGAGGGAGAGGCTTGGTGGGCAATTTCGCGGGCTTGTGCAGCTGAGGCTGTTGACCCTTGGGTTCGGCGGGAGCGATCTTCTGCTGCCGAGCAGCGACCAACTGCGAGAGGTCATCGTTATCGGCATCGCCCAACAAATCGAACGGGTTCGCGGACGCCATTTCTGGGCTCACCGACCAATGTAAACCCTAAATTTGTGAGATTTAACACACAACCAAACCCTAATTCGATTTTGCATCCATCGTCGAACAGATCAGCACAATAAACCACTAGCGGGACTCAGCGAATCTAGAGAGAGAAGGAAGAAACGTTGGTTTCATTAAACCCTAGCCGCAATGAAGAAATGGACTAGAGAGGGAGATGGGGATTAAAATCTGATTTTACTGTTTTATAGCGAAGGTTTACGATGATTTTAATACATCTATGTATATATATATATATATATACGAGTGAATGGCGCAAAACCCGAATGGTTTGAAAATTGTGCAGAAACCCCCCTAAAGTTCATTTTGCGCATATAAGCTCTATTATTATTTCAAAAGTGTGCAGATTGACCCCCAATGACAAAATTTTGTTCAATTTTTTACTTTCAAATGCCATCATTTCTTCCCAAATACCAAAAATACATTTATTCCCTTAATAAAATATTTTTTTTACATAAATAATTACTCCCTCCGTCCAACTTTAATTGTCCACTATTGAAAAGTCAACATTTTTTTTGACATTGTTATCTTTTCTATTTTGCCCTTGATAATGTAGTATAATTGTGGTTTTTAGTGGGGTTCATTGTTTTTTGAAGTTAATGAAGAGAGATAATTTGAGAAAGTATATGATAATATTGTACTGAAATTCGAAAATGAACAAGTAAAGTAAGTAAAGTGGACAACTAAAAATGAACGGAGAGAGTACTTTTAAAATTAAGTTAATAATAAATAATTATATATAGGGTTTACTTCAAGAACCCCTGTGTTATTCAATTTAATCAAATAACCTCCACTATGTCCATTTTGCCCCCTATACTATCCAATTTCACCACTATGCCCCATTCTCCTCACATTTTGAGTCAAAATGTCTAAATTACCCTCCTTTAATAGTATAAGGGGATTTAGTGAAATCAACCCTTAAAAAAATTATTTTTCGAAAATAAATTATATTTTTCGTAAAAACTACAATTTTCAAAAAATATGATTTTTTTTACGAAAAAATATATATTATGTTCCAAAATATGAATTTTTTTTGCGAAAAAGTATATATTATGTTCCAAAATATGATTTTTTTTCCGAAAAATAATTTTTTTGCAAAAAAGTATATATTATGTTTCAAAATATGATTTTTTTTCCGAAAAATATATATTATGTTCCAAAATATGAATTTTTTTCGAAAAATATTTTTTTTGCAAAAAATATATATTATGTTCCAAAATATGATTTTTTTACGAAAAATAATATTTTTGCAAAAATATATATTATTTTTTCTTAAATAATTCATATTTTGGAAAATAATATACTCCCTTCGAAAAATATATATATTTTTTTGAATTTATAATTTTTGCGAAAAATATAATTGATTTTCAAAAAATAAATTTTTTAAATAGTTGATTTCACTAAACCCCCTTATAGTATTGGGGGTAGTTTAGGTATTTTGACTCAAAATATGAGGTGAGGGGGCATAATGATGAAATTGAATAGTATAGGGGGCAAAGTGGACACAGTGGAAGTTAGTGATTAAACTGAATAGTATAGGGGGCTTCTTAAAATTAACTCTTATATATATATAACCAAAGGACTATATATATATATGTATATATTATTTTAATATTAACTCTTACAGTGGACACAGTGTGAATTTCTTACCATTTAATTGTTTTATATATATATATGTATATATTATTTTAATAGTTAGAGACTTTGTTGTATTTGTTGAAAAAATAAATTATTTATATAAATAAAATATAATTTTAAAAGTAGAAAAATAAATGAATGGATATTGTCCGAAATATTTTTTTTGTTAACTTTAAAAATCTATTTCAAACATTATCTGAAATTTTAATGTTCAAAATATGTTAGATTTTTTTTTCGTTTATAATTTACTTTTTAAGTATAATTATTTAAAGAATTTTAACAAGATTAACAAGTAACTTCTCGCTTTTATCACAAATGAATTTGATCGGATTATTCAAATGACATTATTCATATTTTTTATTATTTTAATTAAATTTTCCTTATGTAATAGTAATTATAAATAATAATAATAACTTATCTACACAATAAAAATAAAAGGCAGAGTGGTACAAGCAAGGGCGGAGCTAGGAAAATTATCTATGTGGGGGCATGTAATTTTTTATAAGTTTATTAGTAACATTTATATTTTTCTAAGTTACCAAAGAATTGTTTTTAAAACTTTTGGAAGAGACAATGCTATTTTTTATAAATTTATTGGTAAAATTATATTTTTTAGGCTAGCAAAATAATTTTTTTAAAATTTGGAGGGGCTATATGCAATTTTTATAGACATATTTATAATATATATTTTTTGGGGCTAAAAAACAAATTTGAAAAAATTTAGGGATAGACTGGCTCCGCCTGGTACAAGATTGAAATGTCTTTTGAGGGTAAGATGGTAATTTGACATTTAAAAGGGATTAGAGGAGGCTATTTACAGTAATTGTATAGTGTAGGGGAATTTAGAAATTATGAGAGAATTTAATGCACATTTTTCAAACCATAAGAGAATTTTGCACCATTCACCTACATATATATATATATGTATGTATATAGTATACGGTAGAGTACACAAATCCAAACTTACAATTAAAGCTAAATTACAATTTAGTGCAATAAATTCTTTAAACTATCACATTTTCTTGTAAAATATTTTAGTGCATTCAATTAGTTTCAAGGGGTGTCACTGTAAATAATTATTTTTTATTTTCATTTTCTTGTTTATAAGACCATAGTACTCTTACTTATTAAGTTGTTTTTAATGTTTTTCTTTATATATATATATATGAACATACGCCAAAAAGAATTGAAACTAATTGAACACTTATTCTCTAAAATATTTACGGAATTACTTACTATTTTTTTATATTGTGTAAAAGAAATGGTGTTCCGCATATGTATTCCGTGGTTCAATTAAAAATTTACATGTGCAAATTTTGAAAGCATTTTCATAAGTTTCACAAAAAAAGAATAATCATAAATTTGTTTGGTTTTTAAAATTTAAGAAAAAATAAAATTATTACGAGACTTAAAATTTTAGGACAAATATAAATTCTTAGTTGGACCACAAGGAATCTATTAAAATATATTAGGACTTGGTTTGTATTTCTGAAAATAATAATATTTTTTTTAAATCGAAAATCAGAAAATAATTGATTGGTTGAATTTTCTGAAAACAGTTTTCAAAAAATTTAGTTATAAAAGTGTCTGTTTTCAGAAAATTCAGTTATAAAAGTGTCTGTTTTCAGATAACTCTTTTTTATTATTCTCAAAAAACAGTTTTCAGAATTTTTAAAAATAGTTTTCAGAGATACATATAAAGCAGACCCTTATATTGCCCTTTACTTTCGAGGCGAGTGTCCAGGGGTGTTAAACAACTTTCCACCATTCTGCTTGCATGCTCCAATCTTGTTTATTTACTATCAACAACGAGACTCTCAGGAACCAATGACCTTATGGTCTAATGGTATTTTCATTCATTTTCAAATTAGGGGGGGGGGGGGGGTTCGAGCCCTATAGGGCTTAGGGATGACAATAATACCTTCCCCGGCAAGGAACCGTCCCACCCTCGCCCCAATTAGTATGGATTTGGGGAACCAATTACATAAATGAGGGCGGTTATGGGGACAAAAAAATCCCCCCGCCGGATTTGGGGAACTCCTACCCCGCCCCATCCCGTGATATTGCCCTGCCCCAATTGTATAATTACCAATGTTACCCTTCTATATATCATATATTACAAAACTACCATATATTTAAATACTCATTTAGTAAAGTTGAAAACATACCTATTCCCACTCATTCTCACACTCACTCTCATTCACAATCAGACTATCTCTCTCTCACACACACCCACACGATTGCTCACAGCTTGTGTTCGTCCCATCCCCACCTCCGGTCGCCAGCGTCGCTCTTTTTTCTACACCGCCGGTCGCCATCGCCGGTCCCCACTCCCCACTATGGTCGCTTATCTCTCTCTTAATTCTAGGGTCTCTAGAAGTAGATTTTTATGTATATCTATATATATAAACATGTATTGATATTTGATATGTTGTTTAATATGCTTTTGTCATATTTGATTTTGATTTCATATTGATGTATTATTTTCTTGGTTTGAATTTTAAATGCCAATTTCATTTGTGTTTTGCCAATTTGGCTGTTATGGACTTTTGTTGTTATTTGTGGAAAAAAAAAATTTGCAGGCGGGGCACGGGGAGGGGCGAAAAGCAAAAAAAACATTAACGGGGGCGGGCGGTTATGGGTAGAGCAGGTAAAATGAGACACGACACGAACACGTCATGAATTAAAAGGGTTAGAGTTGACCATAAAAGGGTTGAAGCTGTATATGGGTCAACCTAAACACGACACGAGAATATAAGGATCGACCAAACACGACACGTTTGACACGATTATATTTATATTTTTTTCTTTTCTCTAATTGGTCATTAGTTGAAATATATCATTAAATTATTATTAGATTGTGTCAAATTCAATTAAATTTTGCTGATAATAGGTTAAATAGTTCATTTTGTGTTGGATTGTGTCAAATTTAATTTAATATATTATAATAAATAGGCTAAATGGATTACATGTGTCGACACGTGGGTCGACAAGGATAACCTGTTGGCTGGGTTATGGTTGAGCATATTTGACACTTATATTAACCAGGTCTTTTTCAATATGATACGATCTCAACCCAACACGAACACGAACACGACCCACCGACACGAATTGTCAGTCCTAGTTATGGGGGTGTAAATTAAAATCAAGTTTGGGGAGGGAATCCCTGTCCCATTGTCATTCCTAATATGACTCATATGGGGATGTGTGAGTTTCTTAATATTAAAAAAAAAAAAAAAAAAAAAACTACTCTCGGGAATATAGAAATCTTTGAAGGCCCGACATTCTATGGGGAGATTCAACAACACGTCCATAGGCCCTACAATAGTAAGTATTTTTTGTCTTTTCACAAAAAAAAAACCAAAAATTTCCTATCAAAACTATCTGATTTATTCATGTAGGGTGCGTTTGGATAACCTGTTTTTTGTATTTGTTTTCTGTCTTCAAATATAAAAACTGTTTTTGTATTTGTCTTTGTTTTTTTCAGCAAAAAACTAAAAACAAAAAAGCGTTTGGATGAAAATTTGCATTGAAAAATAAAATGGTATTGGTGGGCGGCGGTGGTGGTCGGCGGTGACCGGTGGCGGCGGGGGGCGGTGGTGGTGGGTGACTAGCTGCGGGCGGAGGCGGCCGGCGACGGTGGGGCCCGACGGCGGCCGACGTCGGCGACCGGTGGCGGGAGTGGTGGTGGTTGGTGGCGGAGGTGATACTCTAAACAGTGAAAAAACTCAAAAAACAATTAAAAGTTGTATTTGGTGTTTTTACCACTTTTACACACTATTCACAGTAAACAGTTTTCTTGGGAAAAAAAAAGTGAACAGTAAACGCGTTTGCCAAACGTGTTTTTTTTTTTTGAACTCGGTGAACAGTAAAAAAACAAAAATTGTTTTTCCGTATCCAAACGGGGCCGTAGATTTATATAGCTCTCAACTTCCACATTATTTCGTACAACTATTTCATAAGAGAATTGTAGTTAAGGTACTTGTTGGGGGTCGTGTTCGTGTTGGGTTGAAATGAGTCGTATTGAAAAAGACCTGATTAATATTCGTGTCAAATATGTTCAATCCTAATCCAACTCATTTATTAAACAGGTTACCTATGTCGACTCATGTAATTTGTTTAACCTATTTATTATAATATATTAAATTAAATTTGAAACAATTCAACACGAAACGATCTATTTAACTTACTTATTGATATATTTCAATCCATAACCAATTAGATAAGAGAAATATATATATATATATATATATATATATATATATATATATATATATATAATCGTGTCAAACAGGTTATTCAGATTACTCGGATTTTACCTTAACCCGACAAGGCCGACACTAATATTCTCGTATCGTGTTCGGATCGACCCTTATACAACTTCAACCCTTTTATGATTAACCTTAATCATTTTAATTTATATCGTGTTACCGTGACTCCTTTTTGCACCTCTAGGTACTTGTAGCTACTTCATCTACTCAAGAGAAGAGAAGTTTTTCAACTGGACAAAAAGAACCAATAACATTTGTTGCACAACATGCTTAATGACTACCACCCCAATCAGAGCCCCACCATTGAACATATTTAAAGTTTTTTTTATTTTTATTCATTTATTTATTTAAAAAAACGAGTTACTAATTTGGAGAGCCTTGTGAAAAAATTGACAAATCGAACAAGTTCATAGTTCTAGCTTATAAAAAGAAGGTAATTTGCAACGAGACTCCCTGATGTTTGGGTCAATTTGCATCCAAATATTAGTCAATGTAATTTTGGACAATGACAATTCCCGAGCAATGAAATAATAAGAATACCCTTAGTTCTTTAGCTTATTTCATGAGACAAAGATTTGGCATAAGAAATGACGCTCCTACCCCGACACCAAAACCTTATCACCCCACTACCACCCACCTTCTCACTTCTCACTTCACACTCCCACACCCGCCCTTTTTCTAGAAAACTCCATGATGGCTAGGTTTGATCTTTCTTCATTTTCTCTAATCTTCATCCGACCATGCAAGTAACACTGTAGCAGGCTTTGTTTGGTTGGTCTCATATTCAATCATGATGGGGTTTTCGTGTTCTTTGTCTGAAAATTCCATGGATTCTTGGGTTTAATGTTTGTTCGGTCTCATATTCATCTTGTACCTTCACAAATAGTTGGGTTTTCATCTTCGTCCATGTGATTTTGTTGGGTTCTGATCTTGTGGGTTTCCACAGATCATGGCCGATTTGAGTTCGGTTTGCTTCGTTGTTATCTAGCGGGCACTGATTTGATCACACCTTGTAAGTATGAACCGGTTTCTCTTGATTTCAAACTTTTTTTTTCATAGTTTGATTTATATTCTTGTGTATTTTTGTAGGTCGGTTTGATCTGATCTCACATTGTAAGTATGAACCGATTTCTCTCTGTATTACATGAAGATTTGTTAGTGTTTTATGTGTCTTAAGGTTGGTTATTGTTCAATTTATGATTGCATGTGTTATTACTTGACAAGATTTGTGGTTTTTTTTGAAACTATAGTGTTGATTTGTATGATTAGGATTTATTAGGGTTGTATATTTCCTTGCATGTTGTCTCAGTTTGGGAAATTTGGGGATTTATGAAATTAGGGTTGAATATAAGCTTGCATGTGTTCTCTATATGGGGATTTATTAAATTAGCTTGGGTCGAATATTTGATTGCATGTGTTCTCTGTTTGTGAAATTTGGGGATTTAGGAAATTAGGGTGCTTGCATGTGTGTTCTCAGTTTGTAAGATTTGAGGATTTATCAAATTCGGGTTGAAAATTTCATTGCATGTGCTATCAGTTGATCAAATTTGGGTGTCTCTCAAATTGCATGTTGATTCACATAAACTTAGTATTTAAATGTCATTTTTAGGGATTTATTAAGTTATTAATATTCTTTAATTGGTGAATCATTTATCCTAAACCCTAAATTATCCTAATTTTTCATGAATAACTTGTTAATTTAGAGAAATTAAGTTATTCATTTACTTAACTTAGTCAATTAAACCGTAAATCCCAAAATTACACTAAACCCTAAATTACTCTTAACCCTGAATTAACTTAAACCTTAAATTTTCCTGCATAGGGTTATGAACTCAGATACAAATATGGATTATTTAAACAACTAATTACAAAAGATGGTCGAGAAGAAGTTGTTGAAAATTGGCTTGAAGAATGTTTCTTTATCTGTTCATTTAAGCCAGATCTTGTTAATTTGCATTAAAAAAAGGTGGTCATCTCAAGAGGACTACTACGGAACACGCACTTCTCCTCCGGAATCTATCCAAAATGGAGCAATCTATTTTGGGTGAGGACCCTCTTCTGAGCCACTAACCACACTTCTCTTGTCTGTGTATTATTAGGGTGGAACAATTGGGGTTTTTTAAATTGCATTTGGTATAAGTTTATTGAAATTGGGGAAATGGAAAATTGCATGTGTTTGATTCAATTTGGGAATTTCTGAAATTGCATGTGCTTGATTAATTTAGTTGATTAAGTGGTTAGTTTAGGAATTAATTAAGACATTATCACTTTTACACTGACACCACTTCTTTCACATTCAACTCTGTCCTATGCAATTACATTAATTCTCACTCATTCGACAATTTTTAATGTATTTTATTGAAAAATATAATTTGTTTTTACTTATCAATTTTGTAGGTCTCTCAGGCATGGTGGTTGCACAAATACATCTCCTTGGGCACAGTGGTAACATCAAGAAAGTGTGGGAGTTTATCTGAAATGGTAGTCTTAGATTTCTTGCAATTTGTATGCTCTAGCGTGTGGCAGTTTATAGTGTTGTATAGTGGTGTGTGTGTTATAATATGTGTTATCATTTGGTACAGAAACAGTGTCAATGTACAGTGTCATTTTGTCTTTCTGTAATCGTTACATTTTTTTTCTAGCCGATGGAATTTGATACACGTATGTGTAAATTTCTATTCCTGATGCCATGTAAGTTTGAAATCTATTTCTTTGGCGCCATTTGGAGTGATTACAGGGGTAGTTTGGTCATGGTAATATGCAAAAATGGGTTTCAGTCACCTTTCTCACTAAAGCAGGGTATATTTGTCCATTCATAGGGTCACAAGCCCCTCTAGGGGGTATTATTGCAACAAAAATCAAACCTCAGGAGGAGTTGTTGGGAGTGCACTTGCCTTCACCATCGTCCAAGTGCAATTGACTAATACCTAAGGGGGTGTCAGTGCAAATTAAGAAAATCATAGAACTCCTGTAATTATTTGCACATATTTCACAGTACAAACATTTAAATAATACACAAGTACACAGAAGCTGCTCCAGATCCATAATATATCCTCAGGAGGAACAAATTTCCGTTATATTACTCCCAATATTGCAAATAATGAACAATTTCCATGGCATTTCTATTACAAAAAATTATATCTCGCAGAAAAGAGAAATTGCTACAAAATTAATTAGAGGCCAAAAATTATCTACAAGCTTGGGAAATAAAAATGTCAGTTTTACAACATACTACAAAGATTACACCACCTTGTTGCTTTTTACGTTTCCGCATTTATCACTCTCTCTTGTAAAATAAGAGCCGCAATTACCTGTAAACTGAAAAAAAGAAGAAGAAAAAAAAAGCAAAAAAAAAAAAGAAAAAGAAAAAGAAAAACCTAGAATCCTGGCAAAACTGAGAGGTCTGCTATCCCTTTAGGAAGTTCTGCAATTTTCCCTAGTAGTGCAAGCCTGTTCCTTCTGACTTTTTCTTCCTCCTTCACAAGGTTCACATAGAAAGAAAATTGTTGAATGTAGGCATACATTAATATACTTGTTGGAATTTTACAATGATTTCATATATAGAAAGAAGGGAAATAGCTGGCAAAACTTATGCTACATTCAGTAGAGAGGAAGGAAAGAAGAGGGATCAAGGGAAACTAGAAAGGATGGAAAATTTTCATTTGTTCAGCAGGGAAGCGACAAGGAGGGAAAGGATACTAGGATTCACAATTTTTCATCCACCTATATATAGACGGAAGTAATGATGGAAAATAAGCAAGTATGGTATGATAATTCTAAATTACAATATTGACGGTGGCCAGTCCTTTGAATCAGGGGTTGGATATTTTGCCATTCCGAGACGACGAGGTCAATGATTGGCTGAGAGAGAATATTTGTCCAGTCGAGTGGTCTTTTGGGTGTCTCCAAAGATGATAATGAGGAGTGGGATGTCATGCTATTACAGTCCTTGGTGGAAGAGAAGGAGCTCTCAGGGGGTCCAGGAAGAAGGCTTGTGTCGTGCATCAAGAAGAAAACAGTTTGGAAAGGGAAAAGGGAGATGCGGAACCTAATTTCCGAGATTAACCATGAAGGTAGGAGTGGGGGGTGAAGGACTGGAGTGATGTGAGGGGTCGAGGGAGGAAGAAGACAGGGGATTTGGACTGTTTGCTTGTGAAATTACGAATTATTTTGTGGGATGTTTGGGGTCAAAATCGCCCAAACAAGAGGAAAGTGGTTAAGTAGCTTTGAAGAAGTAGAATGCACAAGTTGTATGTAGTCAAGCAACTAGGAGGAGTAGATGACTGAGAGGGTGGTTAAGAGTTTGTGGAGGAATCCCTTTATTGAGTGGCGGATGTTGGTTGCGATTGGTTCGGCTAGGGGTATTCCTGTTATGTGGGATGTGTGGTATGGCCAATTCTCATTTAGGTACAGAGTTAACATGGTCTAGTGGTGGGACTCCTCCATCCCTTTCTCGTTTGGACAAATTTATGAATTCTGAGGATTGGGAGAAGAGAATCCTGAATATTCCCGAATATTCTCATTTAGGTACAGAGTTCAGATGGCTTTGGCTCGACTCACATCCGATCGTACTCCCTTGACTCTCGATTGTGGTGGTCTTCCTTCGCAGGGCTCTCCTTTTCAGTTTGAGAATGTGTCTTAAAAAGGATGATTTTCAGGTGTAGTGAGGGTTTGGTGGGGGGAGGC
The DNA here is from genome assembly GCA_963922005.1 of Cornus suecica. Classification (NCBI taxonomy): domain Eukaryota; kingdom Viridiplantae; phylum Streptophyta; class Magnoliopsida; order Cornales; family Cornaceae; genus Cornus; species Cornus suecica. The sequence goes on along the minus strand of OY998240.1, from coordinate 19,051,909 downwards.
GGCTGTAGTGGGTCCCAACTTTGGTCTAGCGGACAAATTGAGGCTTCTAAGTAGGGAGTATGTGCGCTGAGGGGTTGCTCTTTCCTATCAGAGACTCTTCTCTAAGACTTGTTGTTGGAGGCTGCGCCTTGGTAGTCTCCTTTTTCACTCGACTTTTGGAGAGTATCAGGATGGGTTGGAGGCTCCTTTCTTGAAAAGGAAATCCTGTTGGTGCCTGAAGGTTGTAATGGGGACAAGGCGCTCGGACCTAATGGCTTTACCATGAGTTTTCTTCTTTAAAGTTGGGGAGACCTTCAGGGAGGAGGTGATGGGCACTTTTCACTACTTCCATTCTAATGAGAGGTTTGAGAGATCCCTGAATGCTTCTTTCTTCTACATTATCCCCAATGGTACGTTTGATTTCAGGCCTACCAGTTTGGTGGGTTGTATCAATTTTGAAAAAGGGAAAAAATACTATCATTGGGGGAGCATCAGATCCTGGATTCCTTGCTCTTGCCAGCTAGTGTGTGGACGATAGGCTTTTTAGTGCCTGTTTGGTAGGAGTTCGTGCCAAATATATGGTTTTGGGCTGAAATTCGTGGCCCAACCCATGTTTGGTAATCTTGGTGTTAGTGCAACAGTGTCAAACCATTGGTACCAAATGCCCCATTTTTCACACCATCTCAATAGATGGTTTTGTGTGGTTTGGTTTTGTTTTCTCACACCAAAACCATTATTTAACCCAAATCAATTCAATATAGTGTACCATTGTTTAACCAAAACCAATTCATTTATAATATTATATATATATATAAATTCGAAAAATAAAATATTTATGAAAAAATAAAATATTTCAAAAAAATCAAACGAAAAAATATATTTTGTAAAAAATAAAATATTTCGGGAAAACAAATATTTCTGGAAAAAATAAAATATAATAAAAATATATTTATTATTTATTAAAAAATATACAAATTATATGTATTTTTACTGAAATATTTTATTTTTTTGAAATATCTTATATAAAATATTTTATCTATAAATATTTTGAAAAAATAAAATATTTATGAAAAATTAAATATTTCAAAAAAATTAAATATTTATATATTTTATTTTTTAAAACATATATATTTACAAAATGTTATTTTAAATAAATAAAATGTCAAACTATTCCAAGTTACCAAATATGATTGGTTTCAGAATTTTAGCCCATATACTAACTCCACCAAACATGATTTGGTTTTTTAGCTTTACTTTTTCTCACACCAAAACCATCTGCACCAAACATGGTTTCAGTTCAAAATAAAACCACACAAAACACAACCCAACCCAACCCAAACCCAAACCAAAAACCAACACCGTACCGCACCGGTTGCCAAACAGGCACTTAGTGTCCTTGTTAAGCTCGATGTTGAGAAGGCTTATAATCATGTTACCTAGAGCTTTCTTTTTTACTTGTTGGAGAGGATGGGGTTCAGAGCGAGGTGGTCTCGGTGGATTGAGATCTATATTTGATCATCTGCTACATTATTGGTTCTGGTGAGCGATTCCGTTTTAGGAATTTTCAATAGTACTTATGGACTTTGCTAGGGGGATCCTCGTTTCCCGTCATTGTTCGTCATTGTGATGGGAATTTATCAGGGCTTCTGAGTCGGCAGTGATTCTATGTAGGCGAAGGACATCCCTTATCTTCAGTGCCCTGATGATACTCTAATTTTTTGTGATGTCGATGTGCCCCAACTTTGTTACTTGAGGTGATTCTGATTTGCATTAGGCATTGTTAGGATTGAAAGTCAATACTAAGAAAAGTGATTGATTCCAGTTCGGGAGGTGGCAGACACCTCTACTTATTTAAGGTGTGGTGTCAGTCACTTTTTGATTACTTATTTAGGGTTCACTTTGGACATGTGTGGTACTGTTAGGTGTTGGGGTCCTCTGGTGGAGAGGGTCGAGAGCAGATTGGCTGGGTGGAAAGGTCTGTTTTTCTCGAAGGCGGGAGGTTCACTCCGATAAAGTGTACTCTTTCTAGATTGCCGACTTATTATCTGTCATTGCTTCAGATGCCCTCTTAGGTAGCTAGGAATATTGAGAGATTGGAGACACTTATCTTGTGGAGAGGTTCAAGAGATGAGTTCAAGTTTCCTTTTGTTGCTTAAGAGAAGGTTAGGAGGTTGAAGCCCTTCAACAGGGCTACGGAGATTCGGGGTTGAGAGTTAGAGGTTATGGATGAGAGTCATTGTCGCCCCATTTGGTGAGGATGGGGGGGGGGGGGGGGGGGGATGTTCTCGGGATGCGAGGGTTAAGGGTTGTGTGGGGGATGGGGTGGCATATCACAGAGGGGTTGCAATGAGTTTGCCTTGGTGTTTCTTTCCTTATTTTCAAGCAGTGTTGCATCCCTAGGGTGTTTCCGAGCATTCCCCGTTCACTATCAAGATTGTCAATCCCCCTAAAAGAAAGAACACACCTTTCAAATTCTTTGATTTTTTGGTTGTTGACATTATTTGCCATTGTTCATGATCGATAATCCTTGGTAGCCCATTGTTATCACCCAGATAATGCAAAGTTTTTCTGAAATGTGTTCTTTAAGAGCTGGATGATGTATGCAATCATCTTGAGTTGCTGTATCGACTGAGATTTGAGAGAGGAGTGTCGGATTCCATAGTCTGGCCTCTGTCCTCGCCTCGGAGACTCGAGGTTTCCTCCATGTTCTGATGTTATATGGGTAATATTTCTCAGGAATTTCCTTGGAAAACGGTTTGGCGTTCCAGAGCTCCTCGGAAGGGCCTTCTTCTTTGCATGGATTGTGATTTGTGGCAAAATTCTTACGGGACAACCTGAAGTGGACGAATATTATTAAGGTTTGTTGTTTAGAATAAGCCGTTATCTTTCAAGGTAGAGAGACTTTGAATTTATACTGATAAATTAGGTTACACAAAAAAAGAGATCCTATTAGGCTTACTACAAACGTGGCCCAAGAGGCCACACACCTCCACTAACACTCCCCCTCAAGCTGGAGCATAAATATTAATCGTGCCCAGCTTGTTACAAATATTTTCAACTCTAGTTCCTGGATGAGATTTAGTAAATACATCAGCAAACTGATCCCCAGTTTTCACATGCTTCAATAAAATATCTCCATACTGTAACTTTTCTCTGATAAACAGACAGTCCACCTCAATATGTTTAGAGCACTCATGAAATACAGGATTGGTCACAATATGTACTGCTGCTTGATTATCACACCACAACTGAGAAGACTCTGAAAAAGGATAACCAAGTTCGTGGATAGTTGGCGCAAAAAGTCATATCACTAGCCACATGCGTCAGTGTTCGATACTCTGATTCAGCACTTTAACGGGTCACTACATTTTGCTTCTTACTTTTCCATGACACCAGATTACCACCTACAAATACACAATATCCAGAGGTGGATTTCCTATCACAAGGAGATCCTACTCAATCAACATCGGAGAATCCCTCAACTCGCATATGACCGTGATTACTGTAGAGTAATCCACGATTCGGGGTTCCTTTAATATATCTCAAGATATGTGTCACATCATCCCAATGTGAAGTCCGAGGATTAGACATGAATTGACTCACCACACTCACAGAGAAAGCAATATCTGGACGAGTCACTGCAAGATAATTGAGTTTCCCTACTAGACGCCGATACAGATCTGGTTTAGGGAACTCATCACCATCCTCCATAGATAACCTGACCCCTGGAGTAATTGGAGTATCGCTTGGTTTAACATTCATCATTCTTGTATCCCGTAGAAGATCTAGAGCATATTTTTGCTGGCAAAGATATATCCCACGTTTGCATCTAGCCACCTCAATACCCAAGAAATAGCGCAGATGACCTAGATCTTTAGTTTGGAATCGACTCTAGAGAAATATTTTCAACGAAGAAATACCTGTATCATCGCTCCTTGTAATGACAATATCATCCACATAGACAACCAGAAAGATAGAATGATCTTTGCCCGCTCTCTGAAGACCAAATTCCAATACAACTTCGCTAAAGCGCCCAAACCAAGCCAGTGCAGACAGTTTCAGGCAAAAAAGATGTTTTTTCAGACGACAAACAAGCCCAGACTCCCCCTGAGCAACAAACCCGGGAGGTTGCTCCAAATAGACTTCCTCCTGAAGATCACCATAGAGGAAGGCATTCTTGACATCCAACTGATGTAATGGTCAATCAGAGGTACCAACAAGAGAAATAAGAAGACGAATAGAAGCCAATTTAGCAATAGGCGAGAACGTATCGGTGTAATCAACACCATAAGTCAGAGCATAACCTTTGGAAACTAAACGAGCCTTGAGACGAGTTACAATCCCATATGGATTCATCTGAATGGCATAAACCCACTTGGACCCAATAGGTTTCTTGCCAAAAGCCCAAGGAACCAAATCCCATGTCCTCTTTCATAATAGTCAACCGTGCTGGAGAAGAAATAGCCTCTGAGAGATTCCGAGGAACATATATAGAATCCAGGGCAGAGATAAAGGTCTGCAATGATTGTGAGACACCTGCATAAGAAACAATAACAGAAACATGATAATTGGCACAACCACGTTTACCCTTTCGGAGAGCAATAGGAACATCCAAGTCTGAATCTGAAGCAGGTGTGGGAGGATCTGAAGACGGGAGACCAGATGTAGCAGGAGCCGGCTTAGGAGCATTTACGGAAGAAGAAATAAACATCCGACGCGGTCCACGAACATATATCTAGAGGGGAGGAGCGGACGGGATAGAAGTGACCCGAACAAGTCATCCACCATAAAGTGATCAAGAGATGGAGAGAAAGGTGGGACAACGGACGACGCAGAGGAGGAGAAGGGGGAGATGACTCGTGGAAAACAACATCAACAAACACAAGAAACCGCCCCAATTCTGGTGAAAAGCACCGATACCTTTTCTGTGTACGAGAATAACCAAGAAAGATACACTGCAAAGATTTCGGATCCAGTTTGGTAAGATGAAGCCTGATATCACGAACATAACAGGTGCAGCCAAATATATGCAGAGGGAGAGGGTGAAGAGGGTCTTTAGGGAATAAGACCCGGTGAGTAATTTCGCTCTGAAGAACCGATGATGCATCCGGTTAATTATATATGTAGATATCAATTCCACCTCACCCCAAAACATCTTTGGAACCTGCATATGAAACATAAGAGCTCGAGCAATTTCCATCAAATGTCTATTCTTTCGTTTAACAACACCATTTTGTTGAGGGGTATCCGGACATGAGGACTGGTGAATAATACTATTCTGAGTTATAAATGACACAAGGGGAGAATAAAAGTACTTACGAGCATTATCACTACGTAGGAACATAAACAGAAAATTGATTCTTGATTTCAGCATAGAAAGCATAAAAGATAGAAAATATTTTGGAACGAGATTTTATTAAATATAATCATGTCATCTGTGAAAAATCATCCACAAACGTAACAAAATACCGAAAACCAGACTTGGACTGGACCAGACAAGGTCCCTAGACATCAAAATGGACTAACTCGAAAGGAGCACATGCTTGTTTATTAACCCTAGACACATACGACACCTTGTGGTGTTTAGCTTAGCAAACTGACAAGACTCGCAAAATAATTCAGACAAAGACTGAATTCCAGGACACAAACGCTTCAGGCTTGAGAAAGTAGGATGACCAAGTCAATAGTGAAGAACAAGAGGTGTAGAGGATAGATTGGAACAGGCCATGGATGTTGGTTTTTCATCCAGCACGTAGAGCCCTCCTGATGTGCGACAACCCCTATCAATAGTCTTGTTCTTCAACAGAAATTCACAAGAAGCACCATAGAAAATACACGACAATTCAGTTGTCTAGTAAGGACACTAACATATAGTAAATTGAATGGAAGTGCAGGTAAATGTAACACATGATAAAGTGATATTGGAGGTGGGTGTAGCCGTCCCAATCCCCGAACTGGTACATAAGAGCCATCAACGATTGTAGATACAAAATTTGCACAACACAAAAAAGATCCCTTCTCATTACTCTTCATTGGATTATATACCTTTTCCCTATGAGCTTTTGGCCCATTAGGGCAACATTTCCTATTTTGGACTTTTCTTTCTTACTTTACACGTCAGCTATTTTATGCCTATTTTATGACATTATCTTGAGCTACAAATCTATTATAGAATCTTCAAGTTGCTTCAAGTGTGTTCTTCGAGTCGGGTTACAAGATGGATATGGTGGTCGAGTCCCGGAACGGAGCACAAGGCTGACGTACTGGTCGGGCTATGGTGTAGGTACAGGATCCGGGCCATGATCCCGGATCATTATCTCGGGCTTTCCGGAGTCGATCTGGTCGAGACCCACTTTTGAATGGGCTGGGAAAACTTTCATGTACACAGGCCCTCTTTTAGCTTATGGGCCTCTTTCGACAGGCCCATTAGGTGAAAGAATCTTAGGGCCCATCAAAAGCCCTCGAAGTGGCTACGGGACGCGTGTCGGATGACGCGGGGGCACATTGAATGCCGCAACCGTCGTAATCATTGCAATTTCGAACCTGTGGCTGAGATGACATCGATACGCGTGGAATGGGCCGGGTCGTGTCGGTCCGGTACCCTGACCCGGGTAGCTGAAGCGTCAAGTCAATATAACCTGCATATCCTTCTCACACGCCACACTTGCAACATTTTCAAATATTTTCAAATCGTTCTCCCTCAGCGTTCTCTCTGCCATATACTCCACCCTCCGCGTAACCTCAAATCCACTCCCAAACCCAAATAATCCACTGTTCGTCTCACTGATTTCGGCAAACTCCAGTGACCGTGGTCGGTTATTTTATTGTGTGGAGAGATTCGAGTCCTGCTGCAAAGTTTTGACCGGAAGCATCCTTCTCCGCCCGTTGATAGGGTTGCCGGATTCTGTAAATTACTCACCGGAGAAAAACACAAAGGGGGAAACTGCTGGGACCTCCTTTACCTTCTGTAAGTCATTCTTCTACCTTTCGTCAAATATGTCTGGGAGTGATGACACTAGGTCGGTTAGTGAACTGCAACTGACAGACACCGATCTGACCGTTACTGATCCCGAAGCCTCAGTTAGCACCCCGTCCGTTGAGATTACCCGGGTCGTTAGGTCTAGTCCACCAGAGGTTACTCAGGATGCAGGGGGTCGAGTCGTAGAGGGTGATGTCGGGACTAATCAGGATCAGGATGTTGAGGAAGAGGATAATTTCTGTACTGACCCTTTCCCCGCCAAATACAGGATAGACGCTCAACTGAAGAGCCTCGGGATTCCTGAAGGGGTTAGGGTTAGGCATTACCCTCGGGACGCAGATTTTAGGATCGGTCAGGGGCTAGAGGACGAAGAGATATTGCTTTCCTCATTCCACCTTGCCATACTGAAGTTTCCCATTCATCCCTTCTTCCTCTTTGCACTGACGACTTTGGGTCTGGCCCCCCTTCAAGTCGGTCCTAACTTTTATAGGATCCTGGCCATGATTTTACTGATTAATAAGGAATTGAACCTAGACTTAGGTTTGGCCGAGCTTCTGTTTTCGTACAAACTTCAAGAACAGAAGGATAATAGGGGTCGGTACAACCTAACCTCATATGTCAAGAGGAAGTTGTGTGACAATGTCCCGACCTCCAATAAGGGGTGGAAAGAAAGGATGATAATATTGAGTGGTCAGTGGAGACATCCCGACGCTATGAACATACCTGTCAACCATGTTTTCCAGCCAACCCGACTTCCCGAGTTTAAGAGTTTTCATACCCGAGCCTCTTGCCACTGCGAACTGTGCAATGATAAGTTGGGCATGCTAGTTATGGGTTTCCTGCAGGCTCCTCAGGAAAAAAAGGAGGTCGGCTACATAAGATCCTGATTTGAAATGTTGCGAGCCAGAGTATGGAGTCAGGATTTGAGGGATACCCAGAATTGCCTGACCAGATCTGTATTGCAGGAGCTTGCATCGGGAGAATCCGCACCGACGATAGCCTCGGGTTCTTCATCGACTAAATCGGGAGCGAAAAAACTTAAGAGAAAAATGTCTGGGGGCCAACAGAAGAGGAAAGCGGTCGTCATGCCTAAACTATCGATCAAGAGGGCCAGAAAGACCGACACTGGCTCTACCTCCTTTATCTGTGGGGTTGATGTCCCTCCAGTCCCAGGGAATCCTGCCAACAGTCAACCAGCTGGAGTGACTGGAGGCCCTGCTGGCACGCCCCCTCCTCCACCTCCGGCGGAGCATCCTCCGGTCACACCCCCGGCCCCGCCTTCTCATTAACCTCAAACGGGTACATTGAATGGGGTCGAGGTCGAGGGTGAGTGTGCTCTGGTCCCGAGCTCAGCGGGTTTGGACCAGAACCCGTCACGGACCAACCTTTCAGTCAGGCCCAGCTCTAGCCGAAATGTAGCATCGGGTGTTCCTGCCTCAGTGTCGGATACCCAGGACTTAGGCTCTAATGACGAGGATCAAGGTCAATCTCGACTTTCCAGGCTCCGCACTGCTATTTCCAAAAATGTCAGGAAACAAGATAATAGGGAGATAGAGAAAGCTGCCGAGAGTGGGGGAAAGGCTCCCCACAGTCCCCGGTTCAGGCTGGATACTAGGAAGGGTCATCCATATCTGTCTGTAGGGGACCAGACGATCGGGAACTCAGAAGCTCTGCGGGAGATGACCCTGGGGGTATGGACCCCAGCCGATAGGTTGGCTATGGGTCGGTACGACAGGATGAGCCTAGCTTTAAACGGTCCCGAGCTTGCGATGAGGGTAATGACTTCCTTATTCATTTTGTACTTCGCTTTTATTCCGCCCCTTATCTTTGTGCTAACATTCCTTTGTGGTGACATTCTTTTCTTTTCAGATGCTTCACGCTACTCAGGCGTACAACTGCAAGCTTGAGGACGATGCCCGGGTCATAACTGCCCTGAATCGGGATGTTCAAGTCCACAAGGCTGGATGTGCCAAGGCCCTGGAGCAGGTCAAGAAGGCTAATGATAAGATACAGTCCCTGACGTACAGGGCTGTCGCGGCTGAAGAAGGGCTTGCATCGGCCAAGGGGACGATCTCGGTGCTCGAGGGAAAGGCTCGGGAGGCTGAGCAGATGGCTAATCGAGAAGTACAGGCTCGGGAGGCCCTAGCTCTCCAAGTGCAGCCCCTAACCGAAGAGGTCAATAAGTTAAAGGCTTCGGGGCTGCGGTTGCTTGAGGAGAAGGTCGAGATCGAGAATGCATTGGGCGTGGAGAGGTCTCGGGTAGAGATGTGCCACAGGGGTGGTAAACAGATGATCTCCCGTTTTGAGCTGACCTGCAAGTACCGTTACGAGCAGGGTTGGAGGGAGTGCATAGAGGAACTTCAAAAGCCTGAAGATGAAAGGCATATCCCGACTATTGAGGAGCTGGACCTCAACATTGGAGTTGGGCCTCCGTATGACGATCTTGAGGCCGAACCCGACTATCTGACTTTTGGCGAGTTCCTTCAGGACGATCTACCTTCTCCGCCTTCTCGCTCTGGTATGGATGGACCTGGAACCACAGAAGAACAATCCCTCGGGAACAATCCCTCAAGTGGTAATGGGGATCCTCCTGTGGTGGAGTAGGGTTCCCTTTTTCTAGCGTTTGACCCTCGTTTTTTGTTTTATCTTGTGCTTGTAACAATTCAACAATGTCTTATTGTATCAGCCTTGGCCACCGGGGCCTTTTTAATATAAATGTGTTTGCTAATTCATATTTTGTTGGGAACATGTATGATCCAACGCTTCATCGATGTTGATAGAAATTAGGACATTGAATTGTAACTTTGGTAAGAATAACAATATCACCAGACAAAAATAGTCGGGGTTTTTTTTTATCCATAAAGAACGACAGAGGTCATGCTTGTGATGAAATCTAGGGCGTTTCACAGACTATTGGTGGGTCTTTGAATATCTCTTGGGCACTTTGGGCCCACGGAGAGGATTCAACACTTAGGTTTTGAAATTGATAGTTTGTAAAACCCGACCGCTGGTGGGTCTGTGAAGATCTCTCGGGCACTTTGGGCCCATGGAGAGGATTCAACACTTAGGTTTAGAAATTGTAGATAATCATGGAGACGATTTCGACCAGGGAAAAATGGAACTTTCATTGCAATCCTTTGGGCTCTAGTGGCCTCTCTTTACAACGGTCGAAACAAAGCATCTTTATGGGTAATACCTCTTTAGTCGGGATGCGTTCTGCGTGTTTGGTTCCCTTCTGTTATCTGAGTTCCTGAGCAGTCTGTAGGCCCCTCGACCAATCACCTCGGTGACGGTGTAGGGTCCTTCCCAAGGCTCCTGGAGCTTGCCCACGTGTCCAATATTTCGTCTAAGGACCATGTTCCTGACTTGGAATCCCCTTCTTTTTACTCTCTTGTTGAAATGATTCCTGACCCGTTGTTGGTAAGCTGCCAGTCTTATCCCGGCAGTTTCTCTCCTCTCTTCCAGCAGGTTGAGTTCGTGAGACAAGCGTTGATTGCTTGATCTTTCGTCCCAGGCCACTGATCTCAATGTCGGGACGACATACTCTGTCGGGATTACGGCCTCCGCCCCATATGCCATGGCGAAGGGTGTTTCACCGGTTGGTTGTCGGGGAGTGGTTCTATACGACCACAGTACCTCTAGTAATTTGTCCAACCATGCTCCTTTCGCCTTCTCAAGTTTCTTTGCCAGGGTGCTGAAGATTGAACGATTGGTCCTTTCTGCTTGCCCATTGGCTTGCGGGTACCCTACCGAGGAGGTATTCTGATTAATTCCATGCTCGGCCAGAAGTGACCTGACCGGTTCACAGTCTAAATTTGTGCCGTTGTCCATCATGATGGTCCTTGGCACCCCGAACCGGCAGATGATGTGATTCCATATGAACTTCACCACGTGGCTACCCTTTATAGAAGGATAGGCCTCGACTTCAACCCATTTGGTGAAATAGTCGGTAGCAAGGAGCACATGGGTCTTTGACCCGATGGCTTTTGGGAGAGGTCCGACTATATCCATTCCCCATCGGGCAAAAGGATATGGAACGATTGTCGGGTTCAAGAACTCCGGTGGTTGGAGTATAGCGTCACCGTGCATCTGACAGGCTTTGCATTTACGCACATATTCCTCTGTATCCTGGGACAAGTAAGGCCAAAAGTAACCCTGGGATAGGATTTTATGGGCGAGAGAACGGGCACCCGAGTGATTTCCACAAGCCCCAGCGTATATCTCCTGCATCACTGTTTCCGCCTCGGAAGGAGTTACGCATCTTAAATACGGACCCGAGAAAGATTTTCTATAGAGCTGTCCCTGGATGATAGAGTATCGGGCTGACTTCATTCTAATTTTCCTGGCCTCTGCCTTATCAGTTGGCAGCGTCCCGATACTGAGGTAATCGATGATGGGATCCATCCAGTTAGGATCTCGGGGTACTAGGCATATCAGCTCGTCGGGCCCTCGAATACTCGGTATAGCGATGAAGTCGGTCAATACTACTCGGGTCATATCCTCGCCAGCAGCAGATGCCTGATTAACTAAGTGGTCGGCGGAGGTGTTTTCCTCCCGAGGGATTTGGCTGAATGTTAGCTTTTGAAAACCTCCAGACTCCTTGAGCACCAGTGCTCTGTAAGATTCCATTTTGGGGTCTTTGGTTTCGTACTCGCCAGTTATTTGTCTGACTATTAGCTGGGAGTCACTGTATACGGATAGGGATTGTATTTGCAGGCTCCTGGCCAATCTCAGGCCCAATATGATTGCCTCGTACTCTGCCTCGTTGTTAGTGGTCGAGAACTGTAACTGCATCGAGGCATGTAACTTAGTCCCGTCGGGAGTATGGATTTCAAGCCCAACGCGACGCCTGCCCCATTGGTGCTTACTGAGCCGTCCACGAATAATTTCCACGTTTCTAACTCAACGGGTTGATCTGCGTCCTCGGTCTCTCCTTCTAATAGGAAATCGGCCACGGCTTGCCCTTTGATCGAGATCCTGGGAACGTAGGTTATATCATAAATCCCCAGCTCAATGGCCCATTTAGAGATCCTTCTGGAGAGATCGGGCTTCGCCAGAAGTACACGAATAGGAGTGGAAGTGGGGACGATGATCTGGTGAGCTTCAAAGTAATGCCTGAGACGTCGTTTGGCATTGATCAGGGATAAAACCAACTTTTCTTGCTTGCTGTACCGTGTCTCAGGGTCGGCCAATGCCTTGCTGGTATAGAAGATGGGCATTTGGAGGTTCCTGTCCTCTTTGATGAGTACCGCGCTAGTTTATACTGATGACACTGCCAGATACAAGAGTAGTACATCATCGGGTTCGGGTGTCGCAAGAATGGGGGGTTTGAGCATGTATTCTTTTAATCGGGATAAGGCTTTAGTCTGCTCGGGTCCCCACACTTCTCCCTTCTTGGCTCTGATAGCCTGGAAGATGGGTCGGCACCGATCGGTCAGCCTTGCAATGAATCTGCTTAAGGCTACAACCCTTCCAGTCAGGATTTGGACTTTTTTGTGTGTGGTTGGTTCTTTTGTTTTGAGCAGAGCCTTCACTTGTGTCGGACTGGCCTGTATGCCCGATCGGTGGACTATGTGTCCCAAGAACTGCCCTGATGACACCCCGAAAGAGCACTTGGCTGGATTGAGCCTCATCCCGTGTTTCCTCAAGGCATCAAATACTTTCCGAAGATGTCCCAAATGGTCAGTTTTATTTCTGCTCTTGACAACTGTATCATCAATGTAAGCTTCGACCACTGTACCCATCATTCCTTTGAATATCTTGTTCACTAGCCTCTGAAATGTAGTTCCTGTGTTCTTTAGTCCGAAAGGCATAACTTTAAAACAATATGTACCTGTCTCAGTAATGAAGGAGTTTTTTTCCTCATCTGTCGGGTCCATTGGGATTTGGTTGTATCCCGAGTAAGCATCCAGGAAAGTCAGCCTATCGTAGCCAGCGGTTGCGTCGACCATTTGGTCTATTTTGGACAAGGGGAAGCTGTCTTTCGGGCAGACTTTGTTTAGGTCGGTGAAGTCGACACAGACTCGCCATTTCCCGTTCTTTTTCTGCACAACCACCACGTTGGCTAACCACTCAGGATACTGAACTTCTCTGATGAACCCGGCTTCTAGCAACTTCGACACTTCGTCTGCTATGATCTGGTTCCTTTGGCCCCCCATTCGCCTCTGTTTCTGTCGGACAGGTCGTATGTTCGGATCGACATGTAATGTATGTCGGGCTATAGAGGGGTCGATGCCGGGCATATCAGTATGCTCCCATGCGAAGACGTCATGATTATCCTGTAAGAATGTTGTCAGTTCATTCAATTCACAAGTGGTGAGGTTTGTACCTGCGTAGGTAACCTTGTTGGGTTGATTAGGCAATACTGAGACCGGCTGCAGAGGTTCTACGACGATCGGGGAACCCGACTCCCCGTCCTGTAACTGCAATTTGGGCTGCGGGTCCAGGTCCTGATCCTCTTATCGGGACCTCTTCCGATCGGGCTTATCCTTAATTCCTTTGATATCAGTTATGTCGTAACCATTTGGCCCGACGCACTTCATCATTTGATGGAGAGTTGAGGGTACGCCTTGCATCTTGTGAATCCATCCTCTTCCCATAAGCAGATTGTAAGAGGGCTTCACGTCCACCATTACAAAGGTCTCCGACAAAGTTCTCTGCGCTGCTGACACGGGCAGACTGATCTCCCCGAGGGGTTCGACTTGCTTTCCGTCGAACCCGGCAATTGGATTCCTGGAAGTCACAATGTTCCTCGGGTCGATCTCCAATTTATCGAAAGCCCACTTGGTCATGATATTAGCACTGCTTCCCGGATCTACCATGACCCTCCGGACAAGACACCCTGAGACCATCAGGGTGATGACTAATGGGTCGTCGTGCGGGACCAGGATGTCTCGGAGGTCATCCTGGGAGAAAAGTATCTGAGACTGCCTCGTTCGGTGGTGAACCTCGTTTATCCCGACTATCCTGCTGACATGATGCGCCCTCCTCATTTGTGATCGTCTTGACCCTTCGGCGCTTCGTGAGTCTGGACCTCCATGGATCATATTAATGATTCTGACCGGGTGAGCTGGAGCTTGATTCCGTTGGTTGTTCTGTGCGGGTTGATTGGTTCTCGGGCCATCTCGTTGGACGTAGTCCTTTAGCTCCCCTCGGGCTATCATCGTCTCGACCTGACGCCTCAGGTTCCTGCAATCATTCGTCGTATGGCCGAAATCACTGTGGAGGGCGCAGTGTTTCGATCTATCCCTCTGGTCGAGGGGTTGTCTGATTGAGGGGGGAGTCTGGAAGATCCCTCTGGCTTTGTTTTCTTGGAAAAACTTCGCTAGGGTCACTTTTAGCGGGGTGATCTTCTCCTCGAACCTGGCGCGTCTCTCGGGCTGTGAGGGAAATTGAGATGAAGCTGGGATTGGGGGATTTGAGCGCTTGCGACTATTAGTATGTCGGGAATGTATCTGAAACCTTATCCTTCGACCTGATTTCCACATTGATCAACGCCGCTCTTTTCTGTCGGGTTGCTTCCTCCTCTTCGATCCTCAAGTGGCTTTGAGCCCTGGAATTGAGTTCCCCAATTCCCGAGGGGGGTCGCTTCACAAGTGATTGATGGAACTTGGTCCCCGGGATCAATGCAATCCTGAAGGCTTCCACGGCTGAGTGTTGGTCGCAGTTGTCGATTGAGGACGACTCGACGTTGAACCTGGACAGGAAGCTTTTGAGGGACTCACCTTTTTCTTGAGTCATGGTAAAAAGACTCGAGATGGTTTTCTTTTGCCTCTTGTTCCCAAAATACTGGGCCACGAAGAGGTCGGACAGTTGCTGCCAGCTGCCAATGGATCTCGGCGGCTGCTTCCTGAACCAGAGGAGTGGCGCATCGACGAGACTGGTCGGGAAGACTTTGCACAGCAGGGCTTCGTTATCGATATACATGGTCATTTTTTGGTGGATCTGGTAAATGTGCTCCTCGGGATCCTTCGTTCCATCATAGGGAGTGAATCTGGGCATGAGGAACTTCTTGGGGAACGGTTCCCTGGTGATTTCGAGAGTAAACGGTGATTGAACCGAGTCGGCAGAGGCCTGGAGGGCCTGGTCATCGGTAGATCGAGCCCTGAGATCCCTCATGACCTTCTTTTGGAACTCTGCCATCATCTCCTGAAGCTTCTGTGATGTCAGAGGTTCATCGGTGATGGGAATGTCGCCTGTAGTCGGGGCCTTGCCTGGTCGGTGAGAGGTTTCATCATGTTCCTCCCGTGGTTCGGCTTGCCCTTGGATCTGTGACTGATCTGGAACTATCGGTGGGATAGTCGTCTGATTCATCCTTGCCAATAGCTCTTCGCTTCTTCTCTCCGCCGCCAGGCTTCTTGCTTCGGCGGCCTAACTACGTTTCTCGGCTTCTTCGAGCTGCCGTAAGAGATGTTCAATCGTCGGTGGAGCACTCGGTTGTCGGTCGCCGGGGATCAGCGCCTCTGAATGGGATCTCGTTACAGGCATGGCTATATCTGGGCGGGGTGGATGATATTGAAGGTTTGGTGGATATATCTGGGTTTCGCTCAGCTTTTTGAGGTGGGAAGATGGTCGGCGGAAAAAATGACCTAATTTCCCACAGATGGCGTCATTGTGTAGATACAAAATTTGCACAACACAAAAAAGATCCCTTCTCATTACTCTTCATTGGATTATATACCTTTTCCCTATGGGCTTTTGGCCTATTAGGGCAACATTTCCTATTTTGGACTTTTCTTTCTTACTTTACACGTCAACTATTTTATGCCTATTTTATGACATTATCTTGAGCTACAAATCTATTCTAGAATCTTCAAGTTGCTTCAAGTGTGTTCTTCGAGTCGGGTTACAAGATGGATATAGTGGTCGAGTCCCGGAACAGAACACAAGGCTGACGTACTGGTCGGGCTATGGTGTAGGTACAGGATCCGGGCCATGATCCCGGATCATTATCTCGGGCTTTCCGGAGTCGATCTGGTCGGGACCCACTTTTGAATGGGCCGGGAAAACTTTCATGTACAACGACACATATATCTGGGCGAGAGAATGTGGGAGAATAATCCCGTAAAATACATGTTGTTCCAATCATATGGTCAGTAACACCAGAATCAACAATCTAGGTCCGAGAAGAAGATGAAAGATATGCTGTAGAAGGGTTTGACTGAACTAGAGCAGTAGATGCAGGGGCCTGATTTTGCTAGCATGCGAGAAAATTCTGCAGCAGAAAGGTGAATAGTCGTATCATCTGATAGAGCAGATCCAAGATTCTGCATTGTTGATTCTTCACTAGAACATACATTGGCAGACCGCAGTTTCCCACGTAGCTTCCAGCACCTATCACTGGTATGGCCAACAACACCACAATGAAAGCAGGTAAACTTGCTGTCAGAACTGCGACCACCACGGCCTCCACCACTTGCGTATTGCTCGCCAAAGCAGTACTCTCACTAATATCGCCTGATCTAGAAGTCAAACGAATAAAACGAAGTGCTCGAGAATATGCCTCTGTAAGAGAAGTCTCCCGACTAGCTAAAATCTAAGAACGAGCACTCATATTCCGGTTGGAAGCCACTGAGAAATGCTAATATAGCTAATTGTTCTCGCTGCCAACACATTTCATGAATATCTGTAGTAAGGGGCATCAAGACATTGAATTCTTCATAAATCTTCTTGAAAGAGGCGAAATAGTCACTGGTATGAGTCGTCTGCTGTTCCAGACGAAAGAATGACTGAGATATCTCATAAATACGATTCATATAATCCTTGTCCGAGTATAAGACTTTGAGATAGTCCCATAATTCCTTGACCGTATCACAATGAGTCACCAAATCAACCACCCGAGACTCTATAGAGTTTATCAATTGATTAAATAGGCGGACATCATCACGTAATCAGATCTTGGCGCCTGTAGGATCACTTTGAGGATTAGGGGAATCATCGCTAAGATGTTCCTCTTTACCCATACCCCGAATAACGAATAAAACCAGCTTACGCTAACTCTGAAAATTTATACCGTCCAAACGACGCTCAGTAAGTTTGGAACTCGATGAAATAATCTCTGAGATCATAGGTGGTTTGGGTTTAACAAACCCACTCGATATCGAAGAGTCACCCGTAATCACAATCACCAGGGTAGGAAGTATCCGACAAAACAATAACAAAGAGGGAAACACAACTTCCCCAAGAATCACAACAAAGCGGGGGATACACACCCCTATATATATCAAGATAATGTTTGAATCAATGACTCATCAAGACATGAACCGAACAGTTGGGTATTGAAACCCTAAACACACAATAGCATGAAGAATTACAAAAAAATACTAGGGTTTCATCAACGAAATCATGAAAAACACAAGATCCCCGACCTTAATCTGCGTAGCGGAATCTGGCTTCACAAAAAACAAAGGTTAGGGTTTTGTTTGGATTAGGGTTAGGGATGGAGAATGGTGATTAGGGTTAGGGTTTTGTGAGGAGAGACTTTCTCAAACTTCGGTATCTGGCTCTGATATCATGTTGTTTAGAATAAGTCGTTGTCTCTCAAGGTAGAGAGATTATTGGGCCCTATTGGGCTTACTACGCACATGTGGCCCAAAAGGCCACACGCTTCCACTAACAAGGTTAATTGGTATTGCATGTGCAAAAGGGACGAGGAGTTGATTGATCATCTGCTTCTTCATTGTCCCTTTGCTTGTGATTGTTGGTGTCTTCTTTGGGGTTATTTGGGGTTCAGTGGGTATTGCCTCCTTAGGCTAGTAGGGGGTTATTGGTGATGTGCAATTGGTAGGGCTAATGCTTGTATTTTTTGGAGGGTCACGCCTCTTTGCTTATTGTGGTGCATTAAGATGTTTTGAGACCTGTTGATTCTTCCATGGCTACGGTAACAATTTCTTTTTTCTTTTTAACTTCTCTTGTTTCTTGGGATTCGGGGACTTTTGTACATATATAAAGGAAAGAGGAGAAAATTATTTTGTGGGATCCTTGAGATCTTAGGTTCTTTGGCTCTTCCTTTGTGTTCAGGATGCACTCCCCCCTTTAGCACTTTTCATCTAATCTTTACTTATCGAGAAGAAAAAAAAAAAAATTACCGTCAAAGGGTTAAATATTTAAGTTACACCCTCTCTAAAAGCTTTTAGAGTAGATGAGTAGTTAACATGATATCCTATGTTCGAACCTTACCGTCACCCAATTAAAAAAAGTCGTTTCACGTGTTGGACAAAAAAGAAGGCCACACGGGAGGGGCCATGTTGAAGGATCAAATATTTAAGTAGTTATGCTTTTAGAGTAGATGGGTAGGTAGTTACAATGTGTTATCAAGGGTATCAGTGGCACATTCAGCAGAGAGAGTTCTACATTGAACTGTTATTAACCATTAATCCAAAAACAGATAAACTTCAAGAGTATTTCGTTTTCAAAGAGTGATTAACTATGCATCTGAATTAAAGCTCAGCTTTCTCACGCGGTACTGAAGAGGTGAAGGAGCTTACCACCATTACAAACACATTACTGAAAAAATCTTCAAGTGGTTGTAATAGTTGTGAAGATTTTTCAACAAAGTCATCTACCTCAACACCTGTGGGGGCATAGAATTCAACAATGGACAAGTACAACTTTCTCAGAGATAACATGGTTGGAAAGCAACATGCCCAGCAAGTATAAAAACTCCACAGGACAAAATTACATGTAACAGAGAGTTTGAAGTACATGTATCAGAGAGTTTGAAATACCTGGATGAATTTTGGTTTTTAATGTCAAGAAGGTGCTCCAGAGAGCTTTCTCTTCACTTGTTTCAAATGCCGCAACGTCAACCTACACAATTTGTTTTTTAAGAGAAAGAGTGAAATTATTGCAGCAACACAGATTCATAAATATAAAATTTGGGAGATCACTGTCAGTATTAAACAATTGTATATTTTTTGAAGCAGTAGTGATTATAAAAATAAATTGAAAGATAAAGGAGTCCAAAAAGTAAAAACCCCAATAAACAGCAAAATTCACTGGCACAACGTGCATTATTACACATCTAAATAGCATCAAAACAACAAAGAGACTATAAAAATTTCCATACTAAGATTTTTAATAGATCTTTATTGGTATAATAAAAAAACCCAAATGGAAAAGCAGAATTCACCACATGTTTAAGTGTTTTAAAGCAGCAAGGGGATATTCAAATTGGAGTATAATAGGGATAATTCCAGTTTCACCCCCTCGAGAAATGCTAAATTACACCGCACCCCCTCTCCTTTGGATATCTGAAGTTTCACCCACTCACGTTTGTAAGTAGTAACAAATACCCCCTTCCGGCATGGTCAACGGTTACGTCATCAGTTTTGCAGGGGTGAAATGACTATTATACCCTCCGTTATTTGTAAATACATTGTTGCCCATCCAAAAGTACGCATGGGTATATAAGTAATTTCACATCTCCGGTCATCGAACACCGATCAATTTGGGGGGGGGGGGTAAATATCCAAAGGAGAGGGGGTGCGGGTGTAATTTAGATATCTCGAGGGGTGAAACTGTAATTATCCCAGTGTAATATTGCCTATAGCGGTGTGTTCTGACAGACCAATTCGTACAAACCCAATTTTCCCTTATTTCACATTGTATATAAACTTCCTTCAATCAGGATTCCATATGCTGGTCTATTGATTGGACAAAGATCAACTCTATAAAAGATAAAAAAAAAAAAAGATACTTCAATGAGAATTACAGCCGAAAAAAGGAGAGCTTCTAGCAACCCATTTCTAACATCCCAACTGAGGAAATATAACTACACACCTTGTGACAAAAGCAGTAAAGGAATTTTCAAAACACGTTATTAACATATGGTACATCTCCCCTTATGATCTCAGACATTTTACCTTCCCAGGCAATTTGTGACCTTGTCCATAGTGTCTTTTCTATTTTGATTTTTTCCCGACTTCAATGGCATAATAGCTAATTGAGGACGGTTGCTCATATGACTGCTGATTCAGCAGTGTCATTTGATTATTAACTGATACCTTGTTAGCCAAAATATCTTGATTCCAATATACACATAATTTACTACTATACCTTTTCATTTGCACTAGAATGGTGCTCATTGGCTGCAACAAAAAGTGTTTAAATGTGAACAAGGCTTGACAAGGATTGTAGAAAGGCTAATAGAAAAACAAGGGAACCTTACTGAGAACCATCCACAAAACAGAGAGGAGGATGAAGTGAGAATGAAAAGAAGACAAAGTGAGGAAGAAGCATTAGATTGTAGATATTGATCACATACTTTTTATTTTCTCATCCAAGCTTTTTATTCTTCTTCTTTCCTTTCTTCTCCTACTTAAATCAGGATGTTAGGGTTTCTCTTCCTGTACTCTTATGTTTTCGCCCAAGTCCACTTATTGTTTGTAATGCAGAAGTATTGGCCATCAGATTTCTATTACTTGTAATACTCTGAGCTACTACCTGCTGTGAAAAAGAGAGAGTAGTTTCTCCATCAAACTTCTGCTTGGCTCTTTAATGCAGAAATTCACCATAGGATTTCAATATGCTATGTTTCTACCCTCAATATAAAAAACGTAACCCATTCGCAGATCGAAAGGCGCTAGATGGCAATTTTTAGAGAGCAACAATCCCTTAACGTTTGTAATCAACTGCGTGTTTAATTTACAGAAGCAATAACTCTCTCTTTGCCCGCTGTTTGCTCTCTGTTTCTACAATTTTCTTCGCTCTATTTGTCCAATCTCTGTACAGATCATGAACCAAAGCAACATGCAAATATGTATCATAGTCTACTGGTAGTTGGAAGCTAAGTAGGGAAACCTTTACCTAAGTAACCTTTTTCCTTCAATATGATAAGTTGATATTAACTCTCGAGAGAGCATTAACAAATAATTGGCCTTAGTAGCGACTTTCACCAAAGAAGAATCTGCAGGATCATCATCAACATAAACCTTGCTTGATCCCAAATGAAGGGATCACGCACATTAATCTACTTCTCCATTTTTTTCCACCAAGTCATCTCTCTCGTATAATATGCTTTTAAAATAATTTGAAATAATTTCATTCCATGTTAATTTTGGTAGCCTGAGAATATGCATATTAAATTAGAAAAATTCTGAAACACCACAGAGAGGTAATCATATAAGCATATAAAGGTACCTCCATGTCAGCATTTACATCCTTTCCACGAACTATTCTTGTTGGACGAGAATACGCTTCAACAACCTTCGGCAAAAGCTCACCTCTGAACAAAGCTTCCATCTGCATAAAAGAACTCGTACCAATGTAACTCGTAACAACATATTCTGAATGACCTATTAAAGGCCAAATAATAGACATTGTAAACCTATTTCCTGCAGCAAATGATTTTGCAAAAGATATAATTTCAAGACGGGATTATTTTGCCGACTAAAAATCTATTCAGAAATACATGATCATCAAATTGTCCATTAAAAGAATTATTAAATGCCAAACTTCGGTACTTATAATATACATGTTGAAGGATATACGGTGAGGTTTGAATACGAGACTTTGGCTTTGATACCATGTCAAGCATCCATCTACTCTAAAAGCTTAAGCTGTTAGAGAGAGTGTAACTTAGTATTTATATACTTCAACACTACACAATAAGAAAAGGTATCATTGTGGATGTCCTTGAAATATATTTGCACAATGGACTCATAAAAAACACCAGTGCCTTTCTTTCCTACACCATTTCGGAGTGCAATTTAAGAGATCAGGAACATAGAATAAGTGCATATGGGATAGAAGACAGAGACTTTTTAAAGAAACAATACCACCAAAAACTGAAAATTATAGCATTGATAGACTAAACAAGGATGTAAAACTCCCCATTCCCTTATTATTCACATCAAAAGAAATCAATTTTAGAACAATTCCATCATCCATGACCTTCTAAACTTGTCAATTAATTTGTGAAGCAGTCCTGAAAGTGCTTCTATATTCTTGGGCGATTCAAATAACAAAAAGTAAACCCTTAGCTGTCTCAGCTTGCAAACTCAAAAAAAATTGAAAATGAAAGAAAAAAAATACATGGTTATAACAATAATCTCAGTTATACAAGAAAATAGTCCCTAGCTGAAGTCCACTTAACTTATTTATTTTGAAAAGAAAATGGAACTTTTTCATTATTTGCTGATGCTGGAAAAAATCATTTACTGTGGTGGGATTCTATAAAAGGCAATACAACATTAGTTTAAAAGAACTTTTTGCTTACCCAAAATAAACCTGGTGAAATACTTAATAGATTTTTTTTAGGCGGTGGGAGGAACAACACACCTCAACTCATAGCCACATATGATTCATTGAGAAATTTATAGACACTGAATAGGCATTAAAAGTGATAGACATTTTCTTTTTTCCAGAAGAAGTGAAAGACAAAGCAGTTGATGGCTTGAGGGAAATTTGAGCAGGCATCAGCAGCTATATGAATAGGTGAACTAGCAATTAAAATTCGCTTACTTTATATGCTGACTTTGCTGCCAGACAAGGCCAGTTAGCACGTTCTGTGAGAATGGAACGAACAACTTCTGGACTTATTCCCTTGTCAACCTGTAACCGTAAAACAGCCAACCAACTCATGAGATACATATTTTGCTCCATGTTAAAAATTTATAAAAGCTGAAAAACCTCAGCTTCAATTAAACGGAATAAGAACAGATAATCATTAAATGCTGCATGCATTACACAATTGCTTAATCAACCAGAGACAATCAACTCAGCTTCAATTTACAAAGCACATCCTTGTAAACAGGATACTCAAAAATTTGAGCAGTTGTTTGAATTGCATCTTACTTTAAACCTACCAATCAAGGCCAGAAGGGGGCAGAAAGATCAAAAGAATCATGGATAGCTTGATATTGCCGTAGTCCATTTCTAAGCCTAAATCTTTACAAGTCGACATTCTAATGTGATGCCAGGTACTTTCTCTAGGATAAATAACAACCCTTAAGTCCTAACACCACTCATAGTTATATTATTCTTATTGATCTGCAAGTTGTTCTGCTTCAGGTTTCTATAGAGAAAAAAAATAAAAAATTTGAGCTGCTTGTGGGCTTACTGAGTTAAATGGAGTTTGGATTACTCACACAACAAGCTACCTGGAAATAGAGCCACTTAAGCTGAACCCAAGTTAGATTCCAAGACAAGTCTGACCACAGGTTGGCTTCATGTCAATTCCTAGAAGTGAAGAGATGGGGACCAGTTTGACTTTGATCCAGCGCAACTGAGACGGTCACTATAGGAATATGTTTTCTGTTCTCATTTTGTGACTTCTAGTATTTATGTTATACTTCATTACACAGAACTGGAAATTCCCGTTTTCAATTTCTCAACTTAACTTGATCATTATCCAACCTTTAGCACCTTAACTAAAATGTAATGTGGGTAATTTCTCAAGGCACCAAGATGAACCTCTCCATTTCTATTTAATTGATGGACATAATATCGTCCCCTACATTATGTACAGTATTTTTTGGAAAGAATAGAGTGAGGGGCTGTTTGATAAAACTGAAAGTTAAAGTATTGAAAATTTTAGATCTGAATTTAAGTACTGAAGGTTTTAAGCGGTGCTTAAAAAAATTATATTTTCTCATATTTTTGTTGATTTTCCGTCTTCAAACTTCAGTGTTAAGTGGTGACCTCACTTAAAATTTTACCTCATTTTAAGTGGCACTTAATGTCTTAACTGATACTCAAATTTCTTATCAATTGAATAAGTGCTGGTTTTTTTCAGACTTAAGTGGTAAATAAGTGTTATCAAACACACCCTTAGAAAGGAAACAAAAAAAAAAAAAAAAACAGATGAGATAAATGTCTTTTTAGTATAAGGATTTGTTATTTGGAAACCATACATACCAGAAACTGCTCCAATCTCCGCGTTACAAATTGATGAACCTACAAGAAGTGGAACAATGAATATAGCCTGAAATCTTACTGTAGAACAAAATGAAGTGTGAGATGGAACAATTAACTAGTGCAAGGCTTGACACAAGTAGCTAATAACCGATACGAACAAACAGGAAACCGAATCAAATGGCACTAAATTCTTTCAAGTAGCCAAATGATCTTATCCAAAACTCTGCATGGAGTAACTTATCAAAAAAAAAACTCTGCATGGAGTATGTTAAAAAATGTCTGTGCCAGATGAGCAATATTGTTATTTCACAAAGCTCACCACTAACATCAACAAGGAGAAAATGCCTTCTACTGTAAGATTCCCACCCATCTCTCTCCAAATATATCATCTTTCTTTCCAGATCTAGCACTCACTACAGAGTAATGCCAAAGAGAGTACCCCATCAGACGTGGTTATCTGCATTATGGGTAAAACCCCAACTGAATATCAAAGGGCGGCAAAGTGCAGGAATGAGTATGTAGAATGTCAAAACATACCATGGTGACTGACATGATAGTGACAACCATAGAACGTGTAATATCAGAGCCATGGCTGGACTGAAGTGGCTTCGGGTGTTGGTGTGATTTTTCATAAGCTGTAACCCATGATTCTGGTAGCAGCTTGAGGAGTTCAGGTATGGAAAGCTGTTTGGGAATATGGGAACAAGATGCTTGATGGGTGGTGTTTATGTCAAGCAAGAGAGCATCATTGGAGGCAGAGGATGGTAAGCACATGTCCATGGCATGGTTCTGCAGTTCTCTAATGGCTCAGCTCACCTCAGTACCGCCTAAAAGTTTTTATAAGTCAACTCCTATTACATCCCCTTAGGTTTGTTAATATCGTACATAGACCTCCCAAGTTTTGAATATTCCCATTTAGACCCCTGAGGGTTTAGTTTAAATGGAATCTGCTGATGTCAACAGAAAAAAAGTGGATAAAAGGTTATTTTTGCCTGAAATGACACGTTTGAAATCATTGGAAAAATGGTACAATAACAAACGCCCGTTGGTAATTTGGACAACCATCACTGACAGAGGGTCTAAGTAAAAATATTCAAAACTGTTATGGTCTGTGGGATACTGATTGTTAGTAGAGGCGTGTGGCCTCTTGGGCCACATGTGTGTAGTGAGCCCAATAGGGTCTCTTCTCATGTGTAACCTAATTTATCATTATAAATAATCTCTCTACCTTAAAAGAGATAACGATTTATTTTAAATAACATGGTATCAAAGCTAGATACCGACCCTAATCATCATCACCATAACTCTCCTCACAAAACCCTAACCCTAATCCTCATCACCATCACCATCCTTAATAACTAACCCTACGCAAAAAAAAAAATTCACATACTTGGTCAATTTTCGTAATTCCGTTGATGAAGTCCTAGTATTTTCATAATTCTTACTGCTATTGTGTGTTTAAAGTTTCAATTCCCAACAATTCGGTTATGTCTTGATGGGTAATTGACTGAAACGTTGTCTTGATATATATAGGGGCATGTATCCCCCTCTTCGTTGTAATTTATGGGGTGTGTATCCCCCTTTTTGTCATCGTTTGCCGGATACTTCTTATATAGTTGATTGTGATTATGGCTGACTCTTCGATATTGAGTGGGCTTGTTGAGCCCAAACCAACGATCTCAAAGATTATTTCATCTACTTCCAAACTTACTGAGCGTCGTTTGGATGGTTTCAGAATTGGCATAAGCTGGTTTTATCGCTATTCAGGGTAATGGTAAAGAGGAACATCTTATCGATGATTCCCCTAATCCTCAAAATGATCCTATTGGCGCCAAAATCTGGTTACGTGATGATGCCCACCTTTTAATCAATTGATGATCTCTACGGAGTCTCGGGTGGTTAATTTGGTGACCCATTGTGATACGGTCAAGGAGCTATGGGAGTATCTCAATGTCTTATACTCGGGTACGGATAATATGAATCGTATTTATAAAATATCTCAGTCATTCTTTCGTCTAGAGCAGCAGACATCTCATATCAGTGACTATTTCGCCTCCTTCAAGAAGATTAATGAAGAATTCAATGTATTGATGCCCCTTACTACATATATTCATGAAACGTATCAGCAGCGGTAACAGTTAGCTATATTAGCTTTTCTCAGTGGTCTCCGACTGAAATATGAGTCGTGGTGAGATCACTACTTTGGCAAACACTACGTAGACTGGAGGTCATGGTGCCCGTGGTGGTTGCAATTCTGAAAACAAGTTTACCTGCTTTCATTGTGGTCGTGTTGGCCATACTCGTGATAGGTTGGAAGCTACATGGAAAACCACGGTTTGCTAATGTCTGTTTTGGTAAAGAATCAACAGTGCAGAATCCTGAATCTGCTCTATCAGATGATACGACTGCTCACCTTTCTGCTACAGAATATTCTCACATGCTAGCAAATTAGGCCCCCGTATCTACCTCTCTAGTTCAGTCAGATCCTTCTACAGTATATCTTTCAGCCTCTTCTCGGACCTGGATTATTGATTTTGGTGCTACTGACCATATGATTGGAACAACATGTATTTTGCGGGATTATTCTCCTATATCCTCTCGCCCAGATATGTGTGTCGTTGATGGGTCTTATATACCAGCTCGGGGATTGGGACGGCTACACCCACCTCCAGTATCACTTTATCATATGTGTTACATTTACCTGCACTTCCATTCAATTTACTATATGTTAGTGCCCTTACTAGATAACTGAATTGTCGTGTATTTTCTATGGTGCTTCTTCTTAATTTCAGGATCTGTTGAAGAACAAGACTATTGCTAGGGGTCGTCGTACTTCAGGAGGGATCTACGTGCTGGATGAAGAACCAACTTCCACGACATGTTCCAGTCTCTCCTCTACACCTCTTGATCTTCACCGTCGACTTAGTCATCCTACCCTTTAAAGCCTGAAGCGGGATTATTCTCCCACATCCTCTCGCCCAGATGTGTGTGTCGTTGATGGCTCTTATATACCAGTTCGGGGGATTGGGACGATTACACCCACCTCCAATATCACTTTATCATATGTGTTACATTTACTTGCACTTCCTTTCAATTTACTATATGTTAGTGCCCTTACTAGACAACGGAATTGTCGTATATTTTCTCTGGTGCTTCTTGTGAATTTCAGGATCTATTGACGAACAAGATTATTGGTAGGAGTCGTCGCACATCAAGAGGGCTCAACGTGCTGAATGAAGAACCAACTTCCATGGCCTGTTCCAGTTTCTCCTTTATACCTCTTGATCTTCACTGTTGACTTGGTCATCCTACTCTCTCAAGCCTGAAACGTTTGTGTCATGGAGTTCAGTCTTTGTCTGAATTATTTTGTGAGTCTTGTCAGTTTGCTAAACACCACAGGGTGTCATATGTGTCTAGGGTTAATAAACGAGCATGTGCTCCTTTCGAGTTAGTCCATTATGAAGTCTTGGGACCTTGCCCAGTCCAGTCCAAGTCTGGTTTTTGGTATTTTGTTACCTTTGTGAATGATTTTTCACGTATGATATGGTTATATTTAATAAAATCTCGTTCAGAAATATTTTTCATCTTTTTGTGCTTTTTATGCTGAAATCAAGAATTAATTTTCTGTTTCTATTCGTACCCTACGTAGCGAGAATGCTCGTCAGTACTTTTATTCTCTCTTTATGTCATTTATGACTCAGCATGGTATTATTCACCAGTTCTCATGTCCAGATACCCCCTAGCAAAATGGTGTTGTTGAACGAAAGAATAAACATTTGATGGAAGTTGCTCGAGCTCTTATGTTTCATATGCAGGTTCCAAAGATGTTTTGGGGTGAGGCGGTATTAACAGCTACATATCTCATTAACCGGATGCCATCATTAGTTCTTCAGGGGGAGATTCGTCAACCGGGTCTTATTCCCAAAAGAACTTCTCCACCCTTTCCCTCTGCGTATATTTGGTTGCACCTATTATGCTCGTGATATCATGCCTCATATTACTAAACTGGATCCCAATTCTCTGCGGTGCATCTTTCTTGGTTATTCTCATACACAGAAAAGGCATCGGTGTTTTTCACCGGAGTTGGGGCGATTTCTTGTGCCTGCTGATGTAGTTTTCCACGAGTCCTCTCCATTATCCTCATTTGTGTCGTCTGTTGACCCACCTTTGTCTCCATCTCTTGAACACTTTATGGTGTATGACTTGATTCGGGTCACTTTTGTCTCGTCCGCTCCTCCCCTCCAGACATATATTCGTGGAACGCGCCGGGTATTTAGTTCTTTTCCCGTAGATGCTCCTGAGTCGGCTCATGTTACATATGGTTTCCCGTCTTCAGATCCTCCCACATCTGCTTCAGATTCAGACTTAGATGTTCCTATTGCTCGCCGGAAGGGTAAACGTGGTTGTGCCAATTACCCTATTTCTACTACTGTCTCTTATGCAGGTGTCTCATTCATTGCAGGCCTTTATCTTTGCCCTAGATTCTGTATATGTTCCTCGGAATCTCTCTAAGGCTATTTTTCTCCTGGTTGGTTGATTGCTATGAAAGAGGAAATGTCAACTCTTGAGTCTTATCAGACTTGGGATTTGGTTGCCTTGGAACATTCAGACTTGGATGTTCCTATTGCTCTCCGGAAGGGTAAACATGGTTGGGCCAATTACCTATTTCTACTACTGTCTCTTATGCAGGTGCCTCATATTCATTGCAGGCCTTTATCTCTGTCCTGGATTATGTATATGTTTCTCGGAATCTCTCTGAGGCTATTTCTTCTCCTGGTTGGTTGACTGCTATGAAAGAGAAATGTCAGCTCTTGAGTCTATTGGGTGCAAGTGGGTCTATGCCTTTAAGATGAATCCAGATGGGATTGTTGCTCGTTTCAAGGCTCGTTTAGTCGCCAAAGGTCATGATCAGACTTATGGTGTTGATTACAGCGATACGTTCTCGCCGGTTTCTAAATTGGTTTATGTTCGTCTTCTTATTTCTCTTGTTGCTACCTCTGGATGGCCGTTATATCAGTTGGATGTCAAGAATGTCTTCCTCCATGGTGATCTTCAGGATGAAGTCTACTTGGAGCAACCTCCCGAGTTTGTTGCTCAGGGGGAGTCTGGGTTTGTTTGTCGTCTGAAAAAATCCCTTTATGGCCTGAAGCAGTCTCCACGAGCTTGGTTTGGACGCTTTAGCGAAGTTCTATGGGAATTTGGCCTTCAGAGAGCGAGAAAAGATCATTCTGAGAGTTGAAAATATTTGTAACAAGCTGGGCATGATTAATATTTATGCTCCAACTTGAGGGGGAGTGTTAGTAGAGGCGTGTGGCCTCCTGGGCCACATGTGTATAGTGAGTTCTTCTCATGTGTAACATAATTTATCATTATAAATAAAGAGTCTCTCTACCTTGAGAGAGAGTGGATAAAAGGTTATTTTTGCATGAAATGACACGTTTGAAATCATCAGGAAAATGGTACAATAACAAACGTCCGTTGGTAATTTGGACAACCATCACTGATAGGGGGTCTAAGTAAAAATATTCAAAACTGTCATGGTCTGTGGGATACTGATCAATCTCATGGGAGGTAAGTGGAAAATACCCAAATTTTTATTGTTCACTTAATACTACAAGCTGCCTGATGAAATATATATATATATATATATATATATATATATATATATATATAATATTCTCACCTTATCTATCGTGATGGCATCCACTTCTATGGTGTGGGCAGCAGCAGCAAGTTGCAAAGCCTGTCTTAAGTCCAGACTTATATTGTTTTCCACCAACACTTGGACCTATACCAAATAAAGGCAGCCTTAGTCTGGTGTACAAAGATGAGCAAATAAACACTCTGGTGACTGTCTTGACTTACGAGACCATAAGAGATCCTCCGAAGGCCAAAAGGATCACTACTGGAGCTTGGCTGACAACCAGCTCCAAATAAGCCAACAAGACTATCTACCCTGCAAATTACATAGCACAATATGAAACCATAAAACAAGGCAGTCTTCGAAAAATAAAGTTGCAGAAAAATAATAAATTGAGTGATGAACAAAATGCACAAAAAATTAAATGTTAGGACAAACATAGTGAACCAAAAAAACAAATCAAGAATCATTACAGAAAATCCTATCCCAAAGATATATGAAGCTTTCTGAATTTCAGGAGTAGTGCAGCAGCATGGAGATACGAAAAAACTTCATGATCAATAAAGCTAAATGTGATTGCATTCGTCCTGAATGAGAAGAGTGCATAAACAGAGAACAAGAAGAACTACTTACCATATAAGACTAGTTCTCAATGGTGTACGATTAAAAATAAATTAGTTCATTAGTCACAATGAATACTAGGTCTCAGTACTAAATCTGTTAGATGTAAATAACAGTGGAAGGGCATCACACTGCTTTTTCCTATTTCATTGGTCTCTTAAAATGGCAAATCCCTTCCTTCTTGTTATCTTGATCAATCTGTATTGCACTGGTTTATAATCTCATTCGTAAGGAAGAAAAAAAAATCTTACTTAATTTGGCATCCGAAACCGAAGTGTTTCTTGTCTCAAAGAAGATCCAGATCACATATTCCTATGGTACAAGCATATTTTGTAACATTGGCTCAAATTCGAGCTATTTAAATCTCTTGTTTTTCACTTCCTTGAAAGAGTAAAATCCTAGTATGATACTATAATCTTAGACACATTAAACATGGATCTCCATATTTGTGGTGATATTGACCTGAAAATTGTAAAACTAAGTTGTTGAAAACTATTTCACCTGTCAGCAATTGACAACACTGTCCCTGCATCAGTTTTTGGAAGTATATCTCCAGAAAATCTTGGAAGTGTGATCTCAAACAATGCCTCCGAAATCTAGATAGATTAAAACATAATAACAAGACATATAAGCCATGGTTAATTAATGCAGTTGGGTAATGAGCAGTCAATCAAGGATTTATTGCTTTCCCAGACAACATAAAAGAATGTATAAACTAATGTTACCATAAAAAATACTCTGAGATCAATTACCAACAATTGGAAACCTCAACAATATATTTATTACTGTAGGTTTAAATCTATCAAAGAGAAAGATAAAGAAAAACAGAAATGTAATATTAAACTATATCATAGAAAGTAGAAGTTAAGTGACTTCTATGTCAAGCTTGCTTTCCAAAATGAATGGAAACTGTTGTACTTCAAAAACAATTCTTTCAGTATTGTCTTCTCTTAAAGGAAACAAAGATTGTTATTACCCTTCACAACTACATTGTCATAAACAAAGTGTGTTGAATAAATTTAGCTGACCTCCCAGTCCACTAAAACACATCCATTAGATGCATTCATGTGGGAAGTCCGTCTATTCTGCCAAAGTGCAAATCATTGCTCTTCAACTATACCTAAGCGTAAGGTATGAGTTATAGAAAGCTGCCCCCATTGTACCCCGTTTTAGTCCAAGTAACTTGCTCTAACAGGTTGGGTGCTTGCCCAAAAAAATAAAAACACACCCCAACACACTTGAGGTGTTAGGTGGTGACGCATAGCCGCCCTTATAAGTCCAAGACCCTCCCCAACCAGATTCGAGAGTGACCCTCATAACATTCTCCCTGTCTGGTGTCGCAGTAGGGCACCCTACCTACCTGTCCACCCTACTGGCAAAGGGGGCTTGATAACGACCCACACACCTTGTATAGGCACTAAGCGGGGAACCAAATAAGGGAATAGGTTTACTCTGATAACAGTTGTAATAGCCTGACACTTTCCCTGCAACCCAAAAAGATTAAATTGTTAGTTGATGTTAGATACCCACCTTTATAAGTCCAAGACCCTCGTCAAACCAATCTGTTGTGGAACAAGACCCTATGACACCGCGGTCCATCTCGTCCAAATGTTATACCAGTCCCCATTACAGGTAGCATTGCTTTGAATGCTAAAAATAGCATTTAGGCAGAAAAGACAAAAAAGAAAAGAAAAAAAAGAAGCAAATTAAAGCAGGAAAGTACTTCCAGATGCTAAAAAGATATTTCTTAGATATATCATATATCTAATTGTTGTGAATTGTGTTCTTAAGAGCAAAAGCAAACCAAGCCTTTTTCTCAACTACTTGGGGTCAGCTACATGAATACTCTCACCAATCCACATGCTTTCATATCCTTCCTTACTAACTCTATCCAAATTAACTGTGGTCGCGTCTTCCCCTAGTATACCCTCAACCTTGGTTGTTTCTGCTTAATAAGAAAATAATTGATAATACTGGTCATTGATTAGCGTCAATCAATGAGCAGTACAGAAGTGTGAGACTGCTATTTAAACTAGAGCTTTAGCCAAAAGGACCCCCAATATAAACAAATATTACAGACACGGAATTTTTAAAAATATTTTGTTACTGTAAGTTTAACAACCTGCTCTGAATAGCCCTCTCTAAGGGCATAGTGACGTGCCATTATCCCCGACAGCGAAGTGAATTCTGTAACAACAGCAGTAGCAAGATCTGACATAGCCAACGATGCAGCATCTTGGACAATATGTAGCTGCTTCTCTTCACTAATTCCTAGAGCCAAGCTCAGCTCATGTACTATACTCTGCACACGTATCATCTTATCCAGCATCGTTCCTAGCCTCTCCTGTATTATTTGACACAAATAGTACAGTAAAAATATTAGGGATCAAATATATTTACTAACCAGGATTACAAGTGATTTAATATCAAAATCAGTTTATAGATCAGTAAACAAGTATTTTGCAATTACTTGTCCTGTCGCATGTCCATACAAATTATAAGCTTTGACAAATTTAGCAACTATACAATTTCCCTTTCCCCTCGAAACCAAATGAACCATTGGAAAAGGAAAAAAGTAATACATCATAACCCTCTACCAAAGGCAAACAAAACCTATGATCACATATAGCAAGAGAGAACTTACATGGAAAAGAATCCCTTTCAGTTCACTTCGAAATTCAGAAAACTTTTTTCGAGTGTCCATCTCATAGAAAAATTTGGCATCTTCATATCGAGCTCTGCAAAGATATTCATTTTTTTTAGACCAGCATGGAACTTCAAAAGAAAATTTACAAATGAAATGATAGAGAAATGCTCAAAGCCAAATACTAACTCGCATAAATAACCACAAACAAGATGTGGAGTAAATTGCCTCATTAATGCAATTTTCAGTTTTTCTTTCTCCTCGGAAAGGTAGTGTAAGTTTGACTTCGAATCCAAGTATTACGCACGATCAGTTCTAAGCAGATTTTAAAATCTTTTGATTTAAGCAGAAAGATATTTTATATAACAGTTGAACTTCAAACTTGTGTCATTATATATAAAATGTGAACAAGGTCCACTTTAAGATCACTTCTTAGCAGATTTATAGATCTTTTAATTAAAGAAGACCTTTTTATCATATAGCACGCTCACATGGGGAGCGCATCTATTCAAGGGCCATAAAAAGGGATATACTTTAATAAAACAATTGAACTACAAATTGTCTGTGTAATCTACGCAGAACATGCAAATGAGGTCCACATCAACCTGAGGACAGCTTCATTTCCTTTCCTTACTGTCATTTCATCAATTGCTCCATTTGCAACCTAAATAGAAATCAAAGTCATGAGAAAATATAATCATGAAAATTCCAAGCCATCCACTTTAAAATCAACAGTTAGGTAGAAAGCATATATCATTGGTAACCAGGTCATACAGCAATGAAGTATGGCATAAGTCTTCCATCTGCATCTGTGAGAGCAAAATACTTTTGGTGCTTCTGCATAACCTGTTTGGTAGGTGCATTTCAATTATCAGATAATCGCATAATTGGCTTAGATTGGCTACCCCACTTAAAAAATGTTCCATTTTCACTTGCAGAATACAATGGCATATCTTAAAGAGTTATTGTGGGTAAAAGTATATTAGGAATAACCAATGTAAACTAATATTCACCACAATTAAGGAACAGTATAACAAATGGAAGCGATTCACTACTATTTGAGCCTAAACCATGGGGGGGGGGGGGGGGGGGGGGGGGGTGATATATAAATAACTTTTCGCTTTTGATGGGGGTTAGGTGTATGAAACGTATTAGAAGAGGAACCCAAATTCAGGGAAGGTTCACTAATCTACACCTTAACGGGTTGAATAGTCTTGTAGAACTTCTTAAAAGTTCTTTGTTAGATATTCAAGTTAAGGCTCATTTTGGTGTTGGTGAGGGCCATTGTGTTCACTTTTGGTCTGATCTTTGGTGTGGAGAGGTCACATTTGCCGCCTCTTTTCCTCAACTCTTTTGCATCGCTCGGGACCATCATGCCTCTGTAGCCGACTGTTATCGTCTTGATACCAGGAGCCTTGTGTAGGATGTTCAATTTGTGCGCCAGTTTCAGGATTGGGAGCTGATGGAGGTTTCTAGACTTTTGGGGCTTTTGTACTCTCTAACTTTCCCCAGCCAGGGTTTGGACTCTTTAGTGTGGCACCCTACTGCCAATGGGAGTTTCACAGTGTATTCTTTTTTGGGGGTCTTGTGCCCCTTCTCCTTTGGATTTCCCCTGGAAGGCGGTTTGGCGATCTAGAGCACCTCTTAAGGTTGCTTTCATCGCTTGGTTGGTGACTTGGGGGAGAATCCTCACTTTGGATAATCTTAGGCGGCGGAACTTCATTATTATCAATCGATGCTTTATTTGTAAGAAAGATGGTGAATCTTCTGACCATCTCTTTTTGCACTGCTCGGTTACTCATGAGTGTTGGAGCATGCTCTTTGGTCTTTTTGGTGTTTCGTGGGTTATGCTAGTGACGACTCGACGGTTCTTGATGCTTGGAGTAGTTGTGTTGTGGGGCCGCATGTTCGTTCTTTTTGGAGGGTGGCTCCCCTTTGCCTATGGTGGAGCTTATGGTTAGAACGCAATAGACGCTGCTTTAAGGGGATAGAGGCTGCTACTGGCACTATCAAGGACTTTTTATTTTCAATTTGTTTCATTGGGTGGAGGGTAGAAATTGTATAACTATAGGCCCTCTTTTGTATCATGGGACGCACTCCCTGTTTTAGTGTTTTTTGTTATTTATTTTCTTACTTAACAAAAAAAAAAGTATAAAAAAGAGCGCTCAAGAAGGGAGCGCGTCCCTCACAAAAAGAAACCAAAACTCCTTACGGGCGAAGAGAACTCAAGAAATCAACTTTTTCATCTATAGATATGTAGTATCTACCCATAACCCAGCAAAAAAGTGAAGAAATAAAAATAAATAAAAAATTAACGGCCCCCATGGAAGATTCCAACCCGTCAAAGCACCGACGGTTGTGTTCCTTCTACAAGCACCACTAAAGACAAAGCGGGGCCGCCCATGGAAGATTCCATCCCATGGATGCCTCAAGGGCCTGCTTAGTGGGTTACTACACCCGTGCTTTTTGGAGGCGGCGCCCCTTTGTCTTTGGTGGAGCCTTTGGAAAGAATGCAATAGGCATTTCTTCTCGACGGGGTTAAGTGTCCTACTCGGACCATCAAAGATGTTTTTATTTCTTCTATTTTTTGTTGGATGGAAGGTAGATTTCGTACATTCGTAGAGAAAAATATAGAGTTTTTGCATTCCCTTGGCCCTTAGACCTTGGGATGCTTGTATATATAGGACGTGCTCCCCTTTTGAGTGCCTTTAAATATACATCTCATTTATCGAGAAAAAAAAAATCTTGTAAAATCCTGTATCTATAAGGTTTTTAATTACTATGCAGATAAATGTTTTATGGCATTAAAAAACACAGTAAACCAAGGGAAAAGAATACTTCAAAGAGGAAAAGTATAAAACAACTATGTTACATGGACTCTTCTGAAGTAGGTGAAGTGCCCGTGTCCGACACTTACAAGTCGGACATGAGTATGGATACGTGTCCGACACTTGTAGTAGGATATTTATCTAAATTTAGCCCCAAATGATTCCATATTGATACCTTATTACTTCAAAGGAGTAAAATATTCAGTTTGAACACTATATTTGATAAAAACATTGTTGTACACTTGAAAATAAAATAAAAATATTAAATAAAATAAATATTTAGCAGTGTCCATGTGTCCTTTTATTAGATATTTGACAAGTCCTACACACGAATACATACCCGTGTCCGACACTCGTACCCAAGTCCATGTAACATAGGAAAACAGATTGAAAACAAATGTCTTACCATTGTCAACAGATCTTTTGGTAGCTCTAAGAAGGACTCCTTAAACTTCCCAAGCACTGGGACAGGAGCCTCAACAAGATTTGCAACCTAAATTTATGAGGAAAGATATTTATAAATTATACAAAGTGATGACAAAAACTACAGAGAATATAACCAATCAAGTACCTCATCAAGCAAGCCACTCTGCATTTCAATGCGTCCATTAACCCCTTCTGCTAAAGCATTCGAACGAACTAATATTTTTCTCTTGCGTTCCTAAAATGTTAAATACTATACTTTCAATCTCGATAACGTGGAAAAAGTACATGAGAGTAAACCGGCAAATATTATCTATTGCTTACAATACCTCAATTTCAACTGAAATTCCAGCATTTTGCATTAAATTGGCATAAGATTCTGCACTTTCTACCTGAAGGGGAATAAATTTCAGATAGATAGAAATATATATAAATGTATAATACATATTGTTTCAACATCAGAGCATCACAACAAAGGAAGTTATCAGAATTAGAATGAGAAACGGTAAAAGCCCCCTAAGCAGTAAAATAGAACACTGATACGAGAAAATAGCACCCACAAATTAGAAAAAAATGAAATATTACAGCTGAATGAGGAACACTTCTCCCCAGATTGTTGCTTCTTATAATGACAGAAGAAAATAATGGAAGAAATATAAATATTCTAATTAACTTTATGAACATACCTTGACAGTAGCAGAGCGAGTATTCCGAAGGCCATAAGAGAGACTTCCACTGCAATATACACTTAAAGAATGTGAATGTATCTAATACATACTTATATAAAAGAGACTAAAAAGAAACCAGAGATTGCAAATGCATTTCTAGAAGTAAATACATTGCACTTGGAGGATAAATAACATTAAGCACGCGCACCAAAATAGCTAGACAAAAGAAGAAAAAATTCGCCTAACTTGCAACTTACAAATCAATTTAACATTCCAGCATTCAGCTAAAGCCCGTAATGAAGGTCCTCCTAGAAACTCATAGTTTGGTAACAATTCTTTTAAGATATTTGCAAAGGTGCCTCCTTCCAAACATTACTAATCACATGTTTTTCCTTGTCAAAGCAACTTCATGCAGCAAGCAATAATTTACTACTACCATAATTCTCAGGCTTCATAGAGACAGAACTGACATGGGAAGACCATCAGTTCAGAGAAAGTTATCATCAATGCAGGTCAATACTATTTGTCCCGACTCGAGAACTCCAATATAATATCCAAATAAGTATAAAACAACACCAGCCCCTTCCTTCAATTTCTAGGGGTCTTCGGTGAAACAGAAATTCAAACCTTAGTTTTGGTAAATATTGATTGAATAATAATAATCATACGATTAATAACAGTGATAACGACGATAGTGACACAATTCTCCTGGAATGGTTAGGTTTTGCTGTCGAAGTGGTTCATTCATGAGATAGTTGCAGTAGCAGTTTAGAAGTTGGAGGAGAAATAGTAGTAGTGAAACAACAACAGCTCCTAAAAGTAGCAGCAGCAATCATTAATAGTAGTACTAGGAACAGAAGCCATATGGTCGTAGCAGTGGCAGTAGCTGCAATGGTTAAGAAATAAGAAAATAGATCCTAAATTCACAACTTAATACCATTATCATTCTTGTGTGTATCCCATATGGATGGCGTCGGCCACATAAATTCTTTCTTTCTATTCCTTGGTATAGTATACAGTGTCTTCTTGATTTGATTTCCAAAATCATTTTTAATTACTTCTTCCCATGTAAAATTTGGTCACCCAATGTAGCATCCTCCCATGAATTGACAATCCTTGTAGACCAAAGGACTTGAGGAGAAAAATCATTTTAGATACAAGTGCCCTCGGTATTATTAATGTAAAGGCATATTGAATTACTGCTGAAGCTAGAAATGTTCATTCCTATTTGAGGAAATCTGTTCCTGTTCCATGTAATATCCTCCACTAGTTGACCAATTCTCTATATCCCACAATATCCATGCAAGTGATTGATAAAATAGCTAACACGCCCACACATACAAAACGATAAAAAAAAAAGAAAGAAAAAAAAAATATATATATATATATATATATATATGCAGAGCAGAAATGCATTACCATTACCTCAAAACACCAGCAAATATAAATGGAACAACCACTTCACCATGGAGGGCCAAAATCCAACGAATAGGTCTACTAAACATAACCTGCATAACGCTAGCAAGTTAATAAAACAAATTCAGTTTAAGAAGTATAAAAGTGGATAATCCAAGACATGATAGCCTTCTTCTGAACACCGTAAAAATAGGATGTGTAAAAGTATGATTCACAAAGCATATTCCCACCCACTATCGCTTAATTTTGCTTTACATATAGGATTGACAGTCATTATAACATTAAAATTTCTCAACTCCTCAATACTATAATAGCAAGAAAATACAGAAAGCTATTTACAAGGCTATATTTACTCGTATCATTATCTCATTCCAAATATTGGCACCCGCTACATCATATTAAATCATTTTTAAACTTGCAAGGGACTTATTTGTTTTTTTTAATCTAAAGCGGGGTGCTTTTCTAATTTAATAACTTATTAATATATACAGAGTATAGTGGAAGGATGAATACGATTCAATTATTTCTTTCACTCTCCCCAAATCTCTCTCTCTCTCTTCCTCTTCATCTATCTTTATCTTTTATTCTTGTTTGTTTTTTTCATAATTACAACAGTATATTCCAGCAGAATGATCAAAAGCATAATGAAGTATCCCATGTCAAGTATTATTCAAATTATATCCTCTATTTACCATACCTATTCTAAACATCCGTATACAGATGAAAAAACTTGTAGGAAAAGATACTGCTATAAACAAACAACATATGGAACCATTCAGTGAGTAGTTTTTAGTTTAGCGGAAGGACAAATGTCCAAAATAAGCATGAATTGCAGACTCTATCCATCAAGACATAGAAAAAGGAGTGGGGTCAATATATTCAATAGGAGACAATCTCTGTAAACACTACTATTCAAACATAAGAACTGCCAACCCTGTGTATAAAAAATTAAGCATCCGAAAATTGAAGCCCATTAGTTAAATATCACTCACCTGTGAGTTCCAGCGCATTGACTTTGGGAATGTTAGTTTAGCAATAGTACTAGGCAAATCTTCTGATAAAACCTAGCAAAAAGAAAGCAATTCCCTTCAATTTAGGCATCGTCCTACTCATTAGGATGTACATCCAGATATGACAAAGCAGGTTTCAACAAATAAAAAGATCAAGCAATTGAACCACCAATTCATATTGTACTTGTAATTCATGGCCAAAGATATGTCAAAAAAGAGCACGAGAAACATGGTTGATGAAGAATCGGGCAAGGCCTGTGACCGTGAAGCCCACATGACCCATGCATACTATTGGAGACGTGGGGAAGAGAGATGATGATATTATGGATATTTTAGACTCCAGGGATATTTTATTACTTTAGGGTTATTTTAGTACTTTTATTTTTAGTATTTATTTGTCATTAACCGGTTATTACTTTTATTTAGGGTTTGAATTGCCTATAAAAGGCTTCGATGTAACAAACATCGTTGGTTTTTAGGAATATTGATTATATCAATTTATGTGACTTCTCTTCTTCTTTCTTTTCTTCTTCTTGTTCTTTTCCTTCTTACCCCAAGTTCTATCTCTTCTCTATCTCTCATCTTTCTTTCTCTTCTATTCCTTCTATTGTGTTCTACATCAATGGTACTCTGCAGTAACAGGGTGAGAGCCCACCAATGGATGCAACTTTTTTAGAAAGAGAAAATAAAACATGAAACATGTCCTTAAAGAACCAACGTTTGCAAAAGAAGATAATCTTTTTTTATGGCATTAGTATAATATAAAAAACACTCAAAAGGGGAGTGCATCCCAAGAATACAAAACAATGCTTTAAGAGCTAAGCGAGCCCAAAAATACAATATTTTCCTCTATAGAAGAACAAAATCTACCCTTCACCCAATAAAACAGGAAAAAGACGAAAGAATCCTTAAAGAAACCAACCGGGGACTCCACCCCCTCAAAGGATCTATTGTTGCGCTCAAACCAAATGACCCACCAAAGACACAAAGGCGCAACTCTCCAAAAGGGACGGGCCTGCAAACCCGCAAAACAATCCCCCCAACCCTCAAGAACCTCGCGGACCGTAGCCGGCATCATCCAGGAGAAGCCAAACAGCCCAAAAACCAAACACCAACAATCGTGCACCACCGGGTAATGAAGGAAAAGATGATCAACGGACTCGGCATCATTCTTACACATAAAACACCTATTGACCACATAGAAGTTGAGGCGCTGAAGGTTGTCCAAGGTTAGAATTCTGCCCTAAGCCGCCGACCATGCAAAAAAAAGCAACTCTAGAAGGGACACCAGAATGCCAAATCTCCTTCCAAGGAAAGACCGAACACGGCAACTGAGAAGACACCCTGAAAAAAGATGACACCGAGAAGCATCCAAGAGGAGAAGGACGCCACACCATCTAATCTGACCCGCCACCGGGGATAGGCAAACAGTACAAAATCCCCAAAAGGCCAAACACCTCCTCTAGCTCCCAATCCTGAAAAGGTCTTACAAACTGAACATCCTAGACAATCCTGCCATTATCAGTCATCAACGCAGGCATGTTTGTCGCGAGCAATGCGAAAAAGCATAGGGAAAGAAGAAACTAAGGTAGAGTCACCACAGCAGAGGTTAGACCAAAAGCAGACTGAGCTACCAATACCAATGCCGAAGAGAATACGAGAGGAAAATGCAGTCCAACCACGACTAATATCCTTCCAAACCCCCAAACCTCTGCAAAATCGAACCGGACGCGAGCACCAACCCCTATGATCCTCCCCATAACGGCATAAAATCACCCTCCTCCACAACCGGTCCCTTTCAAGCCCAAATCTCCAAAGCCATTTCCCCAGCAAAGCATTGTTGAACAACACTAGCCGTTGAAGACCTAGCCCCCCTTCCTGCAAAGGACAGCAGACTAACTCCTATCGAATAAAAGCAACAGAAGAATGCTCACGGTCCCCTCCCCAAAGGAACTATCTCTGAAGTCTCTCAATCCTGATTGCCACACTGCTAGGAATCCGATACATGGACAGGAAATAAGTGGGAAGATTGGACAACGTACACTTTACCAAAGTGAGTCGGCCTCCTTTGGAAAGATACTGACGTTTCTAACCCGCAAGTCTCTTAGAAACCCAGTCAACCATGGCGTCCCAAAAAGGTTTACGCTGAGTCGCGGATCCCACCGGCAGACCTAGGTAAACAGAAGGTAACTGACTAACCCCACAACCCAACACTACAGCCAGAGAAGAAATGTTCCCCACCTTTCCCACCGGAATCAACGAACTCTTCCCAGTATTAATTTTCAAACCCGAGACAGCCTTAAAACAAATCAAAATGTATCTGAGATGCCGCAACTGGTCCTCTTCTGCGTCGTAAAAAATGAGCGTATCATTCGCGAAAAGCAAATGGGAAGCATCCACAAACTAATGCTCCTCAACTCCCATTCTAAACCCGCGCAAAAAAGCCACCTCCGAGGCTCGAGTCATCATCCGACTAAAAGCCTCCATCACAACCAAGAAAAGAAATGGTGATAATGGGTCGCCTTGTCTCAAACCACGCGAACTCCCAAAAAACCCTGAGGGAAAACCGTTAACCATAATAGAAAAACTGGCCGACGATATGCAAAATTGAATCCACTTCCTCCACCTTTCTCCGAACCCTAGCCGCTCTAACATATACAACAAAAAACTCCAACTGACGTGATCATAGGCTTTCTCCACATCCAACTTCACAAGGACTCCCGGGATCCCACTCTGAAGTCTGACATCCACCACCTCCCTCGTGACAAGAGTCGAAGCAAGAATTTGGCGGCCACCCACAAAAGCATTCTGAGAAGCAGAAATAACCCCATCCAAAACACCACGTATCCGAAAAGCTAACATTTTAGCGACCAACTTGTAGATGCAACCAAGCAGGCTATGGGTCTAAGATCCTTAATGTCACTAACAACCCCCTTTTTAGGAAGAAGGGAGATGAAAGTAGCATTAAGAGACCTCACAAAACAACCCGCACGATGGAAATCTCGAAATGTGTCCATCACCTTCTCCCGCACCACAGACCAACACTTAAGAAGAAACCTCATAGTAAAGCCATCCAGTCCAGGAGCTTTGTCCCCATTACAAGACTTCAGCACCCTAACCACCTCCCCCTCAAAGAATGGGATCTCTAGGCTAACCCGGTCCCCCTCAGAAATAGAGTCAAAATGAAGTCCATCCAACCGAGGTCTCCACTCATGTCTTTCCTCAAACAAACGCTGATAATGACTGGCAACCCCCTGACGGATCTCCTCATCGGAACTCAACTAAGACCCCTCAATAGTGATATTCCCAATATGATTGGACCTCCTGTGAGCATTGGCCACACGATGAAAAAATTTCGTGTTCCGATCACCCTAAGTCAACCAAAGGGCTCAAGATTTCTAACGCCACGAGATCTCCTCTTGAATAGCAATCTCCTCAATCTCAGCCATGCATTCCGCCCTCCTCACCCTCGACACCTCATCCATGCCTCCGTTGAGCTCATCACTGTCAATCTTAGCAATTTCCGCCACAAGTCTATTTCTTCTCCATTCCAAATTCCCGAAAACCTCCTTATTCCAGGAAATAATTTTGTTCTTCAAAGCATACAACTTCGAAGTCAAGATGAAACTAGGCGATCCATGCCTGACTGGGAGAGCCCCCCAATCAGAAAAATGGCTCAAAAAGTCCTCAGATCTCAACCACATATTCTCGAACCTGGACGAAGACTTTCCTATAGAGATGCTCCGCAATCGAACACAATAGGAGCATGATCAGAAGTAAACCGAGAGGCAAAAGACTGAACAACATCGGGGAACCGTTCCTCCCAGTCTCCGGCTATGTTACATGGACTCTTCTAAAGTAAGTGAAGTACCCGTGTCCGACACTTATAAGTCGGACAATACGTATCCGACACTTGTAGTAGGAAATTTATCTAAATTTAGCCCCAAATGATTCCATGTTGATACCTTATTACTTCAAAAAAGTAAAATGTTTAGTTTGAACATTATATTTGATAAAAACATTGTTGTACACTTGAAAATAAAATAAAAACATTAAATAAAATAAATATTTAGCAGTATCCATGTGTCCTACTATTAGATATTTGACACGTCCGACACACGGATACATACCCGTGTCCGACACTCGTACCCGAGTCCATGTAACATAGGTCTCCGGAAATCAAAAAGCGATCAATCCGAGACATGGTAGGATGGTCACGACAACTGGAGCACATGAACGCAGCTCCAACCAAAGGGAGATCATGCAGACAGTGCCCATCAATAAACTCATAAAACTGATCCATGGCAGAGGTCTTACCCCCCCCCCCCCCCCCCCCCCCCGACCATGGAAGCCGCCATGACTCCTGCACCTCCCCCAACTCCCTCCACAACACAGATCTCTCACCAACCTCGACTGGGCCATACACACCTGAAAAACCCAACCGAAACCATCCTTTACCATCGAAAAAGAGCAAGAAACTGGGAATCTTCTAACCCGAGAAACCACTAACGAAACACAACGCCTATCCCACATCACAATCACCCCAACAACAGCCCCTACAGAACTCAAAGCACACCAGCAAACAAATCAGTTTCCCCACATACTCTTAACCACCTTATCAGAAATAGTCACCATCTTCATTTCTTGCAAACAAACCACATGAGTATTCCATTTTCTAAGAGCCATCCGCACAATCCGACGCTTCTACGGATTATTTAAACCCCGGACATTCCAAGGGACAATTCTAAGTTTCATTAAAAAAACAGTTAAAGTTCCCTCTGACCTCCTTCAGTCACTCCCATGCCCCCTCTCCCTACGTCATGACCCATCGCTTTTACCATCATAATTAATTTTACTACGTCTCCGAAGCTCCCTTTCACCTTTCCAAGTAGGAGACGGGCGAGGGACGATGCACAAAGTCCTCTCCTTGATGCCATTCTCCTCATCAAGATC
The DNA here is from genome assembly GCA_963922005.1 of Cornus suecica. Classification (NCBI taxonomy): domain Eukaryota; kingdom Viridiplantae; phylum Streptophyta; class Magnoliopsida; order Cornales; family Cornaceae; genus Cornus; species Cornus suecica. Next base: position 19,007,890 of record OY998240.1, on the reverse strand, counting down.
ACTCTATGCATTACTTCTTTTGTGGATAATTCTACATATCCTCTAAAGATGCAAACTTATTATTACCATCAAGCTTTTTTAGATGTTTGTTTTGTGTTGTTTATTCTTTTCATTGTACTTGTAAACATATTTCGGGAGAACTCCTGCTTATCCTACCAAATTTGAGATAACAACGGTTTACTCTTACAAAACTAACATTCAGCATTGTATGAATGTAAGACAAACAATATGGCTATTGCAGGTTGGCTAAGGAAGAAATTGTGCCTAATCCAAAAGGTACTAGTTCAAAAGAAATAAAAGTACTAAATGCTTTTAACTTAGTGAACGAAGTAATCCGGGGAATCCAGTACCAAAATATCCAAAAGGTATCTAATTTCAAAATGAATAGAAATCCTTACTGGTTTACCTTTAATAAACTGAGTAATCAGGAGAAATAATCTTTATACATGTTATACAGAATTTATATATGTATATATATATCGTATATAACAAGTTTAATGTCAGATTCCGACCTATTTGAATTTGACCGTCTCATATTGGTTAATTTATTTTGAAATTTCATATCAAGGGCATGCAAGGTTCTCAACATACATAGCAATTTCTTAACATCGAAATCTAAACTAGAACAAAAGAAAGTGATCAACTGAAAGAAAGCATCTAACAAGGTAATCAAACTTGCATCAACAAGACAAGCAAAACAGAAATTTCGGAAATATACCTCCACAGCAAGTCTCGTAGATTCCATCACACGTGCATAAACGTATTCTGTTTTTCCTGCAATGATAAATACCAAGCACAGCTTATCCAATCTGAACTTCAAAAAAGTAGTGGAATATCAATCTCATACAATGTAAAGTGCTTAATATAAATAAAACTAAATTTCTCAAAAATGAAGCATTCGATGATGTTATATAGCTTTGCCCTTTCACAGTTTCAACTGTTGAACAACTCTAATGCATCAGGACAGCCTTCAGTAAGATGGCAGTCCATGTCCAAACAACAAGGCCTAAGTTTCATGTAAAGAAGGCTGATGGTGAAGATTCTGAAGAACAAGCAATAGAATACATGATCTTATACAACCAAAAAGTGTAAACTACCTTACTTACCGAAATTAATTGGTTCAAGTATTAAAACTGCTTAAGTGATAACAATCACTGTGCAGATAAGGTGTTTCGCAAGGTTGTGACCGCATTAAGGTGAATTAGTGGCTATTTTAAGGCAACGTATGGGCTGTCTTTAAGATACCGCCAAACGAAAATTCACTGGGCTGGGGATTCCAAGAAGTTTGTAACTACTTAGGGAACAGTGTACTTCCCAGTCATAGTGGATAGTTAAGCTTAAGAATGACAAAGTTTGACACAACCAATCAACACGAATTAGAGCGTTTGGACTGCCCTTGATCACCCCCCTGTCATTATCGTGCCAACACATGACCCACTAAAGTAATTAACCACCAAAGTAAACAGATCTTGTTCAAGTTTGATGAAACAACCTCTCGAATCCTATTTGACCCATTAAATTTAGATGTCACGCCAGTTGTTGATTTATGGCACTATAATGGAAACCCAAGCACATTTTTTGTTTTGCTGGGATGTCTTCCACAATTCAGGCACTGAAGTTGGATGGAAGGACAAGATACCCAAATCCTCCGGATTCAGACAGATGACCTCTCACTTGTAAGGTAAAGCCTCTGAACTTGGACGGAAGGACAAGATGCCAACATACTTGGATCGAGAGTGAGACAGATGGCCTCTCACTCACTCAAGGATTGAGCCTCAAAATGCCATGAAATATCATAACACTCAATATATATCTAACAGCTTCATTTTAATATTTGTTTTCTATTATTTACTGCTATACTAGTTAGTTGAAGAATCCTAGCGCTCCCCTTTTGAGTGTCCTTTCATATATATGTTCTTACTTATCAAAAACAAGAAATAAGTATTAACAGAATAAAGATACTAGGATGATGTAAAACTCTAAAATATGTTGTGCACGTGGATTTGAATAACATACCATCAACCCTTCTGTATAAGGAGTCCAGAGGTACACAGTATCTACGGCAAAAACCTTCGGCAGCCTGACAAATATCAAGTATTTATTAACCGGAAGGTAACCAGTTCCATATATGCCAAAAAGTATTGTTAGACTAATATTCTAAGGTAAAGGGGAGAGATTTTGAACGTTAATATCCTCAAGACAGTATGAAACGTGGAAAGGTACTTTTGGTCATACGCTCCCCACAAAAGAAAAAGGTAAAAAAATTACTCTCCTGGAAATAAATTTCAATAACAACGTGTGAGCCAAATCTATATATATTATCTCAATCGACATGTAACAACTACATAATGAGATCAAATGCCAAGGTTGAAGCTGCAGTGAATTTGAAGCAGGAATGCAATGTGTCAACATCATCTGCAAGAACACATTTCTCCAAACCGACATCCACAAAATTAAGGAAGGGTGAGTTGACGAACTAACGCAGACCATTGTCATCACTAGACATGCTTCAAATTCAATGCCAACACCTAGTATCGACAGTAGTAATCTAACTACCTTAAATCATAAATCAACTCTTGCAAACCGTGACAAACATTTGTAAACAGGAAGGCAATACCTTTGTAGCATTTCCCTCAAGGTCAAAAGCCTTTGAAACCGGAGGTCCTCGAACTTCGACCTCATTTTCGTTTTGCCTAGGGCAGAGGCTCTCCACATGAACCTGCAAATACAACAAAAACCTGCTTTTCAAAATTAACAATGGAAACATATGCAACACCGAGGACAATAATGAGGAATGGAACACAAAAAAATTGCCCTATACTATATGTAGAGAAAACCATTAACTTGTAACTAAACCCATTGTAAAGCAAAATAGGCTAGTAACATTGATAAACTGTTTCAATCTCCATACACAATGAGGGAAGAAACTCAAATAAAACCAATAGAGTCAGGAGACTGTTAACAAAACCCGACAAATAGATAAATAAAATAGTACCACAAGTCTGCGTGGTGTGCCAAAAGCTTGCACTTCACCATGTCCCAACCTTTGTTTTTCCAGTAACTGCACAATTAGATCTTTAAGCTGCATTGACCAGAACAGAATGATCAGCGAATAGCAATTAAATAAAAGCTAAAAGGAATTCCGAGAAGTACATAACATAGGAGCTCTAAAAGAAAATGCATTCATTCTTGGACTACCTCAAAAGAGTGGAAGAGTAAGTATAGAAAGACAACAAGAAAAACTGGTATACAGACTAGGCATAATTCCTTATGCAAAATAAAAAATATACTTGCTGGCCTGCATTTACTACATCATGAGATGGCAACTCTTCTGTCCCAATTTCAAGAATAAACAACCTTGGTTCTGCAGCCACCTGTGTAACATAAGAATCAGATGAGAATTAATCAAAAGAGTAGTAATCTACTTATAACAAAAAATTCAATAACTGTCCATCTTAGACAAAATAAAATGAAATATTGAAGTCAATAGACTGGCTGAATTTGGGTATAGAGCTTTATCGTTAGTTTACTAGGTTCCTTTATAAAAATGAAAACAAGGGGAAAGAAAGACCCTAGTTCCCAACTGTCCCCAGTAAGAAAAAAGATCGTAGAAAGAAATAAAAACAAAACCAAAAAGATGTATGAACAATGGCGAAGACAAAACAAAGAAAATAAAAAAGAAACTGAAAAGACATTAGGAGGAAAAATAAATATTTCACATCCATCAAGATATTTCAAAAAGGTAGGAGTAACAAAATCAAGTCAAAAAAAAGTTATGCCAAAGATTTAACAAAGTGAATAACAACAGCTAGCTAACTGTCACATCAAACAAAAATAATAAACGACGAAAAAAATCACAGAAGGGAAAACGTCCAAGCTCTTTGCGTTAACCCAATCCTAAATATCTCAAATAGAATGTTTGAAAGACCTTTTCCGTTTTGATAACTCAGAATGCAAAGTCATAAGACAACATATTACCACAAAATAATAATTGAATAAAAGAAAATAAGTATGGCAAAAATAAGAATACCCATATGTAAGTGTGGGAAACAGAACCAGAGACAAAATAAGAAGGAACATACAGTAGAGTAACAATGGCCTAATAATAATAACCCAAGGGAAACTTATCAAAAATGAGACAAAATTCAGATGGTTTCCTCGTGTAACAACCCAAACCAAAGTGTCCGTATGAAAAATATAGTTGAAATAGGATACAAAAGGATAAAGTTGGAAAAAAAAACCAAGAAAATAAAATTGTGAGGAAGATGTAGAAATTGGAACGTTATGATTCAACCACCCAACCCATAATGGTCGTCTGAACAAATTGTTGAGTTGTCGAGGAACATATATAGGAGCATGGCAGCCACGGGAGGCAAATTACCCACCCATACACTCACCACTACGAATACAGGTAAGAAGAGAGAGGAGGGGGTGGAGATCAGGATGAATGTGAAATGGATTTATATGTATGAACAGGATTAGGGATTATTACGCGGTTGGGTTATTTAATGATCTTAAGATATGATCCATTCATATTATGAACTGATTTCACTGGTTTTAAATGTGATCGAGTAGTGAAGCTTAAAAATTGAGTTATGAAAAATGTAGATGATGAGGTACTCAAGTATATTAATGAGAGATTTAATGTGGATAATTTTACCAGGTTTTCTTTTTTTAAAAACAGTCAGATTCCCTATGTCCATACCAGTTCTGACTTGACTGTTCAATGTCTGGGCAAAAACACTGAATCGGGGATTTCATGTGCAAAATGAGCACTGAATCACCGATACCATAAAATATTGATCTGAGCACTATAATAACATGCTTTGGAGCCAGGCCAGACTCTTCATGATATCTGTGGATGATCTGTGTCATGTGTTTAGCTGATTGTGACTGTTGAATTGTCCTCTGTTTAATTGGTCAAAATGCATGTTGTGATGTGGTGATTGGATGCGTGTGTGCTTGAGAGATCCAGTAGTAGACGTAGATCAACTATTGATTGATTTGTTGGACCATATAGTTCTTTCATTTAGGAAGGGCTGATTTTCTACGTGCAAGGAAGAGAACAATATGATCCTCTTTGGACGGATTGGTGGTGTGGCGGGAGTTCTCTCGCCTCCTCTTTCCCTCAGCTTTTCAAGATTGCTCATGACCGCCATGCTTCTGTAGCTGACTGTTATCATCTTGATGCTAGTAGGCTTGTGTGGGATGTCGTGTTCGTGCTTCCCTTTCAGGACTAGGAGCTTGAGGAGGTCGCTGGTTTGTTGGAGCTTTTGTATGCTCAGACGGTGGGTATTGGACATGATGGGTTGATTTGGACTCCTTCTCATTCGCTACGCTTTTCGGTTGCTTCTTTTTTCCGGGGCCTTACGCCTAGTGTGGATGAGACATTTCCTTGGAAGGTGGTCTGGTGCTCTAAGGCCCCTTTTAAGTTTGCTTTTTTTTGTTGGTCGGCTGCTTGGGGTCGCATTCTTACTTTGGATGTGCTGAGGTAACGGGGTATTGTGGTGGTTAATCGGTGCTTTCTATGTAAAAAGGAGGGGGAATCCGTCGACCATCTCCTTTTGCATTGCCCAGTGGCCTTCGATTGTTGGTGTCTCATCCTTACCCATTTTGGTGTCCAGTGGGTCATGCCGGCGTCGGTTCGTGATGTGTTGGTCGGTTGGAGGAGTTTGAGCGTTGGGTCTCATGCTCGGTCTTTCTGGAGGATGGCCCCCCTTTGTCTTTGGTGGGGCATATGGCTTGAGCGGAATAGACGTTGCTTCGAGGGTATTGAGTCCCCGTTAGGGAACATTGAAGATTTTGTTACTTTAAATTTGTTTTATTGGGTTGAGGGTCGGTATTGTACATCCATTGATGAAAAATTAGAGTTTTTGAGCTCGCTTGGCTCTTAGGGCCTTGCCTTTTGTATATGGGACGCGCTCCCCGGTTGAGTGCTTTTTATAATCATACTTATCAAAAAAAAAAAAGACCTGTATTAGTGATACTGATACGCTATCTGCACAAAAACATCCTAGCAGTTGGCTACATTGTCCTAGATAAAGGTAACTCTTAAGAGTGCCGCAGGTTGTTCAGTTGGTAACTAAATGGCAGAGGTCTCAACGAGCTGACCCATTCAGAGTAGACTCTGGGAGAGTGACTCCATAAACACAAGCAGATAACTGCTCCAATGAAAATTGGGTCCAAGGTAGAGAAGACATTATTGTTGGAAACGTCCCAGTCTAGAGACCCCTTTCCATTGAGTTGACAATATGAGAAGATTGGGCCCGCCAGTTGGGTCAATGGTTGTATACTACTGGACATTAATGTATTTGGACCATGTACTATTGGTGCGAGCATAGTTCTTTTTTTATATATAAATATGTAGAAAGGAACTCAAACAAGAAGCCCAACCCAAGTACATTTGTAAAACAAAGACCCCTTAAGGCCCAAGCAATCCCAAAAAAGTCCAACTTTTCCTATATGGATGTACAAAATCTATCCATCACCCACTAGAACAAAAGAAGAGAAGAGGTCCTTAATGGTGCCAATGGAGGACCCAATCCCGTCAACACATCGGCAATTGCGTTCCAACTAAAGGCACCACCAAAGACAAAGCGGCGCAGCCCTCCAAAAATCACGGGCCTGGGCAGCCACGTAATAGCCTCTCCAAGCATCCATGACTCCTCTCGCAGAAGGAGGCATCACCCACTGAACGTCGTAAAGACCAAGCAGCAAGGACCAACAATCATAAGCACGAGGACCATAAAGAAGGAGATTACCAACAGATTCCCCTTCCCTTTGCACAGAAGACACCGGAAAACCGCACAAAAGCTGTGTGGTGCGAGCATAGTTGTAGTCGAGATGTGGAACAAATGACGTGAGTTCCACACACGGACTAGTGGGATCAATCTATAGTGCTTAATTTCATTACTTTAGTATAGTTGCATGCCGGTAATGCTGTCAACAAGTATATGGTTAGTGTCTGGTGCACAAAGTAGGCTAACTAATGATGGTTCCGTTCTAAATGTTTGATTTTGTGAATCTGGTGTGTATGGAGTTGAATATATAGTTCGATTAAGTATGTAGGTATTGGTGTCAAGATGGTATATGCCCAGAGTCTTCTGCGCTGAGTTGTTTAACTATTGATAACTCCATTACTACAGGGTGTGGATTGTGCCTGTATGTGGAGTTGAAGATAAAGTGAGGTTACGGTCTAAGAATTGTATGTGTTATGTGTTAGGTCAATGCCACTCAATGTTAGCTTTACAAGAACTTATCCCTTGCATTCCTCTATTCGCTCTACAAGAACTCTTCCCTCTCATTCCCCTCTTCGCTCTAATTTTATAATACCATCTTTGAATTTGTGTCTCTTAGCTTGTTGTCACTGGTGGTTGAAGCCCTATCTACATGATTTGTTGCCTCCCTTGCACATAGTGCTCCACGCACTACTAAGAGATTTTAAACTACTTTTGTTCTCCTCTCTTCTTCTCTTCTGCACTATAGCTACTTATCAGTATTGAACTCTGATAACTTTAGAGCCAATGGACCATTAGTTTCTAACAGCAAGCTATAATGGTGCAAGATAACTGTACATCCAAACAGTAAATAGAAAACAAAAAACAAGTAAAATAAGGGGCAAAACTTTAAGTTGCCGTAACCAAACCTTTTTGGCTGCAGCCTCCAGGACTTCTTTCGGGCAAGCAAGACATTCAGGTTCAGAAATAGTACCCAGAGGATGGCCAAGGGACTCCCTTGTCTTTAACCAAAGTTGTGCACATTGACGCGCTATACTGGAAAAGGGCAAAAATGAAAAGAAATTTGGAACAATAATACAAAATTCAGAAGCCTGTCTACAAGTATACAAGTATAGTAGAAAGAATGAAATATAATTCTAACAACCAACCAGGCCACCATATATATGGAATTCTACACAAAAAGCTAATTCACTACTAAGGACAGTGGCCAGTTGTATCTCCTCTACCTCAGAAAGTAAAAGGTCAAGGGTACAAAAGGACAAAAACTGAAATCTTTGTTATATACAAAGGTATAAAAAGAAAAACAAATGAACTTTGACATTTGCAGGCAATACAAATATGAAAGCAAGAAATAGGACAATAAATCATCATGCCTGTTGCAGTTCAAGATACGGAGTCCTACAGAAATCAAAAACTTAATCACAAACTGCTGACATTCGTTTCATGGAAATGGATAATCGCATCACTTTCAATTGAAAAAATGTGAAGCTCCAGGACACTACAAGTAGTTTTCAACTAGTAGTCACCCAGAAACCTTTGCTGTTTGCACTTTGGCATGTTAACATTAAAAGATCCTCTTGGAGCAAATCTTGTTGGGGAAAATAAAAAGACAAGGAAAAGGGAAATGTGACCTCACCTACGCATCCGACCAAAATAACGAGCACGTTCAGTTACCCCAACAAAGCCTCGAGAATCTAAGATGTTAAAAGCATGAGATGTCTTTAAAAGCTGATCATACCTAGCACGGTGCAAAGATATTACAATTAGTAGGAAGTTTTGACAGAAAGACTGACCATTGTATGGTATACAATAGAAGGGGCATGAAATTCTAATACATACGCAGGTACTGCAAGTCCTAGACCAAGCAATGATCGAGCTTCTTCCTCAAAAAGATCAAAGTGTCTTTTGATATGATCAACACTGGCATGCTCTAGATAATATGCACTCATTTCCTTCCTGAAACAGATATACAAGATACTCAACCTTTTTTTAACATAGTATAGAGTGATGCACCATCAAACTTGAGGTAGCTAATATTCTGAAGTGAAGAAGACAGCAAAGAGGAGAGGAAGTTAGGAGATTATGACAAGTAAAAAACATCTTTTTGAAATATCTGAACCATAGAAAAAATAAGTAGCACAAAAAGGCAGGCATGCAAAACATATTACAGATCCTTTGACGGGGTTGTACTTCAAAAGATTCAATTTTCAATGAATCTAAAAAAAGTAAAAAATAACAAATAATACCACTCATGCACAACATCAAAATGATAATTATTAAGAGCACATCTAACAAAGGCTTGGCCACTTGAGGCAAAAACATAAGGGTATGGCCTTCAAGTTATTGTCTTATTAACATAAGAGACTAGTAGGTGGAGCAGACGAAACCTCCTTTCAGAAGTGTTGTTTAGAATAAGTTGTGGTCTCTCAAGGTAGAGAGACTCTTAATTTATAATGATAAATTAGGTTACACAGGAGAAGAGACCCTATTGGGCCCTATTTTGTACTTTTTTTCAATGAATCTAAAGAGGAGAGGAAGTTTGGAGATTATGACAGGTAAAAAACATCTTTTTGAAATATCTAAACCATAGAAAAAATAAGTAGAACAAAAAGGCAGGCATGCAAAACATATTACAGATCCTTTGACGGGGTTGTACTCCTAAAGATTCAATTTTCAATGAATCTAAAAAAAGTAAAAAATAACAAATAATACCACTCATGCACAACATCAAAATGATAATTATTAGGGAGCACATCTAACAAAGGTTTGGCCACTTGAGGCAAAAACATAAGGGTATGGCCTTCAAGTTATTGTCTTGTTAACATAAGAGACTAGTAGGTGGAGCAGACGAAACCTCCTTTCAAAAGTGTTGTTTATAATAAGTTGTGGTCTCTCAAGGTAGAGAGACTCTTAATTTATAATGATAAATTAGGTTCCACAAGAGAAGAGACCCTATTGGACCCTATTTTTTACTTTTTTTCAATGAATCTAAAAAATTACAAATAATACCACTCATGCACAACATCAAAAAGATAATTATTAGAGAGCGCATCTAACAAAGGTTTGGCCACTTAAGGCAAAAACATAAGGGTATAGCCTTCAAGTTACTGTCTTATTATTAACATAAGAGACTAGTAGGTGGAGCAGAAGAAACCTCCTTTCAGAAGTGTTGTTTAGAATAAGTCGTGATCTCTCATGGTAGACAGACTCTTAATTTATAATGATAAATTAGGTTAAACAAGATTAGATACCTTATTGGGCCCTATTGGGTTTACTACACACATGTGGCCTCCCAAGAGGCCACACGCCTCCACTAACACTCCCCCTCAAGCTGGAGCATAAATATTAATCATGTTCAGCTTGTTACAAATATTTTCAACTCTAGTTTCTGGAAGAGATTTAGGGTCCATTTGGATACTAGTTTTTTACCCTTGTTTTTGTTTTTTGTTCCCCAACTGACTTACAAAACATGTTTGGCATGCTTGAGGCCCAATTCCCTTCTCAAGCACATTAAAAAAATACCACTCTCATTTGAGTCCAAAATGAGAACATCAAAATGATGTTCTTTGTGTTTTTTGCACTGTAGATGGTCCAAAAGAAAAAACGTGTCCTCAGAATAATCTCTCAAAAATATCTCTTCTCTCCAAGAACACGTTTCGCTACTCTCTCCATAACCACTCCTCTCTCTCTTCGCCGACAACCTCTATTCTAGGGTTTGGAGGCGATTCTTCACACCACTCTTGGATTCTGTTATGAAATCGTGATCTAGGGTACCCTCATCATCACTGTCACCCGATCTAGGGTTCCGAAAGAAAGGCGACAGCTAGGGTTTCCAATTGAACCGCGTGGGTTTCAGTTGAGAGGCAATCCTTGTCGATTTGGTCAGGTTTGCTTTCATCTCTTTTTATTCTTTAAAAGTCAACTCTTCTCCAATATGTGTTGTTGGAGCTCAATTTGAGCGAATTTTCTATAAATTAAGCTAGGGTATTTTGGACAACACGTTCCAGCCGATTAGTTTAAAAGGGTGAGATGGCTCAAATTAGGGTTTTGTAAAGTGCCAGCCTCTCTGCGACTCTCTCTCTCTCTCTGCTTATTTGTGTGCCGCGAAAGCTAGGAGTTTCGAAAGCTAGAGAAGGAAGAGAAGATGGGTCACTCCAACGTCTGGAACTCTCACCCCAAGAACTATGGCCCTGGATCATGTACTTGGTCAGTTCCAATTTCGATTTCTACTTTTTGGTCACATATTCATATGTCAATACAGATGCTTATATATATATACATGTATATATACATGTATATATACATCTATATATACATGTATATATACATGTATAAGTTGTATTTAGATGTTTATATATGTATGTGCAGTTGAATTAGATCTTCGTTTCATTGGGTTCTCTCTCTATATATATGTAAAAGAAATGTTTATCTGTTATTGGGTATGCGAATTTGAAGTATAGCTAATTTTTTTTTGGCCATTAATTTTACATGTGTGTGTGTATATATATAACCATGTATATTCGTATAGAACCTCATCAGAAAAATGGAAAATTAATAAGACCTCCAATCTAGGAACTGTAGACTCGTCCCTAGAAATAGCAGGATATATCACCACAAGCATATAGATTGGAGGTGTTAACCCTATCAAGTCATATATTGCATAGTCATTACTTTTACATATATATGTATGTTTGTGTTTGTGTAAATGTATATAGAACCTCATAACAACATGGAAAACTAATTTTAATCTGTTATTTATATAGGCATGATCAACATTAGGATCCCCATAGGTTATGACCTTCAATCTAGGAACTCTAGACTCATCCCTATGTATAGCAGTGTATTTCAACATTCAGCTATATTGTAATCTCATAAGAATTCTAAAAAAATGAAAATTGGTCATATACCAAAATCCATTCCGCTAATATTTCATTACGAAACACATCTCAATGCAGTTTTTCAAAATAAAAGCCGTTCAAATGGTTTTACAACAATATTAAACAGTCTCTGCAATATGGACTAGGATTATGTTAAAGTTTGATTAAACTGTTAATTTTAGATTTATGAACATATTATTTTTATTTTTTTTGATAAGTAAGATTTTTATAAAAGAAAAAACACTCAATCGGGGAGTGCATCCCATATACACGAAAACTTAGGGGCCGAGGGAACCTAAAAAGTCTATCTTTTCCTCCAAAGATTTACAATTTCGCCCCTCCACCCAACAAAACAAACTCGATATAAGCACGTTTTTTATTCCTCCCAGGGGAGACTCCACACTCTCAAAGCATCGCCTATTGCGTTCTAACCAAATACTCCACCAGAGACATAGGGGAGCTGCCCTCCAAAAAAGCTGAACCTGACGACCAATCGGCACACCTCTCCAAGAGGCCAACACATCGCGAACCGAGGCTGGCATCACCCACTGGATGCCAAAAAGACAAAAAATGAGACTCCAGCAGTCGTAGGCGATCGGGCAATGCAAAAGGAGGTGATCAATAGATTCCCCATCCTTTTTACATAAAAAACACCTGTTTACCAAAACATACCCCGACGACCCAAAATGTCCAAAGTGAGGATGCGCCCCCAAGCCGCCGACCATGTGAAGAAAGCGACCTTGAGAGGGGCCTTAGTACGCCATACTGCCTTCCACGGAAAAGACGCTTCCTCCCCGGGCGAAAGGCAACCAAAAAAGGAAGCGACTGAAAATCTCTGGGAAGGCGAAGGTCTCCAGCATAAAGAATCATGACCACCACCAATAGTCTGTAAATATAATAACTCCAGAAGATCGGATATCTCCTCCAGCTCCCAATCCTGAAAAGGACGCGTAAACCTGACATCCCACACTAGCTTCCCGGTATCAAGATGATAACAATCAGCTACTGAGGCCCGACGATCCTGGGCGATCCTGAACAACTGAGGGAACAAATGGGCAAGGGGTCCCTCCCCACACCACCAATCCGACCAGAACCCCACACAACATCCATCACCAACCTTGAAGCTAGCAAAAGGTGCAAAGAAGTCCCATCCCTGCCGAATATCCTTCCACACATTAGATCTCTAAGATTTTACTTCTGATTCCTCATAGTAGATTGTTAGAAATAGTTTACATCTATAAATTGTTAATCCTAGATAATCATAATAGTCTAGATTGGGAGGTATGATTTAAGGTTACCGTATATAATATTCTGAAATATATATTTTAAAGTCTATAATTGATTATATTTCCTTTGCAATTATAGGATCACTATCGTAGTTTTCTGTGGGTGGATAGACTAAATGCGGAATCGCAAGAAATTGAAGAAGCCGAGGATAACGACAATGATTTGGGCAATGTTGTTGATGATATTCAACATGAACAACATCGGCAAAAGAACATCCTTTATGGTGGTTGTATCTGCCTTAGTTCCTTGTTGGTTCTTATGTGCATTCTCATATTAATTGTATTTTTTGTTATTATACTGAAATGAAGATATTTTAGTCACTCAAAGTATGAGATGATGTTCTAAAATATTATTGACATTTATGTAGTAGTATATATGTAGAATATGGTGGGTATAAAAATAATCGTGTCATTTTTTTTTTCTCTTCTCATATATATATTTATTGCTACTTAATTTTATATAAAATAAAAAATTACTATTAGTCATTTTTAGGGGAAGTTGTTGTATGAATTTTCTCAATTCCAACACTTATAGGCAAAATTTCAGTAAAATCTCTTAAAAAACAATTCAACTCGCCAAACATGTTTTTGTGTTTCTATTCTTAGAAATCCAGGGAACACAGACGCTGCTAAACATGTTTTTTTGTTTCTGTTCTCGGAAATCCAGGCCTATCAAACATGTTTTTCTGTTTCAGTTCTCAAAATTTCTGGAAAAAAAAGTCTGCCAAACGTGTTTTATTTTTTTTGTTCCTCGAAATTTTTTCGACAAAATTCCCAACCAAACATGTTTCTGTTTTCGGGTTACCCTTAGGACAATAACAAAAAAGTTTTTTGTTCTCAAGATGAAAAAAACAAAAATGATAACACTAGGTTCCAAACGGACCCTTAGAAAATACATCAGCAAGTTAATCCCCAGTTTTCACATGCTTCAATAAGATATGATCCAGGTTGTAGCTTTTCTCTGATAAAGTGACAGTCCACCTCAATATGTTTAGTGCGCTCATGAAATACGAGATTAGTCGCAATATGTTTTATTGCTTGATTAGCACACCACAACTGAGAAAGCTCTGAAGAAGGATAACCAAGTTCACGTAATAGTTTACCCAAATAAGTCACCTCACAAGTCACATGCGCCAATGCTCGATACTCTAATTCAGCACTTGAACGGGCCACTACATTTTGCTTATTACTTTTCCATGACACCAGATTAATACCTACAAATACACAGTATCTAGTGGTGGATTTCCTATCATAAGGAGATATTGCCCAATAAACATCGAAAAACCCCTCAACCCTCATATAACCGTGATTATTGTAGAGTAATCCAAGACTCAGGGTTCCTTTAATATATCTCAAAATATGTGTCACAACATCCCAAAGTAAAGTTCGAGGATTAGACATGAATTGACTCACCACACTAACAGACAAAGCAATATTTGAACGAGTCACTGCAAGATAATTGAGTTTCTCTACCAGACGCCGATACCGATTTGGTTCAGGGAACTCATCATCATCCCTCCATAGATAACTTGACCCCTGGAGTCATTGGAGTATCGCATGGTTTAGCATTCATCATTCATGTATACCGTAGAAGATCTAGAGCATATTATCGCTGGCAAAGATATATCCCACGTTTGCATCTAGCCATCTCAATACCCAAGAAATGGCGCAAATGACCTAGATCTTTAGTTTGGAACCGACTCTAGAGAAATATTTTCAGCGAAGAAATACTTGTATCATCGCTCCCTGTAATGACAATATCATTCACATAGACAACCAGAAAGATGCTATCTGCAGTGGAATGGCGATAAAAGACGGACTAATCCTTGCTCGCTCTCCGAAGACCAAATTCCAATACAACTTCGCTAAAGCGCCCAAACCAAGCCCATGGAGACTGTTTCAGGCCATAAAAAGAATTTTTCAGACGACAAACAAGCTCAGACTCCCCCTGAGTAACAACCCCAGGAGGTTGCTCCAAAGAGACTTCCTCTAGAAGATCACCATGGAGGAAGGCATTCTTGACATCCAGCTGATGCAACGGCCAATCAGAGGTAGTAGCAAGATAAATTAGATATTTTGTGTAATGTGCACTGAAAATATTGCCCGTAACTAATTTTGTCAGAATATAGCAAGGGTACAATGGTAATAATTTTTTTTTTTTATAAGTATATTATAGATGAAAAAGCACCCAAGCGAGGAGTGCATCCCATTTACATAAGGCCCCTATGGACCAAGTGAACCCAAGAACAATATTTTTTCCCTTCTACATTTACAATTTCGACCCTCCACCCAACAAAACAAACTAGAAATAAACCCGTCTTTAATTAATCCCAAAGAGGACTCAACGCTCTCAAAACAACGCCTATTGCGTTTCAACCAAATACTCCACCATAGGCAAAGGGGAGCCACTCTCCAAAAACACCGGGCATGGCACCCTATCGACACACCTCTCCAAGACTCCAAGACATTGCGAACCGAGGTCGACATCACCCACTAAATACCAAAAAGATAAAAAAATAAGGCTCCAACAGTCATAAGCAATTGGTCAAGCAAAAGGAGGTGATCGATAGATTCCCCATCATTTTTACATAAGAAACACCGATTAACTAATGACATGCCTCGCCAACCCAAAGTATCCAATGTGAGGATGCGACCCCAAGCCGCCGTCCATGTGAAGAAAGCCACCTTGAAAGGAGCCTAAGTACGTCATACCGCCTTCCCAGGAAAAGACGCTTTCGCCCTAGGCGAAAGACACCCAAAGAAAGAAGAGACTGAAAAGCTCCGTGAAGACGATGACCTCCAACATAAGGAGTCAGAGCCACCACCAACAGTCAGAGAATACAATAACTCCAGCAGAGCGAAAACCTCCTCCAGCTCCCAGTCCTGAAAGTGTCAGGACTCAACGCTCTCAAAACAACGCCTATTGCGTTTCAACCAAATACTCCACCATAGGCAAAGGGGAGCCACTCTCCAAAAACACCGGGCATGGCACCCTATCGACACACCTCTCCAAGACTCCAAGACATCGCGAATCGAGGTCGGCATCACCCACTAAATACCAAAAAGATAAAAAATAAGGCTCCAACAGTCATAAGCAATTGGTCAAGCAAAAGGAGGTGATCGATAGATTTTCCATCCTTTTTACATAAGAAACACCGATTAACTAATGACATGCCTCGCCGACCCAAAGTATCCAATGCGAGGATGCGACCCCAAGCCGTCGTCCATGTGAAGAAAGCCACCTTGAAAGGAGCCTTAGTACGTCATACCGCCTTCCCAGGAAAAGACGCTTCCGCCCTAGGCGAAAGACACCCAAAGAAAGAAGAGACTGAAAAGCTCCGTGAAGACGATGACCTCCAACATAAGGAGTCAGAGCCACCACCAACAGTCAGAGAATACAATAACTCCAGCAGAGCGAAAACCTCCTCCAGCTCCCAGTCCTGAAAGTGTCGCGCAAATCTAACATCCCACATTAGCTTCCCGGTATCAAGACGATAACAGTCGGCTTCTGAAGCATGACGATCTCGAGCGATCCTGAATAACTGCGGAAACAATGAAGTGAGGGATCCCTCCCCAAACCACCAATCTGTCCAGAATCCAACACAACGACCGTCACCAACCCTGAAACTGATAAACGGAGCAAAAAAGTCCCATCCCTGCCGAATGTCCTTCCCCACACACCCATGCCTCGACGCCCCCTGACTTCCCCAGAGCATTAACCACCTCTCCCCTCTCCATAACGACAAGCAATCACCTTCCTCCACAAACAGTTCCTCTCCGACCCAAAGCGCCATAACCATTTTCCCATGAGGGCCTTATTAAAAGGTACCAAACGACGGATGCCCAACCCTCCATCCCGAAAGGGACGGCACACCACTTCCCAACGCACCAAGGGAATAGAATGACCCTCCCCGGAGCCACCCCACAAAAATTGCCTCTGGATCCTCTCAATCCGCTGGGATCCGAAAGAAAGATAACACATATGTAGGAAGATTGGATAGCGTACTCTTTACCAAGGCAAGTCTCCCACCCTTGGAAAGATACTGCCGCTTCCAACCCACCAAACACCTCTCAACACGCTCAACCACCGAATCCCAGCAAGCCTGTCTCGGTCCCGACGACCCCAGAGGCAAACCCAAATACACCGAAGGAAGCTAATCGGGCCTACAATGAATATCAGTCGGCTTCCCGGTATCAAGACGATAACAGTCGGCTTCTGAAGCATGACGATCTCGAGCGATCCTGAATAACTGCGGAAACAATGAAGTGAGGGATCCCTCCCCAAACCACCAATCTGTCCAGAATCCAACACAACGACCGTCACCAACCCTGAAACTGATAAACGGAGCAAAAAAGTCCCATCCCTGCCGAATGTCCTTCCCCACACACCCATGCCTCGACGCCCCCTGACTTCCCCAGAGCATTAACCACCTCTCCCCTCTCCATAACGACAAGCAATCACCTTCCTCCACAAACAGTTCCTCTCCGACCCAAAGCGCCATAACCATTTTCCCATGAGGGCCTTATTAAAAGGTACCAAACGACGGATGCCCAACCCTCCATCCCGAAAGGGACGGCACACCACTTCCCAACGCACCAAGGGAATAGAATGACCCTCCCCGGAGCCACCCCACAAAAATTGCCTCTGGATCCTCTCAATCCGCTGGGATCCGAAAGAAAGATAACACATATGTAGGAAGATTGGATAGCGTACTCTTTACCAAGGCAAGTCTCCCACCCTTGGAAAGATACTGCCGCTTCCAACCCACCAAACACCTCTCAACACGCTCAACCACCGAATCCCAGCAAGCCTGTCTCGGTCCCGACGACCCCAGAGGCAAACCCAAATACACCGAAGGAAGCTAATCGGGCCTACAATGAATATCAGTAGCTAAATCCGCCACATTGTTCACCTCACCCACAGGAAACAGAGAACTCTTACTAGTGTTGATCTTCAGACCAGACACTGCCTGAAAGCATATCAAAATACATCTAAGATGCCTCAACTAGGCAACATCAGCATCACAAAACACAAGAGTATCATCGGCAAAAAGCAGGTAAGAAATATCCACAAACTGAGCAGCAGCATCCCCCATTCTGAATCCGTGCAAGAGACCCAGCCCCGTGGCTCTAGTCATCATCCGGCTAAAAGCCTCCATCACCACAAGGAAAAGAAGCGAAGAAAGGGGATCCCCTTGCCTCAACACGCGAGAACTCCCAAAAAACCCTGAAGGAGAACCATTCACAATCACCGAAAAGCGAACCGAAGATATGCAAAAATGAATCCATCTACGCCACCGCTCTCCGAATCCCAATCTCTCCAGCATATACATAAGAAACCCCAAATGCACATGGTCATACGCCTTTTCCACATCCAGTTTTACCAAGACTCCCGGTAAACCACTCTGAATCCAGGCATCCACCACCTCGCTAGCAATAATGGCAGTCTAAAATATGACGGCCCCCAACAAAAGCCTTTTGTGAGTCCGAGATAACGTCATCCAGAACACCTCGCATCCTAGCAGCAATGACCTTCGCGATGAACTTGTACACACATCCAACAAGGTTAATCGGTCTGAAATCCTTAATGTCTTTTACCTCTCATTTCTTTGGGAGGAGAGAGATGAAAGTAGCATTAAGAGACTTCACAAAGCAATCCTCCTCATAAAAAGCACGAAAGGTAACCATCACATCCTCCCGAACAATGGGCCAGCACTCAAAAAGGAAACACATAGAAAACCCATCAGGACCAGGAGCTTTGTCCCCATTACAGTGCTTCAGTGCTCTCAAAACCTCCTCCTTCGAGAACGGAATCTCCAGTCTATCCCTATCCCCCTCATCAATGGAATCAAATATAAGTCCATCCAGATTCGGCCTCCAACTCTCGGTCTCAGTGAACAACCTCTAGTAGTACGCCGGAATCCCTGAACGAAGCTCCTCCTCAGAAGAAAGCAAAGATTCCACCAACAAGCTACCAATAAAATTCTTCCTCCTGCGAGTATTCGCCGAGTGATGGAAGAATTTCGTATTCCGGTCCCCTTCTTTCAACCAAATAACCCGAGATTTCTGCCTCCACGAGATCTCCTCCTGAATAGCAATCTCCTTAATATCAATCAAACACTGCTCCCGTCTCGACCTCCTCATTCCCCCCCCCCCCCCTCAACTCAGCCCTGTCAATGTCATCAATCTCTGCCAAAAGCACATTCCGCTACCACACCAAATTGCCAAAAACCTCCCTATTCCATGTGATAAGAGATGACTTCAAAAAAGCAATTTCGAAGCCAACACAAAACTCGGAGAACCTGGCCACACAGGACAATCCCACTATGCCAACACCCACTGCTGAAAGTCCCCAGCCTAAGCCACATGTTTTCAAACCTGAACGGAGATTTTCCAGATGAAATACCCCCACAATCCAGAAAAATGGGATCATAATCAGAAGTGAAACGAGTGGCGATAGTCTGAATAACCCCTGGAAAATACTCCTCCCAATCATCGGACACCAAAAATCGGTCACTACGAGAAAAGGTCGGTGTCTCTCTACCATTGGACCAAGTAAATAACGCCCCACTGAGAGGTAACTCATGCAATGCCTGTCTATCGATGAAGTCTGAAAAACCTATAATGGCCCTAGTCCACCGTCCTCCAGTAGATCTCTCCGAAGGCACACGAACCACATTGAAATCCCCACCCAGACATCAGGGTAAGCGCCATGCCTCCCTAACCTCCTCAAGCTCAGCCGACAACTCCAACCTCCTCCCATCATCACCGGGCCCATACACTCCTGAGAAAGCCCAGCAAAAACCGTCCTCAACCATAGAAAATGAACAAGAAATCGAGAAACGCCCTACGCGCGTATCCCTCAAAGTGACCCACCTCCTATCCCATAACACAATCACACCCCCAGAAGCACCACTCGATACCAAAAAGGCCCACTCCACGAACCGATTACCCCACAAACTTCGAACCACTCTGTCATTCATAACATCCATCTTCCAAGTGCCAACCTAACAATCTTCCTTTTATCCGGGCAATTAAGGCCTCGGACATTCCAAGATATGATTCGTAACAACATGAGAAACAAAAAGCTAACACCCCTCACCCCTCTTACGACCGCCACTCCTTCCCCCTTCACTACCTCGTGAACCACTGCATACTCCATCATAATTGATAATACACACCAAATTGCGTAGCTCCCTTTCGCCCTTCCAATATGACGGTAATCGATGAACCACCAATGCCCTATCATCGCCACTGTGCTCCTCCTCCGTATCCTCCACTAATGCAAAAATTAAGTCTTCCCCTTTTGCTTTTGCAGTCCCAAACTCAATTCCTATCTTCGAAGCCACCTTCACAACATTCTCTTTAACCCAATTCCCGAAAATCAACTCCGAACAATCAACCACCACGGGTACCACATTTTCCATTACCTCCATAGTCTTCAAACACAACTCATTAGCCTTTGAAATGGCACCCTCACAATCAACAGAGCCAAAACCCATCACATCATCCTCCAAACAGTCCCTATCACTCAAAACCATATCCCTCTCAACATTACAATTTTCTCCACCATTAGTACTCACCACCGAACACCCCCATTCATTGCCCGACTCCAAATCGCCGAAATAAGAGCAATCCGACCCGATACCAGCCTCCATCTCTAGCCTAATAAGATCTTTCCCAACAGTACCTGCTGGAAACTGTTGCAACTTACCACCACCAGTGACTCTCTTCAACCCCCCTAGTCTAGAACAAGCATTGGCCCATTCTTCCCCTTCCCTTTCTCGTCCACACTACACCAAACAAAACCTAGATGTTGTTGATCAAAGACGAACCGTTCCAAGCCAGACCTTCGCGTCACCCCCCTGTCCACTACCGTCTTTACCCTCCTACGCGAATCCCCATAAAAAACCTCGTCATTCGTCATCCCCCTTATCGCCATTAATGGTGACCCTGAAACCCTTGTAATCGGCCTCAAATTTTGATCAGTACCCCCTTCATCGCGACTCAAATCTATAGAAATCGGGTCGGGATCCAGATCCGAAACACCATCCTCACCCAGACCCACCCGGATCGGGTCGTTAATGGGTCGCTCCAACCCCAAACCCGAGTCCTCCTCCATACGACCCAAGCCTTTATGTTGTTGGGCTAGCCTACAGATCATGTCATGGCCCATTAAGGGCTTCACGAACCCACCACTTGCATAATGGCCCAAACCTCCAGGCCCACCCCTAGCAACCTAAACATTGGTCTAGCCCATGACACGGGAATCTCTTCTCCTCCTTACAACATCTAACTTTGAATTCAAATTCAAATGCATGTGGGCCCGCTGTGGACCTCATCCCCACCTACTTTCACCACGTGTCCCATGATCATTGGACCTCCTAAACCGCCCCACAGCACCACGCGTTTTCAACACGTTAGATCCACGCTCCAAGACTTTGTACCCAATCTGCCTCTTGTCATCTTCCACGATGTTGCCCGCCGTCACCCCAACCCTAACTCTAGCCGGAGAAGACGATCGGAGAAGTGGTCCGAGATAACATCGACCAACGGCAAGCCATCGGCGAAGCCCCATTCCTTCCTTACGACCTCCTGAGCGTAGCGTCGACCATTCTTTCTTTTGAAAAACAAGCAGCCCAAACCCTCCTTCGAAACTCTGTGTCGTCAGCACCACCACAATCGGCCACTCATCCATTATCGAGATCCGGAAACACAACACCTCGTCGTGAATGAAGATAAAAGGGGGGCTCGTCTTACCGGCGGCAACAAAGATGCCCACAGTGTCCGATTTAAACAAGTCCACTTTCTCCAAACCTTTGTACCCCCCGCAAAAATCCCCCACCTTCTTGAACAAATCCAAACAACAAAGGTGGAGAGGAATTCCATTTAGCACAATCCATCGAACTTTCCTTTCTTGTCGTGGCATCATCGTCCCAACTCCAATGGACCACGCATCAAGGACAAGGCGTTGTTGTCCCCGATCACATCGGCCGGAGCTCAACACCGCCATTGCCACCATCTTAGATGGAAAATAAAAAAGAAGAGCTCCATCGTTAAGGTATGCAACTGAAAAACCAGAAGATACCCTCCAAACTCTCTTTGCCCATTCCTCCACCTTATCCACTTCTTACTCCCCCAGTGAACCATCAAAACGACCCATAAGACACGACCGTAGATACTCCTTTCTCCTTTCAATCGAAGCTTCATCAATATAGAATGAAGGCCCTCTTGAAGGATTTGCATTCTTTACCTCCCCTCCCCAAAAAAATGAAGGCAAACTAGCAGTCTCAAGATAGGAGCACACCATCACAGACCAAAAACAAGATAAGAAACAAAAAAGTGTATGGAAAGGACACCGGCAAGAGGCCGGCAACCTCAAGAAATCACTCCAGTGAGCATGACATTGTTAAAAATAAGAGTGAACTCGTCTATTCTTTCTCTTAGCCCTTCCACTCAACCAAACAAGAAGGAAGGAAAACAACACATTCTCATCCCAAGGGTTTTTATGTTTTAAGCCCAAAGAATGCATCAAGACCCTTTCCCAGAGTCTCACCTCGTGCTGACCTTCAGGATGTCAAGCACAAAAGGCCTCTAGAAACTACAGAACATTCCAGAGTAACCATTATATGTCAGGAAAGAGGATTAACTAACGCTCTCAAGGTGCTTTATAGGAAAGGAAACCAAAGAGAAATTGTAAATAGTGCTATAGAGGGAAGGAAACCACAGCATAGACCACTTGCTTCCTTCATAGTAGGCTTCTATTATTCATATGGGCCTCTTTGCTGGAATATTTTGGTGCCAGTTGGTCTATGCCATCTCCAATACTGAAATTATTAGCATATTGAAACACTAAAAGCACATACAACTATACCGTCCAAGGATTTTGCATCTTTGTTTTCCCTGCGCCCTCAAAAAGGAGATTAAACACACAAAATTTTAATCTTTAGACGCTAAAACGGGGAGAAGGAATCAAGCAAATTAATCAGCGGGGACCAGGAATCATGATTATAATTCCTCCACCTGTGTTGTCTTTAAAAAATTTGAAAACATAAAACTGCTTGAATAACAGAGGAACTACAATCATGCATTAATATATGTTTTACAGGCTCTAAGCATTTGCGGTCTTTAAGTATTTGAGAACAAATACTGCCGCAAAAACAGAGAAATTACCATCATGCAATCAAATTTTTTTTTTACATGTTCTAAGCATTTCATGAATAATGTTTATCCTTTACTATTTAGTTTAGTTGGTCACCATTTACCAGCAAAATTAGCATTGTTTTGTTGTCAGAATATACTTCACAAAGTAAATAGTAATTCAAATTGTTAATTACTCATTCTCTAAGAAAAGCTCTCCATATGTAATCCCGTCTGCATATTGAATTTTCTTAAAATGATCAACTCCCTGCACAATAGTTTGAACAAACTTCAGACAGACCTGTGCGGGAAAGAAGAATATAAGATATAAAAAATAATATTATAAAGTGACCTGAAGTAACATGAGAATACGTTCAAGACCATAAGTGATCTCAACAGATATTGGCAACAACTGAAGACTTCCGGCCTGAAAATAGAAGGAAGTAAGAAAAAAAAAATTAAAAGTAAAAATAAAAACCTCATGGCATCAGTAGAACAGATTTTGGAAAGTATCACTGCCTATTTTGACCAGGTAAAGCATACATCCAAAATCTTCATATACATAAGAATCAAAGCGCATCTCAGGAATGAGAACAAACCTGCTGGAAGTAGGTGAACTGTGTGATTTCCATCCCATCCATCCAAATTTCCCAGCCCAATCCCCAGGCACCAAGAACCTACAAACATTTAAAGCCAACAACAATGAGCTTGTGGAAATGATCAAATGTATGCAAAGAGTCGTCCAGATAAAAAAAAAAACAAGAAAATGAATTAATAAACAAATAAAATAAATAAATAAATTAGAGAAACACAAATTTAGTCTAGTGGCTTTCACACCCATTAGCAAGTGCAATTTATGCGACCAGAATAATAGTAGTAGTTCTGATTAAATTTGAGATACAAATTTTTGACCAACTAGAAACTACTGTGATGTCTCCAATCAAAGTAGTGCCATACCATTGTGAAAATTAGCATCAAGTTTTGCCAAATAAACTGAAGCACCATAAAAATAAAAAAAAATAGAAAAATAATCAAAACAAACACACACACACACACACAC
Source organism: Cornus suecica (assembly GCA_963922005.1). NCBI lineage: Eukaryota > Viridiplantae > Streptophyta > Magnoliopsida > Cornales > Cornaceae > Cornus > Cornus suecica. The sequence goes on along the minus strand of OY998240.1, from coordinate 18,983,790 downwards.
AAACACATTCCCAGATAAAAGGGCAAGTTATTACCGAGATACAAAATTTTCACCAACTAGAAACCACTGCGATGTCTCCAATCAAAGTAGTGCGATATTATTGTAAAAATTAGCATCAACTTTTGCCAAATAAACTGAAGCACGATAAAAATAAATAAACAAACAAACACACACACACACACAAGATGCCTTAGATTAGCCCAGTCTCCAGGGAAAACACGAACACATTCACTAATAAAAGGCAAGTTATTACCGGGCTTTCCCAGTTGTCCTCCACAAATCGTATATCATGTTCATTAACATCGATACCTGTCAAGAATTAAGCTACAAATGATCAAGCCAAATATGGAAAACAGATAGGCAAATGAATTGTATCTAATAAACTGAGATCGAGACATTAGATCTTGTTTTCTATTTTGACCATATAATGATTTAATTTTGTTATAAGTTCTTAATCTTATTATAAGTTCAAGTATCGATAAACAGCACCTCAGAGGTCCACCCACACACATAATATATGCACATGAACATGAGGCATAGCTATATTTTCGTCTGTCCCAAAAATCTAGTAATGAAAATAGATAAATAGAATAGTTCCCCAGTTATCCTGAGAAAGGAAAATTGTCAAAAAGAAACGATGAACTTTCATATTTATGCAAACACCCCCAATCAAAGCAAAAACCCTCCCAAAAGTAGCATACACAAATAAGGACAATCCATCAAGAGCCATCTAGTTGTGTTAGTTGACATATGTATGTAAATAATTGCCGTCCTATAATAAAAAATAAAAAATAAACTTTTAAAACTGAAACAGTAAATAAAGAACAGCATTGGCCCATACGAAATGGCATCATTATGGAGTCAGTATCACTCGCTAAATTGGTGGTAACAGAATTGTTGTTTAGAATAAGCCGTAGTAAGTAGAGAGACTCTTAATTTATAATGATAAATTAGGTTACACAAGAGAAGAAACCCTATTAGGCCCTATTGGGCTTACTACACACATGTGGCCCAAGAGGCCACACGCCTCCACTAACACTCCCCTTGTGGACGAAATCAATTTTGATTTAGCCAACTGTGATTAATTCAGTCTTTATTATATTATTAGCTGTTTGAATCTTTCTTTAAAGGTAGGTCAGATTTTATGGTGTAAATAGCCCTTGATTTTAGGAGTTTATTTTTAGGATTTTTTTTTCCCTGTTGTAATCTATATATATGTACATTTCTCCATTGATTCAATATACAGAAAATATTTTTCCAATCTACGTTTTTTATGGTATCAGAGCTAAGTTGGCTTTTTTTTTGGGATTTTCTTTTTCGTTTCAGCCTTCCTATTGTCCTCTGTTTTTCAATTCAAAAACATAGCAATTTCTACCCAGATTTTTTCCTTCTTTCCCAATAATCTATGGCTAATAACGAGACATCCATGACCGGCGATGATACCGGCTCTACAACTTCCGGCCAGTCCCAGACCGAGCGTCCCACCCCTGCTCCCGTCACTACTTTTTCCGGTAGTGATATCTCTTCTCTTCACATTACAACCCATAAATTATATGGAAAAAATTACCTACAGTGGGCTCAATCTGTCAAGATTGTCATGTGTGGTCGAGACAAACTCGGCTACATCACGGGTGAACTTCCTGCTCCACCTCAGACCGATCCCACATACAAGACATGGTTGGCCGAGAACTCTATTGTTCTCGCCTGGCTTATCAATTCCATGGAGCCTAAAATTAGTCGTCGTTGTCTCTTTTTTAAAACTGCAAAAGAGGTCTGGGATGTTGCTCGCCGGATGTACTCAGATCTTGGAAACGCTTCCCAAATTTTTGAACTTTGTTCAAAATTAAAGGAGATGAAACAAGGCTCTAATTCTGTGACTCAGTATTTCTCTGATCTTCAAGATCAAGAACTTGATCTTTTCTTTGAAGATGATTCCTCCTACGCTGAGTGTAGTGTCAAGCAGCGGCGCAAGCTTGAAAATGAACGCGTCTATGATTTCCTTGTTGGTCTTAATCGAAATCTGGATGAGGTACGCGGCCGAGTGGTGGCACGAGACCCGTTTCCTTCGACGGAGGAAGCTTTTGCTGAGGTTCGCCGTGAAGAGGGTCGTCGTAAAGTGATGTTAACTGATGATCCACCACTCATTTCCTCTGCCCCAAAAGGATATGCCTTTGTGTCCAGAAATTTCTCTTCACATGGACGGCCTAATCATGACCCTCGCATGAACAAGCGAGGAGAACAGCCATGGTGTGATCACTGTAGTCGTCTTGGTCATACTCGAGAGAAGTGCTGGCAACTTCACGGGAAACCAGCTAATTGGCAACCCAGAAAGCCGGTTGAAGGGCATGCCTATCAGGCTTATTCCGACCACGACTCGGCTGGACAAACTGGCACTCCTATTCTGTTCAGCAAAGAGTAAGTTGAGCATCTCTGTCGCCTTCTGAATCAGCCATCCTCCAATGTTAATTCCTCATCAGGTTCCACTGTTGGTTCATGCTCTGTGACTCAATTTGGTAAATTTCATTCAGCCTTGCATTCTTTCATTTCCTCTAAGGACCCTTGGATCATTGATTCAGGTACCTCCGATCATATGACAGGTGGATCTAATTGTTTTTATTCGTATGTTCCTTGTTCTAATCATACCACTGTTAAGATTGTTGATGGGTCTTTAACTTCTGTTGTTGGGATTGGCACCATTAGATTTCTCCAAATCTTGTTCTTAAGTCTGTCCTTCATGTTCCTGCCTTAAAATGCAATTTGATATATGTTAGCAAACTTACTCATGATAATCACTGTGTTACTAAATTCTTATCTTTGTCATGTCAATTTCAGGACCTATCATCGGGGAGGACGATTGGCAGTGTTAAGATTCATGATGGTCTTTATTACTTTGAAAATGATCTTCCAAAGAGTAGACAAGCTTTTGTGTCTGGTGTTGATTATGTGTCTGTTTCTAGTACTAGGGAAATAATGTTATGGCACTATACCTGGTCATCCTAGTTACTATTATTTGAAGAGTTTGTTCCCATCTTTATTTGATAATAAGAATTATGTTTCTTTTGAATGTGAAATATGTCAACTTGCCAAACACACTCGCACTTCCTTTCCTACCAAACCTTATACACCATCCACCCCATTCTATTTAATTCATAGTGATATATGGGGACCATCCAAAATCACCACTTCTCATGGAAAAAAATGGTTTATCACATTCATTGATGATCACACGCACAACATGGGTTTATCTACTTCGAGAAAAATCTGAGGCTTGTCAAATCTTCCAAAATTTCCACAAAATGATTCAAAATCAATTCCAAGCTCATATCTAAATTATTCGAACAGACAATGGCAGAGAATATTTTAATTCTATCCTTGGTGACTATCTGTTGAAAAATGGTATTCTCCATCAAAGCTCGTGTGTTGACACTCCACAACAAAATGGAGTGTTTGAAAGAAAAAACCGTCATTTGTTGGAGGTAGCCCGAGCCCTCATGTTTATCATGAAAGTCCCAAAATACTTATGGGGAGATGTTGTCCTAATAGCCACATATCTCATCAATTGCCTACCAAATCGCACCATCAACTTCAAAACTCCTCTCTCTGTTCTCACTAAAACCTATCCATGTATTTCCACCTCCAATGCTCTTCCCTTAAAAACCTTTGGATGTACAGCCTTCGTTCACATTCATGCCCATCATAGAAATAAACTTGATCCCCGTGCTCTCAAAACTATCTTCATTAGCTACTCTCCAACCCAAAAAGGTTATTGATGTTATTGTCCTCAAACTAAGAAAACCTATGTCTCTTGTGATGTTACATTCTTTGAAGATACTCCTTATTTCTCTACAACTTCGCTTCAGGGGGAGAATCGGGATCAAGAAGCTTGTTGTTCATGGGACACTCTTGCCTTGCCATTACTTACGAGTAGAAAACACCATACAACCTCTACCTACCACTTCTAGTGTGCCTAATATTTCGAGTCCATCTCCTGTTTTATCTTATCCAACAACTATTTCAGAATCAATTCCCATCCCAGAGTCAAATCCGCTATTTGACAATATACCAGTATTAGAGATAGGGGGAGAATCGACTATACCTAATCAGCAAGAGTTATGTGTCTACTCTAGAAGAAAGGTCTCCCAAGGAAACAAAGAAATCATGAATCCTACTTACGGTCAAGAAGCCGAGCCGATGGTAGGACATAAATTACCAATTGTGTCAGGTAATCCAAATCCTAATCTTGATCTAGATGCTCTTATAGCAGTTAGAAAGGGTGTTAGGTCTTGTACTCAACATCTTATTTCCAAGTTCATCTCCTTCTCCAATCTGTCATCTCATTTCGTGTTTTTACTTCAAATCTTTCTAGTGTTGTGATTCCCAGGTCTATTGAAGAGGCATTAACAGTTCCTGAATGGAGAGTTGTTGTATTCGAAGAGATACGTGCTCTTAAACAAAACAATACCTGGAGCTTAGTAGAATTGTCACGGGAAAAAAGTATTGTTGGGTGTAAGTGGGTGTTCACATTAAAGTATAAGGCTGATGGTTATATTGAAAGGTACAAGGCAAGGTTGTGGCAAAAGGTTTTACACAAACCTATAGCATTGACTATACTGAAACTTTCGCTCATGTTGTCAAACTCAATACCATCCGAATTCTACTTTCACTGGCAGCAAATTCTGATTGGCCACTGCATCAACGTGATGTAAAGAATGCATTCCTTAATGGTGAACTTGAGGAGGAGGTTTACATGAGTCAACCACCAGGTTTTGAAGAAAAATTGGGAAGTAAAATTGTTTGTAAGCTTAACAAGTCTCTCTACGGGTTAAAACAATCCCCACGTGCTTGGTTTGCCCGTTTTTCAAAAGTAATCAAGAAGCTTGGGTATATTCAAGGACAAACTGATCATACAATGTTTGTTAAACACTCTGAAGGTAAGAAGATAATTGTTCTGATTGTGTATGTTGATGATATCATCGTTACAGGGAATAATATTAAGGAGATAGAGAGAATTAAACAAATGAAGGCGAAGGAATTCAAAGTCAAAGACCTAGGGGCTTTGAGATACTTTCTGGGAATGGAGTTCGCAAGGAGTAAGAAAGGTATTTCTGTTTCTCAAAGGAAATACACTTTAGATCTCTTAGAAGAAACTAGCATGTTGGAATGTAAACCAAGTAAAACTCCAATTGAACTTGGTAATAGGCAAAAATATTCGAAAGAGATCCTGTCGACAAAGGAAGTTATCAACGCCTTGTCGGAAAGCTTATTTATCTCTCGCATACAAGACCTGACATAGCTTTTGTTATGAGTTTAGTAAGCCAGTATATGCATGCACCGTGTCAAGGTCATCTTGATGATGTGTATAGAATCTTCAGGTATTTAAAGCAAACACCTAGAAAGGGACTGTTTTTTGCTAAAACCGATGATCGAAAAATTAGAGCTTTTACTGATGCAGATTGGGCTGGTTCTATCGACGATAGGAAGTCAACATCTAGGTACTGTACCTTATTATGGGAAAATTTGGTGACATGGCGTAGTAAAAAACAAATTGTTGTCGCAAAAAGCAGTGCGGAAGCTAAATATAGAGCCTTGGCTCATGGAGTTTGTGAGGTTATTTGGATAAGGAGAGTGATGGAAGAGTTGAAGATCAAATATGAAGAACCTATACACCTCTATTGCGATAACCAGTCAACCATTAGTATAGCTCACAATCCTGTCCATCACAATACGACAAAACATGTGGAAGTAGATCGACATTTTATCAAGGAAACGCTTGATGGGGGCATAATCAACATTGAATATGTGTCTACTTCTCAACAACTAGTTGATATACTCACAAAAGGACTAACAGAACAAACATTTGATTTCCTTGTGAGCAAGTTTGGTCTCATCAACATCTACAACCAAGCTTGAGGGGGAGTGTGGACGAAATCAAATATAATTTAGCCAACTATGACTAATTTAGTCTTTATTGTATTATTAGCTGTTAGAATATTTCTTTAAAGGTAAATCAGATTTTATGGTGTAAATAGCCCTTGATTTTAGGAGTTTATTTTATTTTTAGGATTTTTTTCCCTGTTGTAATCTATATATATGTACATTTCTCCATTGATTCAATATAAATAAAATATTTTTCCCATCTACGTTTTTTACCCCCTAAAGCTGGAGCATAAATATTAATCATGCATAGCTTGTTACAAATATTTTCAAATCTAGTTCCTGGAAGAGATTTAGTAAATGCATCAGCAAGCTGATCCCTAATTTTCACATGCTTAATAAGATATCTCCATGTTGTAGCTTTTCTCTGATAAAGTGGCAGTCCACCTCAATATGTTTAGTGCGCTCATGAAATACGGGATTGGTCGCAATATGTATTGTTGCTTGATTATCATACCACAACTAAGAAGGCTCTGAAGAAGGAAAACCAAGTTCGTGTAATAGTTGACGCAAATAAGTCACATCACTAGTCACATGCGTCAGTGCTCGATACTCTGATTCAGCACTTAAATAGGCCACTACATTTTGCTTCTTACTTTTCCATGACACCAGCTTACCACCTACAAATACACAGTATCCAGAGGTGGATTTCCTATCATAAGGAGATCCTACCAAATCATAATCGGAGAACCCCTCAACCCGCATATTACCGTGATTACTATAGAGTAATCCACGACTCGGGGTTCCTTTAATATATCTCAAAATATGTGTCACAGCATCCCAATGTGAAGTCCGATGATTAGACATGAATTGACTCACCACACTCACAGAGAAAGCAATTTTTGGACGAGTCACTACAAGATAATTGAGTTTCCCTACTAGATGCCAATACCGATTTGGTTCAAGGAACTCATCACCATCCCTCCATAGATAACTTGACTCCTGGAGTCATTGGAGTACCGCTTAGTTTAGCATTCATCATTCATGTATCCCGTAAAAGATCAAGAGCATATTTTCGCTAGCAAAGATATATCTCACATTTGCATCTAGCCACCTCAATACCCAAGAAATAGTGCAGATGACCTGAATCTTTAGTTTGTAACCGACTCTAGAGAAATATTTTCAGCGAAGAAATATTTGTATCATCGCTCCCAGTAATGACAATATCATCCACATAGACAACCAGAAAGATGTTACCTGCAGTGGAATGGCGATAAAAGACAGAATCATCTTTGCCCGCTCTCTGAAGACCAAATTCCAATACAACTTCGCTAAAGCGCCCAAACCAAGCCCGTGGAAACTGTTTCAAGCCATAAAAAGATTTTTTCAGACGACAAACAAGCCCAGACTCCCCCTAAGCAACAAACCTGGGAGGTTACTCCAAATAGACTTCCTTCTGAAGATCACCATGGAAGAAGGCATTCTTGACATCCAGCTAATGTAATGGCCAATCAAAGGTAGCAGCAAGAGAAATAAGAAGACGAACAGAAGCCAATTTAGCAACAGGCGAGAACGGATCGATGTAATCAACACCATAAGTCTGAACATAACCTTTCGCAACTAAACGAGCCTTGAGACGAGCAACAGCCCCATCTGGATTCATCTTAGTGGCATAAACCCACTTGCACCCAATAGGTTTCTTGCCAAAAGGCAAAGGAACCAAATCTTATGTCTGATTAGACTCAAGAGCAGACATCTCCTCTTTCATAGCAGTCAACCGGGCTAGAGAATAAATAGCCTCTGAGAGATTTCAAAGAATAAATATAGAATCCAGGGTAGAGATGAAGGCCTGCAATGACTGTGAGACACCTTTATAAGAAACGGTAGCAGAAACAGGATAATTGGCACAACCACGTTTACCCTTCCGGAAAACAATAAAAACATTCAAGTCTGAATCTGAAGCAGGTATGGGAGGATCTGAAGACGGGAGACCAGATGTAGCAGGAGCCGGCTCATGAGCATCTACGGGAGAAGAACCAAACACCTGATGCGGTCCACGAACATATGTCTGAAGGGGAGGAGCAGACGGGACAGAAGTGACCCAAATCAAGTCATACACCATAAAGTGATCAAGAGATGGAGACAAAGGTGGGTCAACGGACGACACAGAGGAGGAGGAGGGAGAGGACTCGTGGAAAACCACATCAGCAAACACAAGAAACCGCCCCAACTCTAATGAAAAGCACCGATACCCTTTATGTGTACGAGAATAACCAAGAAAGATGCACCACAGAGATTTCAGATCCAGTTTGGTAACATGAGGCCTGATATCACGAACATAACAGGTGCAGCCAAATATACGCAAAGGGAGAGGGTGAAGAGGGTCTTTAGGGAATAAGAGCCGGTGAGGAATCTCCCCCTGAAGAACCGATGATGGAATCCGGTTAATTAGATATGTAACTGTCAACACCGCTTAGCCTCGCCCTTTGAGCTAGCTTTTGGGGTGAGAGAGGCCCAAGACCACCCAAACCGGTATCAAAGCCCTAGTTACCAACAAGTCTAGGCCCAATTGTTTCCGGGAGAAAAGGGTTGTCTCTGCCCAACCCAAGGCCCGATGTGTGAGGGGGAGATTGTTGGGGTTGTCCCACATCGGTTGTGGAAGGGGTTGGTGGTCAGTATATAAGTGTGAGGGAAAGTCTCGCCCTTTGAGCTAGCTTTTGGGGTGAGAGAAGTCCAAAACCATTAGGGTTAGGGTTTTGTGAGAAAAGAGTTTCTCAAACTTCGATATCTGACTCTGATACCAAGTTGTTTAGAATAAGCCGTAATCTCTCAAAGTAGAGAGACTCTTAATTTATAATGATAAATTATGTTACACAAGAGAAGATACCCTATTAGACCCTATTGGGCTTACTACACACATGTGGCCCAAGAGGCCACACGCCTCCACTAACAAGAATACTTTCAGTTCTCACAGGAAGATTTCTACCATATTTCTAATTTATCATCGAGTACGACCATCCAACATTATGGATAAAGGGGAAGAATGTCACTTAAGGTGGGATCCTCTATTTCCTAACAGTCACCTCCACCTATGTTGTCTCTTATCTCACTCTAATCCCTTTCAGTCAATTAACAAGATCACCCTTACCTTTCTTCCAGTGCTTCCCAATTATATTACTACAATTTATTAATTCAAAGCTTAAGAAGTATGGTTATCCAACATTATGGATAAAGGAAAGAATACCTCTTCAGATGGAATCCCCTGTTTCCTAACAGTCACTTCAATTATATTATTTATTAATTTCTTTTATGTTTTCACCATAAAACTAAAGGGAAGAGAACTATTTCAATAATTGGTCCAGAACCCTGTTCAAAATAAAAAACCATTGAGTCAAAGCTTAAGAAGTATGGTTATCCAACATTATGGATAAAGGAAAGAATACCTCTTCAGATGGAATCCCCTATTTCCTAACAGTCACTTCCATCTATGCTCTCCCCTATCTCTCTCCATTCTCTTTCAGTGGCGTGGTTGATAGATCAAATGAAAAGATTGCCCATTGAGTTTTAGCAACATATAGAAAAGAACAATTCAATAATTGGTCCAGACTCCTGTTTAAAATAACCTATTGAGTCAAAGCTTAAGAAGTGTGGCAATCCAACAATATAGATCAAGGAAGAATGTCTCTTCAGGTGGAATCCCGTATTTCCTAACAGTCACTTCCACATATGCTCTCCCTTATTTATCCCCAGACTCTTTTAGTAATGTGGTTGATAGATCAATTGAAAAGATCGCCTTTACCTTCTTCCAGTGCTTCCCCACTTCATTCCTCTTTAGATTATTACTTATTTTTGTACCTGGAACATGTATTTTCTTTTACTTCAAAACTAAAGGTAGAGATTGATCAACACTTGAGACATTGAGCTACAGTTAGTATTACTATTTTTAAGATTGGTCCAGACCCCGGTTTAAAAAAAAATCAAACAATAGATTAGGGTTTCAATACCAAGAAAAAGAAAAATATTTTTTAAAATTGAATTACATAGTTTCAGAGCAACATCTAACCACGACAATCTAGGTTCCACATTTGACTGCAATTTTAATCCTTTTAATATCTCCAACCTCCCGTACCTGTCTCAAGTCATTGCCATTCCATCCAATAAGCCCAAGTTGCCAATGATAAGTGACCAGCAACATGGCAACTTCCACTCAATAGAGATTCTTTAAAATGTCAAAGATCGACTGCCCCTCTGTACCTCGACCGGAAGCCGAACAAGTAACAAGGCGATCACTCTATCCGTTTTGCCGAGGCCAATTTAGTCATCATACCAATCATTGGTTATCAGTTCTCTCCGTGGAGCCAGAAACAGAAAAGTCTTTCATTAGTTACATGCCTAGTCAAGATCACTGACACAGTCATGCATAACAATTAGAAGGCAATTGCTGCAGTCTAATTGCCAGATAAGAGTTCCATCAACAGAGCCAGACGCAAAGAGTGAGAAAAAGGGGACAAGAATGATATTGAAAAAATATTTTGAGGAGAGATTCAGCCCTAAAAGTGGGAGATATTATATAGAGGAAAGTATGAAAGGAACCTTAAACTGAACACGCAAAGTTGAAGCAGCACATCAAGGGAGACGGAATGAGAGAGAGAGAGATGCACTAGGAGCCCTAGCATCCACAGAGAAATCATTGAATATGCATGGAACTTGAAAAAAAATCAAATACTTAATGAACCAATACATTTAAATGACAATTTTATTCCATAAGTCCATAAAACCTGAGTAAAGACCTTCCAAAATTACACTAAAACCAAAGTAATAACCTTAAGACTTCACTTTGACAGATGCACTAAAATTACCAACAATAAGGATTTAGATCTAAACTTCTTCGAAACAAAAATAAGACAATTATCAATAAAACAAATATGTTCAGTTAGCCATGATTCACCTGAGCAACCTCAGAAACAATTCTGGAAATGCAACATAGAGATCATATTGTTTTTGCTTATATTGCAACAAGATGGAAAACTCATAAGGAATGAAAAGAATCAAGTAAATACCTAGGGCTGATAGGCTACGGATAAAAAGGTCCTGTGAGTTTCCGGGATCAGGTTTCAATATAACCTGAGAAGGAATTGACCACATAAAGTCAGAAGAAAAGAGTGTCAAAAGCCAAACAATCCCTGGTTAAGAAAGCTCCATATATCCTAATTGTTTGACTTGATAAATAAGAATATACAAATTAGAAAAAAAGAAGTCAAACCTGAAATTGAGTGTGGCGTTGAAGCCTATTTGGGTTTTCACCATAACGGCTATCGTCTGGCCGGATACTAGGCTCCACATACCTTTAACAAGAAACTACTACATCAGCAGTCACGCCAGTGAACTCGGAACCATCATGTAGTTGCAGTAGTCGGAAAGTGAAAGAGAAGAAAACGGATAAAAACATATGGCTTTAATTTGTATATTAAGATTAGTTCCCGAACTCTGGAAATATATCATAGCTCGCAGAACGTATAAGAGTTGCACAGTACCCAACTACACTGCCTTTTTTTCTAATAGATGTTTTATTTCTTTAACTTGTATCCTACATTGTTTCTAAGTTTTTTCAACTAATGGATAAGCTATAAGGTTATCTCTTTATGTTTTGGTGAGTTGGACGAACAGAACCTCCTCATTTTGACTCAGTGTCACCCTTTCTAGATCTCTAGTTTACCTTACTCTTCTACTGACATAACCATCCTTTACCTAGCCTATACTGATTTATAGCAGTGTTGTCCAGAATTTTAGCATTTCCTTGAAGTAGACTTACTATACTAGGTTACATCCAATATTTGTAGAAGAATCCAATTCAGTATTTGTATTCACAAGAGCCTGAAAATAGTAACATCACGACAATTAAGATTCCTAAAAACGCCAAACGCATACTTACGCCACATTCCATGGTTCTGGACCAAGAACCCTTAAAAATGTCAGAGGATTCATTGTCCCTGCTCCAACCTGATAAAAACCCAAACTGAGAATGCATTAGATGAACTTGTGACAAGAAAATGCTTTGAGGGAAGAGGAAGGCGGTCATAGGCCAATGCTATAATCATTTTACTAAGAATGATGTGGAATGAATTTTATTACAAGTAAAGAGACATCTATATTACTTCCTGTCCCTTATATAGGAAAATAAAAATGATTGTGGATTTCACTGGGGCAATATGTTAAAAACAGTAATTCATAATAGATTGGACAATATGGTAGTAAGTTAGTAACTCTAGACAACATTAGTCAAATTCAAATTTCCCCCTTTTAAAATTCAACTGAGACGGCAGAAAATTCAACCGTATAAAGATATGAAATAAGGGAAAACGGAGGGAGCATTTAAACAATACTAAAAATTACCCATTACCTCGGTGTTACTGCACTGCATTACGGCACATCCAACAGAAGCCCAATACTCCTGTAGTATTTAGATAATTAGATGAGAACAAAATAAATAAATAAATAGTAGAAAATCACCATTGCAATCAATGTCAAGAACCAAACCAAAATTTTCAATCAAACAGTAAACACACAAGAAGATTGAATCAGAGAAATAATATATATATAAAAAATTAAAAAAGAACCCACTCATGGTAAAGAAAAATAGGCAAGTTTCTCAAGTAAAAATCCCTCTTCCAATGCGACCCAGTAGCCAGAGTTATATGGCCTCCATATTTTATGCTTTGTATTGATGATTCTATAAGTATTCCATTACAAGTATCCTCAAATAATGGGCAAACTATTCAATCCAATATGACAAAAAAATGAAAACAAAGTATCTATCTCATATAAACACACACGCAGATATAATATATATATATATATATATATATATATATATTGAAAAGTGTAGCAGAACCTGTAGACGCTGAATGGCTTGTTGAAAAGTGGGTACGGAGGGTCTATTGGACCGCTTTGCGTCTGTAGACGACGAAGACTGCTGTTGCGTTGCAGAAGTAGTAATCGCAGAGACCGCATAATTGGGGAAACGGCGATTGAGTGACCTGTGGAGAAGAATAGGGTTTGATCTTGTGATAAATAGTAGAGAAGAGAGATGGGTTTTGTGGGGTTTGAGAATGGATGTGAGTAACGGTAGAGTAAGAGCCGCCATTGGAGGGAGGGAGTTCGTGAATGTGTGTGTTTTTGTGCGTATATGTGTGTGTTCGTGGAGTGAAATGGGGAGAATAATGCTATCCAGAACAGAGGATGAAGGTGAGAGGGCCTTTGAGCCCACGCAAGACGAGACTGTATATATAAGAGGGCTGCGTCTCATCTACGCAGAGCCTCCGCGTCTGGGTCTAACGGTCAGATTTTTTACTTTTTTTACCCTTTTTTCTTTTTAATTTAAATTATCAAACATACTTTGAAAAGGGAAAAAAAATTTTCAAAATTCAAATATATAAAATTAAGTGATTTTATTTTTCATGTGTTAGTATTATATAGTAAGTTTAAGGGTGATTTGCAGCCAGACCCCCTGAATTTTGGGTCAATGGCAGTCAGTGGCTGGTCAACGATTTTTTGGTCCCTCAGCCCCCTGAACTTTCACTTTCCTTGCAGTGACACCCCCTAGAGGGGTGAAAAATCCAAAATGACCTTAACTTATCTCACTAATTACATCTTACCCTTTATTTTATTGTGAAGTTACAAAACCACCCTTAACCATAAAATATCTCTACCTAACTACCTTATCGCCTCACCCACTCACTCATTCACAGCCTCTCCCACTCACTCATTCACAGCCTCTCATTACGTTTTCTCTTCTCTCTCTCTAGAATGGCGATTTCTGCCTCTCTCACCTACAAACCCTCACTCTTCGTTCCTCTCTCACTCGATCTCTGTCAAGCAAAAAACTAGCCCTAATTTATTGGTCTTTGTTCGTAAAGTCCATGGATTCTAGGGTTTAGGTGTGTTCGAATCACTTCAAAAACCAAATCGTTTGGTTTTCATCTTGTATTTGTTCTGATCTTGTATGAAATCGTTCGAATCTCATCTTGAAACTCTCGATTTCGTTGTTATGTTCATGGGTTTTCACAGATTTGAGTTCGATTCCATGATTTGGGGGTGGGTCTGATCTCATTCAAACATGTTCTGGGTCCGATTTGATCTCTGAGTGTAAGTAGTCAATTATTTCTTTTGATTTCGGTAAAAAGTTTCAAGCTTTATTTGGTACAAAAGCCTAATATTTCGTTTTTCGTTGTGTTTGTAGATCTAATCTCGAAGCTTGGATTTTTGGTATCTTCGTGCTTCTGAAGCTTGTAGTTTCAGTGATTTTGGTATGAAATAGATACTCCCATTCTCATTTATTTTGGTCGAATTTTTGACATATGCCTACCTATATATATGTATTTACCAGCTTTTACCATCTTTTTGTGAAAGAAAGCCTTGTCTCATAAGGTTGAATTTTACTATTGTTTGTCTGTTTTTATTTACTTATTCAACATGGAGTACTTGCAATATTGAAGAGCTCCATAAAAAGAACCAATGAAAAAGCACAGACGGTTGAAAAAAATGCATGCATAGATCCGCCCCTGATATCATATACACACATATATATTTGTGTGTGTTATGTATTTGATTTTTGAAGTTTTCTCTTTCAATTTCATATTTCAAACGTGGTAGCTCATCATGCCTAAAAATTAAATATACAGAGACAGTACTTCAAATACGTCTTTATTTATAAATAATTTACAAGAAATAGTTAAAAAACAAACTTATTTACAATCTAGACAATTTTAGTATAATTAACTACAAAAATCTGACAAAAAGAATACATTTAACGACCATAATACCCATACCCAATTGAGGGGTATTTTACCTGACTGGATAAAATTGTGATATGGAGAAATAAAGTTCAAAATAAATCACATTGTCTATTTTGTAAATAAGCTTGACATTTAACTATTTTTTTGACATTTAGTTTTTTTAAAAAAATTACTTTGTGAATAGGGCCGTATTTGAAATAGTTATTAACTTGGGAAAATTACAGAAACTACCCCTGAAAAATACAAGAGATATTATTATTTTATTGAAAAAAATTTTGTTTTCAATCCCCCACAAAAACCAGAGGGTCTGAGACAGGTTTGCAAGGTCAAGATTTTGTGTATCATGGGATGAGTTTCAAATCTGATAATAATTGCTAGAGAATGAGATAAAGCAAACCCAAACAGAATAATCAATCAGGTTTCTTCATAGGGAAGGAGGAGAAAAAATTGGGGTTTTTTGAAAAAGAAATAATAATAATATGTTGGTTTTTGGAAATTGTATGAGTTTTGGGTTTCCCTTTGTTAAAACTGTGTTGAATATGGCCTTGCATGTGTTGGTTTAAATTTAGAATAATTTTAGTGTTTTCCCTTTGTTTAAAATGTGTTGAATCTAGCCTTGCATGTATTGGTTTCATTTTAGAATAATTTGTGTTTTTCCTTTGTTAAAATTGTGTTGAATAACCTTGCATATGTTGGTTTAACTTTAGAATAATTTTAGTATTTTTTCTAAATTGAAAATAATCTGTGTTTGGAATTCCATAATAATTTTTGGTTAATTTAGAGAAATTAACTTAATTCCCTAAACACTAAATTAACCCTAAACCCTAAATTACCCTAATCCCTAAACCCTAAATTAAACCTAATCCCTAATCCCTAAACACTAAATTAACCTAATCCCTAAACCCTAAATTACCCTAATCCCTAAACACTAAATTAACCAAATCCCTAAACCCTAAATTACCCTAATCCCTAAACCCTAAATTAAACCTAATCCTAAACCCTAAATTACCCTAATCCCTAAACCCTAAATTACCCTAACCCTAAACCCTAAATTAACCTAATCCCTAACCCTAAATTAACATCATCCCTAAACCCTAAATTACCCTAAATCCTAATTAAATAATTAACTAAAACCCTAATTAAATAATTAACTAAAACCCTAATTAAATTAATTAACTTAAACCCTAATTAACTTAAACCATAATTAAATAATTAACTTAATAAACCCTAATTAACTTAATTAACTTAATTAACTTAATAAGCCCTAATTAACTTAATACTTAATAAGCCCTAATTAACTTAATACTTAATAAGCCCTAATTAACTTAATTAACTTAATAAGCCTTAATTAACTTAATAAACCCTAATTAATTTAATTAACTTCATAAACCCTAATTAACTTAATTAACTTAATAAACCCTAATTAACTTAAATCCTAATTAAATAATTAACTTAATCCTAATTAACTTAATTAACTTAAATTGTAATTAAATAATTAACTTAAACCCTAATTAAATTAATTAATTAGGTTATGTTCGTTACTTGTCTAATTCCTATATTAACACTTAGTTCTGTTTGTTGTCTTCTGTTTTTATGTCTGTTCCTCCTAGCTTAAATGGGCAGATTGCATAACCTAGTGTTTCACTTTGAATGGCACACATACTTATTAACTGATATAGACCCTGATTCCTTTGGCTTTATGGAACTGTATGCTGCTGCATATGACCTAATAACAAATGACATAACTATTCAATGTACAAAAGGGGTCATGCTTCAATTATTCTGTACAATCCATGGTTCAAACTATAAAATGAAGCTAACTAATGAAGAAGACATTATAATAATGTTCCAGATAAAAACAGATGAAAAGGTCATAAATATCGTAGTTGAACTTGATGGGTCTAAAAATGCTTCATCTTCTGTTGATGCTCCAACCACTTTACAAACTGCCACTTTACAAACTGAAGGTGATGTTGGGGCAGAATCAGAGGATAGTGACTATGAAGTGGAAACTGATTACAGTTTTGAGGATAGTGATGATGAGTCAAATAGTGAGGATGGGGGCTTAGGGTTTGAGAACCTTAATGATGAACCAGTTAATGAAGAAGTTGACAGTGAGGGTGTCCAATCTGATTATAATGATGACATTGAAATTGCTGAAAACAGTGGGGATGAAGATTTACCTAAAACCACAAATCATAACAACTTTAATGGTAAAGTGTTTTCATATTCTCAAGGGGGTGAGATACAATTTGAAGTTAATCAACTTTTTGATGATGTAATACAGTTCAGAACAAGTCTAAAAGAATATTCAGTCCAAAAGGGGTTTAAACTTGACATGGAGAAGAATGAGAGGTCTAGAGTGACAACCCATTGTGGCAATCCATGTTGCAAATGGAGAATACATGCTAGTGTCTTCAAAGGTCAAATAACATTCAAAGTAAAATCATTGGGCCCTCAACACACATGCATCAGAACCACACAAAATAAAGTTGTCACATCAACTTTTATTGCTAAAAAACTTCTCAAGACATTTAAAAATCAACCAGAGATAACTTTAGAAGCTTTGGGGGCTGAAGTTAGGGAGCAGTTTAAGGTCAATTGTAGTGAGACATGTTTAAGGAGGGCAAGAAACAAAGCTTTACATCGAAATCAAGGGACACATGCTGAGTCTTATGGTAAGCTGTGGCAGTACGCAACAGAGGTAATTAAGACAAACCCCGGGTCCCCAATCTTCATTAAACCTTTAACAGATGAGCCACCAAAATTTAGGAGGGTATTTCTGTCATTTGCAGCTGTTATTAATGGGTTTAGAGATGGCTGCAGACCATTCATTGGTGTGGATGGTTGTTTCTTAAAGGGTCCTTTTGGGGGTATACTCATTAGTGCTGTGGGACTTGATGAGAATAATGGATTGTATCCATTTGTTGTGGTTGTGGTTGAATTTGAAAATAAAGACAGTTGGAAATGGTTCTTAGACCATCTCCTAAAGATAACTGGTCATGAGTCCAACATGGGGGTGCCTTGGACAATCATGAGTGATGGTCAAAAGGGCATTCTACCTGCACTTGATGAATTGTACCCTAATGCATATAAGAGGAGGTGTTGCAGGCACATCTATGCTAACTTTAGGTCATTATACCCTGGGTTGAGATTTAGGAGACTGTTCTGGGAAGCTGCAAAAAGTTATAATGAGTTGAATTTTAAAATAGCTATGAAAAAGATTGAAAACACAAGTCAACCCGCATACAAATGGTTAATAGACCTTTAGCGTTGTTGCATATTGATCTAATGGGTCCCACTAGGACCATAAGCAAAAGAGGAAAGAAGTATATTTTTGTCATGGTGGATGCTTATTCGAGATTTGCATGGGTTGAATTTCTAAGTGAAAAGTCTGAAGCTCTTGAAAGTTTTAAGAGAATTTGTTTAAAAATTTAAACTAAGAAGAATTGTTCCATTTCTAGAGTAAGGAGTGATCATGGAAGGGAGTTTGAAAATTCAGAAATTGAAGTGTTTTGTGAAGAGAGAGGAATAAAACATGAATTTTCAACACCTAAAACTCCTCAACAAAATAGAGTAGTTGAAAGGAAGAATATGATTATTCAGGAAATAACCAATGTTATACTACAGGATAGGAATGTTCCTAGGTAGTTTTGGGCCGAGGCAGTAAACACAGCGTGTTACACCTCGAACATAGTTTATCTTAGGCCTGGCACCTTAAAAACTCCTTATGAACTGTGGAATGACAAGAAATCCAATGTAAAGTATTTCAAAGTTTTTGGAGCAAAATGTTATATTCTTAGAGACAGTGAATCTATTTGGAAGTTCGAGTCTAAGAGTGATGAAGGAATATTTTTGGATTATTTATTGACTAGTCGAGCATATAGGGTTTTTAACCTTAAAACTCAAATGATGATGGAATCTGCCAATGTAGTGGTTGATGACTTATGTATTGATGAGTCCCCAACATATTTTAAGGAGGAAGATGGTGAGCCATCATTTATATTGGATAATGATTCCTCTGAGGTTGAAAAAAAGGACAATATGGTGAGTCATTCTTTATATTGAATTATCATCACGGTTGGCGGGAAGATTATCAGCTTTAATATGTATTGGTTTCTTCTTACCTTAGTGCTTGCACATGAGAATTTTCATATATATATATATATATATATATTTCTAAAACTTGACTTGTGCATTCTTGAGTTTACAAGGTATGTGTGCTGATTTTTTTTCCTATACCATGTGTATAATGGTCGAGTTAAATCTAAGAATATGATGTGTTAATGATTGACTTTGTGTTTCTACTACTTTGCTCATAGATTTCTAAAAACAAAAATATTTTATTTTATTTTTATTCATAGCATTTTGCATTCGTACATTAGTAGTAGAGTCATGCATAGTAAAGATTTCTGTTACACTGAGAATTTGAATATGATCCGATAAGAGTTCTATATGTTGGTGTTTTTCATTGAGTACTTCCTTGCAGCTCTCTACATTGTTGTTATGGCATATACTATCATTGCTTGACATTTCAATGGCAAAAAAGGGGAGAAGTATTAAGTGAGGGGGATAAATTGAGATTGTTTGAGGGGAAGAGATTGAGATTGTTTGATCAAGATTGTTTGATTGATTCAGAGGGAGAAGTATTTAGCAATGGGGAGTTTATTCTTAGGGGGAGGATGATGATTATTATGTGTGCATTATTGTTATGATTTTATGATGATCATTATGTTGATTTTTATCTGTTTTCCACACTTGTGTTTAATGGTTTGTTCAGTGTTGTGGTTACAGGATTGGTAGACCGTCATGAAAGCAATGTGACAATTTATATCTATGTTTGTCGGTGTGTGTTTATAGGTATAGATGTTATGTTGTTATTTGTGAGGCTAGATTGTAAAAATATGGTTTTGTCTAAAAAATGTCAAGGAGGAGATTGCAAGAACATTTATAGTATTATTTGTGTTTGACATGTTCTAGACAATAACCATGTTGAGTGAATTATCATTTTGAGAGTTTTGTGTATTTACAATCGAGTTGTTAGTATGTTCATTTCTATCTCAAGAAATAAGTCAAGGAGTGTGTCAAAGCAAAAAAGGTTATCGGAGGGCAAAATTGTCTTTTCCAAACATCATCACTTCACCGAAGGGCAAACATTTCATTTTCAGACATCATGACTTCAACCAAAAGCATAAGGAGTTCGACATGACCAATCTAGCTCAAATATGAAAAAATTACAAAAGATGCAACATACCTACATTGCCAGAGGCAAAAAGAGGCAGAATGGCTCTAACCTGCATTGTGGTTTTGAAGCTGGGAGGGGATCTTACGCCCTATACCTACGCCCAAGCGCAGGTCCCAATGCTTGGTCACGTGATCGCTTGTTACGCAAGATTTGTTTCGGGGTGCTTTCGTATTTTTCCTGTTTGGTCCCTACTTTGAGTTTTTAAGTGATCGACGACTTTAGACCTCTACGTATAAGCATGTACACATATTTACATAAGATTTTAGAAGATTTATCAAGGTATTGTGAAATTACGAAAGAGGGAAATGTTAGGATTTTCTATGACTTGGTCTATAAATACCAAGGTTCTACAAGAGAGGAGACAACGTCTTTGAGAGATCTCTACAGTATTCTATTGTTCATATTCTTCTATAGAGATATAGATATAGAGAGAGAAAATATCATTGAGTGATTAGAGATATACAAGTTCTCTCTTATTTTTGGACGTCTTCAATCGTGCTTTTAAATCGACGATTTCTATGCACGATTGAATGAAATAGTTGCTGAAAAATTCACACACTGTTTACTGCAACGAGGTTGCTTTGATCCGTTCGAGTACGAAGTGATTCAAGGATTTCAGACCGCGAGTAGAGAAAGGCAACTCAGGCATGATTTGTGAGTCTCTCATAGTGTCTGGGGGAGCAAGCGTGCTTCGTGAAGTACGAGTGATTCAAGGGTTTCAGACCGCGAGTAGAGGAAGGCATATCAGGAGTGATTGTAAGTCTAAAACTATCATAGAGTCTGTACTTGTTGATTCATAGTCCATCGGTACCTGAGTGTACCTATGGTTTTTTTCTTGGAACGTTTCCTTGATTTTTCCACGTATAATTCTCTGTGTCGTCTCTTGCTTTATTTTCTGTACTATTTTGATGTTTGCTTGATATTGCTCGATAGATCTATTTTTGGAATTAAATTGAAAATTAGGGTTTGTGAATAATCAAAATTGAATTTCTGCTAAATAATTTTAATTAATCATAAAATTGACAAAATACCTATTCACCCCCCCTATAGGCTGTTTTCACTATTGTCTAGGTAATTTCAGTTTCCAAACTATAAATATAGCAAACTTAACAACAAAATACATATTAATAACACCTGGATAAATTCTCACTAGGAACTGTGAATGAGATCTATGGGACACTTACCAACAAAACACATACTAAAACTTCTACAAAATACCACTGCTAGCTTAGGAACTATGAAAGTGATCTACATAATTATTAACCCATTGGAATAGTAACAAAAAAAACTTTTGGAAAAAAAATAGCATGTGGGAGGTGCTGAATGTCAAAAGCCATATGAGACTTTATATTTGGTTGCAATCAACAAGAATCATGTTAGGTTATTTGTTCATTTATCTCTTTAAGTGCTTTGAAATTGATGATTCATGTTAAAAGATGGTATGTCTTATTTTCGTTTGGGGGGGGGGGGGGTTGGGTTTTGATAATGCAGAACAGTAATCATGGGTGACATGACCGTTTATTTGTTTTTCCTACCCAGTCGTATTTTTTTCTCCCTAACTTTCTGAAGTTTCTTGGGGCAAATCATGAATATGCATGGCTTTCATTGTTAACATTGGGGATATGATGGAGAGGTGGACCAACTATTTGTTTCGGTAATTCATTAATTGACCCCGCCCCGCCCCGAGGAAAGTGTATTCATGTCTTTAGGATTCAATTTTGTATAACAGTAGTGTTCCGGATGTATTTTTTTTTCATTCTTTTGAAGGTCAACATTGCACAGAGTGATGCCAACAGGATGCCAACATTATTCCGTAACTGCAATTTGCCTCCCAATCCAATGTTGACCTACTTTGAAGGTCAACATTATTCTTTTGAAGTTTTTCTTGATTGTTGATAATAACCATGTACTCTAAAAGTTTAAGTGGTTAATATTTAAAGTCTCTAACAAGCTCCATCATGTGTGGCATTCTTAGTTGCATGTGGAATGACAAACGGAAATGGAGTGAATGGAACCAAATTTCCCCGAGGATGGGACCAGATTATTTTAACAACACACAACATAGACGGCGAACAATGCTACCGGCAGCCCAAACAAGTCAATAAAAACTGTTAGAGACACACGAAGACAACGAACATACCCGTAGCCCAAACAAGTCATAAATGGCACCTAAAGACCCTTAGCACATCTCAGACACTAAGGTTATGCCCCAAAATAAGGGCCTGGACCTAAAATGATATCCTCTTTACATTGGCGCATAAGAGATGCCACTCCTCGAATTTCCTAGGACTCCAAAACCCGAGCCTAAGAGCTAAGAAAGTGAATGCAGAAATAATGGAAATGAAATAAAATCATTTTTAAGTCGCCAAATACCCATACAAGGGTAAAATAGACATACAACATATCAAAGATGCCAAAAAGATCACACGATATTGAAAATGAGGTAAACCGAAACACTTGGTACCTTGAACGAATCATTTCAACCCCCCATGTTTACCCAAGAGTAAAATGGTCAGCTCAGGGGTAAAATAGTAATTTCCAATTACAACTACAAAGTTTGGACCTAGCACAAGCCATACGAACAAACAAAACCTAATTTGAAGCCACATGAAAGAGATGAATTTTCGAAAATAGTGTCAGACATCACCGACCCAAAGCTAAAGTTGAAGTACCCCTCTTTCACCAAGGTTAAAATAGTCATATTAGGGTTAATCTAGTCATTTCAAATTTTATCTCAATAATTTGCACATAGGAAAACACATAGAAACAAACAGGGGTCCATTTTGACATGTGAGGAGGAAAATACGGGTTTTCAAACATTAGACGTCGCATGTCATTGCAGCAGGCCATGCCGCGTGCAGCGCTACGCGTGTGCACGCGCACACAACAGCTATGAGTAGGGATGGCAATGGGGCGGGTATCACCCGCCCCGTCCCCGAACCCGATTATTTTTTCCCGCCCCGTCCCAGATTAATATTTTTATTTTCCGCCCCGTACCCGGCTATCCCCCGCCCCGCGCCCCGATATTTCAAGGTAGAATTCCAAAATAGGAATAGAAAAAGAAAATAAAGTAAAAGGGATAAAAAAACTGATATAATTTGTTGTTACTGTAGATTTTGCATTTTTCAAAACCTACACTAACGCATATATTACAATAAGCAAACCCAAAATTAAACTCAAAAACTCAAAATAAGAAACTCACATATGATTTGTATAATAACAACAAAAAGAAGATATTATGAAACAATAAAAAGAAACCCCAGAAATGAAACTGCAAACAAAAATTTCAAAAACCCAAATGAAAGTAGGTTTTGGAAACATAAACAGAGTATACTCATACATGCAAATAAAAAATAAAATAAAAAAAATGACAAGGCCTCATGGACTGAAAATCCTTACATCATAGACCCAAAACACCTCAGAATAAACATATTCCAGTAAATGATGCTAAGAAAAACAAAAAATCAAAAGAGATAAAAAAAAAACAGTCAGCAATGATGTCTACAAAACCTTCAACATCAAAACCCCTTTATAAAAGGGCAAAAACAATACAACAACAACAACAACAACAATTAGATGAGTATTTTAAGTGAACTAATTCCACCTTCCTTTTTAAGTGAAATTTGAAAACCTACTTGGATGATCATACAACAGAAAGGTAAATAGGATTGTGGAAAACATATGAAAAATTTATTGGACACATCAGAGACATAATATAAACATAAAGAACGAAAATATTTTCCAAAAACACAACACACTTGGTTATAAAACATACATACACTAACGCCTATATTAAAATAATCAAACTCAAAAACCCAAAATATAAGAAACCCACATATGATTTATACAACAACAACAACAACAACAAGAATATATTATGAAACAATAAAAAGGAAAACCCATAAATGAAACTACAATAGGGAGATCATTCATACAAAAATTTCAAAAATCCAAATGAAACTCGGTTTTGGAAACAGAAACAAAGTATATTCATACATGCAAATAAAAAAAAATAAAAAAATGACAAGGCCTCATGGACTGAAAATCCATGAGATTGAGAACAGAGAATCGAACAAAAGCATAAAACCTCGAACCTCGCCAATTTTTCATCATTAACAAACCTAGAAATCCAAAATCTCAGCTCAAACTCCACTGCGAGTGTAGTTAATTTTTTATTTTTTAGCTTTTACTTCAACAAAAATGATTTCAGACACAAGAAAAGAGTATAAAATCGACGCTATATATATAATCTTCAATATATATATATATATATATATGTATATATCTATATCTATATATCTATAGAGAGAGTAGTGGACCTTCAAAATTGACGAATATTTTTCCTTCTTCTTGTTGCTCCGCCCAATTTCAAACCCTAGCCATCAAACCAAACTTGTGACCTTTGCCCAATTCAACACTGGTCGAAGTTTTTTTTACAGAGACCTAGGGTTTTTTATTACCATTGGCGTGAGAAAAACATACCGAAACAAAATATTTCAAACGAGAAGGAATAAATTGTAGAAATAAATGCATTAATGTGAGGATCAGATTATTAGGGTTTACCTTTTGCGAGGGTTATCAGCCTGCGAAGAATGAAAATCGCATTATATATATATATATATATATACATATAGGAAAAATGCACAAAGAAATCACAGTGAAACATATGTATTTCATATATATATATATATACATATTGGAAAAATGGATGATAGAAAGCTTACCATTGTTTCGCTAACACGAAGAACCCTAGGCTGCAAGCAGAGGAATAATGCCAATGGTAATAAAAAAACCCTAGGTTCGATGTAACCGTCAGAGCTGCAGGCGACGAGAGGTGAGGGTTTGGGAGTGATGAGACCGTCGGAACAGCTAGAGTTGAAGACCGTCGGAACAGCTCCTGAGAAGTCACTCCGACCGATGAGAGGCGAGAGGAAAGCGACGTGTTTGAGTTAGAGAGAAGACTAGGGTTTGGGAGCCTTATGAAGATATATATATATATATATATATATGGGTTATGTTTGTAATATATCAAACATATAAGGTTAGTTCAGTAAATAGCCAAATAATTGGGGCGGGGCGGATATGTTAAACGGGGCGGGGCGGGGGTGACCTATACCCGCCCCGTTTATAATCGGGTAATTTTTTCCCGCCCCGTACCCACCCCGATTAGTTAAACGGGGTGGGACGGGCCGGGATAAACGGGGCGGGTCGGGACGGGTCCCCGTCGGGGCGGGTTTTTTTGCCATCCTTAGCTATGAGCGGTCTGCTGCTAACTAATATGCGCAAACTCACAAAAAAATGAAATTTTTGGAAAACTGAAATTTTTTCTAAGTGTTGGAAGCATCAGCCACTAGTTTGTCAACAAGTTTTCAATACGTGCAAAATCTCATATTTTGCGATATGGCTCCGTTTTTCACGCCGTCGGTCCCGAAAAATCAGAAATATCAAAAAAGTGAAATTTTCCTTGGCGGAATCCAAAAATAGTCGTTGAGACCTCGGGAAACGCGTAAAATGTAAACTTAGCATAAAAATAAAAAAAATTTAAGTTTTTGTAAAATCTTTCGTCTTGCCCCCCGGTCTTCGTTTTAACTACCGCCGATTTCTGAAGATTGAAATATCTAAGAAGATGAATTTAATTAAATCCGTTTCTAAAACAAGGAAGTTTATCGGGGTTACGGGGGTAGGCGAAAACGGGTTTTTTCGTTCAAAACGAAAGTATTTGTTTGAAAATCTTGAAAAATGTCATTTTCGGCTGGACACCTACTAACCACATTCAGTAACTATTATTCAGATCACACTCAAGATAAAAGAATTTATACATTTAATAATTACACCGCACCAAGGTAAAACAGGACATAGTTTTCATAACATGAACTAGTCTTACATTTTCGGCACCGAAATAATATAATCCCCGCGTATAGTGCTCCAAGGGATGTACATCATGCAAGCTACTCGGCTAACATGCTAGCCAACAAAGGATAAGTATCTAGCATTTGTTTACAAGTTTTACAACAAGAGTAGCATATTTATATATGTGGATTACATTACTACTCTACAAAATAGGTATTTCACCTCCTTATGCACAAAATGGCGAAATCCACACTGTTTGTTTACCAAAAGACTACTGACCTCCCGGAAATGGATCACTATCTGAAATATATATATATCGTGGGGTGAGCTCACTAGCCCAGTAGAGGAAGCGTCATAGCCTCAATCTCGATAGTCCGAGTGGTACAACCCACCTATGGTACATGCAACTACTCATAGGTCAGTCTTTTGTTCCACATAACTCTCACACCAATCTAGAACCCCTTCGAACCCAACAAACAATTTTACCCAACATGCTCACATTTTAGTCATTAAAACATAGCATGATTCAAAACCGAAATCATAATCACACATATGATAGTCTAAATGCACAATGACTCAACACACCCCATGATACACACGGCGCCCAACTCAGGTTAACGAATACATACTCTGTCTACTTACTTTTGAGGATACAAGCTCATCAAGTAATGTAGAGTACCGCACCGACTCTTCCCAAGTGATTTCTCTCTCTATCACTTCAACAAGGAAGACGGTTGCATGAGAGTCCAGATTGCAACTCTGTGCGCCATGACCATAAAAGTCAAGAATATGAGGCTCTCTTACGACTCTTAAATTGTTTCACTTTTTGAACTTACTAGTTCCGTAGGGGTGAACCCCTCCTGGCCAGTTGTTGCTACGATCCGAAACCAAACTACCCACACATGATTACACCACCCGCATATACCAACACCATGATTTTGACACTACATGATGCACTCAATATGAATGAATGATTTCATATCAACCATACTCCATCACAATACATGTTTTTCTCATTTGCAATATATTGTACACCATATAACCATGGTCCATCATAATACATGTTTTTTCTCTTTATGCAATATATTATGCCAAAATTATCCATATGTTCATAATATCACATTTATAAGTAATAAATTACAACAATATTTATACCACATAATCATGCTTTCAAGGGCCTAATTTATCGTCTGGGTTATCAAGACTCAAATCACACATATATATGATATATATACACATAGAGGCACACACCCTCTTACAAAGACGAAAACAATTCATTTTTCTCCTACCTCAATTCCAAGTCGAGTTCAAGGAACACAACAATTGAGTCCAACAATGCTAACCCACCAATTGGGCAAGAAAATGAATAATGCCTTCAAAGAGGATTTTTCCGGAAATATGTAAAAGGTTCTCCAAGCCTTTATAAATTCAAGAAAATAACAACAATATTAATTTAGGGTGTTTTCAATACATTGAACCGTAATGGAGGCAATAATTTTGAGATTAACGCAAAACCCTAAATTAAAATAAGCTAGGGTTCCAACCACAAGAACAAAACCAACCCTAATGATAGCAAATTTAGGGTTTTATGAAAGACACAATTCAAGAGAAAGGATTCTTGAACTTACCACAAACTCCTCCACAATATGAGCCAAAAATCACAAGATGAGCTCCAAGTTTTCAATAACCAAAACAATCGGCGAAAACGTTCAATTCATGGTCCTTAACAAGATTTAAGAATGAAGGAAACCAAAAATCAATAATTGAACACAAAACTTTAAGAGAATTAATTCTAGGGTTTGAAATTGAAAAACCTTCAAGGAGTGAAAAACACTTACCAACTCTAGATCAAAGGAAAGATAAGGCCACCCTCTACAACTCTCATGTTCAAAGGTTCTTCAAATTCCAACCCAACGATGATGTTCTTGAAGAAGAACCAAGGGAGAAGAAAAGAACGTGAGAGGGAGAAGTAAGAGTTTTTAGTCTTGTCTTTAATATTATGAGAATGGAAGAGAAGAAAATACACACAAGTGTATAAATACAAGACCCTTAAGAGACTTTTAAATCAAAGGGTGGAGATTAAAATTAGGAAAGGTGAGAGAGCATCCAAAGGCCACATCTTAGTCTTGCCAATGGAAGACCAAAATTAATGCATTAATGCATTTGTGTATCATCCAAACAAGACTCTATGAACCAAGGGCTAATATCAAAGGTGGAAAACTTGAATCAATGGTCAAGAATTAAACAACACATTAAAGTGTGAAAAGACCAAATTCATCACAACTTCGGATTGAGTGCTATCATGACTCTAAATTACCCTTCCACCCCTTGTCATCCTCTCTAATTACAAACATGTCACTCATGTCCCAACACTTGGCCAAAATCTCTACACTTTTCACTAAGTGCTCAAAATATGAAATTACTCATTTACCCTTCGGTCATTTCTTTCCCGAAATCGTTTTCAATAATTTTCATTATTTTTAAAACGAAAATACAACATGCAACTTACAATTTTTAATATCACATAAAATATGTAAGTCATGCTAAGTAAATAAACATATTAAGCACATAATCACATAAGCACTTAAGTGTTAATAATTTTTTTAAATTAGCACGGAAAAATACCGAATGCTACAAGAGAGGCAAATCCCCTAGAATTTTTATATGCTTAGGCAATCACAAGAAAATATAAAAGAGGGAAGAGAAATTAGGCTTTGATACCACATTTTAAAAATAAAATAAAGTGAAAAAAGAAACGATGTTCAAATATCAAGAGAAATACCGACCGCCGAGTACATCTCTTCTTCCATTCGAAAATTTCTTAGAAAGGTTTTCTTATAATAATTCATTTTTTTATGAATTACCACATATATAAAATGGAAAAAACAATTAAATGTTATACGTGACTTGGAATATAGAACAACTCTATTTCAACATTTTTTGAACAATTCAGACTTAATTTTGCATCAACTCCACATATTCGTAATCATTAACTGACATCCTCCAGCACTCCACTTATTCAAAAGGTTTAGTCCAATTTCAGTTAAAAGCTTTCATTATCTCGAATTGATACTTTAAATCTTTATAATTCTCATTTCATTACAAAACCCAATAATATTCTGTAGTAAAGCAAATACTATAATTTACATCTTATTACATAAGAAATTTTTTGTAATACAACAATAATCTGCAATTCAAATTTATCAATGCAACGACTTATAGGAACATTCAAACTAATCAAAACATTAAGTATAGTATATAGTTCCCCTAAATATGGAAATATGCACTGTAAGTAAAACCGATATGAAACAAATTGATAAATCACCGGACTTACAGTTACTGACTGTGGAGTAATGGCGTCTGACAACTTGTTTCCATACGAGTGTCGGCTGCAATAACACAATAATCTGCACAAGATCTGCAAATACATAAATGAAAGTCGGTATTAATTAAGCATCGCTGACAGAGAATTTTTTTTTTTTTTTTTTAAGAATCATGTTTTACAAGCCCTAATTTTCCCTTTCCGCCCATCTAACCTTAAAAATTTTTAATTATAGAATTAACCGAGTTATATCTTGCTCAGAGATTAACATATTAAGCTTGTTATGGAACAAGTTAACATGATACAAGACCAAACAAGGTCCAGAGTAGAATTCTCTCTATCACTGCGGTGACTATAACTGATACACATGTTGGAGGCCTTGCAGTGCCAGGAAGTCAACTTGTGAAATTTGGGCACACGTGAGAATGTGTGTTAAAGGATACAAATAATTAAGCTACACCCTATCTAACAGCTAAAGGAATTTACAACTACGGAAAATAACTAACCTTTCAAATCCCTTTAGGCCGGAGAAATTAACCGAACGGGCAATATCCGTAGACCCGAAACAGACCTCTGCAATTGCAAAACCCTGACTTAACACAACCCATAAGCATTCATTGCAATATCAATAAAGAAAATGTGAAAACCCCAAATTCAAGTCACTAACAATTCTTAGTACCAAAAATCGCCATACGAATTTGATATTGATACAATAATAAAAACACAGAAAATAGAAACTAAATAAAGGAAATTACCACTACATTGACGGAAAATAAATAACCTTTCAAAAATCGCACCAGGCCGAAGAAATTAACAGGACAGGCAATATCCGTAGACCCGAAACAGACCTCTGCAATTGCAAAACCCTAACTTACCACAACCCATAAACATTCACTGCAATATGAACAAACAAAATGTGACAAACCCAAATTCGAGTCACTGAACATGCAAAAGAACCCTCTTGAATTTTCTTTCTGGGGAAATAAAAGATAGTTAATTTAGGGTTCAATTGAAGAGTGAATGAGAGTACTTGCAATGGAAGACGAAGGACTGAGAAAAAATGGGAGAGAATAGGTTAGAAAGGGAAAGTGTTTTATTGTTGGGGTTGAAACTGGAGTGCAAAACATAATGGAAAGACGCATCTATTTGAACTGACAACTGCTCCTGCCAAAATATAGGGCTACATTCACCGAAAAGGCACACACTTGTAATTTATCTATTTTGATTTTAAAAAAAAAAATCTGTTTGGAAAAAATAAAAAGGTTTCATACATTTAATAGTAGTATAGATATAGATATGCATGTGTATATATATGTATGTGCATGTGATATACATGTATGTATATATATGAATATATAAATATGTGTGAGTTTGTATGTGTATTCATAATTGTATATATATATATATATACATTTATGGGTACATATATATGTATATATATATACATTTATGGGTACATATATATGTATATATATATACATGAGTGTATATATATTTTATATATAGGCGTGTATATATATATGTATATATGTTTGTATATATTTTTAGACATATGAATATATACAGGTCTTTGTGAATATATATGTAGGTTTGTAGGTGTGAAAAATTAGTTGTTAAAGAAATAATATTTATTGGGTTGAAGTTTTTGAGAAGATTTGGAATTGGAAATCACAATTTTTCATGTGAAATTCAAATTGCAGAATTGGTGGATTTGGAATTTTATTCCAATTCCAAAACATTTTGTTGCATCCAAATTATGAATTTGGAATTTTAGCTCCCAATTCAAATCCAAGACTCCAATTCGGTGTTGCCGAACGGAACCTAAATGTAGTTTTTACATATGAATTTATTTATATAATAAATGTAACTATAAATCTAATCTTCCAAACTCTCGATTCTTTCTCCTCCATTTCATATATTTTGCCAAGAAAATATATCTGAAAATTTATTGAACTTAAAGTGGCAAAATTGTCCCATCCTTTAAAAGTTTAAGCCGAATATAAGTATAATTACTTATAGTGCGAGTTAGATATTTGATATATCATGATGTTAATTATTTTTATTTTATATTTAAGCTAACGAAAACAATATTTTATTAATAAAGCTCAAATCCTCAAAAAATTTCAAAAACAGTATTTTAAATAATAAATGTTATAGTATGGCCATGTTTGAAAACTGGTTATGGTTCCATTTGGTCTGGTCTGGTTTGATTTTTTGAGACCATACCATGTTTGTTTAGGCTTGGTCTCCCAAATTGGACTCAGACCAAAATCCAACTTTTTGGACCCATTAAAATAGATGGATCCAAGTGGTCTAGTTCTAGTTTGAGAAAACAAAAATGAATAAATAAAAATAATAATAAATATGAAATAAATGAATAAAAATAAAAATAATAATAATAAATAATAAATAATGAATAAATAATAATATAAATAAATAAATAATGAATAAATAATAAATAATAAATTAATAAAATATATTTATAAATTAATAAATAATAAATAAATAAAATAAAATATATTTATGAATAAAATAAAAATAAATGAATAAATAATAATATAAATAATAAATAATATAAAATATATTTATAAATGAATAAAAAAATAAAAAAATGAATTAAATAATAATAATATATATTATAAATTAATAAAAATAAATGAATAAAAAATAAACAAAATAATGTATAATAAACAAAATGAATTAAATAATGCATAAAAATAATAATAATTAAATATAATAATAAATAATAAATAAAATAAAATATATTTATAAATAAAATAAAATAAATGAATAAATTATAAATTAAATTAAATATATTTATAAATGGTCTGGTTCCATTTTTTTCAGACTGAGACTATTAAACCAGATTGTTCCAGTTCAGGGACCAGACCAAACCGGACCGGACCGGTTACCAAACAGGGCCTATCTTGATCTTTCATTATCCTTGTTTAATAATGCGAGTTGGTTACTCGACTTCTCAAGATGTTGTGTGCTTACTCTATTTTTAAAATTTTGAAATTATCTAGAAGATGGTGAACTAAGCCTAGAGAGGGGGTGAATAGGCTTTTTATAAATTTAATGAGCAATTAAAATTATGTGCAGAATATTTAAATTTAATCAGAATAAATAGGTCATTAAAAAAAACTTTTTCTAGAATAATAATATTTATCATAGATAAAATAAATTCTTATTGAAAAATATATTTTAATAAAAATAATGAATTTTTAATTAAATTTTTTTTGTCTTAATAAAAATAATAAGTTATTATTATATATATATATTTTTAATGAAGATAATAAAGTTTATAAAAAATAATTTTCTTTTAATAAGAATAACAATTTGATGGATAACCACTTGATGATGGCATAAAATGACTATTATGATACGTATAATATGATTAATGTGTATTAGGTTATTATAGCAAGGTTGAAACAAACGCACTGATAACCTAAAAATTGATCGATCACGTATCCCACCGATTAATCACTTAGGGTTCGTTTAAATTAATTTTTTTAATTACTCCACCGATCGATCGCAGTACCACTGATCAATCATTTGTGTCACTGATCAATCGCGTATTATTCTGATCGATCACTAGTGGTTCGATTGATTGCTACCCAGATTCGTGAATGTTCACAATTGCCACCGATCGATCGTCAAAACCCTGAAACGTGAATTCTGGGAACAGTAATACGTCTGCAGATTAGTGATTGGGTTATTATTGATTATTACTTCACACAAATTAATCCTCTTCACAATTAATATTAATCAACTAATAATAATATAATAGCAGAATTTAAAGCAGTAAATAACACAGATTTTTTACGTGAAAAACCTTGGAAAATGCTCCAAGTAAAAATCACGGATACCCTCTAGTATTGATGCACTATGAATCAAGAGTTATACAGACTCTATGAAGACGGGACTTACAATAGCTCCAGATTTGCCGTTCTACACTCGACGTCTAAACGTTGTTGATTCACTCGCGCTACCACGAAGCCTCCTGCTCTAATCTCTATACTCCAACAACTCCGCTTCTCACGGATCAAAGCACACACAGTGCAACAGATGGTGTGTAGATTTTTCAATATCTAGGTTATCCAATTGTGCATAAAAATCACAACTGTTGTAGTACAATTGAATAATCCCAAAAACTAGAGAGAACTAGAAGATGATCAATCAATATTTTCTTTGTCTCTCTCTCTACAGAAGGATATTTTATGTGAAATATTTATAGAGCTCTCAAAAAACACACACTTCTCTTCTCAATCTCTACCCATATTTGTAGAGAGAGAAGTCTTTAATTATGGAATATAAATCTTCAATTATGGAATGATATTTCTTTGCTTGCACACCAAAAAAAATTGATGTGAGAACCAAGTAATAGTTGTGAATGGACCAGTCTATCTCTCAATATGCTTGTACAAGGAGCCAGAATTCTTCTAGTACAGTTTAACACACATTCCAATGTCAGCGTTGGCGATCGATTGAAGATTCCACCGATCGATCGGTGATTCCTGAATTTTAATAATTAATAATTCTATGATTTTATTCTCAAAATACCTAATCTACCCGACATGGTTATTGACTAGACATTCCATTATAAAAATGTTCTTACAAAATTAAAGAAAACAAATTTTCACGAATTTTCTTAATAAAACCCAGATATTGAATATTTTTTCCCGAGCAACCTTTTTTTGTAAAATATATAATACTATCCTGATCATCTCTTCTAACATGTCATTGTTTCTTTATATTACGATACTTAAATTATATGGAGCTTACGAAATAATAATAATGGAACTACCTCAAATAAGGCTCAAACTTGGACCTCCCATTTGGGAGTAAAGGTCTAGTACAACTGGGGCATTAGAGATTTGGTTCTTATGAACTAAATATAACAAAATTACATAAACTAAATAAAAAGAATACGAAACATGAAGGAGTCTCAAATGCTCTGGAACAAAACAAAAGGTTCAATACATATGTAGTGGGCTAAGTGGTTGATATGCTTCAAAGACAAAACATGTTACTCATGGATAAACTTGAGAAGCTACAACCTAACACAGACCACCAAGCTGAACTCAGGAAAGACATCCAATTAATGATGGGAAAAAAAGAGATGATAACACCAATCGAAGCCCTTAGGGAGCAACTACAGAGCTCAAATAACCTTACTCAACCCATTGAGCTTCAAAAGGAAAGTTCCAATATTTTATTGGCTTCATCCAAAGGAAATGGTATGTCTATCCCTACTCCTCCTACTTCTATTGCTGACAATAGCTATAATATTGTTGTTATCCTCGATGTCACTACTTCTTCTTCATCATCCCCGGCTAAGGATGGAGGCTTGAGCAACCATGGCACCAAATTTGTTTGCAACTTAAGTTATGTTCCCTCTAACCTTCCTCTTTAGGATATTTCAAAAGAAGAGAAGGATCCTCAAATTCCCACTCTTGCTTCATCATTTCCTCTTCTAGGTACTAGTCCACCTCTCATATCTAGCTCGAATTCTCCTATCCCAAACTCTAAGCCTCTATGGTCTGAGATAGTCTCAAAAGGTACATCCAAGCTTGATCTTGAATTTATTCAACCCTCCTTCAAGGTTGGTAAGCTCTTTGTGGAACCCCCATTTTGTTCTAAATTGGAAAGATAAATGAGTGGAAAACAAGACTGATAGGTTTTTTTGTGCAAAAGAGACCACCTTATTCATTGATTGCCTCAACTGCTAGGAAAATGTGGAGCAATAGAGGCCTGATTAATACCATTGGTACTGAACATAGCTTATTTATATTT
Organism: Cornus suecica; assembly: GCA_963922005.1. Lineage (NCBI taxonomy): Eukaryota > Viridiplantae > Streptophyta > Magnoliopsida > Cornales > Cornaceae > Cornus > Cornus suecica. The sequence continues at coordinate 18,948,908 of OY998240.1, read as the reverse complement.
AAATTCAATGATGAAAGTGAATGTTTTAAGGTGCTTGAGCAGGGACCATGGATGATTGGTAATAACCCTATCATACTTACGAAATGGAAACCAAATTTGTAAATTGACAAAGATGTTTGCAAAGTGCTACCAATCTGGGTCAGGTTCTATGGTATTCCATGGGAATACTGGAATAACAAAGGGCTAAGTAGTATTGCTAGTGCGGTTGGGGTCCCTTTATTTGCTAATTCAATGACAATCTCTTAGGCAAGACTCTCGTATGCAAGAATATGCATCGAAGTCTATGTTTCTCATGAACTTGTCAATTTTTTTAATTTAAAAGTTGGGGGAAATGAGTCTAAAACCATTAGGGTGGAGTATCAATGGAAACCTCTAATTTCCAATCTCTGCAGGTGTTTTGGTCATTCTGAAACTAGATGCCCGAAATCCCGTAAGATCTGGGCCCCTAAAGTGAGTACAAACTCCTCTACCACTAAGGGACATTTGATTAAGGCTATTGAACTTTTTCCACCTGCTCACAGTATTGTTGTTCAACCTGGACTTCCCTCGAGTAAACCAATCCAAGACACTCTTATTAACCATGATGACCCCTTCATTAATTCTCACAAGCTTGAGTTATCTCCTTACTTGAAGGCGGTTCCTTCTAACAGATTTGAAATCCTCAATGAGGTTTTTGAAATCGATCTTGTCATTGTCTCTAATTCTCGCAATGGGGTCTTGCCCAACTCTGGTGTAGCTCCAGAGGCTTGTTTAGTTATTTTCCCCCAAGTTTCTGATGAAACTCCTTCCATGTCTAGGGATCAAGGGGTTGCTTCTGAACCTTGTATTCCTTATGAGGCCCCTCTTAGCGAGTCTTCTCCTTGCTCCACCACCTTTAGAACCGTTATTCATGGCTCTAATCCTCATGACAACGCCAAAGGTACCCCGAAGAGACAAAGTATTAGAGTTATGAGTGAGTCTTCTGGATTGAAATTGCCTATTCAGAAAATGACTTGCATTACCTCTTCTAACAAAGCTATCATGATGAAACCAATAATCTCACCTAGAGAAAGGAGAAAACATAGAAGAGATGTTAAAAAAGTTGCTAAGAAGGCTGCCTTGAATTCAAAGCAAGCCTTCAAGGAGTTTTTTGGTCCCTCATTGTTAATGATTTTTGCAGTCTGGAATGTAAGAGAGATGAACAATCCCTCAAGGCAATGTGAATTAAGAAAATTCATCTCTTCATCAAACCTTGATTTTATTGTATTTTATTGTTCTATTGGAAACCAAAATAAGAGCTCATAATAAAGTCAGTGTTCACCAAGCTCTTTCTGATTGGCCTTTTATTACAAACTGCTTGCATGCACTCTTGGGTAGAATTTGGATTCTCTAGAATCCTGTTATCTTAAGTATGAGTTGCATCTCCATGACTGATCAATTTATTCATAGTTTGATAACCTTTAATAATCTTATTTTAGCCCAATTTTTTGCTACTTTTGTATATGGGGCTAACACTCTTGAGGAAAGAAAGGTTCTTTGGTATGACATTGATGATATTGCTGGTTCTATTATTAATAATCCTTGGACAGTTGTAGGTGATTTCAATGCAGTCAGATGGCCTCAGGAAAGACATGGAGGCACTGAGGAATGGACTAATTCTATGGACCACCTCAATAATTGCATTTTGAACTTGGACCTCGATGACCTCAGATTTACAAGATGAATTTACAATTAATCAAACAAATCCTTGGGAAATGCAAATATATCAAAGAAACTAGATAGAGTTCCAGTTAACAGTTGTTGGCTTACATATTTTGCTAATTCTGATTGTATATTTTCTCCTCCTTTATGCTCTAATCATAGTCCTATGGTAATTAGACTAGGTGTTGAGGGACCTAAAAAGAAATATCCATTCAAATTTTTTAACTTTTGGGTGGATCATCCTAATTTTATGAATATTGTCTCTAGGGCGTGGAATACTAATTTTGAAGGAATCCCAATGTTCAAAGTGGTTTCAAAATTAAAATTGCTAAAAAAGGAATTAAAAACTCTTAATCATAATGTTTTCAGCAGCATTTTTGATAGAGTGGCACAAAACAAGGCTGAACTTATTTCTTGCCAATTCTAATTGGACTCTGATCCCAGTAATGAAGAACTCAGACTGAAGGAAAAAAGATTGTCTTTAAGCTATTCAAGCCTCAGCAAAGTTGAGGAACAACTCCTTCATCAAAAAGCTAGAGTTAAGTGGTTGGCCTTGGGAGACAATAACATAAGTTATTTTCACAAATGCATTCAGAGCCGAATAAACAAGAAGAATATTACAAGTGTTTGCAAGGATGATAGAATTGTTACCTTTGATCCTGATGAAGTAAAGTCTTATTTCATTATTTACTTCAAGAGCTTGTTTGGTAGCAACCCTCACTACTACCCAGGTAAGCATTCTTTATCTCAATTCATCACAAAAACTATTCCCCATGAGTACTATGAGTCATTGTCATCAATTCTAACTAATAAGGAAATTAAAAATTGCATGTTTTCTATTAAATCTTGCAAGTCTCCAGGACCTGATGGTTTTAATTCATATTTTTTCAAAAAAACTTGGACCATTGTGGGGAATGAAGTTAGTTTAGCCATCAAACAATTTTTCATCTCTTGTAAACTTCTTAAATAGGTCAATTCTTATTACTTGGCTCTCATCCCCAAAATTCCAAACCCTTCATCCCCTGCTGATTATAGGCATATCTCTTGTTGCAATGTGATTTATAAATGCATCTATAAACTCCTTGCAAATAAAGTAAAGCCCCTCTTTCCTAATTTAATTGATAAAGCCCAAAATGCTTTTGTGAAAGTAAGAAGAATCGGTGACAATATCATATTAGCACAAGAACTCTTGAGAGGTTATCATAAGAATTCAAAATCACCTAAATGCACTCTGAAAGTGAATTTGAAAAAAGCTTATGACAACCTTGATTGACATTATCTTCTAGATATTCTTGAGCTAATGAATTTTCCGCAGGAGTTCATAGCATGGACCAAACTTTGTCTGTCTACTGCTTCATTTTCGGTAACAATCAATGGGGAGTTTTGTGGTCACTTCAACAACATAAAGGGCCTTAGGCAAGGAGACCCCATATCTCCATACCTTTTTGTCATTGTCATGGACACCTTATCCACAATCACAAATCAACTCACCAGTTCTGATCCCAACTTTACTTTTCATTGGAGATGTAAAGCGTTGAAACTATCCCACTTAACCTTTGCTGATAACATACTCATGATGTGTCATGGTGACCTCAACTCAGCCAAAACCATAAAAAAGCCTTAGATACTTTCACTACATTGTCAGGCCTTGAACCAAATCTTCAGAAGTCATATTTACTTCAGTGGAGTACCAATTAGTGTTCAAAATTCAATCTGCTATGTGCTTGGGTTTCAGTGCGAGACAATTCCTTTCAAGTACTTGGGAAAACCTCTCATTTCTACTAAACTCACAGCCACCAATTGTCAGGTCTTAGTTAGTAACATGATGAAAAATATCACATGTTGGACTTCTAGAGCTTTGTCATTTGCGGGCAGATTGCAACTGATCCAAACCACGTTATATAACATGCATGTGTATTAGACAAATCTTATCATCTTACTAGTTAAGGTGTGCATGCAGATCAACAAAGTTCTTGAAAATTTTCTATGGGCAAGACCTATGATGTCAAAATATAGATCAAAAGTATAGTGGAAACAAATATGCAGGACCAAGCAAGAAGGAGGTTTGGGAATTCCAAATATACAACTATGGAACACAACTGCAATACTCAGACACTTGTGGAGATTATGTTCAGAAGACCCACCTAGTTTATGAAAAGAATTGATATTCAAGCACTTGATAAAACAGAGAAGCATATGGGATATTAGTATACCAAATGAGAGTGTGGTTTTGGAGGAAGTTACTGCAGAATAAACACCTTGCACAACCATTAATCAAGCACAAAGTGAATGATGGGGCAACGACCATGCTTTTCTTCGACAATTAGCTTCCTTGCGGACCTCTCTTCCAGGTATTGGGTTTTAACCATATGTATAGATGACAATCTAACAGGTTCATGAAAGCATCATAAATCATTACAAATAATCAATGGACTTGGCCTAGAAACCTTAGAATTCTTGTCATCCCTCATTGTGATATCAATAACATACCCTCACCAAATCAGAATGTTCATGACCTAATTCAATGGCACCCTTCACCATTCAAATCCTATACACTCAAGCATACTTTTAAGGCTTTATCACCTACCTATCCCATTGTTTACTGGCATAAGCTTACTTGGTTCTCACCATCTATCCCCAAACATTCTTTTTGTATTTGGTTAGCCATTCAAGAGAAATTACAAACCTTGGATAAACCAACTATGAAGTATAGAATGCAACCAAATGTTTGCATTTTGTGTCTCAAGGCTGCTGAGAACCATGATCATCTATTCCTAAAGTGTTCTTATACAAGAGTAGTGTGGCAAAATATGCATGAAAAATGTGGGTATTTTACTAATCCAAACACACGAGAAGATTTTCTTATTTGGGCATCATCAAATTGGAGGCAAAAAATGAAATTTAGTAAAGTATTGGTTTGGAAATTGACATTGGCAAGTTTTGTCTATCATATTTAGAGGGAAATAAATAACTGGATATTTAGAGATAGATCAAATAACCCTATGCAAACTTGGAAAACAATTGAAAATAGTGTACGACTCAAGCTCTTCTCCATCAAAAGATGTGAATGCCCTTATGTTAAAACTATTGCATATGAATGGAATCTTCCTAACTCCTTTTTCGAGCCAACAGAGACCAACCCCTTCTTCCATTTCCAACCACTATAACCATAACCTTGTGCCGAACCAATGAAATCTGGTGCTTTCAGTTACTGTTACATTGCTATTTTTGTCAATGGTCAATGCAATTTGGACCAACTTATTTGGAGGATTCTCACTACACTATGTATCTCAGGCTTGTTCATTCAAGTTTGGAAGGATGCTTATATGACTTTGTTTTTGGGTTGCCACCCTTTGTTTAGCCTTTGAGCTTGTAGGCCTCAAGGTATGCCTTGAGTAATTTGTATTTAATTTATTTTTTCCATTAATCTTATACTTACTTACCAAAAAAAAAGAAAAAAAATATTGGAGAGACGATAATTATGAATTTTTAAGTCAAAACTTCTAGCAAGTTTGGGGGCGGGAGATATTTAGGTCATGTTTGGATTGATTTTTCAAATGTTGTTTTTGATTTTCTGGAGGAAAAAACTGTTTTGAACGATGTTTGATAAATTTTTTAGAAGAACTTTTGGGTCTTGGAAAAACGTTTTAAAGAAGCTGGAGGTACCTGCTTCTCAAAACATCTCATGCTTCTCTTTTTCTTTTGAGAAAATCCAGGAACAGAATATATGCTACTGTTAGTCACTAATTAACCCTAGAGGGGGGGGGGGGGGTGAATAGGGTGTTCAAAAATAAGTCTAACTCTTTTCGAATATGGAACACACTATAATCATAGATCAATTTCTCAATAAGCAAGTGGATGATTCAATTTAAACTTTTATAATAATTAATTTCAAGATAAATTAACATACAAGATATTCAAGCAAATATAGCATGCAAAATACTTATGTAAAGAGAAAGAGATAGAGAGATTGACACCGTGATTTTTTCGAGGTTCGGTAACTCCTACTCCTCGGCTCAAGAACCCCTTCTTGAGACTTTTCCCGATCCTTTCACTATGGCCCTTCCTTCACAGGTGGAATGGCAAACCTTTACAACACAAGCCTCTCGAGCTTGTCTCTCAATCAAGAGAACAACCCTCTCTTGAACAATCGGTGGACTTCACTTGTCCGAGATTACAAATTCGTATGTAATCAATAAAATCACTCAAGAACAAAAACACTCAAAACCCAAATGTTTTTATGGAAGATAAATCAATATAAGCTCAAGTGTTTTTGGTGATTTTGCAATAGCTCTAGAAATGTATTCTCAAAGGATATAATCAATGAATGATATTTGGAGAATAAGAAGAGATTCTAGAGGTTTTGATTTTCAAAGAAACTTGGTGAAAATCAGATTTTCAAAGCTTGGTTTCAATGGCTTTTGTAGAGAAAATTTCTGCAGAATTTTGAGAGCTTTTCTTTCTCTTTTGTTTTTCAATCTCTTGGTCTACAATGAACACATATCATTCTATATATATCAATACATTAGGGTTTTGTAGAATGAATATTGTAATTGAAAGACAAGAGCCATTTGAATACCATTAAACACGATCCACAAAACATGGGAATTGTTTTCTGAAAATCTGCAGATTTTAAGCAATCTTCTAGTCGACTACTTCTTCATTGTAGTCGACTACAATGGTCCATCTAGTCGACTAGATTGAGTTCTAGTCGACTACTTTGGACCATCTAGTCGACTAGAATGAGTTCTAGTCGACTACAATGAGTAGTCTAGTCGACTCAAGCTTGTTTCAGTCGACTCTTTTGATGTGGATGAAAAACCAATAGCTACTGGTTGAAATAGTCGACTACTAGAAAATACACAGGTGATTCTAGTCGACTATAACAAGAAAAACATTTAATAAAAATATTTTTCTTTCCGTTTAAGTTTGGTAAAGCGTTTTTCATTTCATTTGAGTTCGGTTCATTTTATACTTGAGCTTATATGATAAAATCGACACATAAAATTACCTTGTTACAATGATCGCTCCCCGACCTATCTACCCCGAGTCTTGAGTCTTCGACTTTCGCTTTTGCCGTTTAATTGATTTTCCTTTTTCGCTTCAATTTCTTTCACAGCTTTTCGCTTTAAATCAAACTTTCTTTCCGAGCTTGTTTTTCGAGTAGTTTCCTTTTCGAGTTTGATTTCTGAGTTGTTCACCTGTCTTTTGCTGAAAATGTAAACTCGATAATTCATTAGTATCAAACACTCTTCAATGGTTTGTTATCATCAATTTTGGAATTGTTTGCCGAAAGTAAATTTCAAAGCCAACAATCTCCCCCTTGATGATGACAAAACATTTTGTGTTTGCTTGGCATTTGGCGAAACATCAAGTGATGCTCCCCCTCAACATGTGCTTAATATTTTGATCAAATGCTCCCCTTTAGTAAATGAAATTTGCAGTTTAATAGGCACTTTGATACAATATAAAAATAGGCGCACATTTGAGATAACAAAAATAAACAGCCTATCATAGATGTTTCAGTTTAATACAAGTTGCTTATACTAATGAAAAACATGGAAAGGAAAACAAACAAGTTCGCAAGTAACCAAAACAAGTCGCCAATAACCATAACAAGCCACACAAAAACAGAAATTGCTAATGTCGGATAATGAAATGCATGACAGTACAATAGCATAATTTCTCCCCCTTTTTGTCAGCGTCGAGGGGTGCGTGAGCGAGGGTTCCTGTGTGCAAGAGTAAGGTCATCAAGTGACCCTGCCAGATTTGTAATACGGGTAGACATTTCCTCATCATGAAGAACAAGGCGCTCATTGATCAATCGAATGGCTTCCGTATTCTGGTTCACGGTCGTATCAAGGCGCTGAAGCATTTGTTCCTGCTGCCTAAGGAGCTCCGTATTGCTTTGAACAACCCCAAGAAGTTGGTTGAGAAGAGCAGCTTGAGAAGCCGAAGCACCGTCCAACGGAGGGACCGAGGAAGAGGCTTCCTGGCGCGATGCAGAACCGCTAGGAGCAGTACGCGAACGAGGAGCAGGTGCAATTTCAGAAATGAAATTTCCTTCCGCATCCGAAGAAATATGCATATGTTTGACATGAGTGGCGTCAAGAAAAATAGGGTGATGCTCGGACACTTCATTCGGAAAATTAAAACCTTTCCGCTGCAGTAGATATGTAATATGTGCAGGAAAGAAAAACGGGCCAGAAGGCTTGCGCTGACATGTGAGGATGACGGAACGAAAAATATAAGCTAAATCAACGCGGGTTCCTGTCAAAACGCAATAAACCAAAAAAGCCTCCATACGAGAAACACTGCTACAACTACCAGTTTTAGGCAGAATAGAGTAAGTAATAACATTATGAATTAATCTAGCCTCGGGTAGTAGCATAGAAGAGGTAATACCGGCGTTTTCCAAAATTTCCTTGTCAACACATATTGCCCGAGCAGCCTCAATACAATCGAAACCATCTTCCTTATACCAGTCCTTGGAGAAGTGGCGGATACCGTCATTTGGAAGCAAGAAAATGCGCTTGATTTCACTGTCATCAACGGTCTCGTCTTCACCACATAAGTTAAAATGAAGATGAGAGAGTAATTTCTTCTCGTGATTTTTAAGAGAAGCGTAGAAAGCTTTGACAATTCGCGGAAATACCGGAATGTCAAGAGAAACGAAAAAATCCCAACCAATTGCTCGGAATAACTCGAAAGTTTGAGCCCGTATTTCAGTGCATAAATCTTGTGTGACAATACGGCAAGGTGTAGGAGCACGGTGATCAAAAACAGTGATGAATTTATTTCTATTATCATCATCAAGAAGAAGTACCTCAAGAAGAAGAGGTTCATTCGACTCCTCTTCGTCAACGGCCGTAGGACTGCGTGGATTGGTGGAGCTTTGGCCTCCATCAATGCGGGAACGTTTCCGAAATAGACCTCGAGTCTTCGGTGGCATTGTAGAAGATGATGCACAAATGTATATATAGATATATGATGGTGTATATATATAGATGTGTGAGAGAGTGAGAATGATGAAATTTGGATGATGGAAATGGGTGGAAGATGATGGAAATGTGAAATTAATGAGGGATAGGTGAAGATTTGAAGGTATAAGTGGTAGTAGGAGAGGGATTGAGAGGATAGGGTTTGAAGGTGGGTGAGGGTTTGAATGAGGGGAATGAAGAAGATGAGATGAGGGTTAGGTTTTATAGTGGGTTGAGTCGACTAGGTCTAGGTGAGTTGGTTAGATTTAGGTTTGAGTCGACTAGGCTAGGTTTGAGTCGACTAGGAAGGCAAAATAGTCGACTACAACAATGTTTGAGTCGACTAGAATGGAAGATGAGTCGACTAGAATGAAAGATGAGTCGACTAGAATGACAATGAGTCGACTAGAAGGTGAAGACCATGAAATGGTGTAGCTTCTGACCAAAGTAGTCGACTAGATTGGTTTGAACTACACAGGATGAGTCGACTAGAATGAGAAAAAATTGATAAAAATAGATAAAAATTAGGAAATAAATACATAAAAATAGCAAAAATATTAAAAATAAAGATTATGACAGAAATTAAGATAAAACATCAAAATCCATGGCCATTCCGATTTCACGACGAATTTTAGAAAATGATTCGTCCGCAAGTGGTTTTGTAAAAATATCCGCCAATTGATTTTTAGTGTCGATAAAGATTAATTCAACGTCACCCTTAGCAACATGATCACGCAAAAAATGATGCCTAATCTCTATATGCTTGGTGCGTGAGTGATGAATAGGATTCTTTGAAATACAAATCGCACTCGTATTATCGCATTTAATAGGCACGTGAGAGAAAGTAAGACCGAAATCAAGTAGTTGTTGCTTAATATAAAGAGTTTGAGCGCAACTACTACCGGCTGCCACATATTCAGCTTCGGCCGTAGATAATGCAACGGAATTTTGCTTTTTACTTGACAAAGATACTAGTGAGTGTCCTAGAAAATGACAAGTACCACTTGTGCTTTTACGATCAATTCTACATCCCGCAAAATCGGCATCCGAATAACTAATAAGATTAATTGAAGTTCCTCGTGGATACCAAAGCCCCAAGTATATTGTACCACTTAGGTAGCGAAAAATGCGTTTGACCGCAAGCAAGTGAGATTCCTTAGGACATGATTGAAACCGGGCACATAAGCATACACTGAACATTATATCCGGTCTACTAGCGGTTAAATAAAGCAAACTACCGATCATGCCTCTATAATTAGTAATATCAACACATTTACCATTTTCATCTTTATCAATCTTAATGGAGGAACTCATAGGAGTTATGGCATGTTTGGTAGCCTCCATACCAAATCGCTTTAGCAAATCTTTAGTGTACTTGGATTGGCTAATGAATAAGCCATCCGAGCTTTGCTTGATTTGCAACCCTAAGAAGAAAGTCAACTCACCCATCATGCTCATTTCAAATTCGTTTTGCATACTTGTGGCAAATTCCCTACATAAAGAATTATTTGTTGAGCCGAAAATAATGTCGTCAACATAAATTTGGACAATCAACAAATTATTCTTAATGGTTTTTGTAAAAAGTGTGTTATCAATCTTCCCTCTTGTAAAACCATTTTGAGTTAAAAACCCGCTAAGTCTCTCATACCAAGCTCGAGGAGCTTGCTTTAAACCATATAGAGCTTTAGCCAATTTGAAAACATGATTTGGAAAAAGATTATTTTCAAAACCGGGTGGTTGCTTCACAAAAACTTCTTCTTCTATGACACCATTTAAGAAAGCACTTTTGACATCCATTTGATAAAGAGTGAAATTTCTATATGATGCAAATGCAAGAAGCATTCTAATTGCTTCTAATCTAGCTACCGGTGCAAAGGTCTCATCATAGTCGATGCCTTCCTCTTGATTATATCCTTGAGCTACCAATCTTGCTTTATTTCGAATAATTACTCCATTCTCATCCTTTTTGTTTCGAAAAACCCATTTTGTGCCAATTATTGTTTGATTTTCGGGTCTAGGAACTAAACGCCAAACTTGATTGCGTTCAAATTGATTTAGTTCCTCTTGCATTGCTACGATCCAAGAATCATCACATTGAGCTTCGTGAAAGTTCTTGGGTTCGAATTGCGATACAAAGGCCATGTGGTTGCAAAAATCTTTAAGTTGAGATCTAGTACTAACCCCTTTTGAAGGATTACCTATGACTTGATCAAGAGGATGATTGTGAACAATCCTCCATGCTTTAGGCATTGAGTTGGTCAAGTCATCATTGGATTGATGCTCAACTTCCCTCATTTCCTTTTGGCTACATGATGAGTTTGAGATATTGAGAGTATTTAGATTATCCTCAATCCCAACAACCTCATCTTCTTTTAGGTCAATTCTAGATGATGGTGGTGAGGGTGATTCATCAAAGACAACATGAATAGACTCAACCATGGTTAGAGTCCTTTTGTTATAAACCCGAAATGCTTTACTTCTTGTAGAATAACCTAGGAAAATTGCTTTATCTGATTTGGAGTCGAATTTTCCAAGATTATCTTTATCATTTAACACAAAACATTTACACCCGAAAACTTTGAAATACCCAATATTGGGCTTTCGACCATTCCACAATTCATAGGGCGTTTTCCCCAACTTCATCCGAATAATAACACGATTGATTATATGGCAAGCGGTGTTTACCGCTTCCGCCCAAAGGCTTCGGGGAAGGTTGTGCTCATTTAACATGGTTCGAGCCATCTCTTGTAGAGATCGATTCTTTCTTTCAACTACACCGTTTTGTTGAGGGGTTCTATGGGCCGAGAGATCATGAGAAACACCGAGATCATCACATAATTTCTCTAAGTCTTGATTTTCAAACTCTCTACCTCTATCACTTCTAATTTTCTTGATTTTCAAATCTTTTTCATTTTGAATGACTCTATAAAATCTTTCAAGAATGGAGTGAGTTTCGTTTTTATGAGCAAGAAAGTGAACCCAAGTATATCTAGAGTAGTCATCAACAATAACAAGTACATAGAGTTTCCCGGCTAAGCTAGCCGTTCTCTCCGGACCAAAGAGATCCATGTGAAGTAATTCTAGAGGTCTAGAAGTGGTAATATCTTTCTTTCTCTTGAAAGAGGATTTAACTTGCTTGCCTACTTGACATGCGCTACATATTTTATCTTTCGAAAATTTAGTCTTTGGGAGGCCTTTGACTAAATCATTTTTGGATAAACGATGAATGAGGTCCATACTAGCATGTCCTAGACGCCTATGCCATAACCAACTATTTTCGCTAGATGTGACAAAACATTTAACATCTTGGTCATGCAATTCACATAGCAACAAAGTATACAAGTTTTCATTTCTTTTGGCATTGAACATTTGCTTCCCATCTTTCTTGATTATGCATGCATTTGTCCTAAATATAACATCATAGCCCTTGTCACATAATTGACTAATACTAAACAAATTATGCTTCAACCCATCAACTAAAAGCACATCATCTATAGAGAGAGAAGAGGAAATACCGATTGAGCCAATTCCTATAATTTTGCCTTTAGAGTTGTCTCCAAAAGTTACGTTTCCTCCTTCATATGTTTTTAGTGAAATAAACTTTGATTTATCTCCCGTCATATGCCTTGAGCATCCGCTATTGAGAAACCATTTTTCTTTTGATGCGGACTTCAAGCATACCTACAAAACAAGTTCAAGTAACTTTTATTGGTACCCAATCTGTTTTGGGTCCATTTTGGTTAGATAGATACGCAATAGTTCCTTTTGGAACCCAAATTTGTTTTGTTACAACATTTTCTTTTCTATGAGAGCATGCAATAGATCCTTTCGGAACCCAAATCATTTTTGACATAATTTTCTTCTTTCTATGAAAGCATACGTTTGCTTTGTGTCCTTTTCTATTACAATAGTAGCAAGTAACATGTTTATAATCATTTGAAGATGCATGAGATGATTTTTTAGTAAATGTAGAGCTAAGTGATTTTCTCTTTTTCAATATAAGAGCATCCTTGTCAAAAGCATCATACCCTAGACCACATTTATCAAATGATCCTTTTTGTCTTCCTAACATGATACTAAGGTTCTCTTTTCCTTTTGTAAATTTAGCTAAAACATTTATTTGATCATCAATAGTATTTTTCAACCGAATATTTTCCTTCTCTAGCTCAATGCTTTTGTTATTGCAAGAAACTTCCAAGTTTGAATTAGTGAGACTACATGAAGACTTATCTTTCTTAAGAAGGATATATTTTATAGCTAATTTTTCAAATTCATCATGTAATTCTTCAAACACATCTTGCAATTCATTGTAATCAAGAAGAAGTTCATCATATGATAGTTTATCTAAATCACTTAAATTTAAATGTACCTCTTCTTCATTTGCCATGAGGCAAATGTTTGCCGTTTCCTCGCTACTTTTCTCCTCATCCGAGTCGCATGAGTCATAGTCCTCCCATGTGACGTTCATTGCCATCTTGCTAGGTCTTTTGTCGTTTTCCTTTTTGAGCTTGAAGCAATCACTTTTGTAGTGTCCCGGCTTTCCGCAATTGAAACACGTTGGGGGTTCCCTTTTGCTAGTCTCGCCTTTCGGTTCGATTTTCTTCATGAATCTTCCACCGTTTGCTTTCTTTCTTTGAAGATGTCTCTTGAATTTTTGGGTGAACAATGCAATGTCCTCATCCTCTTCTTCTTCACTTGGCTCATTGATTTCGTTTTTAGTGAAGGCTTGCAAAGCTATTCCCTTTCTTGGCTTGATGTCGTCTTCACGAGCTTTCAACGTTATTTCCCAAGTGAGTAGAGAGCCGAAAATTTCATCGAGACTCATGGTGTTGAGGTCATGAGCTTCTTTGATAGCCGTTACTTTTGCATCCCACTTTGCCGGGAGACTTCTAAGCACTTTTCGTGACGCATCGGATCTAGGAACAATTCTACCAAGATGCTTTAGTCCATTCAAGATATTTGTAAAGCGAGACATCATAGAATTCACATTTTCATCATCTTTCATAGCAAATAATTCATATTCATGCATGAGTATGTCAATTTTAGATTCTCGTACTTGAGATGTACCTTCATAGGTTACTTCAAGTTTATCCCACATTTCTTTTGCCGTTGAACAAGTAGATACACGATTAAATTCATTTGGACTTAAAGCGCAATTTAAATTTACTTTGGCTTTAGCATTGTATGACATGAGTTTACGGTCATCATTATCCCATTCATTGGGTAATTTGGGGACGGTTTTTCCATCAACAATTTTGGTCAATACAAATGGTCCTTCAAGAACTACTTGCCAAATTTGATAATCGATAGCTTGAAGAAAATCTATCATTCTAGTTTTCCAATAGCTATAATTTGATCCATCAAACCATGGGGGCCTATTATTCGATTGTCCTTCAATATGAGTGACTAAATTTGATGACATGATCGTTCTCTAAGACGGTTAAGTCTAAAATAAATAGAGATTAGGCTCTGATACCAATTGTTAGTCACTAATTAACCCTAGAGGGGGGGGGGGGGGGGTGAATAGGGTGTTCAAAAATAAGTCTAACTCTTTTCGAATATGGAACACACTATAATCATAGATCAATTTCTCAATAAGCAAGTGGATGATTCAATTTAAACTTTTATAATAATTAATTTCAAGATAAATTAACATACAAGATATTCAAGCAAATATAGCATGCAAAATACTTATGTAAAGAGAAAGAGATAGAGAGATTGACACCGTGATTTTTTCGAGGTTCGGTAACTCCTACTCCTCGGCTCAAGAACCCCTTCTTGAGACTTTTCCCGATCCTTTCACTATGGCCCTTCCTTCACAGGTGGAATGGCAAACCTTTACAACACAAGCCTCTCGAGCTTGTCTCTCAATCAAGAGAACAATCCTCTCTTGAACAATCGGTGGACTTCACTTGTCCGAGATTACAAATTCGTATGTAATCAATAAAATCACTCAAGAACAAAAACACTCAAAACCCAAATGTTTTTATGGAAGATAAATCAATATAAGCTCAAGTGTTTTTGGTGATTTTGCAATAGCTCTAGAAATGTATTCTCAAAGGATATAATCAATGAATGATATTTGGAGAATAAGAAGAGATTCTAGAGGTTTTGATTTTCAAAGAAACTTGGTGAAAATCAGATTTTCAAAGCTTGGTTTCAATGGCTTTTGTAGAGAAAATTTCTGCAGAATTTTGAGAGCTTTTCTTTCTCTTTTGTTTTTCAATCTCTTGGTCTACAATGAACACATATCATTCTATATATATCAATACATTAGGGTTTTGTAGAATGAATATTGTAATTGAAAGACAAGAGCCATTTGAATACCATTAAACACGATCCACAAAACATGGGAATTGTTTTCTGAAAATCTGCAGATTTTAAGCAATCTTCTAGTCGACTACTTCTTCATTGTAGTCGACTACAATGGTCCATCTAGTCGACTAGATTGAGTTCTAGTCGACTACTTTGGACCATCTAGTCGACTAGAATGAGTTCTAGTCGACTACAATGAGTAGTCTAGTCGACTCAAGCTTGTTTCAGTCGACTCTTTTGATGTGGATGAAAAACCAATAGCTACTGGTTGAAATAGTCGACTACTAGAAAATACACAGGTGATTCTAGTCGACTATAACAAGAAAAACATTTAATAAAAATATTTTTCTTTCCGTTTAAGTTTGGTAAAGCGTTTTTCATTTCATTTGAGTTCGGTTCATTTTATACTTGAGCTTATATGATAAAATCGACACATAAAATTACCTTGTTACAATGATCGCTCCCCGACCTATCTACCCCGAGTCTTGAGTCTTCGACTTTCGCTTTTGCCGTTTAATTGATTTTCCTTTTTCGCTTCAATTTCTTTCACAGCTTTTCGCTTTAAATCAAACTTTCTTTCCGAGCTTGTTTTTCGAGTAGTTTCCTTTTCGAGTTTGATTTCTGAGTTGTTCACCTGTCTTTTGCTGAAAATGTAAACTCGATAATTCATTAGTATCAAACACTCTTCAATGGTTTGTTATCATCAATTTTGGAATTGTTTGCCGAAAGTAAATTTCAAAGCCAACAATCTCCCCCTTGATGATGACAAAACATTTTGTGTTTGCTTGGCATTTGGCGAAACATCAAGTGATGCTCCCCCTCAACATGTGCTTAATATTTTGATCAAATGCTCCCCTTTAGTAAATGAAATTTGCAGTTTAATAGGCACTTTGATACAATATAAAAATAGGCGCACATTTGAGATAACAAAAATAAACAGCCTATCATAGATGTTTCAGTTTAATACAAGTTGCTTATACTAATGAAAAACATGGAAAGGAAAACAAACAAGTTCGCAAGTAACCAAAACAAGTCGCCAATAACCATAACAAGCCACACAAAAACAGAAATTGCTAATGTCGGATAATGAAATGCATGACAGTACAATAGCATAATTTCTCCCCCTTTTTGTCAGCGTCGAGGGGTGCGTGAGCGAGGGTTCCTGTGTGCAAGAGTAAGGTCATCAAGTGACCCTGCCAGATTTGTAATACGGGTAGACATTTCCTCATCATGAAGAACAAGGCGCTCATTGATCAATCGAATGGCTTCCGTATTCTGGTTCACGGTCGTATCAAGGCGCTGAAGCATTTGTTCCTGCTGCCTAAGGAGCTCCGTATTGCTTTGAACAACCCCAAGAAGTTGGTTGAGAAGAGCAGCTTGAGAAGCCGAAGCACCGTCCAACGGAGGGACCGAGGAAGAGGCTTCCTGGCGCGATGCAGAACCGCTAGGAGCAGTACGCGAACGAGGAGCAGGTGCAATTTCAGAAATGAAATTTCCTTCCGCATCCGAAGAAATATGCATATGTTTGACATGAGTGGCGTCAAGAAAAATAGGGTGATGCTCGGACACTTCATTCGGAAAATTAAAACCTTTCCGCTGCAGTAGATATGTAATATGTGCAGGAAAGAAAAACGGGCCAGAAGGCTTGCGCTGACATGTGAGGATGACGGAACGAAAAATATAAGCTAAATCAACGCGGGTTCCTGTCAAAACGCAATAAACCAAAAAAGCCTCCATACGAGAAACACTGCTACAACTACCAGTTTTAGGCAGAATAGAGTAAGTAATAACATTATGAATTAATCTAGCCTCGGGTAGTAGCATAGAAGAGGTAATACCGGCGTTTTCCAAAATTTCCTTGTCAACACATATTGCCCGAGCAGCCTCAATACAATCGAAACCATCTTCCTTATACCAGTCCTTGGAGAAGTGGCGGATACCGTCATTTGGAAGCAAGAAAATGCGCTTGATTTCACTGTCATCAACGGTCTCGTCTTCACCACATAAGTTAAAATGAAGATGAGAGAGTAATTTCTTCTCGTGATTTTTAAGAGAAGCGTAGAAAGCTTTGACAATTCGCGGAAATACCGGAATGTCAAGAGAAACGAAAAAATCCCAACCAATTGCTCGGAATAACTCGAAAGTTTGAGCCCGTATTTCAGTGCATAAATCTTGTGTGACAATACGGCAAGGTGTAGGAGCACGGTGATCAAAAACAGTGATGAATTTATTTCTATTATCATCATCAAGAAGAAGTACCTCAAGAAGAAGAGGTTCATTCGACTCCTCTTCGTCAACGGCCGTAGGACTGCGTGGATTGGTGGAGCTTTGGCCTCCATCAATGCGGGAACGTTTCCGAAATAGACCTCGAGTCTTCGGTGGCATTGTAGAAGATGATGCACAAATGTATATATAGATATATGATGGTGTATATATATAGATGTGTGAGAGAGTGAGAATGATGAAATTTGGATGATGGAAATGGGTGGAAGATGATGGAAATGTGAAATTAATGAGGGATAGGTGAAGATTTGAAGGTATAAGTGGTAGTAGGAGAGGGATTGAGAGGATAGGGTTTGAAGGTGGGTGAGGGTTTGAATGAGGGGAATGAAGAAGATGAGATGAGGGTTAGGTTTTATAGTGGGTTGAGTCGACTAGGTCTAGGTGAGTTGGTTAGATTTAGGTTTGAGTCGACTAGGCTAGGTTTGAGTCGACTAGGAAGGCAAAATAGTCGACTACAACAATGTTTGAGTCGACTAGAATGGAAGATGAGTCGACTAGAATGAAAGATGAGTCGACTAGAATGACAATGAGTCGACTAGAAGGTGAAGACCATGAAATGGTGTAGCTTCTGACCAAAGTAGTCGACTAGATTGGTTTGAACTACACAGGATGAGTCGACTAGAATGAGAAAAAATTGATAAAAATAGATAAAAATTAGGAAATAAATACATAAAAATAGCAAAAATATTAAAAATAAAGATTATGACAGAAATTAAGATAAAACATCAAAATCCATGGCCATTCCGATTTCACGACGAATTTTAGAAAATGATTCGTCCGCAAGTGGTTTTGTAAAAATATCCGCCAATTGATTTTTAGTGTCGATAAAGATTAATTCAACGTCACCCTTAGCAACATGATCACGCAAAAAATGATGCCTAATCTCTATATGCTTGGTGCGTGAGTGATGAATAGGATTCTTTGAAATACAAATCGCACTCGTATTATCGCATTTAATAGGCACGTGAGAGAAAGTAAGACCGAAATCAAGTAGTTGTTGCTTAATATAAAGAGTTTGAGCGCAACTACTACCGGCTGCCACATATTCAGCTTCGGCCGTAGATAATGCAACGGAATTTTGCTTTTTACTTGACAAAGATACTAGTGAGTGTCCTAGAAAATGACAAGTACCACTTGTGCTTTTACGATCAATTCTACATCCCGCAAAATCGGCATCCGAATAACTAATAAGATTAATTGAAGTTCCTCGTGGATACCAAAGCCCCAAGTATATTGTACCACTTAGGTAGCGAAAAATGCGTTTGACCGCAAGCAAGTGAGATTCCTTAGGACATGATTGAAACCGGGCACATAAGCATACACTGAACATTATATCCGGTCTACTAGCGGTTAAATAAAGCAAACTACCGATCATGCCTCTATAATTAGTAATATCAACACATTTACCATTTTCATCTTTATCAATCTTAATGGAGGAACTCATAGGAGTTATGGCATGTTTGGTAGCCTCCATACCAAATCGCTTTAGCAAATCTTTAGTGTACTTGGATTGGCTAATGAATAAGCCATCCGAGCTTTGCTTGATTTGCAACCCTAAGAAGAAAGTCAACTCACCCATCATGCTCATTTCAAATTCGTTTTGCATACTTGTGGCAAATTCCCTACATAAAGAATTATTTGTTGAGCCGAAAATAATGTCGTCAACATAAATTTGGACAATCAACAAATTATTCTTAATGGTTTTTGTAAAAAGTGTGTTATCAATCTTCCCTCTTGTAAAACCATTTTGAGTTAAAAACCCGCTAAGTCTCTCATACCAAGCTCGAGGAGCTTGCTTTAAACCATATAGAGCTTTAGCCAATTTGAAAACATGATTTGGAAAAAGATTATTTTCAAAACCGGGTGGTTGCTTCACAAAAACTTCTTCTTCTATGACACCATTTAAGAAAGCACTTTTGACATCCATTTGATAAAGAGTGAAATTTCTATATGATGCAAATGCAAGAAGCATTCTAATTGCTTCTAATCTAGCTACCGGTGCAAAGGTCTCATCATAGTCGATGCCTTCCTCTTGATTATATCCTTGAGCTACCAATCTTGCTTTATTTCGAATAATTACTCCATTCTCATCCTTTTTGTTTCGAAAAACCCATTTTGTGCCAATTATTGTTTGATTTTCGGGTCTAGGAACTAAACGCCAAACTTGATTGCGTTCAAATTGATTTAGTTCCTCTTGCATTGCTACGATCCAAGAATCATCACATTGAGCTTCGTGAAAGTTCTTGGGTTCGAATTGCGATACAAAGGCCATGTGGTTGCAAAAATCTTTAAGTTGAGATCTAGTACTAACCCCTTTTGAAGGATTACCTATGACTTGATCAAGAGGATGATTGTGAACAATCCTCCATGCTTTAGGCATTGAGTTGGTCAAGTCATCATTGGATTGATGCTCAACTTCCCTCATTTCCTTTTGGCTACATGATGAGTTTGAGATATTGAGAGTATTTAGATTATCCTCAATCCCAACAACCTCATCTTCTTTTAGGTCAATTCTAGATGATGGTGGTGAGGGTGATTCATCAAAGACAACATGAATAGACTCAACCATGGTTAGAGTCCTTTTGTTATAAACCCGAAATGCTTTACTTCTTGTAGAATAACCTAGGAAAATTGCTTTATCTGATTTGGAGTCGAATTTTCCAAGATTATCTTTATCATTTAACACAAAACATTTACACCCGAAAACTTTGAAATACCCAATATTGGGCTTTCGACCATTCCACAATTCATAGGGCGTTTTCCCCAACTTCATCCGAATAATAACACGATTGATTATATGGCAAGCGGTGTTTACCGCTTCCGCCCAAAGGCTTCGGGGAAGGTTGTGCTCATTTAACATGGTTCGAGCCATCTCTTGTAGAGATCGATTCTTTCTTTCAACTACACCGTTTTGTTGAGGGGTTCTATGGGCCGAGAGATCATGAGAAACACCGAGATCATCACATAATTTCTCTAAGTCTTGATTTTCAAACTCTCTACCTCTATCACTTCTAATTTTCTTGATTTTCAAATCTTTTTCATTTTGAATGACTCTATAAAATCTTTCAAGAATGGAGTGAGTTTCGTTTTTATGAGCAAGAAAGTGAACCCAAGTATATCTAGAGTAGTCATCAACAATAACAAGTACATAGAGTTTCCCGGCTAAGCTAGCCGTTCTCTCCGGACCAAAGAGATCCATGTGAAGTAATTCTAGAGGTCTAGAAGTGGTAATATCTTTCTTTCTCTTGAAAGAGGATTTAACTTGCTTGCCTACTTGACATGCGCTACATATTTTATCTTTCGAAAATTTAGTCTTTGGGAGGCCTTTGACTAAATCATTTTTGGATAAACGATGAATGAGGTCCATACTAGCATGTCCTAGACGCCTATGCCATAACCAACTATTTTCGCTAGATGTGACAAAACATTTAACATCTTGGTCATGCAATTCACATAGCAACAAAGTATACAAGTTTTCATTTCTTTTGGCATTGAACATTTGCTTCCCATCTTTCTTGATTATGCATGCATTTGTCCTAAATATAACATCATAGCCCTTGTCACATAATTGACTAATACTAAACAAATTATGCTTCAACCCATCAACTAAAAGCACATCATCTATAGAGAGAGAAGAGGAAATACCGATTGAGCCAATTCCTATAATTTTGCCTTTAGAGTTGTCTCCAAAAGTTACGTTTCCTCCTTCATATGTTTTTAGTGAAATAAACTTTGATTTATCTCCCGTCATATGCCTTGAGCATCCGCTATTGAGAAACCATTTTTCTTTTGATGCGGACTTCAAGCATACCTACAAAACAAGTTCAAGTAACTTTTATTGGTACCCAATCTGTTTTGGGTCCATTTTGGTTAGATAGATACGCAATAGTTCCTTTTGGAACCCAAATTTGTTTTGTTACAACATTTTCTTTTCTATGAGAGCATGCAATAGATCCTTTCGGAACCCAAATCATTTTTGACATAATTTTCTTCTTTCTATGAAAGCATACGTTTGCTTTGTGTCCTTTTCTATTACAATAGTAGCAAGTAACATGTTTATAATCATTTGAAGATGCATGAGATGATTTTTTAGTAAATGTAGAGCTAAGTGATTTTCTCTTTTTCAATATAAGAGCATCCTTGTCAAAAGCATCATACCCTAGACCACATTTATCAAATGATCCTTTTTGTCTTCCTAACATGATACTAAGGTTCTCTTTTCCTTTTGTAAATTTAGCTAAAACATTTATTTGATCATCAATAGTATTTTTCAACCGAATATTTTCCTTCTCTAGCTCAATGCTTTTGTTATTGCAAGAAACTTCCAAGTTTGAATTAGTGAGACTACATGAAGACTTATCTTTCTTAAGAAGGATATATTTTATAGCTAATTTTTCAAATTCATCATGTAATTCTTCAAACACATCTTGCAATTCATTGTAATCAAGAAGAAGTTCATCATATGATAGTTTATCTAAATCACTTAAATTTAAATGTACCTCTTCTTCATTTGCCATGAGGCAAATGTTTGCCGTTTCCTCGCTACTTTTCTCCTCATCCGAGTCGCATGAGTCATAGTCCTCCCATGTGACGTTCATTGCCATCTTGCTAGGTCTTTTGTCGTTTTCCTTTTTGAGCTTGAAGCAATCACTTTTGTAGTGTCCCGGCTTTCCGCAATTGAAACACGTTGGGGGTTCCCTTTTGCTAGTCTCGCCTTTCGGTTCGATTTTCTTCATGAATCTTCCACCGTTTGCTTTCTTTCTTTGAAGATGTCTCTTGAATTTTTGGGTGAACAATGCAATGTCCTCATCCTCTTCTTCTTCACTTGGCTCATTGATTTCGTTTTTAGTGAAGGCTTGCAAAGCTATTCCCTTTCTTGGCTTGATGTCGTCTTCACGAGCTTTCAACGTTATTTCCCAAGTGAGTAGAGAGCCGAAAATTTCATCGAGAC
This sequence comes from Cornus suecica, assembly GCA_963922005.1. Lineage (NCBI taxonomy): Eukaryota > Viridiplantae > Streptophyta > Magnoliopsida > Cornales > Cornaceae > Cornus > Cornus suecica. Next base: position 18,926,699 of record OY998240.1, on the reverse strand, counting down.
TCATGGTGTTGAGGTCATGAGCTTCTTTGATAGCCGTTACTTTTGCATCCCACTTTGCCGGGAGACTTCTAAGCACTTTTCGTGACGCATCGGATCTAGGAACAATTCTACCAAGATGCTTTAGTCCATTCAAGATATTTGTAAAGCGAGACATCATAGAATTCACATTTTCATCATCTTTCATAGCAAATAATTCATATTCATGCATGAGTATGTCAATTTTAGATTCTCGTACTTGAGATGTACCTTCATAGGTTACTTCAAGTTTATCCCACATTTCTTTTGCCGTTGAACAAGTAGATACACGATTAAATTCATTTGGACTTAAAGCGCAATTTAAATTTACTTTGGCTTTAGCATTGTATGACATGAGTTTACGGTCATCATTATCCCATTCATTGGGTAATTTGGGGACGGTTTTTCCATCAACAATTTTGGTCAATACAAATGGTCCTTCAAGAACTACTTGCCAAATTTGATAATCGATAGCTTGAAGAAAATCTATCATTCTAGTTTTCCAATAGCTATAATTTGATCCATCAAACCATGGGGGCCTATTATTCGATTGTCCTTCAATATGAGTGACTAAATTTGATGACATGATCGTTCTCTAAGACGGTTAAGTCTAAAATAAATAGAGATTAGGCTCTGATACCAATTGTTAGTCACTAATTAACCCTAGAGGGGGGGGGGGGGGGTGAATAGGGTGTTCAAAAATAAGTCTAACTCTTTTCGAATATGGAACACACTATAATCATAGATCAATTTCTCAATAAGCAAGTGGATGATTCAATTTAAACTTTTATAATAATTAATTTCAAGATAAATTAGCATACAAGATATTCAAGCAAATATAGCATGCAAAATACTTATGTAAAGAGAAAGAGATAGAGAGATTGACACCGTGATTTTTTCGAGGTTCGGTAACTCCTACTCCTCGGCTCAAGAACCCCTTCTTGAGACTTTTCCCGATCCTTTCACTATGGCCCTTCCTTCACAGGTGGAATGGCAAACCTTTACAACACAAGCCTCTCGAGCTTGTCTCTCAATCAAGAGAACAACCCTCTCTTGAACAATCGGTGGACTTCACTTGTCCGAGATTACAAATTCGTATGTAATCAATAAAATCACTCAAGAACAAAAACACTCAAAACCCAAATGTTTTTATGGAAGATAAATCAATATAAGCTCAAGTGTTTTTGGTGATTTTGCAATAGCTCTAGAAATGTATTCTCAAAGGATATAATCAATGAATGATATTTGGAGAATAAGAAGAGATTCTAGAGGTTTTGATTTTCAAAGAAACTTGGTGAAAATCAGATTTTCAAAGCTTGGTTTCAATGGCTTTTGTAGAGAAAATTTCTGCAGAATTTTGAGAGCTTTTCTTTCTCTTTTGTTTTTCAATCTCTTGGTCTACAATGAACACATATCATTCTATATATATCAATACATTAGGGTTTTGTAGAATGAATATTGTAATTGAAAGACAAGAGCCATTTGAATACCATTAAACACGATCCACAAAACATGGGAATTGTTTTCTGAAAATCTGCAGATTTTAAGCAATCTTCTAGTCGACTACTTCTTCATTGTAGTCGACTACAATGGTCCATCTAGTCGACTAGATTGAGTTCTAGTCGACTACTTTGGACCATCTAGTCGACTAGAATGAGTTCTAGTCGACTACAATGAGTAGTCTAGTCGACTCAAGCTTGTTTCAGTCGACTCTTTTGATGTGGATGAAAAACCAATAGCTACTGGTTGAAATAGTCGACTACTAGAAAATACACAGGTGATTCTAGTCGACTATAACAAGAAAAACATTTAATAAAAATATTTTTCTTTCCGTTTAAGTTTGGTAAAGCGTTTTTCATTTCATTTGAGTTCGGTTCATTTTATACTTGAGCTTATATGATAAAATCGACACATAAAATTACCTTGTTACAATGATCGCTCCCCGACCTATCTACCCCGAGTCTTGAGTCTTCGATTTTCGCTTTTGCCGTTTAATTGATTTTCCTTTTTCGCTTCAATTTCTTTCACAGCTTTTCGCTTTAAATCAAACTTTCTTTCCGAGCTTGTTTTTCGAGTAGTTTCCTTTTCGAGTTTGATTTCTGAGTTGTTCACCTGTCTTTTGCTGAAAATGTAAACTCGATAATTCATTAGTATCAAACACTCTTCAATGGTTTGTTATCATCAATTTTGGAATTGTTTGCCGAAAGTAAATTTCAAAACCAACAACTACATTATTCAATCCAGCTTTGTTTGAACCCAATTATCTCTCTATATATTTATAAATTACAGTGCCATTGGAAGAAGGGACACTTATAAGAACATTCATGTGTTGTCGTACCACGAGGTATAACCATGAAAGTAATAAAAAAAAGGTTATGCAGTCAAATTATTTGCTTCATTCGTTTAAGTTTTGTTTTTCTAGAAAAGATGAGACGCTATACATGAAATTGTTCGCAATTACCTGCATTTTCTTTAAAATTAAATGTTTAATTATTACTTTACTACTATCCAAACTAATATAAGGGGTATTAACTATCATATATTATATATACAACATAAGGGCTAATTTATTAAATTTTTCAATAGTGAGAATTCACTTGGAACAAAAAAAATAACAAAGGGATATTTCTAAAATTTTCAAAATTTCAAAGGATATTATGCAAATTTTCCTTTTCAAATAATAAAATTGTCAAGTAAAATTTTGTAACTCCTTTGATTTATTGGATTTTAGCATATAAGATAGATGAAAAATAATGATCATATATTCTTATAACTAACAAGGATGTGTAATATTTATATATATAAAAAAAGATGTGTAATATTTTTTGAAATATAAGAATTATTTGATTTGTATATCTGAAAACTGTAAAATTCTAAAAATAAAAAATAAATTCTAAGAAGAATAAAAACGAGTTCTCCAAAAACAGACATTTTTATAACTCGAAACAAAACAACATTTGTACCGTTTTCTGATTTTCAATTTTTAAAAAACCTTATTTTTATTTTAATTTGTGTTTTTCTTTTATATTCTTTTTGTTATTGTAATCGGAAGCATCTTCGTCTAAAAAAAACGACTAAATTAAAAATAATCCAGTTTTATTTGTATTTGTAAGTATATAAATATATATACACCCTTTTTATTTTCTCAAAAAAACCCTCTCTCTCTCTCTGAGAAAGAAACACCTGGGTCTGCAACAATTGGGAAGGCGATCCATGGCGGAAGAGGAAGTAGTGGTTGAATTGGAAGCGGTGGAAGCAGTATACGGCGAGGACTGTGTTGTGATAGAGAAATACCCTCCCTATCTCCACATTCACATCAAGCCTCGAACTGCCGAGGTCGAGTCTCAACAGGTCCTACTTTCTGGGTTGTTGTTATTTTCTTATCACTTTTTCTACGTATTTTTCTGTCTACCCAAACAAATAATATCAATTATGCTACTGTTTTTTTTTTCTTTGATATGTAATGATGCCACCGAATTTCAATTTAAGTTCCCTAACAAATGATATTATCCCAAATTGGTTGATAGATGAATACTATGGGTTGAATAGCAAAATTGCAATATGGGGTTGAGTTTTTTTTCTTGTATGTATTTATGTATGTTTTTGTAACATAGGAGTTGAGCAATACACATCCAGGGTATTACTACAGGATGGAAAAACCATATTCGAAAATAAAGTGACCCATTTGTTATTGGGTCATGTTGTGTTTTTCTTGTGCACTATTAGAGTCGAAGAATTCAAAATGGACAAGAGTGTTGACTATAGTGGTGGATTTGGAAAACTATGACTGTAGATACAATGAATGGTAAAACAGGTAGCAATGTCTAAGTAGTTGGGGAAATGTTTCTTGGTGGGCTGAGTTGAGGGATCCGATGAAGTAAATCGGGAACAAATTGCGTTGAAATTCCGGGTATAAGTCGAAAAACAGAATATCTTCCTTGTAATCAGAACGAATTAACAATAAATCATGAAACACAACAAAGAAGTAAATACGTTTCACACTAATAACACCAATATTTGACATGATTCGGCACAAGTTGTATTTCACTAATGCGAAAATCAAGAGATTACAAGTTTCAACTTCGGAACTTCATCTCTCGTTCTCACTCTCTTTTCTATGAGATTCACTATACCACTTAAAATCCTGAACATTCTTTTATACCAAACTGCAAGAGAGTAGTAAATAGGGTCCATGACCTGCAATTGAATAAGCCTAAGCATATTCTGTCCACAACGTCACACAACTTAAGATACTGAACACTACAGGGGTGATTCTCCTGATTCTGAATGGTTGCGATCTGGCATCCTTATTAGTTGCAATAGCGGATCTCTTTACTCTTCAAAGACTGTAGCTGAAGATGTTTAGTAGCAAGGAGAAGTGGATAAGTTACTGACGCTAATCTGTGCTTTTCCATCATGCTAGCTCCATCGCTGTTGCATTCTGATTGAGCATTTTCTTTTTCTGTTATTTTGTCAGTTTCAGTTGGTGTTGCATTATGATAGTGTTATCTCTTGCACATTTACTCATTTGATGGTACCTGTGTGCTCAGTGTAAAAGAGAATTTTCAGAAGTATCTGTGCTTCATTTTTAATCGGAATGTATATGATGTAGAACCAACATCGTCTGTTTTGTTTTGCCATTGCTGAGTTGGTGCAATTGTTGTCATTGGCAGTTTGTGGAAGCAGTTCTTGGGATACAAGCAGGTCCTCAGGTACTTTGTAGCATAAAGATATCAATACCTGTCCTGAAGTTCTTCGTGAAAATACTAATCATCACGTGCCGATTAGCAGAAAATTGTGCAAAGCATAAAACACTTTTGCATTTGCAAGTAGTTCATCAACATAATTATTTATTTGGTACTTTAGATTTTATTTATTTATTTCTCAAAACACTGGGACAGTAGGTTACAATTGACGAGCTCTTATACTTATGGTTAGTTGCCAAAACTTTATGCATTATACAAGTTTTAGCAAGTTGCCCCAAAGCCAAAGATAAAACATATAACCACATACAATTATATGAAGTAAGTGCAACTTGCAAGATACTCCCTAAAGTAGAAGTGTCTGTGCTGTTCTATGTGATTGTAGAAATCCTTCCAAGTTCTGTAGAATAACTGTAAGGTCAACCACTTTGTTATAGAACCAAGTGTTAAACACAGAGAAAATGAATTGGGAATACGGGATAATATGGAGCGTGAAACAGAGGACTCCTGGCAACTAAGTTTTGTATCTAATCCAAGATAATATGATGAAAGTTGTTTGAGATGAGTGCATAAAACAACAAATGCATTAATGTGTAAGCAATTCACTCCAAGTTGAAGGTGCAAAAACAGAAGGCATAAGGGAAACACAGAAAAGAATGTGACTTGAGTTTGTGAGAAAGGACGTGATTGAGATATTATCGAGAGCATGATTTTGACTGGAAAAGATTGTACTAGCCCTTATAGTTGGCATTAAGTATAGCAGTTTTGAGTTGATGTGGTATATCTTAACAATATCATATCTTATGTCCCATATAGGCAGTAATTTTTAGGAATTTGTCAGACATACTTTATCTTTTACAAGTTCCTGTTGAATTTGACTTAGTTTATGAGTTGTCATTGAAATTTTAAGACTTCCTTTCCTCTCTTTAGGTTTCTGCATCCTGAATCTGCTAGTGGGGCCGTATTATATGTGCTGTGGCAACGTAATTCAGTGCACTCTCAATTCTAAGTGTTACTTTCCATGCTCTTACACTAACTTCTATCCTTTTCTTTTTCGTTGATGTTTTGCAGTATCCCGAAGGAACACCTCATATTAGTATTATCGAGTCCAAAGGTCTTGACGACCAAAGGCAAAAGCATCTGATTAGTAGTATTTCTGAGAAAGCTCATGAACTATCCTCTTGTCTGATGCTTGTAGCACTTTGTGAGGTAATAATTTCGCAACTCTCTGGAAAATTTCATGGCGGGTAAAAGTACATGCTATTCTACTTGAAGGTGAGAAGTGACTGAAAGATAATTTCAGTGCATGATATGTGTCGTTGGTAATATGTGTGCCCCCAGAACCAAACCTGGGAAAGGAGGTCAGGTATTAAATAACAAGTGTAAGACCTTTGTGAGACGCGGAGGGCTATGAATCCTGAGAATTTTAAAGTAAATACTACTTATTTTATTTAAAACGATGTGTTGCGACAACCACATGGTCCATAATAAAATGGGGAAGGAGCACGTATTGGTGTCTTGATGTTGTGAAAGGCGAAGGTTCCCATGCCATTCTAGACAAGTGCAGTTAAAGAAGTTAGTCCAAGATAGTCAACGTAGTGTGGTTAGCTGAAATATAGCATTAATGGCAAGTAAAGGGATGGATATAAACTCTATTATAGAGGGAAGAAAATAAACTTCTGTAAATTAATATAACAGTTGACAAGAACTTAAAATAAGTTGTAAATGTTACTAGTTTGTTATACGATAACTTTTAATAAATACAAGTCGGAGGAATATGACTGATATGATTATCACTTATGCAAAATGAGTAAGCTTGACGAACACATCAAATACAATCTTGGGAACACAACGAGGAAATAGTTCACGGTTTACCTAAAGGAAAGGTGATTTTTTTATGACGATGGTTATGTAGATTGTAGGCTAAGATTTTGAGGGTATCAAATGGTGAATGTATATGGATTTGAAGATCGAAATGTTCCTAAGGAGGCTTTGCTGAACTCTGTTGTGGCATATGGTATTATGAAAGCGAATACCTATTCTAAATGACAGGCAATTGTTAATACCTTAACAATATCAAATAACAGCAATTTTTTTTTTTTTTAATCCTTCCAATTACAAGAAGATTTGCATACTAATAAGTGTATAGGATTGTCCAGGTGACATTGTAATATGACATTACAGTTTAAGATGCGCAAGTTAAATATTAATAAAAGAAACAGTAAGAATTAAGCGCAATATTTAGGAATTGGAATTGAAAAGGGGAGAAGTTTTAATTACTAAGAGTGAGAGGCTAAAAGAAGTTTAGTGAAATTAATGTAATGTGCAATAGAATGGCCAAATAAGTTAAAGGAATTTCAGAAAAGGTTCATGGAGCAACAAACAAAAAATGACCATTATCTAAGGTAACTTAGGTTACGTTTGGTATGTAGAAATGGAATGGAATGAAATGTTCATTCTAACCATTCTTTTGTTTGGTATTGATTTTAAGAGAGGAATGGTTATTCCATTGGAAAGAAAATGGAATGAAATGCCTATTGTAACCATTATTTTGTTTGGTATAGATTTTAAGATAAGAATGGTCATTCCATTGGAATGAAAATCCATCCTATAGCTAAAGTAATAGAATGGGCATTCCATTCCTTAAAAAAAAATCATTTCATTCTATATTTAGTGACGCTCTATCCAAACAATAGAATGATAATGAACATTCCATTCCTTTCTCAGCTATAGTCCATTCCATTTCTGCATATCAAACGTAGCATTAGTGGTAGGTTTAGGATGTCCAAAGGATTTACGTGAGAAATATAAATAGGGAAGACTTTACAAAATTTGAAACACATTGGAATTGAAAAAATTGTAGAATCCAAATATTAATCGATAAAGTTGAGGAAGTAGTAGGATACTCTAACTATGGAACATATGATGTTATCTAGTTTGAAATTGGTTGGGATGGGATCTTACCTTAAACCAAGAAAAAAGAAAAGATGAGGTACTGCAACACAACATATCTTATCATTCTAAGTTTATCAAGAACAAGGATTTAAATGTCTTAATGGAAGTTCTGAAATTAGAGAATTTGAAAAAGTTACTTTCAGGAGCTGAATGCAATAATGTGGGATACTTATATTTAGATGGTCTTTTAATCATAGGAAGACTATTGAAACCAATATTTTTGTAGTATTATAATGAAGACGTAGCAAAATCTAAATGCATTCGGGAACTTGGAAAACAAGGAGTTGCAAGACTATACATTAGTTCTACTTAGGCTTAGGAGTGTTTAGGCAATTATCATATATCTTGACTAATAAAATCCTTCAAGAAGACCACAACAACCATGAAAATGCTTGATGAGTGCTAAAAAGTGTTCTGATACCAGAATAGATATATGAAAGTTTTATTCTCTTGCTCATTGTTGTGTCCGAGTCTAAGGACCAGCAACTAGTTTATTATGCAGTGCTTCATGATTTTATGTTGTGCAATCATTCAGTCAGATATAAGGTGAGGATATCCTAAATTTCGATAAATAAGAAAATATTAATAATGTCTTAAATTACAATGAAGCTTATGTTGTTTTTGGGTGCACGGAGGAGCTGAGACATAGTTTTGTCATAGTACTTTGGAATCTACAGGTATTAACCTTTTGGTTTTTGTGTGAGAATGCATGTTCACCCGACTATGTTTTCTGTGCACCTCTTCAAGGTTCAATGAGCGGTCAAATAGAAAATAAAGTCTTTCTTTGAATTCAACATGTCTCGATGACTTGTCAACACCAAAACATTTATTAGTGTTTTTATTCCTATTTATTATGGAAGCTATTGCACCTGAAGTAAAGACAGATATAACAGAAGTTTAACTTGTTATTTCTTAATACCAAAACTCACTTCAGCTCTCCTACAACTGAATATAACACTGTCACTATATATATACTTCTCTATATACCTTGGATTTGGAGCCTGGGCATACGTTTCACTTCTCTGGAAACATCCCTATTCCCTAGGAGTTCCAAAAATAGACAGATCTCCGAAATTAAGTCTAATTGAATTTTCATAAACTACAGCCAAACAACTTTTGTATAGCTTTCTTCTTCATCTTCTTTATTTCAAAATGTACAGTTCTCTCGAAATGGATAAGCAGAACTAAAATCTCTTTAAAAAGCTTATATATATTTATCGTGATGTTTATACTTCACAAAATATTGATTGATGTAAAAATTTATTACTAGGAAGCAGTGGAGAGGCTCTCTAGTATGAATCACCCTGAGGGGGATTGTCCGATGTGTCTGTTTCCTCTGGTTGAAGAACCATTTATGAAGTTGATGTCTTGTTTTCACTGCTTCCATTGGTAATTTTTTGGTCCTCCCCTCCTTTTTTTTGTTTATATATTTATTGTGATAAGAGCATGTTTAGAATTTGGTCTAATTAGTTCATTTTTTCTATTTTTAATTGTGGCAGTCAGTGTATTATTAGGTGGTGGAATTGGCTCCAGACACAAAAAGGAACCGATCCAAAAAATTCATCTACTGCAACTGTACATTCTTCCAGAGATGTAGGAAATCAACAAGGTATGCTAAAAGGTTGCAATAAGAAGGTTTTTACACAAATGAAAAAAGAAAAGAAAAAGGGAAGATAGAATGGGAGAGAATTTCAGACGGTGTGAGAAGAGCAAGAACAAGAACAAGGGAAAGGAGAAGAAACGTCACAGAGAAAATGATATAATCAATAGTCACAAAATTATCGATATTTGTTACATCAAAGCCTTTAATAGGCAACCCAAATAATAAATAAAAGTAATAACCAATAATTATTAAAAGTAAATATCCTAAAATATCCATCTCAAAATATTTCGCACTACCCTATGCTGATGATTTTACAAATGCTTCATCATTACAATCAGTACGAATTAAAGCTAATGAAAAATGCGCATCCTTATCCCCTATACTTACCGCCACCACAGGCCATCCATCACCACCTTTTGCAGCCACCATTACCACCTGCATGACAGCCTCAACCACCAACCTAATTTTAGTACCTTGAGCTGTTTGTCCCTGATATAGTAACCACTCAAACTGTCACCTCCTCTGCGTCTTTTAGAAGTGAAGTTGAACAACGATTCACACTTGTGCGATAGAAAGTCTTATGCTTGTATGCCAGTTGTATTTACTATTAATTTTTTTTTTACCACAAATTCTTATTACTATTGCACATTCTTTATATCACAAAAATATCAGAACTATGGTACGTTCTCAAAAAATTTATTATGTGTGTATATAGAATCTTATAATCAATTGTCTTTTTTCCCTTCCGTTTTTTACTTATTTAAACCTTTTTTTTTGGTTGGACAAGTAAGCAGTATTTGCTTATAGCAACAAGGAGCACAGTACTTTCTTTTTCTCTCCCTAGAAACGCTTCTCTCTTTTATTTGCATTACGTTTGTTTTTCCTTGTTCTTTGTATCATCACGGCAAAGAAGAAGTGATCCCTTAATTCAAGAACCTTCTCCGGCTAGAGTGAACGATTTTCTAAAAACCCATCATAGGCAAAAGGTTCTTCGACGAGAAAGGAAAATAGTTTTTTTATATGAATAAACTTCCTCATTTAGCGAGAGATCTATCTCAGAGGATGCAACAAGTGAAAGGTGATAGCTCAGGGTGACTAGTGGATGTAAAATAAGCTAAGTTGGAACAGAACAGGGTAGCCAGAAGGGTTTATTTGTCATGGCATATTTTATTCCCCAAAATATACAAACCTTTGTGTACTATTGTATATGCCTATCGGACACTTATATCATATGCATATAGATTTGAAATTTCCCTTTTTTTGGGCCCAAGCAAGCAATATTTGCTTATAGCAACAAGGGAGCACACCCCAATATTTCCTTTTTTCTCTTTCATTTATTTATTTGTTCCATGCAACAAAGTATTTCTTTGAACAAATCTTTTTATAAATGCATATGCATTGTTTGCCATGTTAGACATGTGATATTTGACTTTATTTTTTTTCATCAACCATGTAATTAGAAGTGGCTGGTTTCACTTTTGTTAACAATCAACTACTCTAAAAGCTTAAGTAGTTAGAGAGGGTGTAACTTAAATATTTTATATCTTTCAACACGTCCATTCACGTGTGGCCTTCAAGTCCAACACGTGGAGTAATAATTTCAACAAAGGGTGGCGGTGAGGTTTGAACACGAGACCTTTCGCTCTGATACCATGTTAACAATCAACTATTCTAAATGCTTAAGCTGTTAGAGAGAGTGTAACTTAAATATTTTATATCCTTCAACAGCTTTCATTCACTTCATTTTGTTGAAAGACTTGCTGCTTCATGTCTATGAACATTTTGTCATAGAGGAAGGCATCTTGCATAGTATGCTGTGTAACCTCTTTTTTTTTTTCCTTTCTGAAAGGACTGTGTAACCTCTTGTTACCAAGTGCAAATTGATGTGACAAAGCAGGCAAAGTATGCCATTACCATTTTACATTGCAAAGATTTTGATTTGTTTTGTTTTTCCTTTTTTTTATTGTATATTATCATTACTGTTGTCGTTGTTGTTAAAATTATTTTTTACTAGGAGGCAATATGTTATTATGTCCTGGTTATTGTTTCCAGTGGCATTGTCCATGTAAATTACTGGTTCATTCGTTGCATAGGTGTTTGTGCCACAACTGAGGATAGTATGGGTAGCTGCCCCGTTTGTCGTAAGCCTTTTCATGCCAAGGATATCGAGCATGTGCTTGATTTGGTTGGAACTCATTCTCATTTGGTACGTCTTCAAATTATCGAACTCCTATAACTTGTTAAAGCATTTATTTTCGCGGTCACTTAAAGTTATACTCATATCTCAGTGCCTGTGATGCTTACGCTTTAGACTTTGAATGAGGAAAATTTACTCTGGAAAATAGTTTATAGGTCACATGTCAAACAGGATCCACTCAATCCATTTTAACGCCCCACTTGTGCTGATTTTGACCTAGGTTTTTCTGCAAATAGTTATGATTTTGTTCTTTCAATCTAGACGTGTTATTTTAGCTAAGATCCTATATATTGAGATCATACCATTTTTTTGGTGTAGTAAACATTTATTAATAATTACTGCTTATGGTCCTGTACATTCCAAATGAGTATTAGTTTCAGTTCTCTGATGTGGGAGCATATTGGCCTCACCTGAGATCTCCAATATTTTGAGAGGCCCTAGGTGCACTTTCAAATTTGAAGCCCTTCGTAAATATGGTTTCACATGCACAAAAATTATAGATTTTTATTAAAATGAGATGATGAGAACATAAAATATTTTAATCTTCCATACACAAAACCAAACCCAGTCTTTGTGCTTTACAAAGAACACAATGTAGTTTACATCAGAAAATTAAAAGCAAATAGTCAACACGACTTAATCAGAAAATTCAAATTGGAGGCCCTAGGCGACCGCCTAGGCTGTGGCCCAGGGCCAGCCATAGAGCAACTGGGTGGTGGACTGTGAACTGAGGAAGTACAAAGTAATCCCTCCGCTGCCCACCTTGTTACTTTCCAAATTTTATTTGGTGAATCTTTAGATATTTCAGATACCAAGGTTTTTCTTTATTATGACTCCATATTAGTTGAAACTAACAGTATTTTTTTAATTTTGGTTTTATAGGGTTGGGATGGAACCGAAGTCAGCGATGACGACAGGCTGATTCATAGTGATTCAGAGAACATCAGAAGACAAAAAGTTGAGGCCATATTAAAAGTGCAGCAAGAGAACAGTGGCTTAATCGAACCCAAAAGAAACGACGTATTGTTGCCCGGTATGTTTCTTCCCCGTCCCTCGCCACCTCCCACAACTGTGTCGGACAAGGAAGCCCCGGATCAACACCATGATACACAAGCGAACACCGGAAAAATTATACCTAGTTCCGTGAATAGGCCTAGCACCAGTGGGCAGAGAAACTCAAGCATGAGGAAACACCAGAGTACAAAACTCAAAAAAACCAGTTAAGCAGTGGATCAAGAAAGACACATGAATTATACTAGGAAAGAAATTTTGGAATTTTTTTTCTTGGCTTACGGACTATTATGTCCAAATTTATTATATAATGTATCAAGACACATGAATTATACTGGGAAAGAAATTTTGGAACTTTTTTTCTTGGCTTACGGACTATGATGTCCAAATTTATTATATAATGTATCAAGACAGTTATTACATCCAAAGCATGGGCCTGTTTGGCAATCTGGTTTTGGGTTTGGTTTTGGATTTTAAGACCAAAATCATGTTTGGCAAGCCGGTTTTGGAGTTGGTTTTGAGATTTTTAAAACCAACCACTAAAACCTGATTTTGGCCCACCAATTTTGACTTTTCTCTTTCTCTATATATATATATGGCCAAAAATATGAATTATTTTAAATTTTTTTTTATATTTTTCGGAAAAATTATTTTCAGAAAAATTTATTTTTTTGGAGAAATTTAATTTTCAGAAAATATTTATATTTTCGGAAAATAATTATTTTTTCAGAAAAAAAAATTAATTTTCGGAAGATAATCATATTTTCGGGAAAAAATTATTGTTTTGGAAAAAAAATTAATTTTCGGAAAAAAATATTTTTTGGAAAAAATATTTTTTTGGAATTTATATTTTTCGGAAATTAATTTTGGGAAAACATTTTTTTTGCAAAAAAATCATAATTTAATGTAATTTTTCAAAAAATAAATTTTTGGAAAAAAAATATTTTTTTCGTTAAAAATTTATTTTTTCGGAAAAATTTATTTTTTTGTGAAAAAATTAATTTTCAGGAAATAATATTTTTTCGGAAAAAAATTAATTTTTGGAAAAAAATCATATTTTCGGAAAAAAATTAATTTTTCGAAAATAATTATTTTTCCCAAAACATTTATTTTTCGAAAAAAATTTATTTTTCAGAAAAAAATAATTATTTATTTTTCCGAAAATTAATTATTTTCCGAAAAATTATTTTTTATATTTTTCGGAAAAATAATTTTTTCTCGAAAATTACTTTTTTTCCAATTTTATATATATATTTTTAATACATATTAGTATATATATATATAATTATACCAAGACCAAGACCAAGACCAAGACCAAAACCAAGACCAACTCCTTACCAAACATTATATATTGGTTTTAGATTTACCTAAAACCACCCAAGACCAAAACCAAGTTCCCAAACGGCCTACAAGATAGACCTCAAGAGATTATATATATATATATATATAACTAAATAAATATACATATAATTTTTCCAAGCAAAATAGATCTTGGGACTAAATAAGTCAAAAACTATTTTTATTTGACTTATTCGAAAATTGAAACTGATTGACTCCTATCCTGCATCCTGATGGATATACTTCAAGATGACTATTTCAAACCTAACTGCAGACATTATTGTGCTAGATCCAACTAGGGGTGTTCAAGAACAAGAACCGGAACCGAACCGGAATCGGGGTGTTCAGATTAGGTTCCTAAAATCAAAAAATTAAAATTTTAGGTTTTGTTTCGATTTTACTCCTTTGTAACCGAACGGAACTGGAACCGAACCGGTTTTTATATATATATATATTTATTTTTATTAGTGTTATATTCTTACCTTTTTATATATATATTATATTTAAAATTATAAGTTATAATTTGATATCTCTTAATTAACTTTGGATTTGTAATAACTGAAAATTTGAAATACACTCTTTAATTTAGTTTATAATTATATTATTTTTTGAAATTTAATATTTTTATTATTATTATTTTTAAAAATAGAAGGAATCGTAATCAAACCGGAACCGAACTGATTATTTGGTTCCTTGGGTGTTCGGTTTCGATTCCAATTTTTCCGGCCGGAACCGAAACCGAACCGGTTTTAATCATTCCTAAATCCAACCTCCATGAATGACCAAAATTAAATGTCAGAAATATTTGTGATGTGACGCACATCATGTATATATGTTTGCCAACATAACAACATTACAGTCGGCGTGAAATCTTGTAGAAGATCTATAGGGTGGTTCAATATATATATATATATATATATTTGTTTTGAAATAATTGAATAAAATGGAAGGTGGCAGTCTAAGTTAGACAGTCTAATGAATTTGTTCATCCTGTGGACTATAGGCTTACCGTCCAGAGAGGAGAGGTCAGCCGAAAGATGAATTGGATGTCAAAGTACACGTCTTCTTTAGGCCCACATAGGAGTGTTCTAAACTACTCACATTTAATATATAGCAAGAATGATTAGATCCCTGGGTTAATTCAGCGTCCGATGCGTCACGCATAACTTGGTTTGTATTATTTATTATTATATAGCACCACTGTAACCACGACAACAAATGAGGTCTCGATAGCTTGACAAATAGAAATAACAAAAATAAGTCTTTACAAAAATATTGCGTGTTTTAGAACAAAAAATATATAAAATCAGCGAGATCATAGTGAGATGCGTTGTTAAATTATTGAAGAGTTGAACTAACACGAAAGATATATAACCTAACAAATTATTGAGCAACACCATATTAGAGGATAACATACTAAAAAATGAACTGACATCATATTAGCCTTTGTTCAGTTCAAGGAATCCTCCAATCTAGGAAAATAGATAAATGACATTGACATGTAAGTTGTCTGCTATTATAAGTTTCCGTCTGCTAAGGCTTTTTTTCTGTGTGCCTTTTCAGTTTGTTGATGGTGTAGTCCTTGCCTTTTGCTTCTGCAGGCTTTGCTTGCAGCTTGTTTTTTGGGCTCATGATGCCCTTTCTTTATCTTTTCTTGCTTCCTTGTTGGCCCACAATATAATTTCTCATCTAATATATATATATATATATATAATGGGATCATGGATAGAATGATTTGCGGGCGTGATAAGAATATAACAAACTCGGTCATTAATGTCGGTCTTAAAAAGAGTCTTGCTTGTGTATCAATGTTATATAATGGTATTAGAACCTTCTGATAGCATTTCCAACCGGATTTCATATAACGTATCCAAACAGTACCGCAAATCAAGAGACATATTTGACTACAATAACTTAAATATGAAAGGAGAAATGGATATCACTACGTCATAAAATTTAGTTAATATAATTGATTTTGCCCTAAAAAATAGAAGAAATGACTCACAATGGATATCACAATTATGATTTTATATGGTTCGATCGTTACATGCAGGCATGAAGCCATGTGTTAGATATGGGACACTTACCCCCATGATTTTTTTTTAATTTATAATAATAGAAATTATTTTTTTTAATGAAATTATACTTTAAATGTGAGATTTGCCCCTTTAAATTTTAATAAATTTTCTATTATTGCCCTCCTTACCCAAATAATATCATAATTAGAATTATGGTCCCCCTAACATTTTTTTTGAATCCGTCTCTAGTTACATATTGTTTGATTTTAACATTTTGAAGGTACTGATTTCGTTATTCAATACTCATATTTGTTTGATACCCCCGTTATTTTTTTTAATCCGACACATACCAATATCGCAACTAGCAACCACCTAACAATGAATTCTGTGATAGATATATTCGGGGGGAAAATCTATGATCTTTTGCATTGGCATTGTCAACTTTAAGTAGTGTGCAGTCCACATGCATTACAAAGTATAACAAAGAAGTGATGGCCTCCAAAATAAGTTATCAGAGTGTTAACTTTTTCTTTGTTCTCCAATTGTTTTGTAATTTTTGAAGGACATTTCAGTATTCAAAGATCCAATTATTCTACAGAAACCAATAGGAGTATCTGATCATTTCTCAAACTAAAAAATGTGCTTAGCTGGATACAGATATATTTTATATGAATTCAAAATTGAAGATTAATTGGAGATTGGAATGTGGACCTCTCAATTATACATTTTGCAGTCATGCATGAATCATGACTCATCTCTTATTCCAATTTTCTTTACCAATATATATATATATATATTGTATCGATGTTCCTTTTAGCCATTTATATGAATTCATTTGGGTTACTAATCTAATAGGCACCTAGGAATTAATTTGTAAATCATTTAACATTAGAAAAATATGTGGATATGTCTGGAGAGGTGACAAATATTATATATAAAGGGTTATTACTTTGTATTGAAAGTTGTCCCTCATCGACTAAAATGCGAAACCACATCTATATCATTTCATATAAATATAGGGTATCTCCTATTATATTGTGTGCACAAATAGAGAGAGAGAATAAAAGAGATACATGCTACTATTCTTCTTGGTGAGAGTTAGGAATAATATAAACTTATATTATTCCGGTGATACAGGCGTGGGTATACACTGTGTGTGTGCGTGTGTTTGATCTGCTCATCAATCCCTTGTAATCCTCTATTTGATTATAGTGAAACGGTGCTCTTAGTGGACGTATGCTTATTTTGGTCGAACCACTATAAATCTTTGTGTCCGTTGTTTGGTGTGTGTTTGTGTGCGTTTTCTAATTTGCAGGTACATACGGCTTCTAACAGTGTTCTTGGGCGGGGTGTAAAAACCCTAACAAGTGGTATCAGAGCTTCAGGTTGAAGCAAAGGAGAAGCCTCGTTCGTTCTGGTCCAGAATCGAATTTCAAAAGTGCTCGAAATTAGAAACCAACCATACCAGGAGGACCGACTTGAAGAGAAAAAGCCGGCGATATAAAGCGGAGGCCGATTGAAGCCTCCACGCGCCGACATAAGGAGTGACCCAGAACTCACGCGCGTCCACGCGCTATCTTTAGTGAACCTCACCGGCGAACCAGTCCGGCGCCGGTCATCATCACTGGCAAGCTTCTAGTTGCCGGTCACCTTTTCTGGCACCGACACCGACGACCGGAGAGATCTAGATTTCGGCCAATTTTCGGCGACCATCTCCAACATCGGTCATCTTCTCCGACAAACCAGTCCGGTCATCGGAACATTAGAGAAGACGACGCCACGTCAGCACGCGACATCATCAGGCCACGTCAGCAGTGACACCACTGACACGTATGCAAGTGCCACGTTAGCACTGCCACGTCAGCAGTGCTATCTCCCCTGCCATGTCAACACTATTTTGTCTTTTAGTGCAGAAATTTATTTTGGCCTGTTTGGAGTAATATTTGACCCATTTTTGATGCGGTCAGAGGCGTTCTTAAGGTTTTGGACCACTTTGGACGCAACCGTGTGATCGGATTTGCGTAATTTGACTCTGAACACCTCGTATAGGCTCAATGGGAGCTATAGGAGAAGAAAAAACAGCAATGATCGACAAGTTTGACGGTGCAAACTTTGCCTATTGGAAGATGCAAGTTGAGGATGTGTTATTCCAGAAAAATTTGTTCTTGCCATTAGAAGGGAAGAAACCAGAATCGATGAAAGACGAGGATTGGATAATCCTAGATCGAAAAGCTCTTGGTACGATCAGACTGACGTTGTCAAAGTCCGTTGCCTTCAACATCAAGAATGAGAAGATAACAAAGTCTCTCATGGATGCTCTTTCGAGCATGTACGAACAACTGTTTGGAGCGAATGCGGTACATCTCATCACTAGATTGACAAATCTGAAGATGTCCGAGAATGGGAAGGTTAATGAACACATCAGTGTTCTTAATGAAATTGTTGAGTAGTTGGAATCAGTTGAGATGCCAATCACTAGCAAAATGAAAGCAATTTTTCTTATAAGCCATTTGCAGAGAATTGGAGCGCTACAAAGGCTGCAATCAATAACTGTTCTGGGGTGGAACCGTTACAGTATGATTTCGTAGTGAGTATGATACTCACAGAAGAGATCAAAGATAATGATTTAGGCTCTTCTAACAGTGGCTCAACATTGAATGTTGACACCAGAGGCAGAGGTTCGAGTAGGAAGAAAGGTGGAAACCAAAGGCATGGCTGTTCCAAGTCAAGACAAGGAAGACCACATGGAAGATCACAGTCTCGAGGTCCTAAAAATTCCAAAGAGATTGAGTGTTGGAATTGTGGCAAAATTGGTCACCTCAAGAACCAATGCAGATCCCCGTAGAAGGTAGCGGAGAACAAGACTGAGGCAAACATTGTCTTAGAAGAAACTGATGATGCGCTGATATGCTTTTTGGAGAGCAAAACAGAGTTTTGGGTCTTGGAATTTGGAGCATCATTCCATGCCACCTCAAGTCGAAAGAATTTCGAGAGCTATACACCTAGAAACCTTGGCAAAGTTTATCTAGGAGATGATCAGCCTTGCAGAGTAGTTAGCAAGGGTGAAGTACATATCAAACTCAACGGATCGATATGGAAGTTGAAGGATGTTAGACACATTCCAGACTTGAGGAAAAACTTGATCTCAGTAGGCCAGTTGGCGAGTGAAGGTTATGTGACCACTTTCAATGCAAGAGAGTGGAAAGTTTCCAGAAGGGCTATGACTATAGCACGAGGAAAGAAGAGCGGTACGCTGTACACTATCACAAAAGCTAGCACGTTGATAATAGTTGCAGAAAGCAATGAGGATCACAATTTGTGGCACCAAAGGCTAGGTCACATGAGTGAAAAAGGGCTCAAAGTTATGCTCACAAAGGGAAAGCTACCAGACCTAAATTCGATTGATATCGACTTCTGTGAGGATTGCGTATTCGGTAAGCAGAAGAGAGTTAGTTTTTAGAAAAGCGGCAGAGATCTCAAAAAGGAGAAACTTGACCTAGTTCACACTGATGTCTGGGGGCCAGAAAATGTCTCATCTATTGGCGGAAAGTCCTATTTCATCACCTTCATTGACGACCATTCCAGGAAGGTATGGGTTTACTTCTTGAAACATAAATCTGAGGTGTACGATGTGTTCAATAAATGGAAGGCTATGATAGAGAATGAGCCGGGTCTGAAGATAAAGAGGTTAAGATCCGATAATGGTGGAGAATATCAGGACATCGGGTTAAACAAATTTTGCTCTGATAACGGTATCAGATTAGAGAAGACTGTTTCACGTACACCACAACAGAATGACGTAGCAGAACGTATGAACCGAGCATTGACTGAGAGAGCCAAATCATGCGTATTCAGGCAGGGTTGCTAAAATAGTTCTGGGCAAAAACAGTCAGTACAACAGCGTATCTAATCAACCGAGATCCATTAGTACCATTGGAGCACAAAATACTAAAAGAGGTATGGAGCGGTAAAGAGGTAACACTTTCATATTTAAAAGTTTTTTGTTGTGTTGAATATGTACATGTTAGTGATAATGTGATGGATAAGCTTGATCCCAAGTCACACAAGTGTACTTTCATTGGCTATGGCGGTGATGAGTATAACTATCGAATGTGGGATGATCAGAACCGAAAGATGATCCAAAGCAGAGATGTAGTGTTCAATGAAAAAATGATGTACAAGGATAGACACACAACTATCTCAGAGCATACAACATAGAGTGATCCTGTGCGTGTTGAGTTAGATGATGTTCAAGATAGTAAGAGTACTAAGTTAGAAGAACAAATTGAAGATGGCATTACTCAATAAGATGATACACCGCAATCTCTGACTCCTATTCCTGTACTTAGGAGGACTTCACGACAACATGTACCGAACATGAGATACATGAATTACATGTTGCTCACAAATGGAGGTGAACTATAATACTATGATGAAGCATACAGTGCAGCAGATGCGAGCCAGTGGGAGCTTGCGATGGAAAATGAGATGAAGTAATTTATCTCCAACAAGACATAGAAGTTAACCGAGCTGCCGGTAGGAAAGAAATCTCTCCATAACAAATGGGTCTACAAGGTCAAAGAAGGACATGATGGTTCTAAGAGGTACAAGGCGAGACTCGTAGTAAAAGGCTTTCAGAAGAAAGTGGGAATCGATTACACCGACATATTTTCTTTAGTTGTGAAATTGAATACCATTCGTTCAGTTCTTAGCATTGTTGCAGCAAAGGGTTTACACCTAGAGCAATTAGATGTCGAAACTGCTTTCCTCCATGGTGACCTAAAATAGGAAATTTATGTGCAGCAGCCAGAAGGTTTCTCAATAAAAAGAAAAGAGAAACTTGTGTGTAAATTGGAAAATAGCTTGTATGGTCTGAAACAAGCTCTAAAACAGTGGTATAAGAAGTTCGATGGATTTATGCAGAGACATGGTTACAACAAGTGCAACGCTGACCATTGTTGCTACTTTAAGAGGTTTGACATGAGTTACATCCTCCTCCTACTTTATGGGTTTGATTTTGCGGAAATCAGCAAGTTGAAGAAACAATTGGCAAATGAGTTCGAGATGAAGAACTTAGGCGCATCGAAGCAGATTTTTGGTATGAGAATCAACAGAGACAAGCAGAAGGATACTTTATAGTTGTCTCAGGATGACTACATTGAACGGGTTCTGAAGAGGTTCAACATGAGTGATGCTAAACCGGTTAACACACCTTTGGCTAGTCACTTCTGATTTTCCAAAGAGCAGTCTCCCAAGTTAGAAGTAGAGAGGAACAATATGACCAATGTTCCTTACGCTTCAGTCATTGGTAGTTTGATGTATGCAATGGTTTGTACAAGACCAGATATTGTATATGTAGTGGGAACAATCAGCAGGTTCATGTCCAATCCAGGGAAGACTCACTGGGAAACAGTGAAATGGATATTGCGATATCTACAAGGGACCGCAGAAGAAGCACTACTAGTTATGTCTTTACAGTAGGCACTACAACAGTTAGTTGGATTTCGCAGTTAACAGAAGATCGTAGCTGTAAGAGTGGAAATGTCCAGCCCAGCTGAGCCCATCTGTCATCAGGCCCATCAGAGCCCATCTGTCATCAGGCCCATCAGAGCCCATTTGTCATCAGGCCCATCAAGCTTCTGGGCCAGCAAGTTTCCTATGAATCCAGTAATAAAGCCCATTTAGAAAATGTATATAAAGGGAATCCGAAAATTTGTAAAGGGATTCGAAAGAGTATTGAGCATTTTTATGTCTTTACACATTGGCGCCGTCTGTGGGAACGAAGGAGGAATTCCTGATTTTTCAAATGCCCTTCGGTACCTGTAAAATCGCCTCCTTCTTCCCATCTCAAAAAGCTAAGTCTGTTTGATAGGCAAAAGACCCTCCACCTCCAAAAACTTCCACTCACTACCTCCCCGGACGAGAATGCCAGTCACTCGTTCACAGGCAAGCATTTTGCCCGCTGAGGACAATCGTGCAGAGGATTCCCAGACCATGGAGCAAATTCTTCAACGCATGGCGGCTGCTGAGGAACGTAGCGTGGCCTTGGAGAAACAGAATGCAGAGCTCAGGGAGAGGTTGGCTCCACCAGCAGCTGCCTTACCGGCAGTTACGCCCAACCCTCCGGTGGCGGCGATCGACCATTCTCTAAATCAACCTGAAGAGCACGCCGAATCTTCTCAGCGCTCAAGAAAGGCTCCGGCAGCCGACGAGTCTATAACCCCCCAGAAACTTCAAGCAATGATGGACGAGTTCCAAAGGAAAGTTCTCGGGGACTTGAGGTCCCGATCTACGGACGACATGGCCATCCAGGCGTCCACTGAATTGATACAGTCGCCCTTCATTCAGGAAATAACCCAAGAACCTTTCCCAAAGAAGTTCGTGATGCCACAATTCACCCCTTATGATGGCACAAGGGATCCCGAAGAACACATATACCAGATTCATCAGAAAATGACCATGTACGCCGAGAACGACTCCCTGCTGTGTAAAGTGTTCTCCACAAGCCTCGCTGAGGCCGCCCTATTATGGTTTAGGAAGCAGCTACCCCGATCCATTGGTAGCTGGCAACAGTTGACCAGGCTCTTCATCGCCCAGTATTATGGAAACAAGAGACAGAAGAAGACCATATCCTGCCTCTTCACCATGATCCAGGAGAAAGGAGAGTCACTGAAAAGTTTTCTATCCCGATTCAACATAGAGTCCTCTTATGTGGATAACTGTGACCAGCATTCTGCGGTTGAGGCATTCAGGATGGCCCTCATTCCTGGAACAAAATTCCATCAATCCTTGGTGAAGCGCCCTCCATCGGGCATTGGGGAACTAAACTCTAGGGCCCAGGGATACTTGAGAATTGAGGAGGAGGAAACTATCAGGCAAAGGAGATCAGCCTTTGTCGGCCTTGAAATCCAGTCCAAGGATCGATTGATCGATCGGAAGCGATTAATTCCACCGGGATCGTCAGCCCCAACGGGAGTATCAGTCACAAAGCCATCTAAATGACCCAGGTTAGAAGAAAGGATAACACCCCTGAAGGTTAGCCTTGCAAAACTTTACCAGGAGAACAAAGCCAAATGAATTTTCCAGCAACCCCCTACCATGCGACAACCACTTGACCAGAGAGACAAGACAAAACACTGCGCTTTCCATGGTGATTTCGGGCACATCACGAATGAATGCCGCAATCTAAGGCAACAGGTGGAGGCATTACTACTTCGCGGGGTACTCCGGGATTACGTCCAACAAGACAGGCCAAGAACCGATCAGCGTGCCCCCGACGTCCCTCGAAACCCCTCGGATGCACAGCCGGTTAAAATCATCAACATGATTCATGGTGGCCCCCCACCCAAAGAGACCGAAGGATCGCGCCGAAGCTATCTACGGAAAGCCCACAAAATGAGAAAAGTCAACGAAATTAGTGAAGCCCGATACAAGGCTGAAGAAACTCACATCACTTTCTCGGTGTCGGACCTCCGGGGAGTCCAAACCCCGCATGAAGACCCTCTGGTTGTGACCCTAATGGTGGCCAACTGCCTTGTGAAAAGAGTCGTGATCGATCCAGGGAACAGTGCCAACATCATCACCAAATGGGCTTTCGAAAAGCTCGAAATCAATCCAACTGAAATTATGACATCCCGATGCCCCATCGCAGGTTTTGACGGCAGGCAGATCGAGCCGATCGGTGAAATTCAGTTACCTGTGTCTGCCGCTCATAGGACCCTGACCGAGACATATGTTGTGGTGGACGCCAAACCTTCATACAATCTGCTTATGGGAAGGGGATGGATTCACCGAATGCAAGGTGTGCCTTCGACTCTTCACCAGGTCATGAGATGCTTGGGCCCTGACGGTACTTGCACCATTGATGTGAAGGGCGACCAAGTGGCCGCCAAGGAATGTTATTCGGTCACTCTGAAGGAGATCCGGAAGGCCCAGGCCCCAGGGGTACCCCGATCGAAGGAACAAAGTTCGTGCTCCAAATAACAATTAAAGAATGGGGAGCCGGGCTCCCCAATTGTGGTTAAACCACTACAATCGATATGTGTCGTGCCCGACAACCCGGAAAAAGTTACTTTTGCAGGTACAACCCTGACCGATTCTGAATTTGAGGAACTAACACAATTGCTGCAGGACAACTCTGACGTCTTCGCATGGGAGCATACAGACATGCCGGGAATAGATCCTGATGTTTCACAACACTCATTGCATGTTGACCCAAACGTCAGGCCAATCAGCAAAAACAAAGAAGCATGGGGGCACATCGGAACCTAATTATAGCAGATGAGGTATCCAGACTGCTCCAGGCCGACTTTATCCGCGAAGTCAGATATCCCGAATGGCTTGCCAACGTCGTGGTTGTTCAAAAGAAAAACGGCAAATGGAGGGTTTGCGTCGATTTTACCGACCTGAACAAGGCATGCCCAAAGGACAGTTTTCCACTCCCAAAGATCGACCAGATAGTTGATGCTACCTCGGGCTATGACCGTCTAACTTTCCTGGATACCTATTCAGGTTACAACCAAATAAAAATGAACCCGAAGGATGAGGAAAAGACTTCCTTCATTACTGAAACATGTACATACTGCTTTAAAGTTATGCCTTTCGGACTGAAAAATGCAGGTGCTACCTTCCAGAGATTAGTCAACAAGATCTTTAAAGGTATGATGGGCACAGTAATCGAAGCCTACATCGACGATACTGTAGTCAAGAGCAGAAAGAAGGAGGACCACATCACTCACCTACGCCAAGTGTTCGCTACCCTCAGGTCTCATGGCATGAAGCTTAATCCGACAAAGTGTTCTTTTTGTGTATCATCTGGACAGTTCCTAGGGCACATCGTGGACCAGACTGGTATCCAAGCCAGCCCGACACAGGTCAAAGCTCTCATAGAAATGAAGGAGCCCCGAACACATAAAGACGTTCAAGTCCTGACGGGAAGAGTGGTAGCACTTAGCAGATTCATCTCACGACTCACTGATCGGTGCCGACCATTCTTTCAAGCAATAAAGGTGAAGAAGGGAGAGATCTGGGGTCACGAACAATCGGAGGCCCTGGCGGGGTTAAAAGAGTACCTGACCATGCCCCCCATCTTGTCTACACCAACCCCCGATGAAGTCTTATACCTTTATTTAGCAGTATCCTCCGCTTCAACCAGCGCCGCCCTCATCAGAGAGGACGGGAACCTTCAAATGCCAGTATTCTACACCAGCAAATCCTTGGCTGAGGCAGAAACTAGATACAGCAGGCAGGAAAAACTGATTCTGTCACTGGTGAACGCCAAAAGAAGGCTAAGGCATTACTTTGAGGCCCACCCGATCGTCATCCCAATAGCTACACCCCTACGGGTTATTATGTCGAAGCCCGACCTCTCAGGACGAATCTCTAAGTGGGCCATCGAATTGGGCATATATGATTTGACATACATACCTCGGGTTTCCATCAAAGGACAGGCTGTAGCGGACTTTTTGCTCGAGAGTGAGACTGAGGAGCCAGACCAGAACAGTGAACTGGATACATGGAAGATCTTTGTGGATGGGTCAGCCAACTCTTCCGGCTCAGGAATTGGCCTAGAAGTTTTAACACCTGATGGAACACGCCTTCATATGTCGGTGCAGTTGCAGTTTCCGGCCACAAACAATGAGGCAGAGTATGAGGCCATCGTATCCGGTTTGAGGATAGCCCGAAGCCTTAAGATCCAGTCCTTAGCAGTACACAGTGATTCTCAACTTGTCGTCCGTCAGATCAACGGAGAATACGAAACAAAGGACCCGACAATGAAGTTGTACCGAGCGCTAGTTTTGAAGGAGACATAAAGTTTTCACAGAATCACCTTTACCCAAATCCCCAGGGATGAAAACTCTGAAGCTGACCACCTGGCCAATCAGGCTTCCTCAACCGGAGAGGATCTAACCCGGGTGGCACTGTTGGATTTTATTCAGAGGCCCAGCATTCAAGAGCCCGAACGAGTAATGCTCATCCCATGGGAGCCCAGTTGGATTGATCCCCTGATAGATTACTTACGTAGTGGAACTCTTCCCGAGAATAAAGCTGAAGCTCACAAGGTCAGGAGGAATTCGGCCCGGTACTCAATCATAAACGGGCAACTCTACCGAAAGTCCTTTTCCGGTCCCTACCTGAGATGTATCACACCGTCAGAATCTAGAGCAGTGATGCACGAGATTCACAGTGGGGCTTGTGGAAACCACTCCGGTAGCAGGTCCCTTGCCCATAAGGTACTGTCTCAAGGGTACTTCTGGCCCTACCTGTCTCGGGATGCCGAGGAATACGTCCGAAGGTGCAAGCCCTGTCAAATGCACGGGGATGCTATCCATCGCCCACCTGAGTTCTTGCATCCCACTATAGTACCGCACCCATTCGCCCGGTGGGGAATGGATATAGTGGGACCCTTACCGAAAGCAATCCAGTCGAATGCGTACGTCCTTCTGGCAACCGACTATTTCACCAAATGGGTGGAAGCCGAAGCCTATCCCACCGTCAAAGGGAGTCACGTCGTCAAATTCGTATGGACCAACATTATATGCAGATTTGGGCTACCAAGAACGATCATGATGGATAACGGAACAAACCTGGACAACAAGGAGGTTAGAGCATTCTTTGCCGAACATGGTATCAACCAGAACACGTCTTCCGTCGGCTACCCGCAAGGGAATGGGCAGGCGGAAAGGACAAATCGAACTATATTCAACACTCTGGCCAAGAAACTTGAGGAGGCCAAAGGGGCCTGGTTAGAGAAATTGCCCGAAGTTCTCTAGTCATACAGAACGACCCCCAGACAACCCACTAGAGAGACCCCTTTTGCCATGGCGTACGGTGCTGAAGCTGTGATTCCGACTGAGATCCGGGTTCCAACCCTCCGGAGCGAGGCCTGGGTCGAAGGACCAAGTAACCAGCATTTGGCTCAGAACCTTGATCTTCTGGATGAAAGAAGGGAGGCCGCCGGGATCAGGCTGGCCGCTTACCAACAGCAAGTCCGGAACCACTTCAATCAAAGAGTCAAAAGAAGAGAGTTCCAGATCGGAGACATGGTCCTTAGGCGCAAAATCGGGCTTGTAGGCAAGCTCAGGGAGCCTTGGGAGGGCCCGTACACCATCTCTGAAGTCATCGGTCGCGGAGCATACCGAGTCCGAAGGAATGTTGATGGCGGAATGG
Organism: Cornus suecica; assembly: GCA_963922005.1. Lineage (NCBI taxonomy): Eukaryota > Viridiplantae > Streptophyta > Magnoliopsida > Cornales > Cornaceae > Cornus > Cornus suecica. Next base: position 18,899,690 of record OY998240.1, on the reverse strand, counting down.
AACCAAACTCCCAGAACGCCTCTCGCCTCAAGAGGTACTACCCTTGATGGGCCAGGTCCTGTTTCCACTTGGATCTTTTTGTAAAAAGGCTACAGCAACTGGTCGGTAAAAATCATTATTATGATTATTATAAAATCTGCTGAAGAGCCCGAAGTCACAACACAGATCCTGAAGAGATCATTGTTCCAAAAATAAACTAAGTGTTGCATTGACTTTTGCATGGCCTGAAGAGCCCGAAGTCACAACACAGATCCTGAAGAGATCATTGTTCCAAAAATAAACTAAGTGTTGCATTGACTTTCGCATGGCCTGAAGAGCCCGAAGTCACAACACAGATCCTGAAGAGATCATTGTTCCAAAAATAAACTAAGTGTTGCATTGACTTTCGCATGGCCTGAAGAGCCCGAAGTCACAACACAGATCCTGAAGAGATCAAAAGTTCCAAAAATAAACTAAGTGTTGCATTGACTTTCGCATGGCCTGAAGAGCCCGAAGTCACAACATAGACCTTGAAGAGATCACAAAACTTTGAAAAAATAAACAAAGTAACCAAGAATCGTTATAACTGTAAAAGTCAAAAGTGAAATGGACAAAACCTATTATATCTCATTCAAAATGGGCCCCTGTGGCCAAGGCTTACAATGCATTTCATAAACAGTAAATACTAAAGGTCAACGCTGGTGCCCGGTACATTTGGGTTCACTAAAACGATGGCCCCATCGGGAGCCGGAGGATCAGGAGGGGCGGTTATGCTCATTCCTGGGAGAGGCTTGGTTAGGAACTCGCAGAAACGAACGTCGTCTGGACCACCAACCGGATCGTCGTACGGAGGGGAGATGCCCAGACTCTCATCTAGCTCTTCCACCGAGGCGAAAGTCCTTTATTCGACGGGTTTCTGCATGTCATTAAAGCATGACCTCCAACCAAACCCGATCCGGTATTGGGAGGTTTCGCAGAAATGCTTATACACTTCGTTCCCACCCCGGTGACACATCTCCACCACCGACCTCTCCGTGGCAAGGAGATTCTCCATCTCAGCCCTCTCCTCCAGGAGCTTCGAATTGGAAACCGTCAAGCTCTCATTATTAGCTTTCAGATTCCTATTCTTAGCCTTCAAGGCCTCCGTCTCAGCAAAGAGGGCCCGCCGAACTGCCTTCATTTCCTTAATTTTTTCTTGAGCCGCCCGAAGCTGTTGCTCTGCAGTGACTGCCCTTCGGGTCTGGACATCCAATTTTTCATTGGATATGGACAGTTGGTTGGCGACCTTCATCCGGGATTCCTCCTTCAATCTCAGGAGCTCGTTGGAGTTCTTGAGCAACTTAGTGTCCTCCTCCATTTTTGCATTATAGGCCTGTGTCAGGTAGAGCATCTGCCAAAAGGTTAAGTGTTAGCCTGATAAGAAAGTAAATAAAATATTAAATGCAGTTAGGAAATCAGCAGATTCAAGCACTACCTTCATAGCAATCTCTGGACATGTCAGAGCCAATTCCTCCCGATCGATGGTTCTCAGCCTCTTTCGGTCTATGGGTGTCCAGATCTGAGATCCCACAGCCCGTAGGGCAGTGTCATTGTCAATCGTCGCATGCCCCGCAACCAGAAAGTCGCCGCCCGGGAGTGTAATCTTCGGCGCCCAGGGCACGGGTAGCTCCTTTTTCAGTTGCGACCCCACTGTCATCCAGTACGATGGGAGATGATTGTGTCTCCGTTCGGGCCCTTACTGACCGTTCGGGTAGATTCTCCTCCGATCGGGGATGTCGCGCCCCCGTCAGGCTCGTTTCCCCTTCAACCAACCGGAATTCAGGGACGGGAACATCCCCTGAGGATGGAGCAACCTCCTCTGATCCTTGAGGAGGAGTCTGGCCGGTTTGCACATTTCCCATTGGTGGAGATGGAGTTACCGGGCTATTCTCTACAGGAGGTGAGAGAACAGGACCAGCCGGAGGGGTTAGAACACTTTGTGATCCCTGCCCGATCTGGATCTCACCGGAGGCTGAATTTGAGGCCTGAGGTCCAACTGCCCGCTTAGGCTTCTTCTTCAACACCGCCTGCGGGATCCTCAGCATTTCTGTAGATAGGGCCTGCAAATTGGAACCTGTCAAGAAACTGGTACACATCCTCAAAGGCTGTCCCCAAATTTTCGATTTAAGCAATTCAAAACGAGTTCTGATATAATTTGAGGTTTTATATTCGTCGGGCGCCCCCAGAAACTCAAGCACATGGAGGCCTAACTTATCATTGCACTGATCACAATTGCACGCCCCCCTATGGAATGGCTTGAAAGAAGGGAAAATGTGTTGGTCAAACTCGTTGGGGACTTTGAATCTGGATGAGCTGGGGAGTCTCCAACTCCCACTCACAAGGACCATCATTTCTTTCCACCCTTTATTGGATTTTTCAGTACCATCACAAATTTTCCTCCCACTAAGGGGAAAAAGGTTGTACCGGCCCCTGCACTCCTTCTGGACCTGTATTTTGTAACAGAACAGAAGTTCCGCCAGACCAAGGTCAAGTCCTAGATCCCGATTGATCATCAAGATCATGGCCAAGACCCGGAAGAAGTTAGGTCCCACCTGAAGTGGGGCCAAACCTAAGGTAGCTAAGACATAAAGGAAGAAGGGCTGGATCGGGAATCTAATGACCTGGAGGTGAAAGACCGACAACAAAATCTGGTTATCCAAAACCCCCTCACCCTTCCTAAAATCATACTTTTTAGGATAATTTTTAATAATCACCCGATCGGGTACCCCGCATTTAACCCTCAACCTTTTTAATACCGACTCTACCCTGTTCATTGGGGGAATGGGATCGGCATAAAACTGATCTCCCGAAACCCCCGCAACCGGATTTCCGGCTGCTGCGACGTTCCGGTTAACTTCCGGTGGGCTAGGCACAGTTGTCCTAACCACCTCAACTGAGGGTGAACTGAGGGATACGTCCGGGTCTACAGGGGAAGGTAAACGGTCGCTACCCAACCGGGTATCATCACTATCAGACATTTCGAAAAGAAAGACGTTGAGATGGAAAGAAATAACTTACTCTAAGATGAATCTCGAAGGATTTATGACGCTTTCCTGAGAGAGAAGGTGGACTCTGGCAACGATAAGTCAAGATCTCAAGTGCAGGGAGTTCTCTAGAATTTTTTAAATTGTGAAACGGAATGAATCCATAGCACTGCAGTCATTATTTATAGAAATCTCAGAGGGGCCTGAAAAGCCGTGCGCTCGGGAATCGAAGCGTCATCTCACTTCACGTGTGCCTCCACAGCCTCCCTTTTCGCCTACCGAGGCCACCCGGACCACGAATTTCAAACGTTGCAATGATTGTACAACCGTCATATTAATTGCGTCAGTCACGTCACCCCGATCAGGGGTGATGTATCTCATCCCCACTCTGTATCCTTTTTAATGGGCCAGGATGATCGACGACCCATCACAAAGGATATGGCCTGTGTAAGAGTGGAAATGTCCAGCCCAGCTGAGCCCATCTGTCATCAGGCCCATCAGAGCCCATCTGTCATCAGGCCCATCAGAGCCCATTTGTCATCAGGCCCATCAAGCTTCTGGGCCAGCAAGCAGTTTCCTATGAATCCAGTAATAAAGCCCATTTAGAAAATGTATATAAAGGGAATCCGAAAATTTGTAAAGGGATTCGAAAGAGTATTGAGCATTTTTATGTCTTTACAGTAGCGTTATCTACTACAGAGGCTGAGTATGTAGCCATGACAGATGCTAGAAAAGAAATGATTTGGTTACAGAGATTGTTAGCAGAGTTGGGATTTGAGCAAGAGAAAAATGTTTTGCACACTGACAGTCAGAGTGCTATACATCTGGCGAAGAATTCAACATTTCATTTGGGACAAAACATATGGATCTTCGTTATCACTTCATTAAATCTCTATTAGAGGATGAAGTTTGACTCTTGAGAAGATTCAAGGAAGCAAGAATCCGACCGACATGTTGACCAAAGTGGTAACAACAGATAAACTGAAGTTGTGCGCAACTTCAGTGGGTCTTCAAGTTTGAAGATAGAAATGAGGGCACCATACTGCACTGATCATTGATGGTGACAAAGTCGTCAAGTGAGAGATTGTTATATATAAATGGTGACTACTTTGTATTGAAAGTTGTCCCACATCGACTAAAAGGCGAAACCACCTCTATATCCTTTTCTATAAATATAAGGACTCTCCTATTATATTGTGTGCACAAATAGAGAGAGAGAATATAAGAGATACAAGCTAGTATTCTTTTTGGTGAGAGTTAGGAATAATATAAGCTTATATTATTCCGGTGATACATGCGTGAATATACATTGTGCGTGTGCGTGTGTTTGATCTACTAATCAACTCCTTGTAATCCTCTATTTGATTATAGTGAAACGATGCTCTTAGTGGACATATACTTATTTTGGCCGAACCACTATAAATCTTTGTGTCCGTTGTTTGGTGTGTGTTTTCTGATTTATAAGTACACATGGCTTCTAACAGTGTTTTTGGGCGGGTGTAAAAACCCTAACAACAAATTTCATCCTTCAAAATTAAAAACAAAATGTTGGCTAAAATTGAGGAATGAAGTCCCATAGTAGCTGAAAGCTCATCATTTTTTTTAATGTCTTTGATTCCAAAAAAAAAAAAATGGACGTTAATATCGATCTCAGTTTGTAAGTTCATGTGTCATTGCCATCATATGTCTCGGTCATTGACATATGAAGCCATGGGAATATTTACAAATTCTTGTAAATAATTGCTCAAAAAAGTCATTTGTAGTTTTGTTCTTAAAGGAAATTGATTGCCCAAGAAGCTAAGTTTCTCACTCACTTTCTCTTTATATGTTAATTGTCGAGGAGAGTGAGATTTGAGGAATGCAATCATAGAGTGAAAATCTGCGGTTGGAAAGCAATCTATGGCATATATATGTGTGTATATACATACATGCAGATATATATATATATATCCTGAATTTGTAACCAAGTTTTGGTATATTTCTTAACCACTTGTTGATGCTTATGATGAAAATAGAAAAAATATATGAAATGCACTATGGGAAGATTAATCAGCATTTGGAGATGATTAGCTCAAAAAAGTTCCAATAGATAATTATCATATGATGAAAGAGTAATGCTAGCTAAGAGTAATGCTATATATATATATCATGAACGAATTATTTGTGGGAGACTTCGATAAGCAATATTATCCAAGATCTTATACAATTTTCAATAAAATACACATTTCCAAGATCTTATACAATTTTCAATACAATACACATTTCAATTAATGCTAATGCTTAAATAGTCATGGAATACTTTTGGACGAAAACTTGGCTAACCATGAATTATTATTTGAATTAAATGGACAATACTTGGTTAATAAGAGTATTAAAATTGAAAATACAGGTGATATATATATATATATATATATAGGGTCCATGGAATTAAAAATCAAGCAACAGTACGTAGGTTTAATTTCTATTTTATATAATGGAATTAGGAATAGGAAAATCAAAATTATTTTTATTGATTAATAAGTGACCAAACAGCCATTTTCTTTTGTCATCTTTTGATGTCCAAAGATGGTAGGAATTGAGGGAGCAAAACACTTGGAATTATTTTCCAAGTCGGAGAAATATTTCTCTCACACTCCTTAATAACCACCTCTTATTAAATAAATCTTGCTTATCACTACAAGTGTCACAACCGAAATATTGACCAAAAAAAATAAAAAAATAAAAAAGTCACAACCCAATTCTCACCATCATGAGAATTGACTTATCTAAGGAACTATGAATTTTGACCTATTTTTTTTGTTTGTGTTCAATTGCCTAAGTTCAGCTTGGCTTATTACAGCTAAACTTGGCTCCATTGCTGAGCATGCATGGTGATATATATATATACACTAATATGTATTTATTTAAAGATGACTACAAGGTGACCCTTTATGCCCAAACGGTTTTGTATGACCAAAAAATGAAACATAGATGTATAATTTTATACGGATACATGTATAAATATATGTTTGCATATATGGAGAGAGTAAGCAAGTAGGTTTTCACTTGGTCCCCAAAAGCAGTGATTTAAATTTTAGGTTTATTTTGACTTTATTAAAATATGTAAATGAGTACATTTCTGGATAGAAAATGAGGGATTTTTTTTACCATTCTATGATGTGAGGTAATTGACAATTTCTAAAACGTGAAGATACCAAGGCGCGCACAAGATGAAGAAGCCAGTGTACATCCCAAATTAACCTGTAAAAAAGGAATTTACATGCAATTCACTTTTTTTTTAGTTTTCTTTTGTATTTTTCTGTTTTTATTGTTTGTATATATATTCTTTCTGTTAAGTATTGTATGTAAATTTGCAAGTCACATATACATATATCAGTAGACGATATACCCTTATAAAAAGAATTTCAAATCTGTGGAAGATATTTTGACAACGCTAATTTTCGGTGGTGGTGATCACAATACCTCAATGTGCATGCAATCATTGAATATATATATATATATATATGTATAATTGGTTGGTACAGGTGGGTGTATTAATTAAATCATGCAAGCCATGTAAGTTGAAACTTAAATTCAACAACTTACCAACCCATCTGTGTCTTTCAGCAATAGTCGCAATTGCCATATTTGGGAGACATATCACTAGGGATTTTGGATTTGCTACCTATAACACAAACACTTTTAATATATATATATATATCTATGTATAGATATATGCATATATAAGAGACTCCTCTATCTGGAGGAACACTTCAATGATTCCACTCCGTAAGAGTTACTCTATCGTCACGCAAAATAAAGCATTATTACAATTAAAAACAAAACAAATGGAAGAAATTTAAACATTTGAGGTCCACAATCAATTTGAAAGTTATAGTTGAACATTTTTTTGTAGAAATTTGAGGACTTCAATTATCATAAGGATCCGCATACAAAAATAAGGTAAATATCACTAACCTTTCATGTAATTAGGCCTAATTACAGGCGGTGCTCCCAACGGTAGGAAAATTCCACTGACCTCCCTTTGTATAATTAGAATGAAGGACCGGTGAGAATTTGCATATGAAATGGCATAAAAGTCTTGAATATTTTAATAATATAAGAGAATTTTTTTGAAGAGTGGCGAAATGACACCCTTACCCTCATTTGCTTTAAGTGGGAAATGATTGAGCTTTGGGTTCACTCTTTCATTTTTCATGGATTGACACATAGATACACATTTATAAGAGATATATATATATATATATATATATAGATAGAGAGAGAGATATGCTAAGAGATTTTGGTTTGTTCGCACTTTTTTGTGGTTTATCTACAGTGATTTTGGTTTTGTTCACACTCTTTACAAATTGGGTTAATTTTTTTTTTTTTAAATTGATTTTTGGGTTTGAATATTCGGAGTATGATTTGCATGGGTTCTGAATTTCAAATTCTTGATTGGACTATTTCACGAGAATTAGATGCTTCTTTGTCATCAATAAAAATAATATATTATTGAACGGGTCATTTATTGCTCTCGAACTTGATTCAAACATCTTGTTTTGAAAAAGGAAAAAATATTAAGCAATTAAACACCTAAGTTTTTCTGCCCTAAAACTGTTATTTAAACTACAAATGTATATGTATATGCATGTATACAAAATATACAAAAAAATAAAAAACATTTACAAAAATTGCACTCCTTTGGATGAGAGATTGTAATAAATACCCAGAAATTTCAGATAGAAAGAGATGAAGATAGATTTTCTAGAGAAAGAGAGAGAGATGGTGATATTAATCTTACAGAAAGAGATTTTAGAGAGAGAGAGGGAGTTGGTAAATTGAGTTTATAAAGAATCCTTATAAGGGCATTTTAATAATTAATGTATGGATTCTTTGGTAATTTTTATTGAAAAAGTAAGGGTAAAAATGTCTTTGATTCTAAGGGTAATTTGGAGATTAAACATGAAAAAATATTTTTTTGACCAAAAAAGTAAAAATTAGATGTTGACTACCGATGGAAGGGACAAATTGTTACACTGAAGCTAACGATAAGAGAGGTTAGTGATATTTTACAAAATGTTGGGAGTACTGCATGTACTTAGACCTAATTACAGGAGAGCTTTGTGATATTAGCTCTACAAAATAATATTATTTCTATAATATTTGTTTCATTATTTCATGATCATCATATGTATCATAGGGATTTGCCGTCTAAATAGAAGGGGTATGAACCGTATGATGTTACAATTAAGCACTAATTTATTGTCATGAGATACGAGATTGGAATGTTAAACTAATAATTCGCAAGCCATTATTTTGTGTAGTATGTACATTAATTTAACTAGGGTTATGAGATTAGGAACAACTTGGGGTTGTACCTTATGTATTTCTAGAAATGATTCATAAGTTTAAATCTCACTTCATTGAGGTTCAAAACAGAAGAAAATTATCTACCCATTTAGTCATTTTCCTTGGAAATATAAAATCTAAATTCCTTAAGTAAAACACAAACTATGGTATATCATACTGGAGAAACTACCTAAATACATGAACATACTTGTTGATTGTCAAAAATTATAAAGGGCAAAGTGCAAAAAAACACCACAATATATAGTTTTCAAGATGAGAATAACCCCACAAGTTTTAGAAAATCCCTATAAGTCATTTTTTGTTTAAAGAAGGGCTTGACTTCAAGCCTCCGTTAACTCTAGGTTTAAATGACTAATATACCCCTTAGTATATTATATAATATATATATAGAAATGTAAAATGACGATATTATTCATATGTTGTAGATTAGGGTAAAATGCAATAGGCAAAAGTGCAAAAACATCCCCTGAACTTTTTCCAAGTAAGCAAAATGCCCCCTGAACTATAAAAGTGAGCCTCATGTTTTAAAGTGAGCACTTTGCCCCCTTCACTCATTTACTCATTTAACACTTTGCTTCCTTCAATCATTTATGAATTTATTCTCTTATCCTTAGTAATAACGAAATAAAAAATTAAAAAAACTAACTAATTTTTTTTTGACAAGTAAAATTAAACTAATTTGTCTATTCCTTAATTATAATTCTTATTATATATATATATATATTTTTTTTTTCATATTATACTTTAACTCCAGATTTGTTTTACTTATTTTTTTTTTTTTAGAATTTTATATTTTATATGTTATGTTTTAGATTTTACTTAAAATACTATTAGTACAATTTGACTGTAATAAGACTAATTGTATTTATAACCTAAAAGTTAAAAAGTTAAAAAAATGGAGACTTCTAGTCTTCTATTAATATTACATTTTAAAATTATTTGTATTTAATATAATCCAAGTTAGTATTAGGTTTTGGTGATGGAGTTTGAATACAATTAAGCTTATTACAATTGGATTGTATTAATAAAGTTTTAAGTAAAATTTTAAAAAATATAAAATTCTAAAAATAAAATAAGTAAAACAAGTTTGGAGTTAATATATAGAATGAAAATTAATATATATATATATATATATATATAAAATAATTAAATGTAATTTAAGTAATTGACAAATTAATTTAGTTTTACTTCTTAGTTTACTTTTTTTATTTTTTATTTAATTATTACCAAGGATAGATGAATAAATGCATAAATGAGGGAAATGGGCAAAATGATAAAGGGGTAAATGAGTAAATCCACAAAGGAAAGAAGGGGGCAAAGTGCTAACTTTAAAACATGAGGGGAGTATCTTGCTCACTTTTAAAGTTGAAGGGGGTATTTGCTCATTTGAGAAAAGTTAAAGGTTTTTTTTTTTCACTTTTGCCAATGCAATATGTGTATAAAGCCCATTCGGGGCAAAATTAGTATATGGAATGGGCAATTTTGAAATTAATAGGTCTTGTGCTAGTCACAGGACACCTTAACAATCATATTCTAAAGGTTCATTGACTGTAGGGTGTGTGTGCAACATTTTTGAATAATTAACGCAACTAATGAATTGTTTACACATAACTAAAAACCTATCAATGACCTAGAAAAGAAATTAACTAGCAATCATATATTCATATTGAGATAGTAACATTAAAAGATATTCCCTTTTTCAGTTTTGTTAGCTGTAAATAGGGCAAGTAAGGTTACTAAAATTAGCACTCCCAAGTAAAAATTCATAGATGTATAGGAAGTACACAAATACCTTTCCTAAGAAGAAACGCATCCCCTGCATTGCCCCTCTCACTACAGAGGGTGTAGCTCGGGCCCCACCATGGAGCCCACCAGATAAAAAAAATGTTTTACCATGAGGTAATTATGTGGTTATATGAGATGCATAGGACAAACTTGTCCTAAAAAGAAATACATAGTTGAAAGGATAAGGTGGTCATATACTTGAATACATAGGGCAAATTTGTCTTAGAAAAGCAAGGATTTGGTAAAAAGAGTGTTATACATCATTTAATGCAATAAAGATCAGATATCTATATAATATTCAGTTGTATGCCATATATATCAGTTATATGTAATAAATATCATATATATATGTAACCTACACGTGTGATGAGCTGTATGATAAGACTATATACTGTTCATCGTCCTTCCTCTCCCCATTTTCCTTCCAAAACCTGATCTTTTTCCCTAATTTCCCTCCAAACCCTTATTTCTCTTTATTGGAGGGCTGCTGGGCGAGATAGAGAGAGAGAAAGCAGAGACAATGAGCGAGAGAAAGAGCAGAGGCTTGGCTTGAAGAGTTGCAAAAGCTTGAAGATCGGGGTTGAAGGAAGTTCACAACAAATTAGGTATTTTGAACACTAAATATTAGGGTCAATTTTAAAATAAAATTTGAAATATATGTCTCTAAATAGATTTATCTCTTAGCATACACTAATCATTGACTCTAAGTTAATTTTTTTAGCTTACAAGTTATGATATTCAGAATAGTTAAAATATTTTCAGAGAATTTTATTCTATAATATTTGTTAGTCTTGTTATTTCTTACATACTTATGTGCTGACAATAATCATTTATGATGATACATTTAGTTTTGTTATTTTGCAAGTTTCGATATTGTTATATTGATAACTGTTATGACATGTCTTCTTATAGCTGACTTTATGGTGATGCATTTACTCATATATTGAAGGAAACATGGCACTATGTGCTGACAATAATCATTTATGTTGATACATTTAATTTTGTTAATGTACAAGTTTGGATATTCGTATCTGTTTCTTTATGTATTGTTATTACCCACATGTATGCCAACAATTATCATTTATGGTGATGTATGTACTGTTGTTAAGTTCATAACTGTGCTGACTTTATGATGATGCATTTACTCATACCAGTAGGTTATAAGGGCTAATTTGTGGTCTAATTGAACGAAATAGGGCCAATTTGTGGCATTTTATTGTTAATCTATGTCAATTCATAAATATGTAATTAAATTATCCAGATTTCAATTCTGTCAATCTTACTTGTGTTGCAATTAGGTCATTCATGATTGGTCATGCAACATTTTGGCCTCCATTTTATATGTCTTGAATGTTTGTTATATACTTTGGTAGCATATGATATATAATTGAATGAAACATGACAAATTTAGTTTAGGGTTTTCTTAATGGGAAACATTGAATGAAACATGACCAATCATAAAGCAACAACCCAATATACACCTCACAAATGTAACAATAAACTCTTTATAATAACCCTTGTCCCATGACACTTTTTGTTTGAGAATAGAAATGTGGTACTAGGATTATTGGTTGAATATTGTTGTTTCCATAGCAAATTCCAATAGTTTGGTAAAATTATTAGGTTTCATATCATGACACTTATTGTGTGAGTGGAATGTTGTGCATTTATTAAGGTAGTTCATTTTTCCCATAAATGTAAGAACTAAACCCTGTACTAGGCCACTATTCTATTTTAAAATAGAAATGATATACTATTACTTAGGTCATGCATCAATATTGATCATGCCTTAACAAATTCCAATGTATTGTTAGAAGATTTGGTTTCATAAGATGGCATTTTTTGTGTTAGTGGAATGTTGTGCAATTATTCAGGTAGTTATTCTTGTTGCTGCCTTAAAATGTCATTCACCCTTAGTCCCGACCTTATTTTGGCTTCATTATCATTGTGCATTCATTCATTATTGGTGCTGCCATACCCAATTGATTTTGTATTTGGACATATCTGTGTGCTTATCATGGCATTGTATTATTAATCTCTGGCATATTTATGAAAATAAATAGCCCAAGCCCAATCAGTTTGGTTGGGATATGATTTAAGAAACCTCTACCATGCATCTTTTTGCCCCAGAGTTTCTATGTCATGAAAAATTGTTATATAATTTGGTAACGTATGATATATGTCACGCCCCAAATTCCTAGGACTCCGAAACCCGAGCCTAAGAGCTAAGGGAGTGAATGCAGAAGTAAAAAGAAACGAAAAACAAATGAAAACCAATGACTGAAGGTCATCAAACACCCACAAAAGGTAAAATGCTCTAATACCATGCTGACACGTCCCTAAATTCCTAAGACTCCCGAACTGGGATATCCAAGGGATCCAGGATGTGATCATTACGATGAGCAACCAACTAAGATATCATTAGCCATGAAAATGTATGGAATAATGATGGAACGGTATATTTCATACCCAAATGAATAATAAATAAAGCAGCGGAATCTAACGAAAATCCGGCAGAGTTCCGTTTGTAAATGGAACATCCGGATACACAACCACAGCACAAGTACCTGCCAATAACATTTCGATAATAACAATGGCTTCCAAGCCCCACATTCATCAATCCTACTAGGGCCGAGGTAGTGGAAAGAAACCAAGACCTCTCCAAACCCTCTAAAATCAACAGAGCCACAATTGCTCGAATAAGAGTACAGGAAAACACCTAGCTGTGCAGAACAGATACAATAACCTCCTGAAAGAATAAATACAGGAAATAAAAGATACATCAAATAGGGATATGCCAACAGACTGACTCCCAAAAGAAATAAATGACAATCCCACAAAACATGGGTAAGGAAGCTAACATAAGACAACTACCGTCCCCAAAACCAGTCGTGCTGCATCCGTAACCGCATCACCCAGCGCAACTCCAAAACCTGTAACAAGAAACTAAAGAAAACTGCCGTTGCACTCCATCCTGCTCATAGTTGTATGTTTCCTGCAACCTGGCGTGGAATACCAGGGGGCAAATGAAATTCCCCTGTGAGCAAATAAGCTCAGTGGGAAAAGATACTCTAACTACCATATCCTCTGGCAGTTTAGGTAATGCTAAACCACCCAGTGAGATACATAGCCCACAACATAACCCAACCACGAAAACCCAAGGTACGTGCTCACATGCTACCGTAAATGAATAGATATATATATATATATATCAGGGATAAATATATATGTATATATATATAAATACACAACACGGGCTTATAAGATACGACTAAGACTCGTACTCCAAGCACCACACCAGTAGTCTACACTACTCTCACCAACGTATGCTAGGTACACGACCCTAAGGTCCAATCTAACAAATCATCAAGCGCCTACAACGCTAACCAGAAACTCCAAACAGAGGGAATCACACTCACCTCTAATATCCACAAGGATCAAAATCCACCACTTGGCATCCATGCCCCTAACATGTGTAACCACTCAAATCACCTAGGTGGTGACATCAACAACCCAGAGAAAAGGAAATGGCAACACTATAGGTGTGCCCTGAACAACACTAAGCCTCATACCCGGGACTTAGAAATGATAGGAAACAAAGGTGAAACAATGGAACACCTTTCAAAATTCTACAGGTCGAGATCTTGAGAAAGAAGTCTCGGAATCTCAGAATCTCGAGGAAATAATAAAATAGTTTTCTTTAAGAAACCATACAGTAAAAATGACCGTCTTGGCCCCGGTCTCCGTTGTTGCCTGTCCTGACTACAGGGGTAGGCGAAAACGGGTTTTTCCTGTTAAATACTATGAGTTTGTTTTCAAAACTTGAAAAACTCCGTTTCCGACAGACAGCCAGATAAGAGTGACAAAAATAAATCCATAACCTCAAATCTCCAAAGAGGTCACACAACTAATCACCATCAAAAAACTGTTAACCCCGCCTTCTCGAATGTATCAACTCAAAAATCAACTATGCAGTCCATCCCTAACCGCAACTAACCACAAAGGTCACTACACAAATATACTTAGCCTCCCCCAAGGGTACAAAAGTATATAAAATCACAAGTATAAAATATACATTTCTTTATACTTTATTACTTTATTAATTACAACATGTAATCATTTTCCTTCACATTAATCACTATCAGTTGAGCATTTAATAAAATACATAATTAACATGCTCCACAATCCACAGGTAATAATAACACATATAAACCTGTTCCAACATCACATGTAACAATATCATATATACATATCAAATGAAATCATATAATGCTATACAAGGCAATATGACTCATAAAACTCATGGCAGAAACCCCATGAAACCTTCTTTGCCCCAATTCGGGGTTAACGAACACGCACTCACTCATACTATGAGTAACGAGCACCGCACCGACTCTTCCCAAGTGATTTTGAAACTTCTCACTTCAACAAGGAAGACGGTCGAATGAGAGCCCCCACAGGCGACTTCCATGCTACGAAGATCCGAGAGTGGCGCGTACCACCACGATGGGGTAGCAACCAACCCTATATCCCCAATTCCCAGATTACTAGTCCGGAGGTGGGAGACACCTATACCTGGCCAGTTGTTGCGACGGTTCGACACAAAGACATCCATACATAATTACACCCCACATATATCAACTCAATATGCATCCGGGGCCTCAATAATAATCGTGCCTCAACATAAATATGTCTTGCACCACATTTATGAAAATATCCACATGGTAATATCAACATAAATCTCAAAATCACTTTGCATGCTTTAAAATACAATAAAGCATTTAAATCATATGAAAACAAATTCATATACAATTCATGTTTTCACAAATATATTTTCTTTAATTCCTTAGAAAATATTTCAATTTCTCTTGACATGCCTTTAAAATAATTTAAACAGATAATCTACGTATAATGAGAGGAACCTAGCATAGCGTCTAAGTTTCACGTCTCTCACATTCACATAATCCTCTAGCTCATTTAATTCTCAAGGGAATTTCTAAGCCGTCTATTCCTATTCAATTCAATTAGGAATATATTTAATCTCGTAGGAAATAATTTAATTAATTTTCTTAAATGAATCCCAAGTCCTACATCGCTTCTAAGCCAATTATAGATGTTTAAATTAACCATTTAATATATCTATATTAAATTAACTAAGGGTTTGCACACCCTAAACTACTTCAATAATGCGGAGTGAGAAATAAAATTTCCCAACTGAGATTTCGCTTACAGAACAGCCGTTTCGGGCCCACCGTGAACAGTACCGGCGCCCGAATATAACGCCCACCGACCAAAGTCTTCCGAAAAATATTTTTAACATGTCGAAACGACCGCCTTACCGCCCTATTCAATATAATTAAAATTCATTAGCAATTGATAATTAATTCGGAACAAATCTACAATTATCGAAACCGAAATTCATACCGAAGAATCTGAAATTCCCGGCAAACCGCTCAACGGTTTCGCACCAATTTCGGATATGACGTACACGGCACCGAGGCCGAGCTTCCCTCAAAGTTTCGTGCCAAACAAGGCCCGACTCGACACTGAGTCGACCCAACTCAGTCCGAGTGAACACGGTTCTGTTCGTCACTGCCATACACGGCCACGAACACCACCACGTCCGGCGACCCACGTTGCCGCGAACCACCAGTCCACCTCCATGGTCGTCGTCGTCCCCTATCATAAGCGGGCTCCTCTCTCTCTCCAGCCAAACCCTAGGCCGAACTGCAACAGCTCGTCCCACACGCGGCTCAGAGACGCGCCACTACAACAGCGGATGCACCACCAGGCCCCGACCTTCCTGCTCATGACCGCACCGCCATTCATGGCCACCAAGACCCAGCGTCACCACCTGGGTCGCAGCTCCTTAGTCGGTGAAATCCACCAGTAGAAATTCTCTCTTGTTCAGAAACCCTCTGTCCATACCTCTCCCTCTCTCACCCTCTCCCTCGCCGGCGACAAGAATTGATGGAGACGAAGCATGAAACCAGGTGGTCGTTAGGAGGAAGAAGATGGACTCATGTAAGAGAAGAGATACGGGCTTCTTTTCAGCCACACAGACCATTATCTGTGATATACATATATATATAAATACAATTTCCATTAATTTATATATATATATAAATACCCAAATATATATAAATACCTAAAATTAATAATATATATATATACAATAAATCTCAAAATACATCAGGTACCTCCAAATAAAATCACACGAGCCCGTAAATATAAACGGGTCACCCAATAAATAATATAGGCCCAAATAAAAACTCCGGGGCACGAAAATCATCCACCAATTAAATCACTGAAAACCCCACGGTACTACGAATAAATAATAATGTCCGGAATAAATAATTCAGCTATATAGTCGGATATAAACTAAAATAAATCCTGAATAGACTCGCAATGTATCACACGCGAACTCGTCAAAGCGAAACCGTAATGTCGCCCAGTCGACTTTAAAAGTAAGCGCGAAAAATTTACACGCATCGAGAATACACAAGACGTCAAGAATAAGTGACGTCACAACTGAAATTAAATCAGAAATAATTTCAGGAAAAAGGAAAATAACACGGGGTGTTACAATATATAATTGAATGAAACAGGACAATTTGTTAGTTATATACTGTTAGTCATGCATTTATTATTTTAGCACCTACTTGTACAGTTGCTTAATTATGAAATAGTAAATATGTGTTGGCACTTGTAATTAGAAAATGTATGCACTTAGGAAAGCTTGTTTATAGAATTATTTTTGCAGTGTTCATGTGATTCTTATACATATTGTTTTTCTCTTTTGTGTAGATTAATCTGGTGGTATTGCACTTAGGAATGGTTATTATAGAATTATTTATGCAGTGTTCATGTGATTCTGAGACATCTTGTTTTTCTCTTTTGTGTAGATTAATCTGGTGGTATTCAAATATGACTTCTTCTTCTCCTATCATTCATTCCTTGGACACCGACTCAGATAATTCTTTTGATGAGGAAGCACAGTGGATTCCGTCTATTGGAAAGGAGTTTGGGTCTGAAACACATGCTTACTATTTCTACAATGCCTATGCTTTCTAGATAAGATTTAGTGTTCGTCGAGGTTGGAGTAACAAAAGCAAGGTCGATGATAGACTAACCTCCAGAAATTTTGTGTGTTCGAAAGAGGGGATACGAGGAAAGGACAAACGAGATCATTTGGTGAGAAGTCCAAGGGCTGAGACCAGGACCGACTGTGAAGCATACATGGAAATCAATTTAAATCCCATGACGGATAAGTATGCTTTACAAAATGTAATTTGGAACATAACCATTTTCTGGTGAAGGAGGAGTGGTCTCGCATGCTTCCATCGCAGAGGTGGATCAATCATGATGAAACAATTAACGTTGAGCTGACTGCGGAGGCTGGGATTCTAGTGCGTCAAACGTTTGAATTATCTTCCCGTGCATCCGACGATAGAGCTATAGTCGGTTTCATGAAGGTTGATGTTCAAAATCATTTACGCTCAAGAAGGCAGTGTGATCTGGAAAGGGGAGAGGCTTCCTAGTTAACTAATTATTTCACTAACCAAAGATGCGAGGATCCTCTATTTCAACATGTTGTCCAACTAGACTCTAAGGAAAGAATTACAAATTTTTTTTGGGATGACTCTAAAATTATGAATGACTACAATCAATTTGGAGATGTGGTAACCTTCGACACCATGTACAAGCTAGTTTATGGAAACCGTCCGTTTGTTATTTTCCTTGGATTAAAAAACCATCGGGAAACAACAATTTTCGGTGCAACGTTTATGTATGATGAAACAACAGAATCATTTATGTGGCTGTTTAAAACACTACTAAAGGTGATGCAAAACAAGCGACCGATGACCATATTGACTGATCAGGATGCAGCAATGGCAAATGCCTTGACGACTATCGTGCCAGAAACGAAACATCTCCTATGCACCTGACACCTAATATAGAATGTTACAAAGAATTTGGGGAACTTGCGCCATGGAGATGTGGGCATTAAGAGTATAACTGGTGAGTTCATGTATGAGGAGGAAAAGGTTGAAGAGTTTGAATCACATTGGATGGAGATGCTAGCAAATTATAATTTGCAAGAGAATAATTGGGTGACAAATTTGTATTCCTTGAAGAGATACAAGGTATAAGTTACACAACTCAGTGAAAGCTTCAACCCAAGGCTTAAACAGTACCTAGCACGGCAATACAAGTTACCAGACTTCTTCCGGCATTTTAAAAATCTACTACATGATAAGAGATACAAGGAGTTCGAAGTTGCTTACCTTCTTATTCAGAGGTTGCCAAGGTATAAGTATCCTCCATCCAAGATACTTCAACAAGTGGGACAACTTTACACCACAAAGATTTTCTTGGCATTCCAAGAGGAGCTCCTAAGGGCGTACATGGAAGAGAAGGTGTTGTCACGTAGTGAACCAAACCTTTGTGGAGGGATAGTTTATGGGATTGGGAGGATCACGGGGACCAAACAATTTGTTGGAAGGTTAGTTAATGATCATCTCATATGCTCATGCGAGAAATTCGGGCAAGAGGGTATATTGTGCAGTCACATCTTGAAGGTCCTAGTTCATGGGATGGTTGCCAAATTAATTCCGAAGAGATATATTGTGAGAAGGTGGACTATACGGACAAGTAATGGGATCCCTGATTTTAACAACACTGCCCAAATGATAGATCCTAGACTTGAACTAGGGCGCCGTCATATGACTCTATCTCATTACATGAATTTCATCTCTTATGTCACAATCTATAACGAGGATGACTTCTTGAAGACTTTGGGTCAGTTAAAAGCAATAGCCGAACAATTCAGCGTTCCTTCTTCATGCCCACAACCTCCGCCTCGTACTATGCCAAAAATTATTATTTTGAATTCGGATGATGATACACATATTCTAAGTCCTTCCGGTCCCGCGGCCAAGGGTTTCACTAAAAAAGACACTTGTAAAGGGAAAAGGCGCATACATATTGGTGCTTTAGAGAAAACATGTGCTCGCAAGAAGAAGAAGTGTGCCAAAATTTCAAAGGTTTGCATTGTACTCTATTAACTCTACTATTCTACATAAGACATAACTCTTTATCCATTTACTTACTATTAATGTTTTTAAGACTTAACTATATATACACAACTGACTTTTGTACTTAACTGGAAAAATCCAATAGTCACGGGGCAATAAAAGAAATCTGGGAGCCAGTTCATCCAATTGTGAAAGCATCTCATTTAGTGTTGGTAACATTGATTATGTCCGTCATAATGTGAGTATCAGGTTTTCATACTTGTACAATTATATAAGGGCTATGTAGTTATGTGTGATCTAAGAAATTCATTATATTATTTTTGTGTAACTGTCAGGTTCTTGAGGTTCCAAAATGGATGTACGAAAATATGATGAAAAATTATTTTTTCAAGGAATGTTCCATGAAGTGGAGTGAAAAAGTTGTAAATGCCAGAAAACGCCAAACAAGCACCTCCAACCCTGTACTAACACCAAGTGTAGGACATAAAGTTGATTATGTCCCTCATAACGTGAGTACTGAGTTTTAAAAACTTATACAATAATGTGTGCTCATTATATTTCATTGCTTGGTTTAACTTTTAGGCTCCTGAATTTCCAAGAGCAATGTATCAAGACTTTAAAGTAAATGGTTTTGAGAATGAGCCTCATACTTTTGTTTCAAGGCTCTTTGAAACTCCACCTTCCTATAATGATACTACTAGTGTAAGATACCTTATACCTTCTTCTGGTATTTAAGGATTCTATGTTATAATATTGTCACGCCCCAAATTTTCTAGGACCCCAAAACCCGAGCTTAAGAGCTAAGGGAGTGAATGCGGAAGTAATAAAAAATAATTTTTTTTTTCTTTAAGTCATCAAATACCCGTACAAGGGTAAAATAGGCATACAACATCTCAAAAATGTCAAAAAGATCACACGGGATCTAAAAGAAGGTAAACCGAAACAATCGGTACCTTAACCAAAACGTTGGAACACCCTATGATCAACCAAGGATAAGATGGTCATTTCAAGGGTAAAATAGTAATTTTCAACTATAACTACAAATTTTGGTCCTAGCATAAGCCATAGGAACAAATGGAACCAAATTCGAAGGTATGAGGTGAAAACTACAACATTTTGAAAATCAACATTTCTACGTTTAAGGTCCAAAATCTACCGTCAACTTCAAACGACCATTACGCACTCAACAATGACTCAAATGAATAGATTAAAAATCCTAAACACAATATCTTGAAGTCATATTTCTAACAGGCGAAAGAACACCTCCATCCGACACCCGTACCTTGAGATATGACCAAAATACTGAACAATGGTCGAAAAGTGCGCGAGCTGTAGTCGACTATAAGAAACCTTGAGTCGACTACAAGGAGGCCTTTAGTCGACTGTACGGAAGTGGCAGTCGACTACACAAGGTCAAAGCCAAGGAATAAATGTGCTGAAATGGAATTTTGAAGGTTCAGTCGACTCTCTAAGTGCCTAGTCGACTACAAGGGTTTGAAAAGTTGGAAAAATGACTCTAAACCACCTTGAACTCTTATGAAACATGGGGAATAGCCTTAAAACTACTAGGGAACTTTTAGGATGCTAATAATATTCTCGGAACTCAAAAACTAGGGAAAAACAATTATATTTGTCAAAATCTCTTCCTTGAATTTCTGTAAATGATATCCGTCTTGCCCCCGATTTCCGTTTTTAGTAGACCATCGACTTTAAAATCTCAAATTCTTTTCAAACAACTTCAAATCATTTCAAAACATAAAGTTTTAGTCGGGGTTACGGGGGTTGGCGAAAACGGGTTTCTCCATCCAAAAGAAAAATAATTGGTTTGAAAATCTAGAAAAAATGTCATTTTCGGCCAAACACCTAATAATCACATTTCATGGCAAATAATCCATTTCACATTCACAACTCCAAATGAAAGAATTCAATATTGACATTATAGCGTTCTAAGGCGAAACATGTTATAGTTTGTTCAAAATACATATTTGCACAATCCGGCACTGAAGTGCATTAAAAGAATATAATCACCGCGCATAGCGCTCCTAGGGATGTACATTGATAATAACACCTCGGCCAACATGCTAGCCGGGTCAAAAGAAAATAGTTTTTCACATTCGATTTACATGGAAAAAAAGAACATATAGATACATGTTTATCAACTTAATGCCCAACAAAATATAAGTATGGTTTGCCACCTATGCAAAAAAATACGAACATAATGTCACACATCCACGAAGAGACTACGGAACTCTCCTAACGAAATCATCACCTGAAAAATATATAAGGCATGGGGTGAGTTCACTAACCCAGTAGAAGAAACGTTATCGCCTCAATCCTGGTAGTCCGAGTGGTTCAACCCAACTAAGGTTCACGCCACTAACCCTAGGTCGGTCTCTTGTTCCATATGACTCTCACGCCAATCCAGAACCCCATCGAACCCAACAAATAAGATCCCCAACATGCTCACAACATAATTATTCACAATTATAGCATGTTTCAATCATCAAAACCACAATCACATATGTATAACAGTTAAGATACAATGCGACCAACATACCCATGGCACTCACACAAACACACACCCTACTCTAAGGGTCAATGGGATCATTCTCTAACCCTTTACTTTATTCTCATAAGGGAAGGTAGATTTATCGTACCGATTCTTTCCAAGTGATTTTGACACTTCACAATTTTAACAAGGAAAACCGTTAACATGACGCGGTCGTGACATAGGATTTGGACAAGTCCTCCCCCGTCTTCATTTCTTGGAATATTAGTCCTGTAGGAGCAAGAAGCACCCCCTGGCTAATTGTTACGACAATCCAAAACATGACAACTCTTACGTAGTTTACACAAACCATAAAAACCAATACCCATGTTTTGACACTACATGGTACACTTAAAATGCATCGAGGTTCACAATCGCAACCATATGCCATCACAATACATGCTTATTTATTTATGCAATATATTGTACTCAAATTATCACAATGCTTACATTTTCACATCTATAAGTAATAAATCACCACAAACATTTATATCACAAAATCATGCTTTCAAAGCCTAATTCATCAATTATGTTGTTAATACTCAACTCGTATATATATATATTTATGGCATATATACACATAGATGCACACACCCTCGTACGAAGACGAATATAATTTGTTTTCCCCTACCTCAATACTAAGCAAGCTTATTCAAGAATGCCCAAAAGAGGTCCAACTCAAGCTACCCCTCCAAAGGTTCAATAGATTAGCTCCCAACTATTAACACACCACATGAACAACAAGATTTACTATGGTGTCACAAGAAAACCTAAAATCATCCAAGTGGCTCCAACTACAAGAATCAAATCAAACCATAATGATAACTAAATTAGGGTTTCATGAAAAAATGAATTCAAGAGATCAATAAACTATGAACTGACCTATAGCTTCTTCACAAGATGAAATCAAGAGCTACCCTAATTGGAACTCACTTGGTAGTTAGAAGTAAAACCCAACCTTACATAAACATGAATAAAAGGAAGAGTAAAATCAATACTAACATAAAGAACTCATGAACTTGAAAACTAGGGTTCTTGTGAACAAAACCCTGGAGTGGAAGAGAATCTTACCCAAAATAGCTCAAGAACATCACCCTAAACCACACCAAGCAATGATAGAATGAGAGATCAAGAGATTGTGTTGAGAAGATTAAATGTCTTGCAAAGGAGAAAAATACACAAGTGTAGAGATTCTCCACTAACCCTTCTTAAATCCAAGGATTGAGAATAAAGCTAGGAAAATGAGTAAATGATCCAAGGGTGGAGAGGAAGTCTTACCAATGGAAGACCAAGATTAATGGATTATTGCATTTGAGTACCAACCAAACAAGGCCCTATGATCCAAGGGTTGAGAACAAAAATGGGAGAAGAAGATCAAGTGCTAGAAATGAGACACCATTCCAAAAGTGTAAAATGACCAATATTTTCCCAATTTAGGGTTATTCACAAGAGTGCCACCAAGACTCTTAAATACCCTTTTACCCCTTGTCATCCTCTCTAATTACCAACATGTCACTCATGCCCCAACACTTAGCCAAAATCTATACACTTTCCATTAAGTGTTCAAAATGTGAAATTACTCATTTATCCTTCGGCCATTTCGTTACCGAAATCGTTTTCAATAATTTTTATTATTCTCAAAATGAAAATACAACATGAAAGCTATAATTTTTATATCACATAAAACATGTAAGTCATGATAAGCACATAAACACATTAAGCACACAATCACATAAGCACACAATCACATAAGCACTTAATTGTTTAAATAAAATTTTAAATTACAACGTAAAAATACCAGACGTTACAACTTCCAAACCTTAGGAAATTTCGTCCTCGAAATCAAGACGTACCTATAGTAGAAAACAAGTCTGGGTATTTTTCCCTCACTTCACGCTCACGCTCCCAAGTCACCTTTTCGACTCTGCAATGGTGCCATAAGACTTTAACTAATGAAATTGTTTTGCCCCATAAAAATTGCTCTCAAGCATCCAAGATCCTCACAGGTCGCTCCTCATAGGACACATCCTTGGCAACATTGACATCAACCCAACTTAATACATGAGAAGGATCCGGCTCATACTTGCGAAGCATAGAGACATGAAAAATATTATGAACCCTCGACAATTCTGGTGGCAACACTAAACAATACGCCACATCGTTGACACGATCAATAATCTCGAAAGGTTCAATAAAATATGGAGAAAGCTTTCCGCTCTTCCCGAATCATATCAAGCCCTTATAAGGTGAGACCTTTAGAAAGACGTGATCTCCGACCTCAAAGAATAAATGACGCCTATGCCGATCTGCATAGCTCTTCTGTCGGCTTTGTGCCGACACCACATGCTATCAAGAAATCCTAATCTTCTCGGTTTCCTCACGAACCATATCGGGTCCCAAAGTGCAACATCACCAACCTCGGCCCAAGAAGTCGGTGAATGAAATGGTCTACCGTACAATGCCTCAAAAGGTGCCATCTGAATACTGGACTGATAATTGTTGTTTTATGCAAATTCTGTCAAATGAAGATGATCATTCCAACTGCCTCTAAAATCAATAGCACAAGCACGAAGCATATCCTTAAGGATCTGAATGGTACGCTCCGACTGATCATTTGTCTGAGGATGGAAAGCAGTACTAAACCGTAATTGCATATCCAAGAATTTCTAAAAAGCCTCCTAAAATCGTGACGTGAATCATGGATCTCGATTCGAAACAATAGTCACCGGAACCCCGTGAAGCTTGACAATCTCCTTCATGTACAACCTACTAAGAACCTCTACATTATCCATCTCACGGATAGGTAAAAAATGTGCAGTCTTTGTCAATCAATCAACAATCACCCACACTGCATCCTTTTGATTCTTCATTTTCGGTAACCCTGTCATAAAGTCCATGCAAATATGCTCACATTTCCACTCGGGAATAGGTAATGCATTCAAAAAACTGGCAGGTCCTCGGTGCTCAACCTTAACCTACTGACAAGTTAGACAACGAATCACAAAATATGCAACATATTTCTTCATTCCTTGCCACCAATAATGACGCCGAAGATTATGATACATGTTCGTGCCACCTGGGTGAACAACAAGCTTGAAACTATGAAACTTTTGTAAAACCTCCTCACGGCAAGTCTGCAGTACATAAAGTAAACTCCTGAAATGATAACCTCCGTCGAAGTACAAGACCCAATCATTAATGACCTCACCACTAGCAATGCGAGTGCGAACTGAAGCAATGCTGTCATCCTGTCCTTGAGCCTCAATCACACAACTCACAAGTGAAGGCTGTGCCACCATACTAAATAAAGTCACTAGTGACTCCCCACTATCACGGAACTGAAGACCCAACTCTACGATGTCCTTCATCATCTGTCACTCACGGATAAAGATGCTAGCTAACGATGTATGTGACTTGCGACTCAATGCATCCGCCACCACATTAGCCTTCCCGGTGTGATATTGGAGTGCAAAGTCGTAGTCCTCCATGTACTCAACCCATCGATGCTGCCGTAAATTCAAGTCCCACTGCGTAAAGATATACTGCAAACTCTTGTGATCAGAGAAAACCTCAAATCTTTTACCGTACAAGTAGTGCCATCATCCCTTAAGTGCAAAAAGAACCGCTGCAAGTTCTAAGTCATGCGTAGGATAATTCCGCTCATGAGTCTTCAACTGTCGAGACCCATAAGCCACAACTCTCTCGGATTGCATGAGTACACATCCTAGTACCTCATGAAAAACATCACAATAGATCATATAACCGATGTCGCGCTCAGGAATAATCAACATCGGAGCCATAGTCAAACATGTATTTAACTCAATGAATGCCTCTTCATACTTGTCATCCCACACAAACTTGATACCCTTTCGCGTGAGGCGAGTCATAGGAACTGCCAAATGAGAAAATTCCTTCACAAATCGCCGATAGTAACCCGTTAAGCCAAGGAAACTATGAACCTCAAAAACATTAGTCGGCCTCTTCCAACTCATCACCACCTCTATCTTTGATGGATCAACTGAAATGCCCCCTTCGAAAACAACATGCCCCAAAAATCTAACTTCTTAAATCCAAAACTCACATTTACTATACTTAGCATACAATTGGTGCTCTCTTTGGATTTGAAGAACGGTCTAAGATGAACCTCGTGCTCACTTTCCGTAGTAGAGTAAATTAAAATATCATCAATGAACACTACTATAAATCTATCCAAGAACTCATGGAAGATACAATTCATGAGACCCATGAATGCCGCCAGTGCATTAGTCACACCAAAAGGCATCATCAGAAACTCAAAGTGCCCATACCGAATACGAAACGCTGTCTTCGGAATATCAATATCCCTAACCCGTAACTGATGATAACCGGACCTCAAGTCAATCTTGGAGAAGAACTTAGATCCCTTGAGTTGGTCAAACAAGTCATCAATTCAAGGCAATGGATATTGGTTCTTGATTGTCACTCGATTCAACCTACGATAATCGATGCATAATCATAGTGAACCATCCTTTTTTTAGCGAAAAAAACTGGAGCACCCCAATCAGAAATGATAGGACGAATAAAACCCTTCGCCTTGAGATCATCAATTTTCTCCTTCAATTCCTTTAAATCCACCGGTGCCATAGAATAGTATCGGTACCCAGTACAAGATCAATAGCAAACTCCACCTCATGAATCGGAGGCAAAGAAGTCAAGTCATTGAAAAAAAACATCCCAATACTCACCCACGACATAAGGTACCTCGACGTGACCACAAACCTCATTATCGGACAATAGAATTTCCAAAAGAAAACCAGACACATCATAACCCCATATACAATAGGAAGAAGTAGAGGAGTCATTGCGATCACCAAAGAAGTGGAAACGTTCGCCCTTAGACGTGCACACAGACACCCGATCTCTAAAGCAGTCAATCTGTGCATGAAAGGTAGATAACCAATCCATGCCCAAAATGATGTCAAAGCTCGTCATGTCTAGGAGAATGAAGTCGAATCTTAACGATCGCCTAGGAATCACAATCTTACATTTATGACACACTCTAGATAGATACATGCTACCATCAACCGGTGTGTAGCATATGCATAAACAGAAGCAATAAAAGAATGCGAAGCTCCAGAATTAATAAGAAGATGAGCCCAACAACCGTATACAGGAAATGTACATCTCACGATAGAAGGTCCTACTACATTGTCTACTGTTGTGACTGTATAAGCACGACCCTGAGGACGTGGATGCTGCTAGATAGTCGATGCATATGTCATAGCCTGAGAACCCTGAGCTGATGGTGCTAGCTGTTGTGGTGCTCTATACCCAGACTGGCCTGCTGGCTGTGTAGTCTTAGACTGCTGCCTAGTCCCCCTCATAGGAGTGTCACTGCTCAACAGAGGACAATCCTTGCAAAAATGACCCTGTTGTCCGCACTAAAAGCAACCTCAATTGCGTGCTGAACTACTACTCAAAGCAACCTTCGTATGCCCTGGCTGCCCACACTGAAAGCACACCACATCCCGGCGAGTAGAACTGAAGATGCTCTCGAAGAAGATGCAAACTATCCCTGACACTGTTGTTGTGGCTAATGTTGCTATGCAACCATAGCTGAAGTACCCTCACACTGACTTTTCTTGTTCCCAAAGCCCAAAGAAGAAGAACCTTCGAAGATCTTATCCCTAGTCTCACGAGCTAGTCGACCCTCTCTTGCATCCTCCTCAGCAAGCAAGCCTTTATAACAGCCTCGCAGTATGTAGGTATAGTAAGCACAAAAATCTTCAACTTGAGATTTCCCCTTAAGCCCTTCACAAAACGTCGGCCTTAAACCTCATCATCCACCACCATCTCTGGTGTGAATTGAGACAAACTAGTATACTGAAGCTCATACTTGGTCACTGACAAATCACCCAGAACCAGTCCTTCATGCTCATCCTAGCAAGATGTGGAAAATACCGATCCAAGAAAAACGTGCGAAAGTCCACCTATGTGATAGTCCGAATGTCCCTAATTTTTGTGACAGACTTCCACCAAACCTTAACATCGCCCGTAAATCGAAATGATGAAATCATGACCCATACATCATCATCAACCACCTCGAGAATATCAAACCCATTGGTTATCTGCTCCAACCAATCATCGGCTACAAGTGGATCTGGACCACCCACAAAAGTAGGTATATCCAATCGTACGAAATCCCAGAGAGCCCTTTGAGCACGCGAACCCTCATCCTCAACATGATGTCTCTGAGGAACCTGTGTCATAATTGCCGCTAAATCTCATACAAAGTGCTCACCATCCATGAAAGGTGCATCCGGTACATGTTCCCCTACATCAAGATGTACTGGCACATTCTTGTCCATAACCGGAGGTACTTGATCCGGAGCATCACCCTCTATAATGAAATGCGGTAGACCTCTACATGGGGGCATGCTCTCTACATGATAACAACTAAACATGTAAGGCACAAGTACAATCATAGTACGCCAAACAAACCCACAAAGCCATGTCGACACACGCATAAGTCAACGACGTACAAGAGACGAGAATTAATACGTAAACACGTAACCTAAAAGAAAACAAGAAGCGTAAAGTAGTAACGACCCTCACCCGTCATCCCATAGAGAAAGAACACGCTCTGATATGAAGTTTTCACGCCCCAAATTTTTTAAGACTCCAAAACCCAAGCCTAAGAGCTAAAGGAGTGAATGCGGAAGTAATAAAAAAAAAATCCCTTTAAGTTTTCAAATACCCATACAAGGGTAAAATAGATATACAACATCTCAAAAATGTCAAAAATATCACATGGGATCGAAAAGAAGGTAAACCGAAACAATCGATACCTTAACCGAAATGTGGGGACACCCTATGATCAACCAAAGGTAAGATGGTAATTTAAAGGGTAAAATAGTAATTTACAACT
Organism: Cornus suecica; assembly: GCA_963922005.1. Classification (NCBI taxonomy): domain Eukaryota; kingdom Viridiplantae; phylum Streptophyta; class Magnoliopsida; order Cornales; family Cornaceae; genus Cornus; species Cornus suecica. The sequence goes on along the minus strand of OY998240.1, from coordinate 18,871,058 downwards.
ACAACTACAAATTTTGGACCTAGCACAATCCAAAAGAACAAACGGAACCAAATTCAAAGGTGTGAGGTGGAAACTACAACATTTTCAAAATCGGCATTTCTACGTTTAAGGTCCAAAATCTACCGTCAACTTCAAATGACAATTACACACTAAAAACTGACTCAAATGAAGCTATTAAAAATCCTAAACACAATACCTTGAAGTCATATTTCTAAAAATCTAAAGAACACCTCCATCCGATACCCGTAGCTCGAGATATGACCGAAATATTGAATAGTAGTCGAAAAGTGTGCGAGCTGTAGTTGACTACAAGAAACCTTGATTCGACTACAAGGAGGCCTTTAGTCGACTGCATGTAAGTTTCAATCGACTACACAAGGTCAAATCCAAGGAAGAAATGTGCTGAAATGGAATTTTGAAGGCTCATTCAACTCTCTAAGTGCCTAGTCGACTACAAGGGTTTGAAATTTTGAAAAATGACTCTAAACCACCTTAAACTCTTATGGAACATGGGGAATAGCCTCAAAACTATTAGGGAACTTTTAGGATGCTAATAATATTCCCGGAACTCAAAAACTAGGGAGAAACAATTATTTTTGTCAAAATATCTTCCTTGAATTTCCGTAAAAGATATCCATCTTGCCCCCGGTCTCTGTTTTTAGTAAACCACCAACTTTAAAATCTCAAATTATTTTCAAACAACTTCAAATCATTTCAAAACACAAAGTTTTAGTCGGGGTTACGGGGGTAGACAAAAACGGGTTTCTCAATCCAAAACGAAAAGGATTGGTTTGAAAACCTAGAAAAAACGTCATTTTCGGCCAAACACCTAATAATCACATTTCATGGCAAATAATCCATTTCACATTCACAACTTCAAATGAAAGGATTCAATATAAACATTATAGAGCTCTAAGGCGAAACATGTTATAGTTTGTTCAAAAGACATATTTGCACAATCCGGCACCGAAGTGCATTAAAAGAATATAATCCCCGTGCATAGCGCTCCTAGGGATGTACATCGATAATAACACCTCGGCCAACATGCTAGTCGAGTAAAAAGAAAATAGTTTTTCACATTCGATTTACATGAACAAAAGGAATATATAGATACATGTTTATCAACTTTATGCCTAACAAAATATAAGTATGGTCCACCACCTATGCACAAAAAGCCGAACATAATGTCACACGTCCATAGAGAAACTACGGAACTCTCCCAACGGAATCATTACGTAAACAATATATAAGGCGTGCGGTGAGCACACTAGCCCAATAGAGGAAGCGTTATCGCCTCAATCTCGGTAGTTCGAGTGGTTCAACCCAACCAAGGTTCATGCCACTAACCCTAGATCGGTCTCTTGTTCCACATTGCTTTCACATCAATCCGGAACCCTATCGAACCTAACAAATAAGTTCCCCAACATGATCACAACATAATTATTCACAGTTATAACATGTTTCAATCATCAAAACCACAATCACATATGTATAACAGTTAAGATGCAATGCGACCAACACACCCACGGTACGCACACAAACACAAACCCTACTCTAAGGGTCAACGGGATCATTCCCTAACCCTTCACTTTAGTCTCATAAGGGAAGGTAGATTTATCGTACCGATTCTTTCCAAGTGCTTTTGACACTTCACACTTTTAACAAGGAAGATCGTCAACACGACGCAGTCGTGGCATAGGATTTGGATAAGCCCTCCCCCTATCGTCTACATTTCTCAGAAGATTAGTTCTGTAGGAGCAAGAAGCACCCCCTGGCTAGTTGTTACGATGATCCAAAACATGTCAACTTCTACATAGTTTACACAAACCGTAGAAACTAATACCCATGTTTCGACACTACATGGTACACTTAAAATGCATCGAGATTCACAATCGCAACCATATGCCATCATAATACATTCTTATTTATTTATACAATATATTAGACTCAAATTATCACAATGCTTACATTTTCACATCTATAAGCAATAAATCACCACAAACATTTATATCACAAAATCATGTTTTGAAGGCCTAATTCATCAATTAAGTTGTCAATACTCAACTCGTATATATATATATATACACATAGATGCACACACCCTCGTACAAAGACGAACACAATTCATTTTCCCTACCTCAATTCCAAGAAAGCTTATTCAAGAATGCCCCAAAGTGGTCCAACTTAAGCTACCCCTTCAAAGGTTCAATAGATTAGCTCCCAACTATCAACACCACATGAACAACAAGATTTATTATGGTGTCACAAGAAAATCGAAAATCATCCAAGTGGCTCCAACCACAAGAATCAAATAAAATTCTAATGATAACTAAATTAGGGTTTGATGAAAAAATGAATTCAAGAGATCAATAAACTATGAACTGACCTATAGCTTCTTCATAAGATGAAATCAAGAGCTACCCTAATTGGAACTCACTTGGTAGTTAGAAGTAAAATCCAACCTTACATAAACATGAATAAAAGGAAGAGTAAAATCAATACTAACATAAAGAACTCATGAACTTGAAAACTAGGGTTCTTGTGAACAAAACCCTAGAGTGGAAGAGAAACTTACCCAAAATAGCTCAAGAATACCACCCTAAACCACACCAAGCAATGATAGAATGAGAGAGCAAGAGATTGTGTTGAGAATATTAAATGTCTTACAAAGGAGAAAAATACACAAGTGTAAAGATTCTCCACTAACCCTTCTCAAATCCAAAGGTTGAGAATAAAGCTAGGAAAATGAGTAAATGATCCAAGGGTGGAGAGGTCTTGCCAATGGAAGACCAGGATTAATGGATTATTGCATTTGCGTACCAGCCAAACAAGGCCCTATGATCCGAGGGTTGAGAACAAAGATGGGAGAAGAAGATCAATGGCTAGAAATAAGACACCACTCCAAAAGTGTAAAATGACTAATATTTTCCCAACTTAGGGTTATTCACAAGAGTGTCACCAAGACTCTTAAATACCCTTTTACCCCTTGTCATCCTCTCTAATTACCAACATGCCACTCATGCCCCATCACTTAGCAAAAATTTCTACACTTTCCACTAAGTGCTCAAAATGTAAAATTACTCATTTATCCTTCGGCCATTTCGTTACTGAAATCGTTTTCAATAATTTTTATTATTCTCAAAATTAAAATACAACATGCAACTTATATTTTTTATATCACATAAAACATGTAAGTCATGCTAAGAAAATAAACACATTAAGCACACAATCGCATAAACACTTAATTCTTTAAATAAAATTTTAAATTAACACATAAAAATATTGGACGTTATAAATATTCTTGTTGGATAGGAAACTTATAACCTTACATCTAATCTAACTAAGAGAACAATAATATTCATGTAGAATACACGTGAATTTCCCCTAACCTTACATTTAATCTAATTAAGAGAACAATAATATTCATGCAGAATACACGTGAATCTCCCTTAACAAATGTCACTTCAACGTCAACACCCATATATCCTATTGTTGCTGCAGGCAACAATGACCTAGAAAGATCCATAATAAAGAAATTGAAGCTTGATGATTGACTCATTTTAGAGTATTTTAGTGGATTCGGCCAGATTTTGGATGTTGTACAATGATATTTTGGATGTTGTTAAATTCAGAGCTTACTCCCTCCTAAACATTTAAGCTTCTGATCATAATGTTTGGTCCATTAGTTGAAGTTCATGACTGATTCTTGGTTTATTCTCTCAACATTGCCCCTCTACGCCATGCTGCATGGAGAGGATAGTAGGAATAAGGCTTGGACCAGTTGGAAAAGTGTGAGGTTTTGTAGCTGCATGACCATCCCCTCCCACCTCTTTGTAACATATCCTTAGGCTTCTATGATTCCCTATTTTGTGCATTGATTACATGATTCTATATATAACAAACATCACTCTTGTGTGTAATATAGTTGTTACAAGATTGACATTTTAACAAAATTCTGAAAAAATATTGTTTGAAAATTGAGGTATTATAGTAACCAGTGGATTCAATGATTAATATTGTACATTCTTTTTACTTGGTAATTTTTCAGGATGTATAGAAATTGAATTATGTTTCATTATATATAACAAACAATACTATATTTTGTAACTTGTTAGTAACAAGAAAAACTGTTTAACAAAATTCAGAAATAAGGAATGGTCATATAAGTTACATTAATAATTCAAACAAAAACATACATTGTAAGTTACATTAATAATTCAAACAAAAACATACATTGATGATTCCAGTTCAAAACATTATAAAAAGTCCAAAACACCATCATAATCATAACATTACAAAAAGTCCAAAATATTATAAATAAAACCATCTGAGAACATCACATTATAAAAAACACCATCAAAATATCCCACCACCCTACTTTCCAGAACACAACCCTGCAAGATCATGACGTTGAGGTCACACCAACATGGTCACATTCCAGTTCATCCTCGTTCAAAAGCCATGTTTCCCAGTTAATTTTATGAACGGTTTGGTTACAGTATCTTGGAATGTTCTCAAAAAACCTTTTGTTCCAGTATCTTATACCAAAAGTAGGGAATATAAACAATATTTTTTTCCTCGCCTATTTTATTGATGGATTCAGTAATGCATGGGACCTTAACTTTTTCAAAATAAAATTTTCGGCTTCTTTGTTTGCTTCGGTGGAGTGGAGCAAAGCAATGCACATTTGGTACAACGACTGGGTGCCATTATTAACGAACCTGACACAGGCTCTCGATTCATTAAAGACCACCCAATCAACCTGCATGTACCAATAGTGGTTGTTAACACGATGAAGAATTATACAACATTAAAATTACTGAATAAATTGTTGGAGTTCAAATTTACCACTCCACGAATAAATTGTGCTTCTTCACCCTCTGCCTCAAAAATATTTCTGAAGAAGGTGGAGGACGTTGTTACTGCATCTCCTAGCAGAGATTCCGTCAGAACTTGAATGCAGGGTTTGTAGCACGGCCATGAAATTCTCCATGGGCCAGCTTCTTCATTTGCGGTGATCCTTAAATTTTTTTAAAGAAGCTTAAATTAATCTATAATACAAGCAAATATATCTTTTTTCACTTGGCCCAGTAAACCCCAATTTTCATTTACATTGCAGAGAAACAATTTGAGAAATCCCTAAATTATGAAAAAATCCTAAAAAGTATAATGAATTTGTTTATAGTAGAGAGGTTAACATACCATTGCACATAGTCATCATGGTTAAGAAAACACATGGATTGAACGTGAATGTTAACTTCAGTAATCCATGGTCCAAGGACATCCATCTTCCTTCAATACAAATATATACTTGTAATACAGAGCCCTAGACTTATAAGTTATAATTAGGAAAATGGTGTGGAAGAATATGAAAGGAGAACACGGATATATATAGGCAGTAACCAGAGAGTTATGACTGGCCACACAATATTAATTAACCATCAGTTACACTCCAAACATCATTAGGTCTAGTATTAGGCTTCATAAGAAATGATACGACCCTTCACTGCCATTGTATTCGATCAAATTTTCATCATAGATTTTTCTTGAACTTTTCTATTCCCCATACCACGCCAGTCATAATTTTTGGTCCAATATATATATATATATATATATATATATATATATATTATAATATTTTTTTATTATTATTCATGTTATATCTATTTATTGATGAAGTAATAAATAAAATATGAAGTGTTGCATGTGTTGGTTGATGAATTGTGTTACTTGTACTTAATTTTGGTAAATTGTTTAAAGTTAATCAATTATTTGATGTTAAAATTCATATTACATAAATTCTTTCTATTTGATGTTTAAGTATTGGAAATATATATAATAAATTAAATGGATAAATTAAATAAGCATTTAAAGAAGACCCATTTAAATGCGCTTTTCGCTTCAGATTCAAGACAATCAGGCCCATTAATTGAGCACGGTACATTGACCCCAACATTTGGCCTATCTATGATATAAGGACACTTTGGAATCAGACCCAATAACAAATGGGCCAACTTTAAGCCCAATAGCTAATTGGGACAGGCTTATATGGGTCGCCTGACGGCCTAACAAATGACGCCTTTAAAATTAAACCCTTTTATCAGCTTACCCTCACACTTTTACGATTATAAATTTAACAAATTAAATAATTACATAAATTATTAAATTCATAACTACCTGAAAATGAAATTTAAATTGGTTATATGAAATGGGGTTTTCATCAATTATATCTAACTTCTTCAATTATATCCGATTTGGTCCAATTGAGGTACTTTGAATTGGGAATTTCATGAACTTATATCCGATTTGGTCCAATTGAGGTACATTGAATTAGGGATTTCATCAATTATATCCGATTTGGTCCAATTGAGGTACTTCAAATTGGGTATTTCATGAACTTATATCCGATTTGGTCCAATTGAGGTACGTTGAATTGGGGATTTCATCAATTATATCTAGCTTCTTCAATTGAGGTACATTGAATTAGGGATTTCATGAACTTATATCCGATTTGGTCCAATTGAGGTACTTTGAATTGGGGATTTCATTAATTATATCCAACTTCTTCAATTGAGATACATTGAATTGGGGATTTCATCAATTATATCCAACTTCTTCAATTGAGGTACTTTGAATTGGGGATTTCATCAATTATATATGATTTGGTCCAATTGAGATACTTTGAATTGGGGATTTCATGAACTTATGTCCAATTTGGTCCAATTGAGGTACTTTAAATTGAGGAAATTGGTCCAATTGAGGTACCTTAAATTGAGGATTTCATCAATTATATCCGATTTGGTCCAATTAAGGTATTTTACATTGGGAATTTCATGAACTTATATCCGATTTGGTCCAATTAAGGTACTTTGAATTGGAAATTTCATCAATTATATCCAACTTCTTCAATGAGTTAATTTGAATTGGGGATTTCATCAATTATATTCCATTTGGTCCAATTGAGGTACTTTGAATTGGGGATTTCATCAATTATATCCGATTTGGTCCAATTGAGGTACATTGAATTGGGGATTTCATGAACTTATATCCGATTTGGTCCAATTAAGGTACTTTGAATTGGGGATTTCATCAATTATATCCGATTTGGTCCAATTGAGGTACTTTGAATTGGGGATTTCATCAATTATATCCAACTTCTTCAATTGAATTGGGGAAATATATAAAGAAATATTTTTTGGATTTATTTAGGAAAAAATATATATTTCTGAAAATTATATATTTCAGAAACATTATATATTTCATCAAAAAATACATATTTATTATTTCATAAAAGATATATATTTTTATGAAATACATATTTTTTTCCCAAAATATATATTTTCATGAAATATTTTTTTTTTTCCAGAAATATTTAACTCTAAATAAATAATATAAACTGTAAATAGAATATATAAACTGTAAGTTTTGGAGAGGAAATTGAAGTTCCTTCTGGCGGGAATGGCGCTCAAGTTTTGGAGACGAAAATTTTTAATTTTTGGAGGGGAAATTTTCCATCTTTCTGGCAGGAATGGTGTTCAACTTTTGGAGTGAAAAGTTTCATTCCTTCTCGTTTTAAGGTGGGAATACAAAGTTAAAATTTTGGAGCAAAGGGTTTTATATTGTTTTCACTAAGTTTATCATTCTTACAAACATAAATTGAAACCAAATTACTCAGATGATCAATTCCATTCATATATCATTTAGAGTAGAGTTGCATTGGTTTACTTGGTCACCAATCTTCGTTATCCATCTCATATTTATGGTTCACCAGTGGATTGCTATTACAATGAATGCTCTGGTGTAATACACATTGCTCTGTATTTCATCGTCGGCTCTCATCTCTCTCTCTCCTCGTCTACAAGGGGGTGTCGATTGGTGGTGGTTAGGGTTTGGGAGTCAATTGGTGGTGGTTAGGGGTGGTGGGGGTCGAATTGGGTGTGGGGGTTAGTCGTGGAGGTGGTGGTTGGTGGTGGTGGAAGGTGGATAAGGGAGGAGGGCAACGACCCCTTGCAATTTGGGTTATTTTTTTAAATTTCTAAACAGTGAAATGAAGAACAAAAAACAAAAAATTCTTGTTCTCAATGTTTTCACAACTGTTCATCAAAATGATTTTCAGATAAAGAACAAGTGAACAATAAATATGCTAGCCAAACACATTTTGTTCTTACGAACAGTGCAAAAAAACAAGAACATAACAGAAAACACTTATTTCCAAACACACCCTTAGCCACACGGTCCAAAGTTTTAGAACTGAAACAAATAAAATATGAAGTAACCGGAATTCAAGAAAAACCATTTACATCTAAGTTACAAAGTGAAGTGAGGTATGCCACATGCTATAATCTGTTAATATGAGTATTTTAATGACTTAGTTTAAATTTTTTTTTTTAAACCCAAAACTGAGATGGGAAATGGGATGGAAGGATCCTGGGTAACAACAATAGTACCCCAATGAATATATAAAATGGCAAACTATACCCTAAAAAAATTATAAGCACACTACTACATAACATACTCTAAAACCGTTTACATCTAAGTTACAGAGTGAAGTGAGGTATGTTACATGCTATAATATGTTAATATGAGTATTTTAATGACTTAGTTTAATTTTGTTTTAAACCCTAAACTGAGATGGGAAATGGGATGGAAGGATCCTGGGTAGCAATAATAGCACCCCAATGAATATATAAAATGACGAACTATACCCAAAAAAAATTAGAAGCACACTAGTACATAACATACTCTAAAACCATTTACATCTAAGTTATAGAGTGAAGTGAGGTATGTTACATGATCTGTTAATATGAGTATTTTAATGACTTAGTTAAAAAAACTTTTAAACCCTAAACTGAGATGGGAAATGGGATGGAATGATCCTGGGTAGCAACAATAGCACTCCAATAAATATATAAAATGACGAACTATACCCCAAAAAAATTAGAAGCACACTAGTACATAACATACTCTAAAACCATTTACATCTAAGTTACAGAGTGAAGTGAGATATGTTACATGTTATAATATGTTAATATGAGTATTTTAATGACTTAGTTTAATTTTGTTTTTTTAAACCTTAAACTGAGATAGGAAATGGGATGGAAGGATCCTGGGTGACAACAATAGCACCCCAATGAATATATAAAATGATGAACTATACCCCAAAAGAAATTAGAAGCACACTAGTACATAACATACTCTAAAACCATTTACATCTAAGTTAAATAGTGAAGTGAGGTATGTTACATGCTATTATTTGTTAATATGAGTATTTTAATGACTTAGTTTAATTTTTATTTTTTTAAACCCTAAACTGAGATGGGAAATGGTATGGAAGGATCCTGGGTAGCAACCTTAAAACCATTAATTCTGTTATTTCAAATTCTATAAATGATTTTTCTAAGTGCATTGATTCTGTCATTTCAAGCTCTATAAATGATTTTGCCCAAGTAAATGATTTACATGTTCATTTTTCTATAATTTGATTTGTTCTGTGTATGATAAGGTCAGTGCATTGATTCTGTGTTTGATTTTGAAGCTCAGTGAATTCAAAGATCAAAATTTGAATTTACATGTTCATTTTTCTGTCATTTGATTCATTGTGTTTTTGACAAGCTCAATGCATTGATTCTTTTTTTATGTCATTTGATTCATTCTATGTTTGAAAAACTCATTGAATTCAAAGATCAAAATGACCAAATTGAAACACTAATGATTTCCACAAATTGTATCAATTATCATTAACATAGTAAAATGACAAAGTTGTGAAACAATTACTCCCTAAACTGATTCACAACAACATACACACACAATCAACTTCAACTCCCTAAACTGATTCACAACAACATACACACACAATCAGTTTTAACTCCCTAAATTGATTCATAACAACATACACACACAATCATCTTCAACTCCCTAAAATGATTCACAACAACCATACACTGATTCATAACAACACTACACCATAGCTCAACACAACACCATACTTCAACACAACTATAGTTTCACAATACACCAGTGTCACTAGTTCATTACTCCACACATACGGTTTCTCTACTTCACCCTCTTCATTAGTGTAACCAACAACAAAACAAAAGCAAATAGGAGCATAAACATGGCCCCAACAAACACAACCATTGTAAATTGCATCATTGACCTGATAAATTTGTCAGTGGTATCAACTTGAGTAGTTTCTTGTGTGGTTTGAGCTAAAGTTCGTGCAGGAATTGGTACTTGTTGTGGCTTTAGTACACCACTGTTCATAGTTTCTCTCTCAAACCTCCTCTGTCTTGGATTATCTGCCCAATCCCAATAACGACATTTACCATCTGCACATTTGTAATAGACCCTCCCAGGATTGTTGTCTGAATCTAAGATGAAGACAACAACCTTTTTTTGCGAGAAAAAACACTGTTTGTTGTAGAGGCCACGACTGTTCACACTCGTTGAACTCTTAGCTATGCTTAACGACAAATTATCAAATGGGGCTTTGAGGTCTAAATATGGGAATTAGGGTTCTAGGGTTTGAAGAGAGAAATTGAGGCTTTGGGTCTAAATCGCAATTGGGGTTCGAAGATAGGGGTTCGGGCTTTGAGAGTTAGGGTTCGAGAGATAACAAATTGGGGATTAGGGTTTGAGAGATGAATTGATTGGGGATGGTTTGAGAGTTTGAGATTGAGAGAGGAGCTTGAGTGTTTAGAGAGAGACGAGCTTGAGTCTGCGAATGGAGTTTGTTTCCAAATTGAGCAACGTAGTTCAGGGGGTTAAGTGAAGAAAAAGAAAATAGATGAGGGTGTTTATTACATTTAACCCTTTAATTTATTTGCATTAGGTGCAATGCATTGATGGGATGTTGTACTTTAATTTAGGGTTACAATTTTAACAGTTGGGCAGTAAATTGGGACTTTTTCAAAACTAGCCGTTGGTAGCCGATCGCCAGTTACAACAATTGAACATGGAGAGAGCTCAGCTGCTCCAACATTTGTTGAGAGATACACATCACTATATATATTTGGAAATGCTGAAATATATGGGCTACACAACCTCATCTTCAGGGCTGCTTTTGTGATGGTTATTATGCTCACCATTTTATGTGTGCTCAACATCATAATCTTATTCAATGTAATGCTCAAGTAATTTTCATGTAAGATCGCTATGATCAAGTTGTTTCCAGGGGGAAATTTTCATGTAAAATTTAGATATTATTTCTACTATATCAAACAGTTAGGCCCAAAACTTGCAGGCATGTACATATAATTACAATATAGACAAATTGTTCCCAGTAGTTAGGTTACTCCCAAAACTTGCATACATGTACGTACAATAAAATATTACACATCCCAAATGCACTCAAATTGTAGGACTCCTATTTTTTGCAGTTTCTAAAGCAGCTTCTGTAATTGCATCCCTCAATTCATTCTTCGGGTTGTCAAGAACCTCCAACAACAGTCCAGAAAGCATCCCAGTGACTGTATGATGTTGTATGCATGGATTTATGTTACAATCATGATATTTAATCTCAGTACATTAGAATGAAACTGGATGGAGTTTGACTTACATGATCAAAATCCGAGAACAGTTGATTCCCAGTCCAACACTACATGAACTTAATATAAAACACTCCACAACTTACCCTGGAACCAACACAACTCAAGTTACAAGGTGATGAAAATAGAATATGTGCATGCAATATTGTAGATTAACGCTAAATTAATTTCGTTACAGATCTTACTCATCGGGTTGGACAGGCAGATCTTTAGGACAAACAACCTCATATTTTCTAAGTTTTTCTCCATTCCAAACTTCCACGAATTCCTTCTGCGTTCATCCATAAATATATACAATTATGACTACGAAATAATGAATAAGTGATGTCATGTTTAAAGAAGTGATCATACCACAAAAAATATGCATATTTTTTAAATATAGGAGAATTTCCAAGTGAGCAGAGGTAGTATATCATTTTCTTCGGACGATTAACAACCAATAATATCCAATGACTGCCAATACAAACCAGGAACAATACCTATCAGAGGGACAAGTAAAAAACCTTAGGTTAAAACAAGTATTTATAATACATTACGACTATCAATGAGTTTTCAATGTCTAAAACAACGTTAACTAACCAATGGTTTTTTTTTTCCGAACATTCCCTGATAGCACATGGCAGCTTTGTAGCTATATCATTGTAAACATTTTGAACCAGTCCTGATATTATTTTCGGATTCCTCTTCCATGGTAAATGGGAATCCTCCATAAGTTGTACAACCTGGATGGTGAAGTAGTAGTGTCCACTATCATCTTCGTGGTTCAGTTTATTGACAAAAAAATTTATAACCTATCAACAAATTCAAATATTGATAAGTTCTAAGGAAATAACTAATTTTTATAACTTGAAGGTAATGTTAAAGTATTTTTCAACAATACGCACCGAACTCGAAACGTAATGATCAACAAACAACGTGTGGAGGTCACGCCGCTCTAGATGGTCCCGGTACATTCTCACAAGGCAATCACTGCATCATACAAATTTAAGCAATTCAAAGCTAAAAATATAGTCGAACGCATAAAAGTTTACACATTTTTTGTAAATAATAATACTTGCGAGTTGTCATCTCGATCTTCTGTTGCAAATTCGAGCAATGCTTTTTCATGTGGGTTTAGTGCTACTTTACTATTCCCCATGTATGTCCAAGGATATAATGCATATCTACCTGGAACAGTTTGCCTCTTCCCCCTTCCTTCATCCACATCCTCATCATCCAACAGTGATTCGACAAGAATAGCCTCGCCAGGCCCTACAATTCTTACTGGAGTAACAAAAGGAGTAATATCAGTGCACACATCAGTATCAATTTCACCAATAGGAGCGACTTCAAAAGTGTCACTACTCGAGTTTTGCTCCTTTTTAGGGTCATATGCAAAAATATTCATCCGTATCTCCATCAACAGAACTGTCATCCAACCCATCATGTCATTCACCATTACTGTCATCATGTCCTTCACCATTGTTTTCTTCCCTATCATCATACATTCCATCATCATGCTCATTTTCTACACCACCATTAACATCATTTCTTTTACTATGCACTGATTTATGTCTCTTTGCTTCACTAGTACTTCCCTCCTCGGCATTAAATACGAAATCCTTCATCTGCCCAAATAATGCCTCAGCCTTCAACATATCACTTTTGAACCTCTTTAGCTTGCCCTATAAATCATAAAAAATCAGTCATAGATATCTTGTAGTGTAAATCCATTTATGTATGGGAGTATGAATGCTTACCACATAAATTTATCTTTTATTGTCAGAATTACATTTCTCACGAGTGTCAAAGGAAGTTGACCATCTTCCGCTTCCTCGACGTATGATCTGCCTCATAAAAAATATAGCAACATAGTATTTTCAATGCTTAACAAATTAAACAAACAATGTTCCCATTAGAACATATTGAGTAAGTTGCACCTGCCCATCACCAAATCCTCCCATATAGAGCTCCCATGTCAGTCGTTGACTGACAACACTAGTAGTCCAATATTCCAACTGATACTTATTACCCCTAGAGTAATCATTCCACGCAACCGATACCCGTATGAGATAAAACATCTGCATACATAAAATGGAATTTTGTAAACAATTAATCAACCATAAAGTGTTTGAATACATACACGGAAAACACATCAATGTTTAATTCATGTTGCATACCTGAAGGAAAAGCATATAACCGCAATACGACTGTTTGACACTACCATCTTCAGGTTGTTTCATTGTCTTAACCAAGTTTTTAATGACATATTCACACCAGTTATATGTAGGGATCCTATCAACTTGGTTAATGGCAGCCAACAAACCCCAATGGGTGTGATTACGACCATTTGGAGAAAACATAATTGAACATACGGCTAATACAAATACGCGCTTGAACATATCACCCTCAATTGTGTCCAGCAATTCCAACACTTATTCACATTTCAGCCCATTTTTACCTTAAAATTTACCCTCAGGTATCCACGAAGCATTGGAGATGAAATGGCGGTTAGTCGGCACTTTATGTACACCTGCCGGTAACAATAATATATCTTGCACATCGTATGCACTTATATACAAATTACCAGTCTTTTTTAGTCTAAATACACAATCCTGAATTTCAAAGTTACTAATTAAAAATAAACACAAGTCACGGTAAATGTCGCGACATTTTATTTTGAGCAGCTCTCCAAAACCCATCTCCTCGACCACCTTTCGTTTCTCTGGAGTAAACTTCTCAACAACATCAATAAACATGTCGATAGCCCCACTATGCCAGACAGTTTTGTGCTTGAAACCATCACATATTCTCACTCCCGTGATTATTTTCTATTGACCACTCAACAATAGTAACAAAGTAACGACACGTTATTATATGGTAACAAATACCTTCACCATTTCTACCACAAACTACTATAACACAAAATAGAAAAACCTTGTATGTTTAAATTGAATTCGATTCAGACACTTCACCTCTTTTTTCTTAACCAAATTTCCTTTCTATTTCTCAGTATCATACACATCATTTGCATTTTGTCTAAGGAACCTGTATGGGGCCTTCTGGGCATTAGTCATTTTCTCCCAATATGCTACAACCTTTTTTATTACACCATTATATATGTCCTTACTCACACGACGGTGGCCATGTTATTTTCGGAATTTGTTAATGCAATGAGACATGTAGATTAATAAGTATAATACACATTAAATTTATATCCTGCCCAAATAAAATAAATAGAACCAATATATATAAACAAATATATCATAATTATGTAGATAGTCAGGCATTTACTTTTAATAAAAGAATAATCCGACTGGGCTCTTCACAATTTGGTTCCCACCAGTAGAATTGGAAGATGATGGCCCCTTCCCAGTTTTTTCCCACTAGCAAAATTGGAAGATGATGGGCCTTTCCCAGTTTTGTTCACTCCCTTCACATTTTTGGTCCCACCAGTAGATTTGGAAGATGATGGGCCCTTTCCAGTTTTCTTCCCACCAACAACATTTTTCCCACCAACACCACCCTTCTTCCTTACTTCATCAACTTCAGAAGATTTGGAGTATGTTCTTAACCTAGCCATCTAAATTAATAAGGGAAATTTGGTAATATATCATATGTGCTGAATATTATTATATTATATTCAACAAAATAAAAAAATTAATATTCTATCTAATTAGTGGGTTGCTCAATATTATATTCAACAAAATGACAAATTTAATATTCTATCTAATTAGTGGGTTGCTCAATATTATATTCAACAAAATGACAAATTTAATACTCTATCTAATTAGTGGGTTGCTTAATATTATATTCAACAAAATGACAAATTTAATATTCTATCTAATTAGTGGGTTGCTCTTTATTTTATGAATTACTTATTATGTAACTCTTTCAAATGGTCATAGCACTTATGATACAGTTCATGGGAATATATGTAATATATCCTTCAACTGAATTAACATAATTCTTTATGCACAATTATTCTTTTTGAGCATTTATGCAAATAATTAGAGTTAATGCACAATTCTGATTTTCAAAGTTAAATACAAATATTTAATACAAATCACCAATCTTTTTCAATAGAGACACAAATCCTACTAATTAAATACAAATCCTTATTAATTAAATACAAATTAAATAAACATTAAACCTACAAAAGACATGCCTAAAATACACCAAAATAGTTTAGGGAGAATTTTCTAATAACATAAAACATACAAAAGACATGCCCAAAATACACCAAATTTGCAATATCATGACAAAAATTTATTCAATCTATATTCAATTTTACAAATTTATGAATATAGATTTTTTGGTTATCAAAGTATGTACCTTTACAATATTTAACATGAAACCAGATCTTTAAGTATGATAAACGAGAAGAAGAATTTTTCAATAACCATGCAAGCAATTTCATTTACAAATTAAAACCACTGACCTATTTATGGGCTCCTGTGAGAGGAAGTCAGGTGGGGATAGTTGATGCCACCACTCTTTGCAGCGAGAAAGAGGATTGGGATCTACGCTTTTCCTAGGGTTTCGCTTCCTTCGCCAAAATTAGATTGGTTGATCCGCTTTGCCTCAGCTCATGAAAATTAGGGTTTCGCTTCCTTCGCCAAAATTAGATTAGCTGATACGCTTTGCCTCAGATCAGGGAAAATCTTATGGAGACAACTAGAGTTTGAGTCTAAATTTCAAATGACGCTAGGACATTAGGGTTTAGGATTTCTTAGAGTTTAAGTTTGAATTTCAAATGACGAAAGCTTTAGGGTTTAGGGTTTCTTCGTAAAAAATAGTGGAGAAAATGGTGAATTTCAAAATTTTGAGCTAATGGCTTTAGGGTTTCTTCGTAAAAAACGGTAGAGAAATAAATTGGCGAAGAGAAAAACTCAGATGATGAAAGGCTTCTTCGTAAAAAAAAAAGGAGAAATAAATTGAAAAACAAAAAACTAAAATCAATTATAATTGTAAGGGCAAAATTGTCAGTATATACAAACAGTGTTGGTACGCCACCATATACTCATATGTATAATACATATATATATGTATTATACATAAATGTAGAGGAACGTGAGTAATTTTTTTTTACTGCTGCTGACTTGGCACATACTTTACTTTACCTGGGATCCATATAACATCTTGGCAAATCTAAACTTTTGGATCTAAACTACACACTCTGTAGTGAGAGGCGAACTTCATAGAATTTTTTTCCTCCTAAGAAACATGCATAAAGATTGAGACCACATGCACATGCACATGCAATTTACTATATGAGATTCACTAAAACATTGAGTAACTCGTTTACTTTTCCATTTAACTCATTAAGTACCTATAATGATATACAAATCATTATATGTACTTATGCATTATATTGCAGTATTGTACACACATATGACATATATATATATATATATATATATATATATATTGTTTATACATATATATTATATAAGCGCGCGGCTCAAGCCGAATAGATGTGACTCTCACGTGTCGCCACACTAGGCTGAGTCGGAAAGTTGCAACCTTATTTTCTCTTACAAATTTCGGCGTCAAACTCTTCCAGCCTGCCTCGATGTGGACCGCTGATGTATCTCTCTGATCTCAAACCTTGCCCTTTTCATCATCAAAAACCACTCTCATTGTGGGCCCTACCAGTGCAGTTTTTCCAGTTACTAAACTCTTTGTCCCCACCAACTATATATACCCTACCAACTCCACTCCCTCTCCATATATATATATACATATAACATCCATATACATATACTTATATATACACAATTACATACGTACACTATACTTTTTGCACTTATAAAACCACCCCGTGAATCCAATGAAGTGAACAAATGTGTAGCAAGTGTAAGAGAGCCTCTAGTCCCTATAGTGTGTTTTCTCAGGGCAAGAGTTCTCTCTACTATTGCATATATATATATATATATATACCATTTGACAATGAAGCTCAATCTTAGACCATGCTCATTCACACCCACAAGTCACGTGCCAATCAAATGCTGCACTCTCACTCAACCAACTCAATTCATCAAGAAACACTCATTGAGCATGGAGACTCAAGCTCCAAAACATTGGGAACGATTATTCCTCGAGTCTGCCGCTGAAAACTCTGCGTTTTCTCCGGTACGACTCAACAAGAATTGGATGGAGTATCAAGGCGTGAAGAATTGGGAGGGCTTACTCGACCCTCTCGACGATAACCTACGCGCCGAAATCATCCGGTACGGCCACTTCGTCGAGGCCGCATACCAATCGTTCGATTTCGACCCTTCATCGGTCTCCTACGCCACGTGTCTCCACTCCAAAAGCTCATTGCTGGAACGCTCCGGGTACCCGGACACCGGTTACCGGCTGACGAAGAATCTCCGCGCCACGTCAGGAATCCAGCTGCCACGCTGGAGCGAAAAGGCACTGAGCTGGGTTGCTACGCAGTCCAGCTGGATCGGTTACGTGGCAATCTGCCATGACAAGGATGAAATCGCTCGCCTAGGTCGGCGTGACGTGGTCATTGCGTTTCGTGGAACCGCCACTTGTCTCGAGTGGCTCGAAAACCTACGCGCCACCCTTACCGACTTCCCCAATGGCGGCTCTGCCACCGCTCCGCCACCAGAGTGTTGCCGGCCGATGGTGGAGAGTGGGTTCTTGAGTTTATACACTTCGAGTTCACCAACATGCCATAGTTTACAACAATCAGTGAGAGATGAAATTACTAGACTCCTACAAACCTACGGTGATGAGCCATTGAGCTTGACCATCACCGGCCACAGCCTCGGCGCCGCCCTGGCCACCCTCGCCGCCTACGACATCAAAACCACCTTCAAACGCGCCGCCCCCGTAGTCACCGTCATTTCCTTTGGCGGGCCACGCGTCGGCAATAGAAGTTTCCGGCGCCGGCTAGAGAAACAAGGAACTAAAATTCTACGCATAGTGAATTCGGACGATGTCATAACAAAAGTCCCGGGTTTCGTCGTCGATGAAGATAAAAATGAAGAGCTAGTACACCGTCCACAACTCCGAATGAACGATTTTTCTAATCTTTCGTTGAGTTGGATTCAGAAAAGAGTTAAGGATACACAATGGGTGTATGCCGACGTCGGGAGGGAGCTCCGGCTGAGCAGCCGGGACTCACCCCACCTTGCCGGGATCAACATTGCCAAGTGTCATGATCTGAAGACGTATCTGCATTTGGTGAACGGGTTCGTGAGCTCGACGTGAGGCCACCGTGAGAAAAATGATGATGAAGAAGAGGACTATGTGTCCGTACAAATGATATGGACTACATATATTTATAGACACGTAGATAGTTTAACATTTAGTGCTACTGTACGCACTGGGTGATTTTTGTAAATATACATAAAGTGTAGTAGAAATTATAATTTGCACCGAGACCCCTAATATTTAGGTCAATTGCCCTTGAGGCACAACCCTTAATTATTCTAATTTGAATGCAAAATGTCTAAATTATTCCCATACTTAAACCTTATACGTACCTCACCCATTATACCAATCACTCTTTTGTCACCACACTTTTATTATTTACACACTATAATAATGTAGGCAATTTTAATATTTTTCATACATTGTAAATGTTTATTTATTTAAATAATTATAATCATTCATTATTTAATATTTACACCAAATGTTACAACACTCTTTTGAACTTCCAAAAAAAATATTAATTATTATTAAATCTCACAAAATCATATACTATTTATAAAAGTAAAAGCAATATTTATTTTTTCTACAACTTTTTTTTAACCTTTTCTTGTTATTTATGTATAAGAATTTTTTACATCACATATTATATTTTGTTGGACTTTCCACTAAATGTATCAAATATTACTGAATTAACTACTTATATTTACATTAAATACAAAATTATTTTTAACTTCCAATAAAATGTATAAATTATTACAAAATTCCATTAAATATATACTACTTAAAAAGTTAAAGCAATATTTTTTTATAAACTTTTTTTGTTTTTGTTTACTCATGTTACTTATGTAAATTATTATACCTATTTATTTATTTTATATTTATACTTTAATGTTACCAAACTCTTTTGAGATTCCGACTAAAATTAATTCTTATTGTGAAATAATATTGAATAATAAATATTGTTACATTGTCAATTCTCATTTAAATTGTTGATTATTGCTAATATATCTATACTATTTATAATGAAATATAAGTTTTTTTTGTTATACATTCATAAGAAATAATATATATGTTTTTAGGTATGTAATACTTATAATGGATATTAGATATAACCCTTTAGTTTTTATTTAATTAGAAATTTATTTAGAATTAAAAGTAGTAATTAAATAATTTAATTTTCTTTTTATCAATTTAAAATATTTTATTATTGATGAAATATTTTTGGTGGTGGAATTTATTTATAAATTGATTTTTATTTAAGATATTTTTGAATTTTGTATTTAAAATAAAATTATATTTATATATTGTATATTTTATTTTTTTATTTATTGCAAATTTTTCAATAATAAGAGTATGATGATAAAAGTGGTTGGTGTAGAGGATGATGTGTAGGGTTTATGTATGAGATAACTTAATAATTTTTCATACAAATTATAATAATTAAAAACACTAAAATTATTTTATAACTATAAAAGATGTCATTGCAACAAAATGCAAACTCGAGAGGCGTTGAGACACCACTTACCTTACCAAATTTTAGATATAATTGATCTAAACTTGAGGAAGTCAGTCTCACTGCAAACTATCCTAGAAATTATTGAGTGGACCTAAATCCACCACCTCATTAAACTTTATTTGATGGTCAACCGATTAACTTTTAACACATTAATAAAAACTACCACATCAGCGCATGTAATCACCTCAACACCACATCAGCCATTTTCCCACCATCTTTGCCACCCCAAAAACTCCTTTGTGGAGGAATATAATTATATGAAGGGTTAATTTCAAGAAAACTCTCTATACTATCCAGTTTAATTAATTAATCCTTATTGTGTCTATTTTGTCCTATATATTATTTAATTTGATCAATATGCCCCCTTACCTCATATTTTGAGTCAAAATGCCTAAACTACCCTCAATAGTATAAGGGGGTTTAATGAAATCATCCATTTAAAAAAATTATTTTTCAAAAATAATTTATATTTTTCGCAAAAATTATAAATTCAGAAATATATATATTTTTCGCAAAAAAAATATTTTTCGGAGGGAGCATATTATTTTCCAAAATATGAATTATTTCGGAAAAGATCATATTTTGGAACATAATAATGTATATATTTTTCACAAAAAAATTATTTTTCGAAAAAAATTATATTTTGGAACATAATACATATTTTTTGGAACATAATAAATAATTTTTCGCAAAAAAAAAAATTTCGTAAAAACATCATATTTTGGAATATAATATATATTTTTCGCAAAATAATTATTTTTCGAAAAAAATTCATATTTTGGAACATAATATATACTTTTTCGGAAATTTTTTTTTGTGTAATATATAATTTTTTTACTAAAAAGTATATATTATGTTACAAAATATGATTTTGTTTCGAAAAATATATATTATGTTCCAAAATATAATTTTGTTTCCGAAAAATAGTTTTTTTGCAAAAAAATATATATTATGTTCCAAAATATGAATTTTTTTCCAATAAATAATGTTTTTGCAAAAAATATATATTATGTTCCAAAATATGATTTTTTTCTGAAAAATATTTTTTGTTTTGCAAAAAAATATTTATTATATTCCAAAATATGAATTTTTTTTCGAAAAATAATTTTTTTGCAAAAAATATATATACTATTATGTTTCAAAATATGATCTTTTCCGAAAAATAATTTTTTTGCAAAAAATATATACTATCATATTCGAAAATATGATTTTTTTCCGAAAAATAATGTTTTTGCAAAAACTATATATTATATTTTCATAAATAATTCATATTTTGGAAAATAATATACTCCCTTCAAAAAATAATTTTTTGTAATATATATATATATAATAATTTTAATTTATAATTTTTGAAAAAATATAATTGATTTTTGAAAAATAATTTTTTAAATTGTTGATTTCACTAAACCCCCTTATACTATTGATGGTATTTTAGACATTTTGACTCAAAATGTGAGATAAGGGGGTATAATGATGAAATTGAATAGTATAGTGCGCAGTGTGGGCATAGTGAAAGTTAGTTGATTAAATTGAATAGTATAGGGGGATTTACTGAAATTAACCTTATTTGAAATGCCATTACATCACCGACCTGGTTAGTGAGGACAGGAGTGTATAATACACATGCGGCTTACTACTTTTGTTGTACTTAACAAATCGTGCGCCGTCCATACCGATCATTTTTGGGTCGGTTTATATGAAATGACAAAGTAGCCCTCGGATGAAATCTGAAACTATCAACTATGTGTAAAGAGGACAAAAACAAGTTTGTGCGGATCGCGATGTTAAGTAGAATCGTTGGAATTCGTAGAATTATAAGTAAAATTATAAAATTTTATTATATTGTTATAAAAACAGTTCAATTTAACTCCTTAACCATAACATTTCTATATTACAACAAAAACATACTCAAAACATTAAATATAAACAAAAAATCACTCTAAAGTCGTAGCAACGTACGAATCGCATATGCTTCCTTAAAAAATTTAAAACTGATTAAAAAATAAAGATAAAATTAAAACACAATTTCAAAAAATCTAAACAAATATCATTTAACAAATTTTTAATTTCCATCAATGTATCATGTCAACTCAAAATAATAAGCAAACACCAATTTAGAAACTAAAAGTTCACAACATTAATTCATAAGTTAGAAATTTTCAACATCTCCATTTCTAGAAATAACACAAATTAAATTATCGATATTGTTACGAATCACCTATATTCGTCCGATATTCATTTACTCGTTTGAGATTAATTTGTAAAATCAATATTGTATGAATTCGTGACAACCGAAACAAAAATCGTTATATGAGCTAATTCAATTCTACATCGATATTTTTACGAATCACCGATATTCGTTCGATATTCATTTACTCATCTGAGATTCATTTGAGCTTCTTGTAAAATCAATATTGTATGAATTCGTGACACTAATACAGCAACCGAAACAAAAATCATTATATGAGCTAATTCAATTCCACGATTAAAACTTCACAAACAATTTGTTCAATAACAAATAAAATTATTTGTGTTTGATAGAAATGAACCTTCATCACTACAAATTCTGAGACTTAATCTAAGTACTAATTATATAATGAGAATATCCCTAATATTTATTTGAGTATATAGTGATGAGATGCATCTGTTACAGATTGTTAAAACTAAACTTGTGATATTTACTGACTAAGTATGAAATATTCACTTATTAAAATTTAAAATTTAAATTTGATGAATATACATCCTTTTGTACTGTAGGGGCACTTCATACAAATTAAAATTTAAATCTTGTCAGCTGAAAATTAAATTTTCTTATAAATTGAATCATTAGTAATTTTCACATTTTTTCTTTTCTCACACTTCCAAAATCTTTGAAGAGTGTCTAAATTCTTGTGAAGCCACCAAAAATAACTTGTATTCGGTTGCATGAGATGACATATCAAGTCTAAGATTGGAAAAAAAATAAAATAAAAATCAAATTCTAAGGACTTGTTTGGTAGAGTTGTATTTGTGTTGAAATAAACAAAAAACATGTTTTTTTGTTTTTTTGTTTATTCATCCAAAAACATAAGTATGTTTGGTAGGGATGTTTTTTGGGTTGAAATTGAAAAATTTAAAATCAATAATTAAAAATTAAAAATTAAAAATATAAATAATAAATAAAATAAAATATAATAATAATAAAAAATGAATATAATAATAATAAATAAATATAATAATAAAAAATGGACTGAATAATAAATAATAATAATAAATTAATAAAATAAATAATAAATAATAAAAAAAATGAAATAAATAATAAATAAATATAATAATAAATAATAAGTAAATATAATAACAAATAAATACTTCATAATAATAATAAAAAATGAGTATAATAATAATAAATTAATATTAAATTAATAAAATATATTTTTAAATAATTAAAAATGAATAAATAATTTATAAATAAAATGATCTAAATAATGAAATAATAATTAATAAATAAATATAATATATTTATAAATTAATATATAAATTAATAAATAATAATTTAATAATATAAATAATAAATAAAATATAATATAATAATAATAATAAATGAATACAATAATAATAAATAAATATAATAATAATAAATTAATAAAATAAATAATAAATTAGATAAAACATATTTAAACATATAATAAAAATAATAAATAATAAACAAAATGAAATAAATAAAAATAAAAAATAAAAATAATAAAAAATAATAAATAAGTATAATAATAAATAAATGTAATAAGTAAATATAATAACAAATAAATACTTCATAATAATAATAAAAAATGAGTATAATAATAATAAATTAATATTAAATTAATAAAATATATTTTTAAATAATTAAAAATGAATAAATAATTTATAAATTAAATGAATTAAATAATGAAATAATAATAAATAAATAAATAGAATATATTTATAAATTAATATATAAATTAATAAATAATAATTTAATAATATAAATAATAAAATAATAAAATATATTATAAAGTGAAGTAAATGTTAGTGATAAACACCTCAATAAACACCAAATTCATATTTATTGGAATATCCCTAAAATTTGCCTAAGTGAAAAAGTATTTTTTAACACACATTTCGCAAAAAGACTAACCAAACAAATTTATAAACATAAAACACAAAAACAGACACAAAAACACTGCTACCAAACATGCCATAATTAGTATCTCAATACACTAATGTCGAGATGGTGATGGTGTTGTGAGAGAGAGTGGAGAGACCCAATTTCTGTGGTGGGTGAGAGATGAATGCTTTTTAGGAATTAGATGAGGAATGGAACCGATTGTATTTTCAATTTTTTTTTGTTATAATTTTTAATTTTTTTAATATATTTGATTGGGCTTGGGCTTAAAAGTATTATATTTGTTGCTTTTTTAAAAAATTAGCTCTTTTATATGCATAGTTCTAATGGAAAATTAATTTTTTCACTTAAAAAACTCCAAGTTGCATATAAATAATGGAATCGCAATAGGACCGTAGGATTGTACGATCCTACCATCCTATGACGATTCTATCCCTTTAGCGATTTTTGTGAAATATGGATTGTTTTGGGTCATAGGATCATATGATTCTACTATATACGATCGCAATCCTAAGAACTATGGAAAAAAGTCCACTCCAGTAGTTGTATCATTGAATAAATTTGAAGGATCAAATTTATTAGTAGCAATGAATGTTTTTTTTCAAATGTAAACTCCATGTAATATAGATATATTTTCTGATCTAGAATGTTAGAATGTGAAAATTAATGCATAATATGCCGACTAGACTTGTCAATTGATTGGATTTTGATTCGAATTCGATCCGATTAGCCGGATATGGATTGAAAATAAAATCTGATAACCCGATTATGATCTGAATCCGATTTGTTAACAAATTGGATTTGAATTTATACTAATCCGATCCGATAATAATCCGATTCGATTAATTTTATATATACACACATATATTATGTTATTAATATGTCAATATTAAATAGTATACTTAATTATGTTTCATATTGTTTTTTCGCTTTTTCATTTTTATGTTTTTATAGTCATGTATTATAAGCATTGATTGTAAAATAGATAATTTAGTGTGTAATATTCTTAAAAAATAACATAAAAATAAAAAAATTAATATTTTTTGTAATTGTTTTTTACCTAATCGGATCAGATATCCGAAAATGAAAAAATTCGGATTTGGATCAATTAAATGAAAATTCATCGGATTATCGGGTCAGATCGGATCGGATTTAAGCTTATCGGATTCAGATCGGATCAGGACAGATCCGATCCAAATCCGACCCGTTTACAAGTCTACGCATGACTGCAAAGAAACTACAAAACACAAGACCTAAAAGGCCAACAACATGATAAGACTCTAAGGCTGTGGAAAATCAAGTCGGCCAAATGAAACACGACACGGTAACGTGATATGCATTAAAAGAGACAGGGTTAGTCATAAAAAGGGTTCAAGTTATATAAGGATTAACCTGAACACGATACGAAAATATTAATGTTAAGTTATGGTCAAATTCGAGCAATCCGAATAACCCGATATATATATATATATATATATATATATATATATATATTTTTTTTTTCTTCTTCTCTAATTGGCTATGAGTTGAAATATATCAATAAATTATAATTGGATCGTGTCAAATTCAATTTGATTTTGATGAAAAATAAGTTAAATAGTTCATTTCACGTTGGGTCGTGTCAAATTTAATTTAATATTTATGATAAATAGGTTAAACGGGTTGCATGGGTTGAGTCAGATTATCTCTTTAAATAGTGGATTGGGTTAGTATTGAACATATTTGATATGTATATTAACCAAAAGTCTTTTTCGTCATAACTCATTTCAACCCAACGCGAACACGATCCACGAACACAAATTGCCTAACTCCCCTACTCACAACCCAACAACGTGATTACAACTCATATGAACCCAACTCAATGAAAATGTTAAATTAATAAACAAATCAAATGTTACTCACAGCTTCAAGAATGATGGCGGCGTGATTATCATTAGGATTGAGATTCATCATAGAATTACAATCACCTTCAATAATCATGTTTTGATAACACCATTGAATAAGAAGTTTCAAGCATTTTTCAAAATAAAAGTCTTAGCCAATTCAGCGCTGAAAACACTAGGATGAACCAAGAAGCAAACTCTAATATAAAAACATTTAGGATCTCTTAAAATAGCTCCACCACCTCTTTCTTTGGAAATGCGATTAATAAAGTATCACTGTTAAGCTTAAAACATCATGGGAGGGATCACGGATCAATTGAAAAACAAACACTTAGAATAGTGTTATCGATCTTATGCATAATTTGTTACAATGGTTTTGGACTTTTCTAGAAAAAACTTAACTTTCCAATTTTGTACATCTAAACAATAAGATATCCCAGAAGATATGAACTATAACCTTTCATAAATTTACTTGAAAATTTATAAAACATTTTTTCAATTGCTTTGAAATGTTAATTTTTAACAAAGCATGTCACCACAAATGCAATCATATCTTTTCTTGGAGGACATGTTAGAGAATGATACAAAAAAGATATACTCCTGAAAATTTAAGCTTTTAGAGGACAACTAACACAATCATTATAGAATTAATATTTTCATAAACTCGACTTAATTAATGCAACTCCAACTAGTTACTCAACAAATTATGTCATCACCCAGATTACAAATATTAAATTTTTATCTCATCATTAAACAAGTGGAATTCTCTCCCTCCTTTAACAACCCATTCACATACAATGAAAACAGAAAGTGTATTCTTCAATCATATTCCATTTACCAAGTATGTGATAAGAAGACTAATAAAGTGCATGTCAATTGTCAATGCCCAACATGGACGACTATATAGATCGCCAAGTGTCCAACACTAATGGGATTTCAAACTAGATTATGGGTCTATCTCTGCCCACAAAAAAAATATAGAGAAAGTAAGTATATGGAAAAGTCGTATTTACTATATGCAGGGACAGTGACGCATACACTCTTATCATTACCCGCTAAAGAGGATTGTGAATGATGAAGAAACCTATGTTCGTATGATATGATTGATTCTAATGGATATTTTGAAAGTGAGGGTGACGGTGGCGTTTTGAAATTGGGAGGGTTGGTGCATTGTCCCTTTATTAGGACGGTGGTCTTCGAATCTATAGATACACCGATATATTATTTTAATTTCTATATAACTCTATGGCCCGTTTGGAAAGAGCTGTTTATGTTTTGGTTTTCATTTTTTGTTTTTAAGTTGAGAACCATACTTGTTTGACAGTCAAATTTTTAAAAATGTTTTGGTGAATAATGTCAAGAACAAATACAAAAACAACTCCAAATCTGAGAACATGAAATCAATATTTCTTATATTTTTTGTTCCACACACATATATATATATACACACACTTTTCCCTCTCCACCACCACTAGCCGTCATCCCGCCACCAACCACCACCACCACAGATCTACACACACATACATATATATACACACATACACATACACATCATTCTCTCTCCACCACCAGCCGCTACAACCACCACCACCAAAGATCTACACACACACATATACACACTTTTCCCTCTCCACCACCACCAACCGCCACCACCACAGATCTAAACACACACACACATATATATATACACACACACACACACAGATACACACTTTTCCCTCTCCACCACCACAACCACCAACGCCACCAGCCGCTACCACCACCCGCCACTACCACTGAATTGGGGCAAACCCCTCCACCCCTAATGGCCCTAAACTCCCCTTTTAGAACAAAATACAAAAATTGGTTCCGAACACATATTTGTTTTTGTTTTTTTGGGGAAAAATACAAAGACAAATACAAATACATATTTTTGTTTTTCCATCCAAAAAACAAATACAAAAACACTAATTTCCAAACGGGGCCTATATTTGAACTAAATCCATCCGAGTCGAATTGAATTAACATCTGATTCCCACCAAGAGGATGCTTTGGTGTTAGACCCAAAAATTTAAGCCAATGGGTAAGCTTAACATCCACCCATTATAAACCCCAACATTCTCCCCCATCCGAACTCGCGTAACGCCCTCATTGCGGTCAGACCACCTTGCCTGCCCGCCTTGGACCCAGACTGCGGCCCGGGTGGATGCACCTAGCCGGGTGTTTGGTGTGGCACCGGATCACAAACTCGGTTTGACTTTAATACCAATTGTAACGGGTGGATGATTTGCAATTCGACCCAAAAGCTTAAGCCAATGGGTAAGGTTAACATCCACCTATTATAAACCCCATTCACTTTTCTATAGTTATCCGATGTGGGACACCTCTAACAAATAGCTTCTAGGAAGCACACGTAGCAGCCTCATCAACTACACCCCGAAAAAGCACTCCACATATATGATAGGGCTGCCTTGGCAACACACACCACCAAATATATATGGGGACAATATTTAGGTCCTGCTTCATGATGATTAAGTTCGTTTTTCTAAATAATGTGGTCCAATATAATTTAGAAACGTGATTAATTTTTTCTATAAAAAGATGACATAAAATCCATAAATACAGGAATTGATATCAATTATTTTTTAAAGAGATTTTGACCATATATCCAAATTATATTGGATCACATTAGCGGAAAGAATGCACTTGGTCCTCACGGGACATGACTCTCTCTTTATATATATATAGTTATACACACCTATATACATTTTATTTAAAAATTCATTTAAGATTCAACTCTCTTTAAAAAATGAAAAATCATTTGGTCACAATTAGTCTTCATTTGTGATAGGTGCTCAATACTGTCCATTTTAAGCCCCATCTTGCATTTGTTATTTATTTACATTTCATTATTTGATATTTTTATGTCGTTTGTGTGTTTAAGCATGTTTCAGGAGTTTAATGAAGAAAAAAAGCTAACTTTGGTGAATTAATCAAAGACATGTTCCTTTCTATCCAAGATGAGAGTCAGAGAGGTGTTTTCAAGACAAAAAGGCCTCACGGAGGGCAAAAATAACATTTTCCAAAACCGTCACTTCAAGTAAAAAGTCTCGTGGAATCAAGATGGTCATTTTGGCACAGTTGTAGAGAAAAGTGGTTTTCATGAAGAATCTACGCTCAAACCTACGTCTACAGAAGCAAAAACTAGCTAGAAAGTGAGTTTTTACGCTCAAGCTACACTCAGGGTACGCCTAAGGCATAGCTAAAGTGTTTTCAGCACAAAATTTCATCCAACTTCGGGAGCCCATATCTCGGTTAAAACATGTCTAAATAGGATGATTCTTGAGCCTAACATCAAGAGCTTGAAGTCAGCTTTCTAAAACGCTATTCCAAACCTCTATAAAATATGTGTAGCTCTAGATATGATCAAAAGAGTGAGAGGTGTCCTGCAGGAAAAAACTGAAAATTTCAGATTCGGGCCAAAATCCTAGTTTGACCCGGATTGATTCGTTTTGACCTGGATGACTTTGAGTTCGACCCCAACACCTCTAAACACATGTTTTATACATATTATACATTATATTGAAGAGTTTTCCTCAATTTGGAAGAAAATCACATAAAAGGGGAATCCTACTCTCGATAGGAAAGGAAGACAATTTAGGGTTTCCCTCACTTTTGCCCATATATACCAAGGTCTGCTACAAATCTAAGGGACTTCTCTCCACATAATTTTGGGACTTATTTCTACCCAATTTTCAGAGCTTTCTTTCAGATTCATATCATTAAAAAGGAAGGAGTCATTCAAGACCTAAATATCCGGAGAAGAAGACCATGGAGGGTGTTTCTACATCAACAATGAAGTCACCTTCTACCATGATCAACAAATTCGGTATCTATGATTTTCTAGCAAAATCCTAACCAAATAATGTAGTTATTATTTGTTTTCAATTGTAACAAGGGGAATCTGTGACCATACTGTGATGATTGTAGTAGATAAGAGACCGTTTTTGTTCTTAATACAAGTTTATATATTTTTTATGATTCTTGTCTTAGACTGAATGAATGTATTTATCTTACACAATCATGATTATTCACTATGGGCTTGAACTAGGATGCTTAATTCATGATTTTCTACACAATGGTGGTAATAAAACTCGAAACCCTAGGTTAACACAGGTCATACCTTAGCGAGTTGATATAGACGTGCTTTAATTTTCATGCATTACGAGTAGATTAGAATAATTTAATTGGCATGTACTAGTCAGTTCAGTCACGAGATGAGTTGTCGCAATCCAGTTGACGGTATTCCTTTTTGGGATTGTATTTAGCTATTTACGGTACGACCTGATTCACAGTTATGGGTCGCTCTCTTGCAATTAGAGAATTATATTATGCGCTTAGTGGTGGAGTAAGGAAACCATAGATTTTCTCTCTATTGTTCTTGTCTTAATTTATCTTTACTGCCTTATTAGTTAATTAGTTTAGAAATCAAAACCAACAAATCATATTTTTTTTAGCAATTTAAGAGTATTATTTTACAAGAATTCAGAATACATTTTAGTCTATGTGGGATCGATAACCTTTCACAAGCCGTTTCTATACTACAATTGACTCGTGTTCTTGCGATAGGTAAAACCTAGGCCGTCTTAAGGGTGCATTCTTAACACATATTTTTAGCACACCCCGATGGACATCAATTTGGTTTGTACAAGGCTAATAATTTAAGCCCATGAGAACCAATTTTGTCCTCCCCACTGATATGGTCCAATACAACTTGAATAGGTTGCTAAATCTTTTTATAAAATAAATATAGATATAAAATCCATAAAAATATGAATTAGTATTAATTTATTTTCAAAAACATTTAATGTAATGTAATGTTTGGTACGCATGAATGCAATGTAATGAAGGTGAGAATAGAATGAGAGTGAGAATGAAAATGAATGATCATTATCATTCTATTATTTGGTTATAGTATGATCACTAAAAGCATGTTTGGTTCACGTTTTTATTTTTTATTTTGTGTTGTTTTACCATTTTTCACAACAAAAGCATGTTTGACACTCAATATTTAATTTTCCGAAGTAGAAAAATATAAAGCAAATAGTGTCATTTTTAGAAAGTACCAAAACGATGCTTTTATATATATATATTTTTGGTACTATTAAAAATAATATCACTGTAACAGAGAAAATAAGTGACCAAAATAAAAAATAAAAACATCAACACCAAACGTGCTTCAAGTTCTAACTCACATCACCCCACAACAAAAACATATACTTCTTCTTTGTAAATTCCATAACACGAAAGCAAAAGCACGAACCAAACGGGCCTAAATGAAGAATGTAATTATTTTTTTAATTTTGTTAAGGAATGGACCATAAGTTTAATAATAGAATGAATTTTCATTTTTTGGAATGGTAAATTTTCCATTCCAAGAGAATGTACATTTTAATTTTTGTGATCGATCTTAACAAATTGAGCTGGATATTCTTGAGTATTTGCGATCCATCGCAAGACCGTTGCGATCAATCAGGTTAAAGTGCGATCGATCTTGAACAAGAGGTAAGTGCGATCGATTTCAAAGTTTCACGATTGATCCAAGCCCCTGTGTGATCGATCGCAAAATCTCCCCGTAAAAATTATTTTATTTTTCTGTTTTAATTATTCATTCAGTTTACATTCATAGTTTATGTTTGGACGCCATTCGATTGATATATTTACTCTTTCATTGGATCTTGAAATTGAACGAACGTGCATGAAAAATACAAAAAAAGTAAAAAGAATTTCATAACAGATAAAATAGAAATATAAATTATGGAGGGTGAATAGATAATTCCACAACTAGAAACTCTAAAAGATACATGTATTAAAATAATAAATTCTACTTAATTGGTGGAGATACCTTCATTCTACTCACCTGTTTGTTTAATAAGAATATACATGTATTAAAGTAATAAATTATAAAAAATTAATAATTCGGTAAATAAGTTTATTAAATGTAGTTATATATACTTTAATAAATTTATTTTTATTTTTTGATAAAATAAATGTATAAAAATAATAAAAATGTCTTTCACTTTTATAATAATATATACATTTTTAGATTGTAATTTTTAGAATTTAAATTTAGAGTAATACCATTTAATCTAATTTTTTTAAAAATATATAAAATAAAAATATGGATTAATGATGCTAGAAGTTCATTTACTTTTGAGTCCTATTGTGTGCATAGGGCTGCAAACGAACCGAGCCGAGCCGAGCCGAGCTTTGGAATGTTTAAGCTCGGTTCATTTACTAAACGAGCCTAAAAAATGTGTTCAAGCTCGGCTCATTTGCTTAACGAACGAGCCCGAGCCGGACGCCATATTTAACGAGCCGAGCTCGAACTTGTTCACGAACGACTCGTTTCAGTGCAACATATATTAATCTTCCTAATAGTTGTCTGGATTGAGTTTTTGCATGTATGTTTTAACATATTTTCACTAGTATAATTTTTTATGAATGAATTTTATGTTATGACCGCCTAATTTCTATAATCTTTTCACAATAATTTTCATAATTTGTTCAATTTGAACACTTTCTCTTGTCAAATATGATATAATTTTAGTATTTAACTTAGACGAGCCTATTCATGAGCTTGGCGAGCTGAGCTTAGTAATGTTCAAGCTCGATTCGTTTACTAAACGAACGAGCCTAAAAATTGTGCTCAGGCTCGGTTCGTTTACTAAATGAACGAGCATAAGCCGAGTTCTTAACGAGCCGAATCCGAGTCTGCTCACGAACGGCTCGGTTCATTTGCAGCCTATGTGTGCATAATTGTAAAACTATAACTTTTACTAATCATTAATAGCTATAACTTCTTGTATTCTAATTGGAGTAAATTTTTGTGATTAAAAATATAAAAAAAATGTTTGAAAATATTTTAGGGCCTTCCCACTTTTAGAATAGTAATATATATAGATTATACAAATAGATATAGATTATATGGCATTTAGAGTGCATTATGGCCCTTTCACCACCAAACAAAGTAGAATAGGTCAGCTTAATTTCCTCTTGCAATACCAAGAGAGGTAACACCTATGCTATGACCTATGGAGTCCATGAGCTCCACGTGACATCGGCCGACGAATCATTTGTTATTTCATTGACTTTGAATCACCCATAAACTGCCTCCTCAAGAGAATCAAGAAAGTCTTAATAATCAAAACCAAACTTTAGACTTGAAAAGTTGTATGCATGATATTGGATATAAGTCAAAACCAAATCTACGTAACAGGGCAAATTAAAACACAAAGAAGGCGTTCATACACTAATTATAGTTGTATCTCACCTAATTGTAGTTTTATCTTTTCAACACTTAGTTCTGAGTTTTGATAGGAAGTACCTGCACATATATATTTCCATACACATGTACTCATAATCATACTATATATATTACAGATTATATATTATCATCACTTATAGTACCTTTCGGATTAACCATATTCTCATCTACCAAAAAATAAAAATATTTTTTATTCATAACTTTCAGAATATATATAAGGCTGATGAACTTTTAACTCCATAGTATGTATATAGTGCGTATTATTCTATGTGGTTCTTTCAGATCCTATTATTCGAAAATATATACGTATTGCTCCTATTGTGAAGTAAATTGTCTAAAATACTCTTAGTATAAGTTTTTTTTTTAAAAAAATAAAATTATAAAAACAAAAAATAGAAAATATGTTTATAAAAAATATATTTAAGAAAATCATCAACAAAATATTTACATTTTTTTGAAAAAAAAATATTAAAATTATTTTGAAAAAAAAAGATCCTATTTTTAAAATTTTATTTATTTATTTATTATATTATATTATATTATATTTATCAATTATTTATTTTATTTTTTATTTATTATCTGATCATTTTATTTTATTTCTATATGATGTTTATTTATTTTATTTTTAATATATATTATTTATTATTAATTCAATATTTATTATTTTTATTTGGCTAAAAGGAGTATTTTAGGAATTATATATTATTTTAGACCTTTGTGGGAGTAAGTTGCAACATTTTAGAATCAGAATGAATTTATACACAAATTTTAAAACAATTGGGAATTTTGTGCACATAGTATTAAACCATTGGGGTATTTGGCAGATAACCCCATATATAATAGTTAGTGTAAGAACATTTATATTATTGTTTATGTTTGACATGTTCTAGACAATAACTTTGTTGAGTGAATTGTGAGGTTAGGTAGGTTTAGGAAAATTGAAGTGGTCTTGCAAAAGCATCAACAAGGTTTGTCAAATTTAAATCAAGCTTAAAGAGGGTGGAAAATACAAGAGAAATGAAGTAGGAACAAGTTTGAGCGAAAAATGCATTCCGGATGACATAAACGTCATTTTTAGGAGCCGAAACTTCAAGAATCATTTTAATGGAGTCGAGGGGGTTCAAACGACACTATTCCCAAGAAAAATAGTTTCCATGAATTTTGTTACGCCCAACCTACGAGTACAGTAGCTAAAAGTGGCTAGAAAGTGCTAAAACTACGCACCATCTACGCCCGGTGAAATAAAGCCTATGCGCTACGCATAGCTTATGCCTACGCGCCAGATGTAGGTGGGACTGCGAAGTCAAGTTGAAAAATCCCAATTTGTCCCCAACTTAAGATCTTTTGATGCGACTGCGACTCTGAAATTACCTAGACGATTAATGAAACTAGCCTAGGGGGGGTGAATAGGCTTTCTGTCGATTTTATGATCAATTAAAATTAACTAGCGGAAATTCAATTTTAATCAATCAGAAAACCCTAATTCTCTAATCAGAATAATCAAGCAATCATAAATATAAATGCAAAAAATAAAGCGATAGAGAAGACACAGAGATTTTTACGTGGAAAACCTTGGAAATACTCCAAGTAAAAACTACGGATACGCTCGGGTATCGATGCACTATGAATCAAGTGATATACAGACTCTATGAAGCTTTAGACTTACAAATCACTCATGATCTGCCTTTCTCCACTCGAAGTCTGAAAGTCTAGATTCACTCGCGCCCCATAAAGCTCTTGCTCCGATCTCCGTACTCTGACAGCTCCGCTTCTCAACGGATTGAATAACCACGAAGCCTCCTGCTTTGATCTCCGTACTCAGACGACTCCGCTTCTCAATGGATCAAAGCAACCACGTTGCAATATGTGGTGTGTTGATTTTTCAGCAACTAGTTCATTCAATTGTGCATAAAGATTGTCGGTGTAGAAGCACAATCAAATAAACTCAAAGAGAGAACTAGAAGATATATGATCACTCAATGATTTTCTCTCTTTATCTCTCTACAGAAATATATGAATTGTAGAAGAATAATTGCAGAGATCTTCTCACCAAAAGCCCCCCAAAAATCTGTAGAGAATTCTCCTATTTATAGAGAGAGCTGAGGGAAACCCTAAGTTTACCCTTTTTCGTAATTTCACATCAAACTGAGCAGAACCCTTTAATCTGGACTTCAATATGAATATATCACGTATATCAAAGTGTGAGAGTCGCAACCGCATAAAAAAATCTTAAGTTGGGGACAAAAGTGAGATTTCATAACATAAATACGCAAACCACCTACGCGTGGCACGTAGGGATGCTACACGTGGTGCGTAGGCTATTTTCCACTGGGTGTACATGGAACGTAGTTTTTTCACTTTCTAGCCACTTTTAGCTACTGAGCGCGTAGGCTGGGCGTAGGAAAATTCATGGAAACTACTTTTCTTGGGAATAGTGCCATTTGAACCCTCCTCGACTCCATTAGAATGATTCTTGAAGTTTCGGCTCCGAAAAATGTCGTTTATGCCATCTGGAATGCATTTTTCGCTCAAACTTGCTCATTTTTCATTTCTCTTGTATTTTCCACTTTGTTTAAACTTGATTTAAATTTAACAAACCTTGTTGATACCTCTACAAAACCACTTCAATTTTCCTAAACCTACCCGACATCATAAATCACTCAATATGGTTATTTGTCTAGAAAATGCCAATACTCAACAATAATAACAAGTGTTCTTACAGATTCAAACACTTTGATATACGTGATATATACATATTGAAGACAATATCAAAGGGTTTTGCTCAGTTTGATGTGAAATTACGAAAAATGGTAAACTTAAGGTTTCCCTCAGCTCTCTCTATAAATAGGAGAAGTCTTTACATATTTTGTAAGGCTTTAGGGGTGAGATCTCTCCAATTCTTCTACAATTCATATTCTTCTGCAGAGAGAGATATATAGAGATAAAATTATTAAGTGATTATATATCTTCCAGTTCTTTCTTAGGATTTATTCAATTGTGCTTTTATATCGATAATCTTATGCACAATTGAATGACCTAGATTCTGAAAAATCAGCACACCATCTAGTGCAACGTGGTTGATTTGATCCATTGAGAAACAGAGCTGCCTGAGTGCGAAGTTCAGAGTAGAAGGCTTCATGATTATTTGATCCATTGAGAAACGGAGTCATCAGAGTACGAAGATCGGAGCGAGAGTTTCATGGAGCGTGAGTGATTCAAGTTTGTCAGACGTTGAGTGGAGAAAGACAGATCATGAGTGATTTGTAAGTCTAAAACTTCATAGAGTTTGTATACTGCTTGATTCATAGTGCATTGATACCCGAGCGTATTTGTGATTTTTACTTGGAGTCTTTCCAGTGTTTTCCACGTAAAAATCTCTTTGTCTTCTCATAATCTACTTTCTGCACTTATATTCATGATTGCTTGATGAAACTAATTAGAGAATTAGGGTTTCGTGACTGATTAAAATTGAATTTCCGCTATATAATTTTAATTGATCATAAAATCGACTAAAAGCCTATTCACCCCCCCCCCCCCTCTAGGCTATTTTCATTGATCGTCTAGGTAATTTCAATTTGTATCAGAGCGTGGTTACCTCGTTTTAGGTTAACTACCTAAGGTTAAAATCTGAACTTAGAAGATGGATTTACCTCGTGAAGGAGAATTCGTATCTAGGTCCCTTTTGTTTGATGACTCAAATTACACGTATCGGAAAACGAGGATGAGAGCGTTTTTGAAATCGTTAGATGAGAGAACTTGACTGGTCGTAGAGGTAGGATACTCACCTCCCACTGTGATGGATGCAACGATTAATCAATCAAAACCAAAACCATCGAGTGAGTGGACTGTTGCTTAAACAAACAGTGCTAGTTAGAACTCCAAAGCTTTAAATGCGTTGTACAATGCTGTGATCGCGAGTGATTTTCAGAGAATTGCCACGTGCGAAATTGCCAAAGAAGCTTGAGATACTCTCCAAGTAACTCATGAAGGAACTTCAAAGGTTAAACAATTAACTCCAAATGTTAAATTCTCAATTTGAATAACTTAGGATGGAAGAGGATGAAGTCTATGCTGATTTTGAGGTTAGATTAACTGATATTGTTACAGGTTGTCATAATCTAGGTGAGCCTATTCTTGAGACTACCATAGTGAAGAAAATTCTTAGGTCTCTACCTGAACATTTTCTGTCTAAGGTTACTATCTGTTGACCCAAGGTTTTTTACCATGGGTAAACATGACATTTTGATGATAACAAACCATTGAATGTGGTGAATTTAATGTCTACTTGAGTTGTGCTTAAAAGGTTGTTGATTCAAGATAAACTCAAGAGAGCTAGTGAATCCATGAGAAGATCAAGCAAAGGTGCTTAGAGCTCAAAAGACATTGAAGACAAGGATGAAGATATCAACCCAAAAGCTTAAAGAAATTGAAGATCAAAGAAATGGGTAAAGTAGGCTTGGGTGAGTGCTAGATTTATTGCAAATTTATTTTTGAAATAACTTACTTGAAAGCTCAACTCTTGACCATATAGCATATAGGACCATGCATATCATTCATGAGTCCTTGCATCATTAGCATTAGACTATGAACATCATTTAGTCTTTGCTAAAGTTGAGTTAGTTCAAGCTTTCATAAGCCATGAAAGAATTTAATAAAGATATTGTCCTAGAACCATTAACTTAACTCATATCACTTGAAATGGATTCTAGATGCATATTAAAGCTTTGAATAAAATTGTTAAATCATGAAATTTTTTTATCTAATATTGAGAATTTGTTTAAATTGGAAAAAATATTTTATAATCTCAATATTGACTTTAGGAATTTTAAGGACCTTATTAAGTCTCTAAGACATCCTAGGAGTGTGTCTAAGTTATTTCGGAAAAATCTCAAAAGATTTCACGAAAATCTGTCAAGTGGGTTAGAAGTTCAAAATGAAGCGTCACATTCAAATGAGTATATCGGACTCAAAAATGGGTTAAATGGAGTGATTCAATAGTCTAAAATCAAGATCTTGAAGTCCTCTTTCTAAAATGCAAAAGAACATCTCCATTCGAGTTACGGAATTCTAGTTATGACCAAAAGCGTAAACTGCGTCGAAACTGGGTTGAAGGTAAATGAGTTTGAGTCTGTATTTGGGCAGTCAACTTCTCATGATTCGGAAGCCGACTGCTGGTGCATTTAGAGCCGACTGCTGGTGGATTGAGAGTAGAATTCCTGAGGACGAAAGAAATTAAGTTTGAGTCTTTCTTTAGGAAGTCGACTCTTGGTGATTGGGAAGTCGACTCTTGGTGTTTGGGAAGCCGACTTCTTAAGGATGAAAGTAACCAAGTTTGAGTCTGTTTTTGGGAAGTCGACCCTTAGTGTTTGGGAAGATGACTTCTTTAGGACAAAATAAACCAAGTTTGAGTCTCTATTGGGCAGCCGGCTACTCAAAATGGGAAGCTAACTTCTGACTTCGGATCTTAAACTCTAACGGCTATTTTTGAACTTCCAAAAATTACCTAAACATCCCCCATAACTCTCAAATGGCTATATTTATTCTTACACTATATATATGCCATATATGAGTAAAAAAATGAGTAGGAGAAGAGGGAGATAGATGTATGAGTAAAATTTACCATTTGGGCTTCAATCTTGAATTTATTTTTGGGTAGAAAATTTCCAAATATGGAATCATTGAGCATTATTCCTATCATTCATTATGATTCATATTTCCATACTTTAGTTGATCTTTTCATTTGATTATTTCATTTATATCTCTAAGTATGTGAGGAAGTGAGCTTTGATTTCTTCATCTATCTATTGAGAAAAAATATTGTACCACTCTATCTTAAATTCTTATCCTTTGTGAGTGAAGGACCAAGAAGTTATCTTGGCATGAGAATGACTTGTTGAAGCTATGTAAAAGTTTTTATCTACCTTAAAAATAGAGGATTAAGTTGGCTCTCCACCCACAAGAGTGAGCAAATGTCGGCTCTTCACTCGAAAATAAAGGTGATGGAAGGTTGGCTTTCCATCCGCAAGAGTGAGCAAGATCGGCTCTTCACCTGGAAGAAGGAAAATGTAAGGGTTTATTTTTCTTGGTGTTTGGGAAACCGACTTTTTTAGGATGAAAGAAACCAAGTTTGAGTCTCTATTGGGCAGCCGACTGCTCAAAATGGGAAGCCAACTTCCAACTTCGGATCTTGAACTTTGACGGCTATTTTTGAACTTCCAAAAATTACCTAAACATCCCCACAATTCTCAAATGGCTATATTGATTCTTACACTATATATATGCCATATATGAGCCAAAAATGAGTTGTAGAAGAGGGAGATAGATGTATGAGTAAAATCTACCATTTGGGTTTCAATCTTGAATTTATTTTTGGGTAGAAAATCTCCAAATATGGAATCATTGAGCATCATTCATATCATTCATTATGATTCATATTTTCATACTTTAGTTGAGTTTTTCATTTGATTATTTCATCTACAACTCTAAGTATATGAGGAAGTGAGCTTTGATTTCTTCATCTATCTATTGAGAGAAAATATTGTACCACTTTATCTTAAATTCTTATCCATTGTGAGTGAAAGACCAAGAAGTTATCTTGGCATGGGAATGACTTGTTGAAGCTATGTAAATGTTTTTATCTACCTTAAAAATAGAGGATTAGGTTGTCTCTTCACCCGGAAGCAAGAGTGATGGAAGGTTGGCTTTCCACCCGCAAGAGTGAACAAGGTCGGCTCTTCACCCGGATGAAGGAGCATGTAAGGGTTTGGTTTTCACCTGCAAGAAAAACATGATAGTGGAATCCTTGAGAGGTTTTCTAAAGGCATGAACATAGACCAAAGCTTTGGTTGAACCATGTAAAATCTTGGTGTCTTGGTTTACATTTTCTATATCCCTTAACTCCTTACTTTACAAGCAATTTCATTTCAATTTTGAGCTTTATTTATCTATGCTTGGAAATTATGTGTGCTTAAATATTCATGAGGAGATTGGGAAAATGCTTGGTTGAAGTAAATTGTAATGTGAACTTGATTATAGCTTTGATTATAAATTCTGTACTTGTTCATTATTTTGCTATAATCTAGTTGCACACCAAGTGTTTGATAGAATTTATCTTCACCACACCATATCATAAAAACAATTATCATTTATAATATTGAGCTTTATATATTAATGCTATGAAATTGCTTGTGTTTTTGTATTAACGAAGTGGTTAGAAAATGCATAGTTGAAGTGAATTGAATCGTGAACTTGGTTGGATATGGTGTAGATTATAACTTATCTACTATATTATTCATCTATAATCTAAGTGCTCACCAAGTGTATGATAAAACTTATCTTTAATCTTATCAAAAAAAAAAAAACTTATCTTTAACACACCATAGCATAAATGTTCATAAGCACCCCAAGTGCTTAACACAATGCATATTCAACATAACATTCTATTTGAGAGTTTATGCGTATACTCAATGTTTGATTACCTTTCATAAACTATACAAGATGTTTATCATGACAAATAACACTTTGCATTATGTCTATATGTATGAGAAAAGTGTTTATACATTGTTAGTTGAATTTCTTACTTAGGTTCTTGAACTATTTCTCATTCTACTTGAATCAATGATGCATGTATTTATTTGTTTAAATCACCAGTGCATTATTCAAAGTATGAATTGAGTTAGTCACTTAAGAGATCATCTATCTTTCTAAGTGTTTGATTTGAGTCTTACAATGTTTATCTTGTTAAAACAATGTCAAACCGAAAAAGTCTCAAAGTTTGTAATTAACCCTATTCACCCCCCTCTTGGTGTCAATATGTGGCCAACAATTGGTATCAGAGCCTCGGCTCTATTCTTGCCTTAACCGGCTTAGAGTTGATCCATGACAAATTATTAAAGATTTTCCCTTACTTAAGGTTATTTGACCTTTTATTCTCCTATGATGTTTACAAGTTAGTTATATGCATTTAAAGAGTAAAGGAAAATGTTCTTATAAGGAGAAGTGCTTTTAGATGATCTCTAGTGCCCAATGAGCATTGAACATGCACTTGTTATAAAAGAAGAATTTTGAAGATGGTATGCAATGATTGAGACATCAAAGTTAAATGTGGTAGTTTTTATATTGTATTGACTTGATACTTGTATTAATTTCTATATAAGTTTATTTCATGAATATATTCATTTATTGATGAATAATCATTTTTCACGCATCACATATTTTTGAATATATTGAAATTGCATGAGAAGAGTGACACCTTGGATTAGAGAGAATTTATTTTGAAAAGGTGACTTATGAAAATAACCTTTCATTAAGCTTTCAAATGCTCAAAGAATTTTGAAATGAAAGAAAATAAATCTTCCCATGTTCTAAAACTTTGAAAAAAGACATATAATTTATTTTTGTCAATCAAGGGAATATAGCTTAATTTTCTTGTCAATTCTAGAAGTTGAATATGAATGATGCATATGGTTGTTTATTGTGTTCCATGTATGATCCATATATGAAATAGAGTTTCACTCCTATTTGTAATTTCATATTGGTTCATTTACTTCTAAAATAACCATGAACATATTTTATATTTGAATTGACAAATGTACTTTATGATAATGTACTTGAATGTTAAATTCAATTGAAGCATATTGGTTGTAGAAGATCACTCATTTTGTGCTAATGTACTATGCCCATGATTGTGCTAACACAAATGGACCCAATAACAAAATGGGTACCAAAGAAAGCTACTCAAGTGTGTTGTAGGTTTGGATTGATTCCTCAATAGTGATGCTTCAACTCAAAAGGGGAGATTAAATCAAGGTCTCTCACAAGATGAGTGGAGGATTTCAAATCATTTACAAGCAACTTCAAGTATAATGGGTAAATCTAGCACTATGGGTAAATATTTTCTATCCTCCATTGTTAATGAGCTTTCATTAATGAGATAACATGACATTCTTAAGCTTATAAATTTTGTTGAATCTATATTGGAATGTCATGATATAAATTGATGATTGGTGATGATTTTGGTAGGCTTCTTGTTGGGTATCATTGAATATGTTTATATAATAGATTTTTGATGATTTATTGAAAGTAGCTTGCTTTGAAATACGACTAGGATATATGATATCATAATATTAGTCTTTTATCTTTTCAAGTATATTTGAGGTAATATTTTTCAAAGACTAGTTTTATGAAAGAAAGTCTTGATCATGCATGGAATTTAAAAAATATAGTCATGACCACCTCTAGACTCACAAGGCTACTTTACTTGATTTTAGTTGATTTCTTGAGTAGATATTTGTCCATGTGATTCTATGATTTTTGTGCTTTATCAAAAGCTTCTTGGTATCACATATTGCATATTATTTTGAGGTATTTGAACTTGAAGAGAAATTAGTATGGACTTGAGATAAATAACTAATCAAATAAGTCCACAACTAGTAAACCTCAAGAGAGCAAAATGTCTTTGAATGATCCATCTAATGCAAATGAGGATAAGGAATATGTGATGAACTTCAATGTGGTTAAATGATTCACCTTCCTCTATTATATAACTTCTTGGTGATCATTCTACATGTATTTGCAAAAATTTTGTTTTCCATAAATGGTATTCATGACGCTTAGCCTATATTATCTTGAATGTGTATTGAAAATCATGAATCATGAGTCTTATGTGCACATTTCATGAAAGACATACATTTTTATTATTTTTGTATTATTATTATTTTCTCAATGATATATAATATTTTCAATCTTCTATATCTTATACTTTTATATC
Organism: Cornus suecica; assembly: GCA_963922005.1. Lineage (NCBI taxonomy): Eukaryota > Viridiplantae > Streptophyta > Magnoliopsida > Cornales > Cornaceae > Cornus > Cornus suecica. Next base: position 18,827,769 of record OY998240.1, on the reverse strand, counting down.
ATTATCATACATGCATACTCTTGTATTTTTATAATGCATAATAATGTTGCAATATAAGTCTAATAGTGGTGACCCAAGGTTTTGACCATTATTATCCCAAGATCTTAACCAAGAAGGATATAGATTATTCTTTGAACATGTGAATGGAATTAAAGTACTAAGAATGCCACATGCCTCTTTGCATGAAATGTTTTTATCTAATGCATTCTTATATGATTTTACAATGAAAAAAAAAAAATTCATGTAGAGAATCACAATACTTTGAAATGTATAAGTTTTAGACAATGGGTTTTAAAACTATCATAAGTTGTGCTTAATTTGAAATATACTCCAAGAGGGTGTTTTAAATGGCTTTAAGTGATTTTCTTATGAATGAATGTTATTTTAGAACCTATATTGATAAACATTATTTTTGTTGTTTGTCATTTATAACTTATCAAATCTGGTTATTGCACTTATATGGGAATATCATGTTTACTAATATTTGATGTGTTGTGCAAAGAATTTTATCATAAACATGCAAATTATTTCAAAATAAGCATGATAGATGAACTTATTTCCTTCTTGGGTAAAAGTCATTTAAGTGTCATGAAAATAATTTCAAATATTTTTTGAGACATTGATTTTGGGAATATATGGCTTCCTTGGTTAACTATTCTTGGACTTATAGTAACACAAATGAAATTGCATAACATGTGTTAATTTTTGTATATATATATATATACATTCATTATCATGTTCATCTCTTATTATTTTAGATAAGTATTTTTACCATATATATATGAGATATATTTTATGCACTTGAGAAGAATGCATACAATGTCATCACATTACATTACAAAGACATGTATTTATGAGAGATATTGAGCTCATTTTCATGATTATAAATATCTTCATCAATATTCTCACCAAATTTCTCCAATAGAACTTATTTTGTAAAATTCATAGAGAAATGGAATTGTCTTTGAATATTAATGTGTTAGCATATGTCTTGTGTATCCTTCACTTGCTTATTTTTGGATATTCATCTCTTACTTTTTTTATGATTTTTACGTTATTCACATTATATTCCATGATTAGTTATTGCATATGTGTTTATCGTATTTCATATAGTTGAGATGGAGGTAGTGTTGACTCGTTCTTAAATACTCATATGTGATGTTAAGTGAATCTTCATACATGACTTTGTGATTTTAAATGATTTAGTGATTGAGTGTTCCTTGTTTGCATATAGTATGTTGAATACTTACGATTTGAGCTTTCATTCAAACACACATACTTGAACATTAAGTCACTCTCCGTTTGAGTCATTCACTTGATACATATACTTCATATATGAAAATCTATTTTGATCATGTATCATATTTGTCTATGAAAAACAAGCAAATGATTTAGTCATCATTGATTACACATGTTAGCATATCCTTGTTGTCATCATGAATCCAAAACTATGTTTATAAGTTGGTATCATCTTAAGCATATTCATGAAGTGTATGGACGATATGAGATTGTGTTACTTCAAATGATATATTATATGATCACAATTCATATATGCAACTTGATGTGATGATCTTCTTCTTGAACTTTATTGTATCTATTCTTTTTGATGATGTCAAAGGGGGAGAAAGATTAGTTGATGTGTAAATTTTGTATGCACATTCTTTGGGGGAGCTTCGCTCCTTGAAATGATCACATGCTACATGTTTAGGTGTAAACATTATTTAGAGCATGGTGATAGGGGAAGAAATCCCAAAGTTTATGTATATGCGTTATTGTAATATTCATTGATTTCTTATTCATAGGGGGAACATTTATAAAATGCCCTCAATTATTTATTGGCACACATCAATATTTGTCATCATCAAAAAGGGGGAGATTGTTGACCCAAGGTTTTTCACCATGGGTAAACATGACATTTTGATGATAACAAACCATTGAATGTGGTGAATTTTATGTTTACTTGAGTTGTGCTTAATAGGTTGTTGATTCAAGATAAACTCAAGAGAGCTAATGAATCCATGAGAAGATCAAACCAAAGGTGCTTAGAGCTCAAAATACATTAAAGACAAGGATGAAGATATCAACCCAAAAGCTTAAAGAAATTGAAGATCAAATAAATGAGCAAAGTAAGCTTGGGTGAGTGCTAGATTTAATGTAAAGTTATTTTTGAAATAACTTACTTGAAAACTCAACTCTTGACCATATAGCATATAGGACCATGCATATCATTCATGAGTCCTTGCATCATTAGCATTAGACTATGAACATCATTTGGTCTTTGCTAAAGTTGAATTAGTTCAAGCTTTCAAAAGCTATGGAAGAATTCAACAAAGATGTTGTCCAAGAACCATTAACTTAACTCATATCACTTGAAATGGATTCTAGATGCATATTAAAGCTTTGAACAAAATTGTTAAACCATGAAAAATGTTTATCTAATATTGAGAATTTGTTTAAATTGGAAAACATATTTTATGATCTCAACATTAACTTTAGGCATGTCAAATACCTTATTAAGTCTTAAAGACATCCTAGGAGTGTGTCTAAGTCATTTCGGAAAAAGCTCAAAAGATTTCACGAAAAACCGTCAAGTGGGTTAGAAGTTTGAAATTAAGCGTCAAATTCAAACGAGCATATCGGACTCAAAAATGGGTTAAATGGAGCTATTAAAAAGCCTAAACTCAAGAGCTTTAAGTCTTATTTCCAAAAAGCTAAAGAACGTCTCTATCCGAGTTACAGAACTCAAGTTATGACCAAAAGAGTAAACTGTGTTGAAACTGGGTCCAAGGTAAATGAGTTTGAGTCTGTGTTTGGGCAGCCGACTTCTCATGGTTCGGCAGCTGACTGCTGGTGCATTGAGAGCAGACTTCTTGAGGACGAAAGACATCAAGCTTGAGTCTTTCTTTGGGAAGTTGACTCTTGGTGTTTGGGAAGTCGATTCTTGGTGATTGGGAAGTCGACTCTTGGTGTTTGGGAAACCGACTTCTTGAGGACGAAAGAAACCAAGTTTGAGTCTTTCTTTGGGAAGTCGACTCTTGGTGTTTGCGAAACCGACTTCTTTAGGATGAAAGAAACCAAGTTTGAGTCTCTATTGGGCAGCCGACTACTCAAAATGGGAAGCCGACTTCCAACTTCGGATCTTGAACTTTGACGGCTATTTTTGAACTTCCAAAAATTACCTAAACATCCCCCATAACTCTCAAATGGCTATATTGATTCTTACACTATATATATGCCATATATGAGCCAAAAATGAGTTGTAGAAAAAGGAGATAGATGTATGAGTAAAATCTACCATTTGGGTTTCAATCTTGAATTTATTTTTGGGTAGAAAATCTCCAAATATGGAATCATTGAGCATCATTCCTATCATTCATTATGATTCATATTTTCATACTTTCGTTGAGTTTTTCATTTGATTATTTCATCTATAACTCTAAGTATATGAGGAAGTGAACTTTGATTTCTCCATCTATCTATTGAGAGAAAATATTGTACCACTTTATCTTAAATTCTTATCCTTTGTGAGTGAAAGACCAAGAAGTTATATTGGCATGGGAATGACTTGTTGAAGCTATGTAAAGGTTTTTATCTACCTTAAAAAGAGAGGATTAGGTTGTCTCTTCACCCGAAAGCAAGAGTGATGGAAGGTTGGCTTTCCACCCGCAAGAGTGAGCAAGGTCGGCTCTTCACCCGGATGAAGGAGCATGTAAGGGTTTGGTTTTCACCTCCAAGAAAAACACAATAGTGGAATAATTGAGAGGTTTTCTCAAGGCTTGGACATAGACCAAAGCTTTGGTTGAACCATGTAAAATCTTGGTGTCTTGGTTTACATTTTCTCTATCCCTTAACTCTTTACTTTACAAGCAATTTCATTTCAATTTTGAGCTTTATTTATCTATGCTTGGAAATTGTGTGTGCTTAAATATTCATGAGGAGATTGGGAAAATGCTTGGTTGAAGTAAATTGTAATGTGAACTTGATTATAGCTTTGATTATAAATTCTCTACTTGTTCATTAGTTTGCTATAATCTAGTTGCACACCAAGTGTTTGAGAGAATTTATCTTCACCACACCATAACATAAAAACAATTGTCATTTATAATCTTGAGCTTTATATATTAATGCTATTAAATTGCTTGTGTTTTTGTATTAACGAAGTGGTTAGAAAATACATAGTTGAAGTGAATTGAATCGTGAACTTGGTTGGATATGGTGTAGATTATAATTTATCTACTATCTTATTCATCTATAATCTAAGTGCTCACCAAGTGTTTGATAAAACTTATCTTTAACACACCATAGCATAAAATGTTCATAAGCACCCCAAGTGCTTAACACAATGCATATTCAACATAATATTCTATTTGAGAGTTTATGATTATATTCAATGTTTGATTACCTTTCATAAACTATACAAGATGTTTATCATGACAAATAACACTTTGCATTATGTCTATATGTATGAGAAAAATGTTTATACATTGTTAGTGTGTAAACACTGTGAAAAAATCCAAAGGATTAGCTGTTAGTTGGGATGATGAATCAGATAATGGATCAACTAATGATGAGATAGACTCTGAGGTAGGTGATGAATCTGAGAATTTCACTGTGTTTGCTGCATAAAGCAAGGAGGTTACATAAGTTGCTACAAGTTGGGCGATGTCTAGAGAGGAAGGTTCTGAGAGTGATGAAGATTGTGATGACACGCTTCAAGAGTCTTATGATAAATTACTTGATAAGACAACTCAACTTCACAAAAATCACATGAAACTATTGACTAAAAGTCTTAGCATGGACAAATAATTACTTTATTTAAAAGACGAATTAGCCAATAGTTCTCAAACTTTAAATCTTTTATAGACTCAAAAGGCCAAATTGTTTGAGGAATTGAATAAGCCTGAACAAGAAAAAACTCAGGCTTTGAAGTTAGTAGATGATCTCAATAAGGAATGGGTTGATAAATCTACTAAGATTGAAAATTTGGAAAAAGAGCTGAAAGATGCTAAATTAACTCTTCGTAAATGGTCTGATGGAACACTTAAGCTCGATGAGATGTTGAGTAAGGGAAAATCAATAGGAAATACATAGGGATTGTGTTTTGATGGAGTAACGCATAATTCGAATGTCATTTCGAAAACTACCTTTATAAAAGCCTCTCATGTAGCATCTAGTTCTTCTCAAGGAATTTCAAATTGGAATCCTAATGCTCAATCTTATGCCAGAAGAACTGTTGAAAGCAAACCTTCCTTTACCTCTAGATATCCTAAGAGTTCGACTAATGAAGTTCAAAGGTTTGTTCATATATGTCACCATTATGGAGTAAGAGGTCACATTCGACCTTTGTGTTCAAAGCTGAGAGGAAAAACTTTGAAATCAGTGAAGGAACATAGAACTAAATAAGGAGATTGTGTGCAAGATCATATTAGAGTGACCAAGTGAAGAATTTGTTAAGGTTGGCAAATAGATCTCCGAAGATGAAGAAGACATGGGCCAGAAAAGGTGAACAACACTGTTTTATAGTTCATACTACACTTAGAGCATGTAATTCTAGCTCTTGGTATCTGAATAGTGGATCTTCTAAACACATGACTAGAGATAAGTCATTGTTTGAGTTTCTTGAGGAGTGTCATGGTGGGATAGTTACTTTTGGTGATGGAGAGAAGTCTAAAGTTCTAGGAAAATGCACTATTTTGGTTTCTAGTATGCCTAAACTAGAAGATTTTTATGTTGAAGGTCTTAAAGCAAATTTGCTGAGTATAAGCCAGATATGCGATAACTGTCACGCCCCAAATCCAAAAACCCGGATAATGACTTAAATTTAATTAAAATTCATAAAAATATCAAATGGTCAAACTGGCCAACCGACATTGTTTATAATTCTCTAGCGCGGAAGCGAAATAGAAATAATAAAATCACACACAAATCCCGAAATCAAATCAAATTACAACACGAACACACTAGTCCAAAGCCAAACAAGTACAAATCATAATAAGCACGCAATCTTTATTATTACATAAAGATGTAATTATTATAAGTTCAAATTCCACAAATTTCCAATAGCTCATCCATCATCCACCAACGGTTCTTTTCCTGAAAAATGTTAAGGGGTGAGCACAAACGGCCCAGTAGAGAAAAATCATGAAGCGTAAGATTCCGCAAGTATGTAAATTAATGAATACGTATAGGTTCAAGTCTCTACCCTAGTCCAATTTCATGATATAAATGCATAAGGAATCACAATATAAACTCATGTAGAACAATTTAAATAATATCATCAAGATAATTTAAAAGTTCTATAGTCACGAAATTAAAACCAATACTCTCAATACGAATTCAAATCCAACTATCACAACAGAGATAGCATCAAATTCAAAATCATCAAATGGGAAAATTATGTCGTGAAACAAACCCTAGGACATGAACTACCTGTTCATCTGCCTACTAACCCTACGGTGACGTCAACCAATCGCGCGATAATTCGAGGACTTGCACCCCGGGAGCTCCGTCGTCCCCCATTGCTCACACCACACGACCATTTCCCAAAATCAACAACCAATCCACCATTCACAATTCACAATTCATAAATGTCATTCACATGCGTACATAAGTAATAAATATATCCGCACTCCATGATCCACCTAATAAAAATTCTATAGTGGCATGAATCAATGTATTTAAACACATTAATGCAATTTCACAACTTATGTAAAAATAGCACAATATGATAATGAATCTATATATAAACATTAAAATACATAAATGAAGATTCTTAAACTCACACGATACCCCAATAAATCCCTACCTCAAACTTGATAAAATATCCAGTAAAATACCAACAATCAAAACAATATGGTTGTGTAGAGAATGAAGAAACGAACGGTTCTCCCTTCACGCCTTCATTTGTACCCTGTTATGCCCGAAACCAATTAACACATATTGAATAATTTTTTTTTTATATATAACCATATTTATATTTATAATAATATTTGCCAATAAAAATTCTAATATATATAAATATATACTCAAAAATATTCGGGATTAATAGACAAAATTTAGCTACTTAATTAAGAATCGAAAAGTTCGGTTTCGAATACTACCGTAAAACGGACAGCAGGTAATCTATGATTTTTAGAAAAATCTACAGGTTTGATAAAAATATGAAATTTACAAGATACACTCCAAACCTCTACGTAGGTCTACTGTAAAATTTTCATAATCTTTAATCAAAGGACAGTGGTCCAAAATAATTATAAAAGACAGCTTTCCTAACAATTCCGAAAACTGAACACCCTTTACTCCAAGATTTTTACAAACCTATCCATGAATTACATGACTACCAAAATCTCCATATTTACATCTTATATACTCAAGATCAGGTGATAAAATTATAAGTACAAAATTAGAATTATAGATAACTCAAATTGGTAATACAAGTTCCGGTTTTAAACTATGATTGAAACTGAACAGTTACTACTCAACAATTGTTATTACCAGTATAAATTAACTTAAAATTCTTGATCTTTAATAAATATTTCCTAGACATATACAAAATGTTATAATAAAAGTTTCAATATTTATAAGAATACGAAACCATATGAAACAATTGGCTAAACCGAAACTGAAATCGGATCAGCAAGCAGTAAAATATCACTGGAAAACCTACTTCCATGATTTTTAGAAAATTACATATTTATATAAATGATCTGAAATTTTGATAGATGATAATATACATATACAAAAGCATACTGTAAAAGTTCCAAAAATTTATAAATATTTTAACATGGTCTATAAATTGCTCAAACCGAGTACAAACAAACGGTCTGCAACAACAACAATATCCGAATAACATGTTATTCCTAGATTTTTAAGTAACTCTCTACTTATCTATAAATTCTGAAATTTTCACGAACATATAATCACATACCTATATATGATCTGTAAAAGTTTCATAAACTAATTTTGATCCGTACATATATTATAAATTAGAGATCTAAAGCCTTGATTTTCACTAAACATGTAAACTAGCAATCTGGAATTTTTGAAAAATCAAATCAAATTAAATAAGATAGATCACATACCGTAATTGGTATTAAACCGAAGATCGGAACACGTAGAACAACTTCCTAGTTGAGTACAAAATTGAATCCCCACTCTAAGATGCCCAAAATGTAGAGAGAAGAAGATAGGAGAAAAATAGAGAATGATGGAAAAAATGGTTTTGCTTGATTGTTGAGAATATGCAAAAGCTAACCTCAACAAATCAATATAATGGCTGAAAATTTTCATCAATAATGTCATAAAGTGGTGTCAATATAATAAATGTATGATTGAACCTTTAAATGATGGAGGAATATGCTTTTGGAAAGTTGAAGATAAAAATAAAAATAAACATGTGGAATTCGGTCACACATTTACATATAATGAATATATTGCAAAAGTTACCCTCATCTTTATCAAACTCAAAAGTAACCCCCACATTTAATTAAAATATCGAAACTACCCGATCAACGACAAAAATGAAAATTTTACAAAACATAGGAATGAACCCAAAAATTCAAATCATACAATCTTTAATGCACAAAAACACATGCAATGCCACATAATGCACAAGATAAAAAAAACATTATAACCGAAGAAAAAGAAATTATTTAAATAAACCCGGTCATTACAATAACAACCATAATGTCAATTTCTCTCATGATAAGTGTTCAATCATCGACTCTTCTGGGAATTGTGTTATGGAAGGTATGCGTTCGTAGGATAATTGTTATTGCATTGTTCCTGATTTTGAATTATCTTGCAATAGAGTTAAACTTGATGAAGTTGAGATTTGACACTAGCGAATGAGACATGTTAATTTTCGTGATTTAATGAAAATTACTAAGAGTGAAATTGTTAGAGGTGTCCATAAGTTTGGTTTTGGAAAATGGATTGTGTGTGGACCATGTCAAAAGGGTAAACAAGTTAGATTTTAGCACAGGAAGATAAATATCATTCATACTTCTAGACCTTTAGAGCTGTCGCATATTGACTTAATGAGTCCCACTAGAACCATGAGCAAATGATGTAAGAAGTATATGAAATTACCTACATGATTAAGGAAAACATCCTAGAGGGGGGGGGGGGGGGGGGGGGGGGGTGAATAAGCTTTTTGTGAATTTATTGACGAATTAAAATTAATTGTGGAAAATTCAATTTTAATCCAATTCTCTAACAAGATAAATCATGCAAAGGTTAATCTAAGTACATAAAATAAAGCAATAGAGACACACGATATTTTTATGTCGAAAACCTTTGAAATACTCCAAGTAAAAACCACGGATACGCTCGGTTATCGATGCATTATCAATCAAGTAGTACATAAACTCTATGTACTCTGATGGCTCCGCTTCTCAACAGATCAATGAACCACGAAGCCTCCTGCTCCGATCTTTGCAATGAGACGACTCCGTTTCTCAAACGGATCTAAGCAACCACGTTGCAATATGTGGTGTGTTGATTTTTCAACAACTAGGTCATTAAATTGTGCATAGAGATCGTTAATGTAGAAGTACAATTGAATAAACCCTAATCAAGAGAGAACTAAAAGATATAGAATCACTCAATGATTTTCTCTCTATATCTCTATCTCTGCATAAGAATATGAATTGTAGAAAACTTACAGAGATCTCTCAAAGGCTCTCAAAAGCTCTCTCACATCTGTAAAAGACATTGGTATTTATAGACAATCCTAAGGGAAACCCTTATGTTACCCTTTTATGTGATTTCACACCAAACCAAAAAAAAACCCTATTCTCTGATGTATACTCTGTGTATAGCACGTATATCAAAGTGTATAGTCGCAGCCACCTCAAAAGAAAACAAATTGGGGGCAAAACGGGAATTTCCAGCATCATAACTTGCCAGACCCTTATGCCTGGGGCATAGGCTTGTTTAGGTTGCGTCTGCCCTGGGCGTAGAAATGACAATTTCTAGCCACTTTTTGTTGCTGTGGGCGTAGGTCAAGTGTAGCAAAATACTCATAACCAAATTTTCTTGATAATTGTGCCATTTGAACCTCCTTAAATCACTTTTCATGATTCTTGAAGTTGTGGATTGAAAAAAATGACGTTTTTGCCCTTCGGGAGGCACTTTTTACTCAAAATTGCTTTCTCTTCAATTCTCCTGTATTATTCACTTCTTTAGACTTGATTTAAATTTGATGAAACTTGACAATACCTATTAAACCTTCCTGACTCTATAATTCACTCAACATGGTTATTGTCTAAAATATGCAAAACACAAATAATACTATAAATGCTATAAATGTTTTTTCAATCTCCCCCTTGGCATTTTTGAGACAAAACCATGTTTTACAAAGATATTCTCATAAATAACAACATAATATCTATACCTATGAACACACACCAATAAAGATAGACATAGAATATCAGATTGCCTTCTTGACAATCTTCCAATCCGGTAATCACAATACTGCACAACATACCATGAAAAACAAGTGTGGAAAACATATATAAACCAATATAATGATCATATAAAAATCATACCAACAATGTAAACACAATGATCATCAGTATAAATATACTTTTTCTCCCCCTAAGAATAAACTCCCCCTCAATTAAATACTTTCCCCTCTTAACCAAACAATTTATCCCCCTTACTTAATAATTATCCCCCTTTTTTTTCACTGAAATGACAAACAAAGATATAACACTCAAAGCATAGGAAAAACCTCAAAATGAAAACATAGGAAACGATCACAGAAGAGACTCTCGAGAATCTAAGTCAATCACTAAATACTAAGATAAATTACTCTATAAGATTATATCCATATTCTCGAGTAACATGAATCTCTACAATGCATGAACTTACGACTAATGCATGAATGCAAAATGATCAATTAAAAAAAATATTTTTGTTCTTAGAATCATGTGAACAGGGCAGTAGAGACAATGGGTTAATCATTAATACATCATATTCCCATATTTGACTTACCTATTATACACATGATAGTGAAAAAAATCAGCACACGTACCTTATAGTTATAAGTAGTCATTGGGCAAACTTTACATAACATTTGCATATATGAAAAATATACGTACTAATTCTAATAATCTTCTCACTAACCGTGATGATACTTCAATTCAAAAACTAAGCTAGAAGTCAAATCTTTAACTCGAACCTGATTGTTTATTAAAAAAACACAATATACTACTTTATCTTTTTTCACACAATTTTTTTTTTTACCTTTTCACCTTATTCCTTTTTGTCTTTCTAAGTTCTGGTCTTTTCAGCGAGGATTTTCAGTCCCGACCAACTGGGCTCGAGCTTCTTCCTTGGGATTTATGCTTATTAGTCTTCTCTTTTTTTTACGCTAACACTCTGCTACTTTGTGGTATGAGGCCTAATTACTCAGATCGAAGAACTACCTTTTGCATTTCTATATATTATTATTTCATTATTTCCTCCTTCAAAATTACCCCAACATTTATAATCATGTAAAAGGTATTTCAAAGTATAGATCAATCTAGTATAGCTCATGAACCTACATATCACTTCAAATTAAATGAGAAAGACTAAAAATTTCAACAAGTATTACAATCATCTCCGAAGTAAAACAAGCACCCAAAGTTAATGATTTCTAAAAATAATACTTAAACATGTCAAGTGAATAACTCATATTCTCAGGTCAGACTAACAACTCCAATTCTCATAAGCACAATAAGAGAAGTAAATATGATAATGGAGTGAAATATGACAACCATTTATACCTTTAGTCAAGCTCAACATGCTAAATTTTTTTATTTTATAATGTTTTTCATTTTTGTCATAATGATGCGTGCATGAATAATCTTAATAGTAATAAAACATGATGCATGCATAAAAATAAAAAATAAACATGCAAATAAAATAAAATACATAATAATGTATCAATTATAGGATAAAAGATAATGCAAGATGTTCTTAGAATGATACATATGAAGACATTTATCCTAATGAGAACAAACCACTAGATTTTCTAAGATGCACATGCTTTTGAAAATCCAATAGTTTTGTAGAAATGTCTGTCAATTTAAAATTTATGGATATATACTCAAGACCTTTCTCAGAATTAGAGTCACGCGCTCTACATGCAGTATGAGCAACTAAATAATGTAGTTCATCTTTCCTAACCCACACTTGTTTAATTTTCAGTGCTCTATTTGCCAGCCTAGACAACCTCATTACTTCTTCACTCAACACCTGAATTTGATTTTCAAATTAGGTCCTTTTTGAGTTATATGTTTCCACTCTGATTTCAAAGTTTCTCTTCTTAACTTTGAACTCACGAGTCGAATGTGACCTTTCACTCCATAGTGAAGACATACTGGGATAAACCTTTGAAAGCCATTTTTTGAACCCTTATTGAATCTAGAGGTAACATGAGTACTCTCAACCGGTGTATTGACATAAGATTGAACATTAAGATTCCTATCAGACTTACCTTGAGAAGAACTAGATGCTACTTGAGAAGCCCTAACAAAAGTAGTTTTGGGAACGATGTTAGAATCACTTGTTGTTCCTTTGAACCCTAACACCTTTGTATTTCCTACATATTTTCCCATACTTAACATATGATTAAGCTTCAGAGTTCCACTAGGACATTTATGAATAGTTGAGTTAGTATCCTCCAATTCCTTTTCCAAACCTCCAATCCTTGTAGATTTCTAATTCAATTCCAATCTTAGAGTTATTAATTTCTCATTGAGACCATCTACCCTCTTCAAAGCCTGAGTCTTTTCTTGTTCAGACTTGGTCAACTCTTCTCTTAAGGACCGTTTCTCCTTATCAACATTGTTGAATTGAACTATATATTTTAAGAAGACTTTGCCAAGATGAGTAGACTTTTTATAAATTTTATTGTATGCATCTTCGTATGAATCCCCACGATCCTCATTATCCTCAGAATCTTCATCTCCGAACATTGCCCAACTTGTAGCAATTTCATTGACCTCCTTGTTTTGTGTATCAAACACGGTGAAATCCTCAGACTTATCAGCCATGTTAGACTCCGCAGAGTCACTAGTTGTTCCATCATCTGATATATCACTCGAAGTAACAGCTAGACCTTTTGTCCTTTTCGACTTATTACCGCATTCAACAGCTATGTGACCGAACCCTTGACATTCAAAAAATTGAGGTTTATTCTTTTTAGGTTCAACCTTGTCATTCCAATTTTGGACTTTTTATTTTTAGAATCATGTGATTTATCTCCAAATGTTTGTCTTTTAATCAATTATTGACCACAACAAGATTTTAAAAACTTATGAAACTGCTTCATGATCATATCAAATTGTCTTGGTCTACTCTCACCCTCCTCATCCGACTCACTAGGATCCTCCTTAGTGGTTTTAAAAGCTATATTTTTCTATTTTGTGCCACTAGACTTTTTTGAGGATTGAACACACATCTCCATCTCATATGATTTTAGATTCCCTGCCAATTCTTCAAGTTTAATTTCTTTGAAACTCATAATTTTAGATATGACAGTCACCTTAGATAAAAAAAACGTTCAGGTAGAGACCTACGAATTTTCTTCACTATGGTAGTCTCGGAAATAGGCTCTCCTAGATTGTGACAACTAGTTACTATGTCAGTTAATCTAGTCTCAAAGTCACCAAAAAATTCATCCTCCTCCATCCCAAGCTGTTCAAATTTAGAATTTAGAATTTAGAGTTTCGACTGCTTAACTTTTGAAGTTCCTTCATGAGTTACTTGGAGAATATCTCAAGCTTCTTTGGAAATTTCGCATGTGGTAATTCTCTTAAACTCACTCGTGGTCATAGCGTTGTATAAAGCATTCAAAGCTTTGGAATTCTAACTAGCACTGTTTGACTCAACAGTAGTCCACTCATTTGACGGTTTTACTCTAGATTCATTAGTGGTAATGTCTTTCATAGTGGGAGGTGTGTATCCTACCTCTACGACCAACCAAGCTCTCTCATCTAACGATTTCAAAAATGCTCTCATCCTCGCTTTCCAATAGGTGTAATTTAAGCCATCAAACAATGGGGACCTAGATACGGATCATCCTTCATGAGATAAATCCATCATCTAAGTTCAGAATCTAACCCTAAGTAGTTAACCTAAAATTGGGTAACCACGCTCTGATACCAATTAAAATTACCTAGATGATTAAGGAAAATAGCCTAGAGGGGGGTGAATAGGCATTTTGTGGATTTATTGATAAATTAAAATTAATTGCAGAAAAGTTAATTTTAATCCAATTCTTTAACAAGATAAATCATGCAAAGGTTAATCTAAGTGCAGAAAATAAAGAAATAAAGACACACGATATTTTTATGTCGAAAACCTTGGAAAGACTCAAAGTAAAAACCATGGATATGCTCGGGTATTGATGCACTATGAATCAAACAGTACATAAACTCTATGGAGTTTTAGACTTACAAATCCCTCCAGACCTGCCTTTCTCCACACGACGTTTGACAACCTTGAATCACTCGCGCTCCATGAAGTTCTCGCTCTACTCCATACTCTGATGGCTTCATTTCTCAATGGATCAATGAACCACGAAGCCTCCTACTCTGATCTCCGCACTCAAACGGCTCTGTTTCTTAAATGGATCTAAGCAACCATGTTGCAATATGTGGTGTGTTGATTTTTCAACAACTAGGTCATTCAATTGTGCATAAAGATCGTCGATGTAGAAACACAATTGAATAAACCATAATCAAGAGAGAACTAAAAGATATAGAATCACTCAATGATTTTCTCTCTCTATCTCTATCTCTACAGAAGAATATAAACTGTAGAAGACTTGCAGAGATCTATCAAAGGCACTTAAAAGCTCTCACATCTGTAGAAGACCTTGGTATTTATAGACAATGCTAAGGGAAACCCTAATGTTACTCTTTTATGTAATTTCACTCCAAACCAAGCAAAACCCTATTCTCTGATATAAATTCTATGTATAACACGTATATCAAGGTGTAAAGTTGTAGCCGCCTCAAAGGAAATCAAAATGGGAATTTCCAGCATCATAACTCGCTATTTAGACTGCGTCTGCTCCGGGCGTAGAAACAACACTTTCTAGCCACTTTTTATTGTTGTGGGCGTAGGTCAGGTGTAACAAAATACTCAGAACCAAAATTTCTTGAAGTTGTGGATTGAAAAAATGACATTTCTGCCCTTCGGAAGACACTTTTTACTCAAACTTGCTTCCACTTCAATTCTCCTGTATTCTTCACTTCTTTAGACTTGATTTGAATTTGATGAAGCTCTACAATACATATTAAACCTTCCCGACTCTACAATTCACTCAACATGACAATTCACTTAATATGGTTATTGTTTAGAACATGCCAAACACAAATAATACTATAAATGTTATAAATGTTTTTACAATCTCCCTCTTGACATTTTTGAGACAAAACCATGTTTTACAAAGATATTCTCACAAATAACAACATAATATTTATACCTATGAACATACACCAACAAACATAGACATAGAATATCATATTGCCTTCATGACGATTTTCCAATACGGTAATCACAATACTGAACAACATACCATGAAAAACAAGTGTGAAAATAGATATAAACCAATATAATGATCATATGAAAATCATACCAACAACGTAAACACAATGATCATTAGTATAAACATACTCCTTCTCCCCCTAAGAATAAACTCTCCCTCAATTAAATACTTCCCCCTCTTAACCAAACAATCTCTCCCCTTACTTAATACTTCTCTCCATTTTTGTCACTAAAATGAAAAATAAAGATATAACACTCAAAGCATAGGAAAAGCCTCAAAACGAAAACATAGGAAAAGATCATAAAAGAGGCTCTCGAGAATCTAAGTCAATCACTAAATACTAAGATAAATTACTCTATAAGATTATATCCATATTCTCGAGTAACATAAATCTCTACAATGCATGAACTTAAGACTAATGCATGAATGCAAAATGCTCAATTCAAAAAAATATTTTTGTTCTTAGAATCATGTGAACAGGGCAGTAGAGACAATGATTTAATCATTAATACATCATATTCGCATATTTGATTTAGCTATAATATACATGATAGTGAAGAAAATCAACACATACCTTGTAGCTTGGGGCGTAGGACAGTTTACGCCTTGGGCGTAGGCCTGTTTAGGCTGCATCTGCTCCGGGTGTTGAAACGACACTTTTTAGCCACTTTTTGTTTCTGTGGGCATTGGTCAGGTGTAGCAAAATACTCGGAATCAACTTTTCTTGATTGTTGTGCCATTCGAACCTTCTCAACTCGCTTGTCACGATTCTTGAAGTTGCGGCTTGAAAAAATGACGTGTCTGCCCTTCGGGAGACACTTTTTACTCAAACTTGCTTCCTCTTCAATTCTCTTGTATTCTTCACTTCTTTAAACTTGATTTGAATTTGATGAAGCTTGAAAATACCTATTAAACCTTCCCGACTCTATAATTCACTCAACATGGTTATTGTCTAGAACATGCCAAACACAAATAATACTATAAATGCTATCAATGTTTATACAATCCCCCCCTTGGCATTTTTGGGACAAAACCAAGTTTTACAAAGATATTCACACAAATAACAACATAATATTTTTATCTATGAACACACACCAACAAACATAGACATGGAATATCAAATTACTTTCATGACGATCTTCCAATCCGGTAATCACAACACTGAACAACATTCCATGAAAAATAGGCGTGGAAAACAGATATAAACCAATTTAATGATCATATAAAAATCATACCAACAATGTAAACACAATGATCATCAATATAAACATACTCCTTCTCCCCCTTAGAATAAACTTCCCCTCAGTTAAATACTTCCCCCTCTTAACCAAATAATCTCTCCCTTCTACTTAATGCTTCTCCCCCTTTTTAACACTAAAATGACAAACAAAGCATAAGAAAAGCCTCAAAATTAAAACATAGGAAAAGATCATAGAGGAGACTCTCGAGAATCTAAGTCAATCACTAAATATTAAGATAAATTACTCTATAAGATTATATCCATATTCTCGAGTAACATAAATATCTACAATGCATGAACTTAAGACTAATGCATGAATGCAAAATGCTCAATTCAAAAAAAATATTTTTGTTCTTAGAATCATGTGAATAGGGCAGTAGAGACAATGGGTTAATCATTAATACATCATATTCACATATTTGATTTAGCTGTTATACATATGATACTGAAGAAAATTAGCACATACCTTGTAGCTTGGGGCGTAGGATAGGCTACGCCTTGGGCGTATGCCTGTTTAGGTTGCGTCTGCTCCAGGTGTAGAAATGACACTTTTTAGCCACTTTTTGTTGTTGTGGGCGTAGGTCAGGTGTAGCAAAATACTCGGAACCAAATTTTCTTGATAGATGTGCCATTTAAACCTTATCAACTCGCTTATCATGATTCTTGAAGTTGCGGCTTGAAAAAATGACGTGTTTGCCATTCGGGAGACACTTTTTACTCAAACTTGTTTCCTCTTCAATTCTATTGTATTCTTCACTTCTTTAGACTTGATTTGAATTTGATGAAGCTCGACAATACCTATTAAACCTTCTCGACTCCATAATTCACTCAACATGACAATTCACTCAACATGGTTATTGTCTAAAATATGCCCAACACAAGTAATACTATAAATGTTATAAATGTTCTTACAGTATATTTTTTTGATGGTAGGTGCTTACTCTAGATTTACATGGGTTGGATTTCTGAATGAAAAGTCTGAAGCTACTGAAATTTTTTGAAAACTTTGTTTGAAAATTCAGACTGAGAAGAATTATCCCATTACTAGAGTGAGGAGTGATCATGGAAAGAAGTTTGAAAATTCAGGGATTGATACTTTTTGTACTGAAAGAGAAATAAAACATGAATTTTCAGCACCATATACTCCATAAAAAAATGGGATGGTTGAGAGGAAAAATAGAGTTCTTTAAGAGATGGCCAATGTTATGCTACATGGTAGGAAGCTTCCTAAGTATTTTTGGGCCAAGGCGGTGAACATAGGGTGTTACACCTTAAATAAAGTCTATCTTAGGCCTGACACCTTAAAAACTTCCTATGAACTGTGGAATGGTAAGAAACCAAATGTGAAATATTTTAAGGTTTTTGGAGCAAAATGCTATATTTTTAGAGATCGCGAGTCCATTGGAAAATTCGAGTTTAAGTGTGATGAAGGAATATTTTTGGGATATTCATTGACAAGTCAGGCATATAGGGTTTATAACCTTAAAACTCAAACTATGATAGAATCTGCCAATGTAGTGGTCGATGACTCATGTGTTGATGAGTCTCCAACATTTATTGAGGAAGAAGATATTGAGCCATTTTTTCTGTTAGATAATGATTATTCAGATGTTGATAAAGAGGACAACGCATATCATGATGATACTCCTAGTCCTATAGAATCACATGATCAAACTTGTGATGTTCAGGCTACTCCTCCTAAATAACCATCTGTAAGGGTCAAGTTGAACCATCCTTTGGATAAAGTCATTGGATTAGTCAATCAGATGATGGTGACTCGTAGAAAGGCAATGAATGAAGTCTTGTATGCATGTTATACATCTTCCTTGGAACCTAAAAATGTCAAAGAAGCTCTTCAAGATAGTGAATGGATAAATGCTATACAAGAAGAAATTCAACAATTTGTTAAGAATGATGTGTGGTATCGTGTGTCTAGACCGAAAAATATAAATGTGATAGGTACCAAATGGATATTCAAGAATAAAAAGGATGAAAATGGTACAGTTATTAGGAATAAGGCTAAGCTTGTTGCTCAAGGTTATACTCAGTTGGAGGGTATAGACTTTGATGAGACTTTTGCTCTAGTGGTTAGACTTGAATCTATTCGGATTTTATTTGCTATTGCATGTCATCTTGGATTCAAGTTGTATCAGATGGATGTAAAGAGTACATTCTTGAATGACATTCTTCATGAGAAGGTGTATGTGGAGCAACCAAAAGGATTTGAAGATCCTCATTATCATGGTAATGTTTATAAGCTCAAAAAACCTTTGTATGGACTAAAGCAAGATCCTAGAGCTTGGCATGAAAGATTGACCAACTAGCTGTTGGGAACAGGTTTTACTCGAGGGGGAATGGACAAAACATTGTTTATTAAGAAAATTGAGAGTGATACAGTTGTTGCTCAAATCTATGTGGATGATATTGTGTTTGGTTCCACCTCAGATCAACTTCCTCATTATTTTGGAAATAAAATGACACATGAATTTGAGATGAGCATGATTGGTGAATTGAACTTCTTTCTAGGGCTTCAGATTAGGCAATTAAGTGATGGAATTTTCATTTCCCAAACTCGGTATGCCTTGGAATTAGTGAAGAAGTTTAGTTTAGAAAAGGCTAAAGATACTCGCACTCCTATCAGTACAAGTGTCAAGCTTAGCATAGATACTAAAGGCAAAGATATCGATCCTACACTTTATAGAAGTATGATTGGGAGTTTGTTGTACTTGACTGCCAGTCGACCTGACATAGTTTTTAGTGTTGGTTTATGTGCACATTACCAGGAAAGTCCTAAGGAGTCTCATATTACTGCGATAAAAAGGATTATCAAATATTTTAAAGGGACTGTGAATTATGGACTGTGGTATCCATCAGGGACTAACACTGATATCGCATCTTTTTATGATGTTGATTGGGCTGGTAACATAAATGATAAAAAAAGTACCAGTGGAGGGGTGTTTTTATATTGGTAATTTCTTAGTTGCTTGGCATAGGAAGAAACAGAACTGTGTTTCCCTTTCCACTACTGAGGCTGAGTATATAGCAGTTGGTAGTTGTTGTACTCGATCAGGTATTATGGATGCGACAAATGTTACATGATTATGGTTTTTCACAAGGCACGATGACTGTGTTCTGTGATAACACGAGTGATAAATATTTCTAAAAACCCTATTCAACATTCTAGGACAAAGCATATAGATATTCGACATCATGTCATTCAAGATCTTGTTGAAGATGGTATAGTGTTTCCAGAGTTTATATCCACAGATTCTCAGTTGACAGATATCTTTACAAAACCATTAGATTTTTAAAAGCATATTAGTCTTAGGAAATCTATTGGTATGCTTTTTTTAGAATAGATATCTTATTATCTATCATTCTAGGAACACATTGCATTATTTTCCTAGAATTTATAGATTATCATGCATTTGTATTATATTTATTCATGTATGCATTTATAAATAAAAATAAAAATTATAATATAAATTTTTTGGAATAATGAGCTTGACTAGAGTACAAAAGTTGTCATATTTTACTCTATTCTCATATTTACTTGTCTAATTATGCATATGGGAAGTAGAGATGTTAGCCTGATTTAAGGATTTTGGATGTTCACTTGATATGATTATTTTATGTTGAAAAACATTAATCTTAGGTGTTTGTTATACTTCAGAGATGAGCGTAATGTCTGCTGATACTGTTAATATTTTCCATTTAACCCGAAGTGATATGTAGATTCATGAGCTAGGCTAGATTGATCTATGCTTTGGAATACTTTTTGAATGCTTATAAATGTTGGGGTAATGTTGAAAGAGGAAATAATGAAATAATAAAATATAGAAATGCAAAAGGTAGTTTTTTTATCTGAGTAATCGGGCCTACTAGCAGAGTATTCGTGTCAAAATGGGAGAAAACTAATGAGCATAAATCCCAAGGATGAAGCTCGGGCCCAGTTGGTATGGACTAAAAATCCTAGCTGGAAAGTATGGAGCTTAGAAAGACAAAAAAAGATAAAGTGAAAAGGTGCAAAAGAATGAATTGTGTAACAAAAAGAAAGTAGTATATTATTTTTTTTAGCAAGTAATAAGGTTCGATTTAAAGATTTGACTTTTAGCTTGGTTTTTGGACTGAATTATCATCACGATTGGTGAGGAGATTATCAGAATTAATATGTATTGCTTTCATCTTACCTTAGTGCTTGCACATGAGAATTTTCATATACATATGAATACTATGCAAAACTTGACTTGTGCATTATTGAGTCTACAAGGTGTGTGTGTTGATTTTCTTCACTACCATGTGTATAATGGCTGAGTTAGATTTGAGAATATGATGTGTTAGTGATTAACTCGTTGACTCTACTGCCTTTCTCACATATTTGTAAAAACAAAAATATTTTTATTTTATTTTTATTCATGACATTCTGCATTCATGCATTAGTATTAGGGTCATGTATTGTAGAGATTTTTGTTACTCGAGAATCTAGATATAATCGTATAGAGTACTTTATCTTAGTATCTAGTGCTTGACGTAGATTCTCTATAGTCTCCTCTATTATTTTTTCCCTATGTTTACATTTTAAGGTTTTCCCTATGCTTTTGTTGTTATAACTTTGTTTGTCATTTCAGTGACAAAAAAAAAGAAGTATTAAGTAAGGGAGGGAGATTTGTTGGTTAAGAGGGATAAGTATTGAGTAAGGGGGAGTATATTTCCAGGAGAAAAATGAGTGTTTTGGATATTATGATGATCATTATGCTTTAATTGTTGTTGTGTTATTCTCATGATCATTATGTTGGTTTATATATATTTTTTCACACTTGATTTTCATGGTATTGTTCAGTGTTGTGGTTATAGGATTGGGAGATCTTCATGAGAGCAAACTGATATTCTATGTCTATGTTTGTGGGTATGTGTTCATAGGTGTAGATATTGTGTTGTTGTTCGTGATGATATCTTTGTAAAATATGATTTTGTCTCAGAAATGCCAATGGGGAGATTGTAAGAACATTTATATTTAGCATGTTCTAGACGATAACCATGTTGAGTGAATTGTGAGGTCGACTAGGTTTAGGAAAATTGAAGTGGTCTTGCAAAGGCATCAACAAGCTTCGACAAATTTAAATCAAGCTTAAAGGGAGTGGAAAATACATAAGAAATGAAGAAGGAACAAGTTTGAGTGAAAAATGTATTTCGAATGGCATAAAAGACATTTTTCGGAGCCAAAACTTCAATAATCATTCTAATGGATTCGATGGGGGTTCAAGCGGCAGTATTCCCAAGAAAAGTGGTTTCCATGAATTTTACTATGCCCAGTAGCTAAAAGTGGCTAGAAAGTACTAAAACTACGCATCATCTACGCCCAGTGAAATAAAGCCTATGCGCCACGCGTAGCTTATGTCTACGCGCCGCATGTAGATGGGACTACAAAGTCAAGTTGAAAATTTCCAATTTTATCCCCAACTTAAGATCTTTTGATGCAGTTGTGACTCAAACACTTTGACATATGTGATATATACATATTGAAGACCAGATTAAAGGGTTTTGCTTAGTTTGATGTGAAATTACGAAAAAGGGTAAATTTAGAGTTTCCCTCATCTCTCTTTATAAATAGGAAGAGTCTCTACAGATTTTGTAGGGCTTTTGGGGTGAGATCTCTGCAATTCTTCTACAGTTCATATTCTTCTGCACAGAGAGAGATAGAGAGAGAAAATTATTGAGTGATCATATATCTTCTAGTTCTCTTTTAGGGTTTATTCAATTGTGCTTCTACATAGATGGTCTTATACACAATTGAATGACCTAGATTCTGAAAAAATTAGCACACTGTTTATTGCAACATGGTTGCTTTGATTTGTTGAGAAGCGAAACTGTCTGAGTGCAGAGATCGATGCAGGAGGCTTCGTAGTTATTTGATCCGTTGAGAAGCGGAGCCGTCAGAGAACGGAGATCGGAGGGCGAGTGATTCAAGTTCGTCAAACGTTGAGTGGAGAAAGACAAATCAAGAGTGATTTGTAAGTCTAAAACTTCATAGAGTCTGTATACTACTTGATTCATAGTTCATTGATACCCGAGTGTATCCGTGGTTTTTACTTGGAGTCTTTCCAGGATTTTCCACGTAAAAATATCCGTGTCTTCTCATGATTTATTTTCAGCACTTATATTCATGATTGCTTAATGAAATTGCTTAGAAAATCAGGGTTTCGTGACTAATTAAATTTGAATTTCCACTAGATCATTTTAGTTTATCCAAAAATCGACTAAAAGCCTATTCACCCCCCTATAGGCTATTTTCATTGATCGTTTAGGTAATTTCAGGTAGGTCTTAATATTTTACACCCATGCGAACCCGTCGAAAATAAGTTTAATAGTGGTAGAAGAAAATAACATATGGAGTATCTAATTTCAAGAGTCAACTTTTTTTTTTCCCTTTTAATTTCACTCAATCAACTAAATATAACATCTAATTTCAAGAGTCAAATATGACTATCTCGCCATTGTTCCCAACCTCATCCCAACTCAATCTTTCAAAATAAATATCGATGTTGAGTCAAATAAAGTTGCATGCTTTTTCACTAGATTTTCTATCTCAAGAAATGAAACATGAGGGTAGAGCTCTGTTCTCTAAACTTTCACATGATTGGATTCATGCAACTAGATGGTTAAACAAGGTTAAAATTGCACAACAAAAAAATCGTAGTAGAATCGAATTCAATAGAATAACATATATTATTTTGTTTTCGGCATAATAAGTTTTTAAGAATGTGGCCAGCACACTAAGTTTTTAAGAATGTGGTTGTACATGTGAGTTTTCCCGGTCCATATAAAAGCCTCATCCCGACCGGATCGATCCATGAAAGACCCGAGATGATGATCCGACCACTTCTCCAACATCACAACCCGACCAACATGTCAGCCTTGTGGTCCGTTCCGAAATCCGACCGCCAGGCCTATCTTGTGGCCCGACCCGAAGAACATTCTAGAAGAAACTCGAAGATTCCAGAATAGACTTGTAGCTCAAGATAATGTCATAGAATAGGGACAAAATAGCTGACGTGTAAAGTAAGGACAAATTTTCAAAGTAGAAAATGTTGCCCTAATGGGACAAAAGCCCATAGAGAAAATGTATATAATCCAATGAAGAGTAATGAGAAAAACATTTTTTTTTGTTGTGCAAATATTGTATCTACACAATGGCGCCGTCTGTGGGAAATTAGGTCATTTCACCGACCATCTTCCTACCTCGAAAAGCTGAGAAAAATCCAGATACCACCACCAAACCTTCCGATATCATCTTCTCCGTCCTAGTCAAGCCATGCCGGTGACCAGATCACATTCGGAAATACAGATCCCCGGTGACAAACAGCCGAGCGCTCCACCAACAATCGAGCACCTCTTGCAGCAGCTCGTCGAAGCGGAGAAACGAAGCCAGGCCGCCGAAGCAAGAAGCCTGGCGGCGGAGAGAAGAAGCGAGGAGCTCTTGATGCAATTTAATCAGGCGACTATCCCTCCGGTAGTTCCCGATCAATCTCAGATCCAAGAACAAGCCGAATCATGGGAGGAACACGATGAAACCTCTCGCCGACCAGGCGAAACCCCGGCCGCAGGCGACGTTTCCGTCACTGACGAGCCTCTGACATGGCAAAAACTTCAGGAGATGATGGCGAAGTTCCAAAAGAAGGTCATAAAGGATCTAAGGACCCGATCTACCGATGGTCAGGCCCTCTAGGCCTCTGCCGACTCGGTTCAGTCACCATTCACTTTAGAAATCACATGGGAACCCTTCCCCAAGAAGTTCATCATGCCCAGATTCACTCCCTATGATGGAACGAAGGATCCTGATGAGCATATTTACCAGATCCACCAAAAAATGACTATGTATGCCGAGAACGAAGCCTTGCTGTGCAAAGTATTCCCGACCAGTCTCGTTGACGCGCCACTCCTCTGGTTCAGGAAGCAGCCATCGAGATCCATCGGCAGCTGGCAGCAACTGTCCGACCTCTTCGTGGCCCAGTATTTCGGGAACAAGAGGCAAAAGAAGACCATTTCGAGTCTCTTTACTATGACTCAGGAAAACGTTGAGTCCCTCAAGAGTTTCCTATCCAGATTCAATGTTGAGTCGTCCTCCATCGACAACTGCGACCAACACTCAACCGTGGAAGCCTTTAGGATGGCACTGATTCTGGGAACCAAGTTCCATTAGTCACTTGTGAAACGACCACCCTCGGGAATCGGAGAACTCAGTTCTAGAACTCAGGGTCACCTAAGGATCGAAGAGGAGGAGGCAACCCGACAGAAGAGAGCGACATTGATCAATGTAGAAATCAGGTCAAAGGATAAGGTTTCGGATACATCCCGACAGCCTATTAATCACAAGCGCTCAAATCCCCCGATCCCCGGTTCATCTCAATTTCCTCCACAGCCCAAGAGACGTGCCAGGTTCGAGGAGAAGATAACCCCATTGAAAGTGACCCTTGCCAAGCTTTTCCAGGAAAATAAAGCCAAAGGAATCTTCCAGACCCCTCCCCCAATCAGACAACCCCTCGACCAGAGGGATAGATCAAAACACTGCGCCTTCCATAGTGATTTTAGCCATACAACAAATGATTGCAAGAACCTGAGGCGTCAGGTCGAGACAATGATAGCCCGAGGAGAGCTGACAGACTATGTTTAGAGGGATGGTCCAAGAGCCCATCAACCCGCACAAAGCAACCAACGGAATCAAGCCCCAGGTCACCCAGTTAGAGTCATCAATATGATCCATGGAGGTCCCGACGCACGAGGTGGCCAAGGGTTGAGACGATCACAAATGAGAAAGGCGCACCATGTCAGCAGGATAGCCGGAATAAATGAAGTCCATCACCGAACGGGGCAGTCTCAGATACATTTCTCCCAGGATGACCTCCGAGACATCCAGGTCCCACATGACGATCCGTTAGTCATCACTCTAATGGTCTCGGGATGTCTTGTCCGAAGGGTGATGGTTGATCCAGGAAGTAGTGCCAATATCATGACCAAGTGGGCTTTCGACAAATTGGAGATCGACCCAAGGGACATTTTAACTTCCCGGAATCCAATTGTCGGGTTTGACGGAAAGCAAGTCAAACCCCTCGGGGAGATCAGTCTGCCTGTCTCAGCGGACCAGAGAATTCTGTCCGAGACCTTTGTAGTGGTGGATGTGAAGCCCTCTTACAATTTGCTTATTGGAAGATGATGGATTCACAGGATGCAAGGCATACCATCAACTCTCCATCAAATGATGAGGTGCGTCGGACCAAATGGTTACGACATAATTGATATCAAAGGGGATCAAGTAGCGGCCAAGCAATGTTACGCCGTCACTGTCAAAGGAATGAAGGATAAGCCCGATCGAAAGAGGTCCCGAGAAGAGGATCTCGACCTACAGCCAAAATAACAACTACAGGACGGGGAGTCGGGTCCCCCGATCGTTGCAGAACCTCTACATCCAGTATCTCTAATGCCCGACCAACCCGACAAGGTCACCTACGCAGGTACAAGTCTCACCACAAGTGAATTAAGTGAACTAACAACATTCTTACAGGATAATCATGATATCTTCGCATGGGAACATACTGATATGACCGGCATCGACCCCTCCATAGCCCGACACACGTTACATGTTGATCCAAACGTAAGACCTATCCGACAGAAATAGAGGTGAATGGGAAGCCTAAGGAGCCAGATCATAGCTGATGAGGTGTCAAAATTACTCGAAGCCGGGTTCATCAGGGAAGTTCAGTATCCCGAGTGGTTAGCCAATCTGTGGGTTGTGCAGAAAAAGAACGGGAAGTGGCAAGTCTGTGTCGACTTCACCGACCTAAACAAAGCCTGCCCGAAAGATAGCTTCCCCCTACCCAAAATAGATCAAATGGTCGACGCTACCGTGGGCTACGAAAGACTAACTTTCCTGGATGCGTACTCGGGATACAACCAAATCCCGATGGACCCGACCGATGAGGAAAAGACCTCCTTCATTACCGAGACAAGTACTTATTGCTTTAAAGTTACGCCTTTCGGACTAAAAAATGCAGGAGCCACATTTCAGAGACTGGTGAACAGGATCTTTAAAGGGATGATGGGCACAGTGGTCGAATCCTACATTGATGATACAGTTGTTAAAAGCAGAAAGAGAACTGACCACTTGGAGCATCTCAAAAAAGTGTTCGACACCCTGAGGAAACATGGAATGAAACTCAATCCGGCCAAATGCTCCTTCGGGTCAGTTCCTCGGGCACATTGTCAATCGATCAGGCATACAGGCCAGCCCAACGCAAGTGAAGGCTCTGCTCGAAACAAAAGAGCCAACCACTCACAAAGAAGTCCAGATTCTAACCGGAAGAGTTGTAGCTTTAAGCAGATTCATCGCAAGACTGACCGACAGATGCCGACCCATTTTTCAGGCGATCAAAGCAAAGAAGGAAGAGATATGGGGGCCCAAGCAAACCAAATCCCTATCCCGATTGAAGGAATACATGCTCAAGCCTCCGATTCTTGCGACGCCCGAGCCCGATGACGTCTTACTCTTGTATCTGTTAGTATCATCAATGTCAACGAGTGTTGTACTCATCAGAGAGGATGGGAACCTCCAGATGCCTATTTTTTATACAAGTAAGGCATTAGCCGATCCCGAGACCCGGAATAACAAATAAGAAAAATTAGTTATATCCCTGATCAACGCCAAACGATGTCTCTTATTCGTGTGCTTATGGCGAAGCCCGATCTCTCCGGAAGGGGCAGGCTGTGGCCGATTTCCTGTTAGAAGGAGAAACCGAGGAAGCCAATCAACCCGTCGAGTTAGAAACTTGGAAATTATTCGTAGATGGCTCCGTGAGCGCTAATGGAGCAGGCGTCGGGTTGGAAATCCATACCCCCGACGGGACTAAGTTGCAGGCCTCAATGCAATTACAATTCTCAGCTAGTAATAACGAGGCAGAGTACGAAACAATTATATCGGGCCTGAGATTGGCCAGGAGCCTACAAATACAATCCCTATCAGTATACAGTGACTCCCAGCTGATAGTCAGACAAATAACAGGAGAGTACGAAACCAGAGATCCCAAAATGGAATCTTACAGAGCCTTAGTAGTCAAAGAGTCCGAAGGTTTTCAAAAGTTAACTTTCAGCCAAATCCCTCGGGAAGAAAACACCTGTGCTGATCACTTAGCTAATCAAGCGTCTGCAGCCGGTGAGGATATGACCCGAGTAGTACTGACCAACTTCATCACTACACCAAGCATTCGAGAGCCCGACGAACTAATATGTCTAGTTCCCCGAGAGTCGAGCTGGATGGATCCCATAATCGATTACCTCAGCGTCGGGATGTTAACCACTGATAAGGCGGAGGCAAGGAAAATCAGAATGAAGTCAGCTCGGTACTCAATCATCCAGGGACAACTCTACAGAAGATCTTTCTTGGGTCCATACCTGAGGTGCGTAACTCCCTCCGAGGTAGAGACAGTAATGCAAGAGATACACACTAGAGCATGTGGAAACCACTCGGGAGCCCGGTCTCTTGCCCACAAAATCCTATCCTAGGGTTACTTTTGACCCTACCTATCCAAGGATGCAGAGGAGTATGTGTGTAAATGCAAAGTCTGTTAGATGCACGATGACACTATATTTCAACCACCGTAATTCCTGAATCCGACAATCGTTCCGCATCCTTTTGCCCGATGGGGGATGGACATAGTCGGACCACTCCCAAAAGCCATCAGGTCAAATACCCATGTACTCCTGGCCACCGACTACATCACCAAATAGGTTGAAGCCGAGGCCTATCCTTCCATAAAGGGCAGCCACGTAGTCAAGTTCATATGGAATCACAACATCTGCTGGTTCGGGGTGCCTCGAACTATCATGATGGACAATGGCACAAATTTAGACTGTGAACCAGTCAGGTTATTTCTGGCTGAGCATGGAATCAATCAGAATACCTCCTCAGTAGGATACCCACAAGCCAATGGACAAGCGGAAAGGACCAATCGTTCCATCTTCAACACCCTAGCAAAGAAACTTGAGAAGGCTAAAGGGGCATGGTTGGACAAATTACCAGAGGTACTATGGTCATATAGGACCACTCCCCAACAACCAACCGGTGAGACACCCTTTGCCATGGCATATGGGGCAGAGGCCGTGATCCCGACAGAGTTTGTCGTCCTAACATTGAGATCAGCGGCTTGGGACGAGAGAACAAATAACCAGTGCTTGGCTCACAAGCTCGACCTGCTGGAGAAGAGGAGAGAAACTGTCGGGATAAGATTGGTAGCTTACCAACAGCGGGTTATAAATCACTTCAATAAAAGGGTGAAAAGAAGGGGATTCCAGGTCGGGGACATGGTTCTTAGATGAAAGATCGGACACGTGGGTAAGCTCCAAGAGCCATGGGAAGGACCCTACACCGTCACTGAAGTGATAGGGCTCGGGGCCTACAGATTACTCAGGAACTCTGATAACAGAAGGGAGCCCAACACACATAATGCATCCCGACTTAAGAGGTATTATCTCTAGAAATACTTTGATTTGGGTGTTGTAAAGAAAGGTCACTAGAGCCCAAAAGATTGCAATATAAGTTCCATTTTTTCCCGATCATCTCCACGAGTATCCAAATCACCATGATAATATCAGTTTCAAAACCAAAGTGTTGAATCCTATCCATGGGCCCAAAGCGCCCGAGAGATCTTCACAGACCCACCAATGGTCGGGTTTTACAAAAATCAGTTTCAAAACTTAAGTGTTGAATCTTCTCCATGGGCCTAAAGCGCCCGAGAGATCTTCATAGTCCCACCAGTGGTCGGGTTTTACAAAAATCAGTTTCAAAACCTAAGTGTTGAATCTTCTCCATGGGCACAAAGCGCCCGAGAGATCTTCACAGACCCACCAGTGGTCAGGTTTTACAAAAATCATTTTCAAAACCTAAGTGTTGAATCTTTTCCGTGGGCCCAAAGCGCCCGAGAGATCTTCACAGACCCACCAGTGGTCGGGTATTACAAAAATCATTTTTAAAACCCAAGTGTTGAATCCTCTCCATGGGCCCAAAGCGCCCGAGATATCTTCACAGACCCACCAGTGGTCGGGTTTTACAAAATGTCAGTTTCAAAACCTAAGTGTTGAATCTTATCCATGGGCCCAAAGCGCCCGAGAGATCTTCACAGACCCACCAGTGGTCGGGTTTTACAAACTATCAAGATACCGACGGTTATTATCTGGTTTTTATTGTTATTCTTACCAAGTCATAATTCAGAATCCCAATTCTTATTATCATATCAAAAGAAACAAGTATGGATCACACAGATCCTCCAACAAAATGTGAATGAACAAATTTATTTATATTAAGGCCCCAGTGGCCAAGGCTGATACAAAGATAAAATGAAAAACATCGAAAGGGACAAAAAGCTAAGTGATGAGCCCTATTCCACCACTTCAGGACCTCCATTCCCGCCTGAGTCTTTGGTCCTGAGGGGTCATCCTTCTGTGGCTTGAGGCTCATCCAGGCCAGAATGAGAAGGCGGAGCGGGCAAGGGATCCTGAAGGAATTCGCCAAATGTCAGGTCCTCAGGTTCAGGCTCGGGATCATCATACAGAGGCCCCAATCCTATACTAAGATCAAGATCCTCAATAGTTGGGATATATCTGTCCCCCTCAGGCTTTTGAAGCTCTGATATGTATTATCGCCAACCCTGCTCGTAACGGTACTTACAGGTCAGCTCAAAGCAGGAGATCATCTGTTTACCACCTTTGTGGCACATATCTACCCGAGATCTCTCCACGCCTAATGTATTCTCGACCTCGACCTTCTCCTAAAGCAATTGCAGCCCCAAAGTCTTTAACTTATCAACTTATTCATTCAGGGCCTGCACTTGGAGAGTTAGGGCCTCCCGAGCCTGGGCTTCCCGATTAGCTATTTGCTCAGCCTCCCGAGCCTTGCCCTCGAGCTCTGAGATTGTTGCCTTGGCAGATGCGAGCCCTTCCTCAGCTGCAACAACCCAATATATCAGGGACTGAATCTTATCATTGGCCTTCTTGACCTGCTCCAGAGCCTTGGCACATCCAGCTTTATTGACCTAAGCCTCCCGAGTCAGGGCATTTATGACCCGAGCATCATCCTCAAGCTTGCAATTGTACGCCTGAGTAGCGTGAAACATCTGGAAAAAATAATGTTAGCAAAAAAAAAAATATTATTATTACCTTCATTGCAAGCTCGGGCCCATTCAAGGTTAAGCTCATCCTGTCATACCGCCCCATCGCCAACCTATCGGTCGGGGTCCATACTCCCAGGGCCATCTCTCGCAGGGCTTCTGAGTTCCCGATCGTCTGATCCCCCACAGACAGGTATGGATGGCCCTTCCTAGTATCCAGCCTGAACCGAGGCCCATGGGGAACATCTTTCCCATTTTTTGCAGCCCTCTCTATCTCCCTATAATCTTGTTTCTTGACATAATGCGAGATAACGGTTCGCAGTTTGGTAGGTCGGGATTGACCCTCTTCGTCAGAGTCTAACTCTCGAGCATCAGTCTAAGACGGGACAGGAACCCCCAGTGACATACTGAGGCTCAAACCGGGCCTGACTGAAGGATCAGTCAGAGACGGATCCTGATTTTGACCCGAACCTATAGACCTCGGGACCAAGGCATGATCATTCTCGACCTCGACCGCCCCCGATGCAGCCGTCTGAGAGTTATGAGGAGGTGGGGGCGTGACCGGAGGGTGCTCTGTCGGAGGAGGTGGAGGGGGCGTGGCGACTCGCCTTTCAGTCGGCCCCGCTGATGTACCAACTGGAAGGTTCTCAGGAACTGGAGGGACATCAACCCCACAAACAAAGGATGTGGAGCCAATGTCAGCCCATTTAGCTTTCTTTATTGAAAGCTTGGGTATGGTAACCACTTTCATTTTCTGTTGGCCTCCCGACATATTTTTATTGAGCTTTTTAGTTGCTGATGACTTTGACTTGGACTTGAATCTCTTCGATCCAGACGAAGTCGCGGCAGAACCAGAGGTGATCGCTGGCGCAGCGATCCTGATGCAAGCTCCTGCAATACAGATCTGGTCAGGCAATTCTGGCTATCCCTCAAATCCTGACTCCATACTCTGGCCTGCAATAGTTCAAATCGGGATCTTATATACCCGACCTCCCTTTTCTCCTGAGGAGCCTGAAGAAAGCCCATCACTAGCATGCCCAACTTATCGTTGCACAGGTCGAAATGGCAAGAGGCTCGGGTATGAAAGTTCTTAAAATCAGGAAGTCGGGTCGGTTGGAAAACATAGTTGACAGGTATATTCATAGCGTCGGGATGCCTCCATTGACCACTCACTACTATCATCCTTTCTTTCCATCCTTTGTTGGAGGTCAGGACGTTGTCACACAATTTCCTCTTAGGATACGATGTTAGGTTGTACCGACCCCTATTATCCTTCTGTTCCTGAAGTTTATATGAAAACAAAAGCTCGGCCAAACCTAGGTCTAGGTGCAATTCTTTATTGATCAGTAAGATCATGGCCAGGATCCTATAAAAATTGGGACCGACTTGAAGGGGGGCCAGACCCAAAGTCGCCAGTGCCAAGAGGAAGAAAAGATGTATGGGAAACTTTAGTATGGCTAGGTGGAATGAGGAGAGCAATATCTCCCTGTCCTTCAACCCCTCACCAATCCTAAAGTCTTTGTCCCGAGGATAATGCTTAACCTTCACCCCTTCAGGAACCCCGAGGCTCTTAAGTTGAGCGTCCTTCCTGTATTTGGCCGGGAGGGGGTCGGTGCAAAAATTATCCTCTTCCTCAATATCCTGATCCTGATCAATCCTAGCATCACCCTCTACAACTCGACCCCCTCCGTCCTGAGTAACGTCTGGTAGACTAGACCTAATGACTCGGGTAATCTCTACGGAGGGGGTGTTTACCGAGGCTTCGGGATCGGTAATGGTCAGGTCGGTGTCTGTCAGTTGCAGGTCACTAACCGACCTAGTGTCATCACTCCCCGACATATTTGATGAAAGGTAGAAAAGTGAGAAGATTAAACTTACAAAAAGGTAAGGAAGATTCCGGCAATCCCCACCGTTGATTTTTTTCTCCGGCGAATTATTTGTAGAAGCCGACGGCTACACCAACAAGCAAAGATGGGTGCGTTCGGTCAAACACTTCGCTGCAAGGCAAAAAAATCTCTACACAATGAAATGCTCAACCACAGTCACTGGAATTTGCAGGGATTGATGAGACAAACTGGAGGGTACGTGGATTTGAGAATGGATTTGAAGTTGCACGAAAAGCTTGAGTATATGGCAGAGAGAAAATGATGAAGGAAGAACAGAAAATAGTGCAAGTGTGGCGCATGTGAATGATATACAAGTTATATAGGCATGACGTTTCATCTACCCGGGTCAGGGTACCGGACCGACATGACCCAACCCATTTCACACATACCTATGCCATCTCAGCCATAAGTTCAAATTTGTAATGATGGCGACAGCTGTAGCATTAAATGCACTTCCGCGTCATCAGGCACGCGTCCCGCGCACCAACTTCAAAGGCTTTCTGTGATGGGCCTCAAGATTCTTTCATCTAATGGGCCTATAGAAAAGAAGGCCCATGAGCTAAAAGAGGGCCTGTGTACATGTGAGTTTTCCCGGCCCATATAAAAGCCTCATCCCGACCGGATCGATCTATGAAAGACCTGAGATGATGATCCGGCCACTTCTCCAACATCATAACCCGACCAACACGTCAGCCTTGTGGTCCGTTCCGAAATTCGACCGTCAGGCCTATCTTATGGCCCGACCCGAAAAACATTCTAGAAGAAACTCGAAGATTCCATAATAGACTTGCAACTCAAGATAATGTCATAGAATAGGTACAAAATAGCTGACGAGTAAAGTAAGGACAAAATTCCAAAGTAGAAAATGTTGCCCTAATGGGACAAAAGCCCATAGGGAAAATGTATATAATCCAATGAAGAGTAATGAGAAAAGCATCTTTTTTGTGTTGTGCAAATATTGTATCTACAGTGGCCCAAAATAATGCAAGTTTAGTCTCGATGTGGATGATCCATTCTAAGCTCGAGGAAGATCATGACGGAATGTTCGTGAAATTTTAATATTACATCATTACCGGGTTGAATATTTCCTACCATCATAGATATGCAACTTCAAAAGTTAAATGGTCGCTTTGATAAAGTGAATACGGAGTTGTTGCTTGTGTGTCATGCTTGTATTCGGATGGTTTAATTTTTAGATCGGTAAAGCAATATTTTATATCTACCTCACCTCGATGAATTTTATTCGAAGGAATTTCCTACAATTACTTTTACAAGACTTAGTGTCTAACTTGGGATTCATATTAAAAATGGTTGGGGATTCTACAAAAATAATGGTTAAAATAAAGAGAGACAAAGTATTAAGTATATTCATTAATTTATTGGTTTGTGACGATGATATTGACCTATTAGTAGCTACCGCCTCTATAAAAAAGGTACGTATTATCTGCTTTTAAAATCCTAAAGGGTTGAATGAGCACTAAGATGGACGAAGAATCAATGAGTGATAGTTTGGTAGTCTATATTTAAAAGATATATCTATTAGTTTAAATAATAAAATTATCGATCAGCGCTTTGAAAATATAAAAAATTATGAGGACAATTGTAAATGTATTTTGTTTTTGTTAAAAGGTCACCCCTTACTTAGTCCGTCTTTCCACGAGTGCATGTAAATCTCAGATTGGGTTTACAAAGCTATCCAAACACTAAGCTCGGGCCTTAAACATCACTCAAAGCCTGTTTAGAGATCAGCTTTAGCGCATACAAATCTCAGATGGGGTGTACAAAGTTATCATGAATCCCAATTGATGCATATATTTGAAGTGTGTGTAATTGTGTGTGGAGCTTGAAAGCCCACAAAACAAGTTTTAGTATTTAAAAATGTGGATGAGTGGGTGGGATGTAAGAGTTTTTGGGTCCTTCATTATGAGGTCATAGGTTCAAATCCTTCCAATTACGTTTTCATATAGGTCACTGAAGATTTTACCAGGTTGTTAACTTCAGAGATCAGAAAATTAGTCGAGGTGCGCGTAAACTAACTTAGATCACCCTGATTACCATTATGGAGAAAACAAAAATTGGCAGGTAAAGCATGCATGTCTGCAAATTGTGAATCTCAAGTCTTTTCTCTCTCTCCCCTCCACAAGAAGCTGTGAAAAAGAAAGCGGGCATATATATATATCAATGACATGAAAGTTAAAAGTATATAGTCATGATCTGGATCTCTCTCTAAATGATGGAGAGTGAGAATATATATATATTACATATATATGTATGTATGTATATAACACGGTTTCCATTTGTAGTTGATCGATCTCTTTAATGGTGCTAGTATTTTGAACTACTCAATTGCTTGGTTGACCTGGGTGAACAGCAAATGATAATATATATAATCACGAGCTAATGGGCCCAAAGGCTCTATATATGTTGGTACGGCCTATTTAGATGCATGTGTATTTCGTTAGGCTCAGGTCACGATGATCAGCTATTGGCACCAATCGAGCCAATGCTAGTGTGTTAGTGGGCTCTGCAATATCGAATGATTATAACCTTTTTCACCATCCAATATGTGAATCTATCATCAATTTTTTACGTATCTTTATAGGCTTATCTATATATATAGCTTTATAGGCTTATCTGAACTTTAACTCATGTCAAATGTGGTAAATTTGTGGAAGTGTCAGACTCACTGTTGCGAGTTAGCATATAGAGAAAAATTACTAATTTTTGTCTCACATCAAATTTAGATGAAAATTGTGTTGTCAATTAAATTTTTTTAAAAAAATGGATAATGTTTTCAAGTATTATATTAATTTTAGTTTTTATGGACAGAGTTGGTTGGTAAAACAAACTTTCGATATTTGGATTAATCGTATCCAGTATACCGAGTGTGGGTTCGAATTTTCATCCTTCTGCAAACCTGCGACTTAACATAATAAGAGTTATAAGATCGGTTTGTATAATATCCTTAAAAACATAAATTTTTTATAATTTATGTTACAGGAAAATATCCTTAAAAATTATACCTTTTATCATATTAGTTGTAGGACAAATTTGATCCCAAACCAAATCATTTGGGAGGATTTGGTTGGATGGAATAGGACCCAATTATTATATAAAGAGTAGCCGCTAATCAATTTAAAATTTGAGTTGAAAAATTATTATCTAAAGAGTAGCCGCTTATTTATCATGCCTTATAATTCAAAGAACCAAATCAAATCAAACTTACTAAAATATCATCTAAAATTGATGGCACTCCTAATATGATAGTATTTCTTTAATCCACTAGACTTGTGTGAGAAGTTGATAAAACAACCCATGATATGCATGAGAAGTTTTTTGTACGTCAAAGCAGAATAAAACTAACAATACCCTTTATAAACATATTATTATATATAGTAATTAAATTTCTGAAAGAAACATTGAATTTATGTGGACACTTACCAAAATCCACTATAAATATACTGTAAAACATTATTACAAATAAAACAGAAATCTTACGCCAAGAAGTATTGATCATAAAGGCGAGTTCATGTATTTTTCATGGTCTAAAATGCAGGCCAAATAAGGTCATACCAAGTAGAGGTAACGAAATGTTCGGTGTCCACTTTTCTATCCACATCAACTTTTAAGCGATATTTTCCTACCATCCAAACAGACTGAACAGTACTAGAAGATCTTTAATACTTGAAATTACCTGGACTATAGGAAAACAACTTAGAGGGGAGTGAATATGCTATTTGCCGATTTTATAATTAATTAAAATTATTTAACGAAAATTCAATTTTAATTAGTCACAAATCTTAATTCTCATAAACAGATCAATCAATCAAATATGAATATAAATGCAGAAATTTAAATCATGAGAAGGCATAGAGATTTTTATGTGAAAAACCTTGGAAAGACTCCAAGTAAAAATCACGAAAACGCTCGAGTATCAATGTATTACGAATCAGATAATTTCTACAGACTCTATGAAAACAGAACTTACAACCGTTGTGATTTGTTGTTCTTCACTCGACGTCTAAAAGTTTAGATTTACTCGCGTTCCACGAAGCTCTCGCTCCGATCTCCGACTCTGACGGCTCTACTTCTCAACATATCAAAATCACCACGAAGCCTCATACTTCGATCTTCGCACACAGACGACTCCATTCTTCAACGGATCAATGCAACCATGTTGCTATAAACGGTGTGTGAATTTTTCAGCAATTATACCATTCAATCGTGCATGAAAATCATTGATGTAGAAGCACGATTTAAGACGTCCAAAACTAAGTGAGAATTTGTGTATCTCTAATCACTCAATAATATTCTCTCACCATATGTATATCTCTGTAGAAGAAGAAGATGAAGCTGTAGAAAACTTGCAGAGAATTCTTAAAGATCTGTCTCCTCTTATTGAAGACTTGGGTATTTATAGACAATGATGATCCAAACCCTAAGTTTGTCCTTTCTCGTAATTTCACTTCAAAACCTTATATTCTGGTGAATATAATGTATATAACACACACTTTGTTGTATATAAGTCGTGAAAAAATCATAAAATCAACCCACGAACAATTTGGACTTCGCAGCAAAAAATAGCCAAAAACTTTCCGCAGCTACGCTTCAAGCGTAGGTCCAAGCGTAAAAATGTGTTTTCTAGCCACTTTTTGAAACTGAAAGCGTAAGCATTTTTGTTAAAACCACTTTTCTCTGTAACTGCGCCAAAATGACCATCTTGAACCCACGATACTTTTTGCTTGAGGTGATGGTTTCAGAAAATATCATTTTCGCCCATCAGGAGACATTTTTCCTCAATATGCTCATTTTCGTGCTTCACTTGTATTCTTCATTACTTCAATGCTTGATTCTTCCTTTAACGAAGCTTATTGATGTCATTGAAACCAAATAAACCTATCTAACACTCAACATGGTTATTGTCTAGAACATGCCATAAATAAACAATACACAAAAGTGTTCTTACAACCTCCCCCTTGACATTTATGAGATAAAACCATGTTTTACAATATAGTCTCACAAATAACAACATAACATCTATAACTATGAACACAGACCAACAAACATAGATATAAACTGTCACCTTACTTTCATGACGGCTAATCCTGTAACCACAACACTGAACAAACCATTAAACGCACGTGTGGAAAACAAATATAAACCAACATATTGATCATCAGAAAATCATACCAACAATGCACACATAATGATCACCATTCTCCCCCTAAGAATAAACTCCCCCTTACTAAATACTTCTCCATCTTAATCAAACAATCTTAACAAAACAATCTCCCCCCTTACTTAATACTTCTCTCCCTTTTTATCACTGAAATGTCAAGCAAAGAGAGTATATGCCATAACAACAATGTAGAGAGATACAAGGAAGTACTCAAGGAAAAACACCAAGATACAGAACCCTTATCAGAGCATATCCAAATTCTCAGGGTAATATAAATCTCTACTATGCATGACCTTACTACTAATGCATAAATGTAAAATGTCATGAATAAAAATAAAATAAAATATTTTTGTTTTTATAAATCTGTGAGCAAGGCAGTAGAGACACAAAGCCAATCATTAACACATCATATTCTCATATTTAACTCGACCATTATACACACGGTATAGAAGAAAATCATCACACATACCTTATAAACTCAAGAATGCACAAGTCAAGTATTGCAAATATATATATATATATATATATATATATATATATATATATATATGAAGATTCTCATGTGTAAGCACTAAGGCAAGATGAAAAAAATACATACTAAAGCTAATAATCTCCCCACCAATTGTGATGATAATTTAATCTATGATCCAAACTAGAAGGAAAAAATAAAAGATACTTTCTCTTTGTCACATAATTTCCTTCTTTTCATCTTTTCAATTTTTTTCACTATATCCATTTTTGTCTTTCTAAGTTCCGGACTTTCCAGCAAGGATTTTAGTCCCGACCAACTAGGCCCGAGCTTCTTCCATGGGATTTATGTTCATTACTCTTTTCCCCTTTTTACGCGAACACTTAATGTTTACTGAGGCAAAAGGCCCGGTTACTCAGATTGAAGAACTACTTTTTGCATTTTTATATCTTAAACATCTCATGCTTTCCTTTTTCTTAACATCACCACAACATTCATACACATGCAAAAAATATTTCATGCATAGACCAATCTAGCATAACTCATGAACCTTCATACCACTTCGGGTTAAATAAAAAATTAATACATTCAACAGACATTATAATCATCACCAAAACAACTAGCACCTAACATTAAAGTTTTGTAACATAAAATAATCATGCCAAGTGATCATCCAAAAATCTTAGGTCAGACTGATACATCTACTTCACATATGTATAATGAGACAAGTAAATGTGAAAATAGAGTAAAATATGACAATTTTTGTACTCTAGCCAAGCTCAACAGTTTCAAAAATTTTATTGTCATTTATTTCAAAATAAAATGCATGCATGAATAAAAATAATACAAATGCATGATTACCTATC
Organism: Cornus suecica; assembly: GCA_963922005.1. Classification (NCBI taxonomy): domain Eukaryota; kingdom Viridiplantae; phylum Streptophyta; class Magnoliopsida; order Cornales; family Cornaceae; genus Cornus; species Cornus suecica. Next base: position 18,788,429 of record OY998240.1, on the reverse strand, counting down.
AATTCTAGGAAAAAAATGCAATGTGTTCCTAGAATGATAGATAAGAAGATATATATTCTCAAGAAAACATACCAATAGATTTCCTAAGACTAACATTCTTTTGAAAATCTAATGGTTTTGTAAAGATATCTGCCAAATGAGAATCTGTGGATATGAACTCTAGAGACACTATACCATCTTTAACAAGATCACGAATGAAATGATGTCGAATATCTATATGTTTTGTCTTAGAGTGTTGAACAGGATTTTTAGAAATATTTATTGCACTCGTGTTATCACAGAGCACAGTCATTGTACCTTAAGAAAAATCATAATCCTGCAACATCTGATGCATCCACAAAACCTGAGTACAACAACTACCAACTGCTATATACTCAGTCTCAGTAGTGGAAAGGGAAACACAATTTTGCTTCTTGCTAGGCCAAACAACTAAGCGATTCCCAACATAAAAACACCCTCCACTGGTACTTTTTCTATCATCAACATTACCGGCCCAATCAACATCAGAAAATGATGCAATATCAATATTACTACATGATGGATACCACAATCCATAATTCACTGTCCCTTTAACATACTTGATAATCCTTTCCACAGCAGTAATATGAGACTCCTTAGGACTTGCCTGGTAACGTGCACACAAACCAACACTAAAAGCTATGTCAGGTCGACTGGCAGTCAAATACAACAAACTCCTAATCATAGTCCTATAAAGTGTATAGTTAACATCTTTGCCTGTAGTATCTATGCTAAGCTTGACACTAGTACTCATAATCGTGCAGACATCTTTAGCCTTTTCCAAACCAAACTTCTTTACTAATTCCAAGGTATAACGAGTTTGAGAAACAAAAATTCCATCATTTAATTGCCTAACTTGAAGCTCTAAAAATAAGTTCAATTCACCAATCATGCTCATCTCAAATTCATGTTTCATTTGATATCCAAAATAATGAGCAAACAGATCAGAAGTGGAACCAAATACAATATCATCAACATAGATTTGAGCAACAACTGTATCACTCTCAATTTTCTGAAGAAATAGCGTTTTGTCCACTCCCCCTCGAGCAAAACCCGTTCGTAATAGGTAATCAGTCAACCTTTCATGCCAAGTTTTAGGAGCTTGCTTCAGTCCATACAAAGCCTTTTTCATCTTGTAAACATAACCTGGACAATGAAGATCTTCAAATCCTTTGGGCTGCTCCACAAATACTTCCTCACGAAGAACACTATTAAAAAATGCACTATTCACATCCATTTGATACAACTTGAATCCAAGATGACAAGGAATAGCAAACAAAATCCGAATAGATTCAAGCCTAGCAACCGAAGCGAAAGTCTCATCAAAATCAATACCCTCCATCTGATTATATCATTGAGCAACAAACCTAGCCTTATTCCCAACAACTGTACCATTTTCATCATTTTTATTCTTGAAAATCCACTTGGTATCAATCACGTTTATCTCTTTCGGTCTAAGCACAAAATACCACACATCATTCTTAATAAACTGCTAAAGTTTTTCTTGCATAGCATTTATCCACTCACTATCTTGAAGAGCTTCTTTGACCTTTTTAGGTTTCAAGGAAGATGTATAGCATGCATACAAAACCTCATTCCTAACCTTTCTCCGTGTCACCATCATCTGTTCAATAGATCCTATAACATTATCCAAATGATGGTACAACTTTACCCTTGCAGATGGTTCCTTAGAAGGTGTAGGTTGAACATCACCAATTTGATCATGTGATTCTAAAGGACCTAAAGTATCATCATTAACCACATTGTCCTTTTTTTCAATCTCAAAATAATCATTATCCAATATAAAGAACGACACACCATCTTCCTCCTCAGCAGACATCGGAGACTCATTAACACATGAGTCGTCAACCACTACATTCGCAGATTCCAGCATAGTTTGAGTTCTAAGGTTAAACACCCTATATGCTCGACTAGTCAATGAATAACCAAAAAATATTCCTTCATCACTCTTAGACTCAAACTTCTAAATAATTCACGATCTCTTATAACATAACATTTTGCTCCAAAAACCTTGAAATATTTCACATTGGGTTTCTTGTCATTCCACAGTCCATAAGGAGTTTTAAGGTGCTAGGCCTAAGATAAACTCTGTTTGAGGTGTAACACGTTGTGTTCACCGCCTCGACCCAAAAATACCTAGGAACATTCCTACTCTGTAGCATAACATTTGTCATTTCCTGAATAACTATATTCTTCCTCTCAACTAATCCATTTTGTTGAAGAGTTTTAGGTTCTGAAAATTCATGTTTTATTCCTCTCTCTTCACAAAACACTTTTATTTCTGAATTTTCAAACTCCCTTCCATGATTACTCCTCACTCTAGAAATGGAACAATTCTTCTCAGTCTTAATTCTTAAACAAATCCTTTTAAAACTTTCAGAAGCTTCAGACGTTTCACTTAGAAATCCAACCCATGCAAACCTTAAGTAATCATCTACCATGACAAAAATATACTTCTTTCCTCATTTTCTCATTGTCCTAGTGGGACCCATTAAATCAATATTCAACAGCTCTAAAGGTTTAGAAGTATCAATGACATTTATCTTTTTGTGCTGACATCTGACTTGTTTACCCTTTTGACATGATCCACACATAATCCCTTTTGCATAACCAAACTTAGGGACTCCCTTAACAATTTAACTCTTTGTAATTTTTGTTAATTCTCAAAAATTAACATATCTCATCCGCTGATGCCAAATTTCAACTTCATCAAGTTTAACTCTATTGCATGACAATTCAGAACTGGGGACAATGCAATAGCAGTTACCAGTTGAACGCATACATTCCATCAAGCAATTCCCAGAAGAGTCAATGATCGAACACTTATCAGGTGAAAATGTGACCTTATGATTGTTATCGCATATCTGACTTATGCTCAACAAATTTGCTTTAAGACCCTCTACATAAAGCACATATTCTAGTTTAGGTAGACCAGGAATCACAATAGTACATTTCCTTTAACATTTGACTTATTTCCATCACCAAACGTTACTATCCCACCATGAAACTCCTCTAGAAATCCAAAAAATGACTTATCTCCAGTCATATGCCTCGAACATCCACTATTCAGATACCAGGAAGTAGACTTGCATGCTCTGACTCTAAGAGCACTATGAACTACAAAATAGTGTAGCTCGTCTTTGCGAATCCATGCGCCAATCTTGGCAAATTTTTCATTTTTTGATTCAGCATTTGAATTTGATCTTGAACATGATCTCCATGTTGAACTCTTTGTTTCTTCACTGACTTCAACACCTTCCCTTACAACTTAGAACACCTAGGTCAAATGTGACATCAACACCATAGTGGTGACATATATGAACAAACCTCTGAACTCTATCAGTCAACTCCTATGATATATAGCGGTAAGAAAAGGCTTGCTTTCAATTGGTCTTTTAACATAGACTTAAACACCAGGATTCCAATTTGAATTTCCTTGTGAAGAACTAGACGCTAAATGGGAGGCCTTTACAAAGGTGGTTTTTGCAACAACATTCGAATTCAACATTACTCCTACAAAACCCAAACCCTTTGTATTTCCTACTGATTTTCCTTTACTCAATATCTCATCAAGCTTAAGGGTTCCTTCAGACCATTTACAAAGAGTTAATTTAGCATCTTTCAGCTCTTTTTCCAAATTCTCAATCTTAGTAGATTTACCAACCACTTCCTTATTGAGATCATCTACCAAATTCAATGCCTGAGCTTTTTCAAGTTCAGATTTCTTTAAATCCTCAACCAACTTGGCCTTTTGAGTCTGTAGAAGATTTTGAGTTTTAGAACTACTGACTAATTCATCTTTTAAACAATGTAATTCTTTGTCCATGTTAAGACTCTTAGTCAACAGTTTCATGTGATTTTTATGAAATTGTGCGGTCTTATCAAGTAATTTGTCATAAAACTCTTGAAGCGTATCATCAATCTCAGAACCATCTTCTCAGACATCGCCCAACTTGTAGCAACTTCTTTGACCTCCTTTCTTTGTGCAGCAAACACAGTGAAATTATCAGAATCATCACCTACATCCGAATCTTTCACATCACTAGCTGATCCATTATGAGAGTCATCATCCCAACTGACAGCTAATCCTTTGAATTTCTTCAAAGTGTTTGCACACTCTGTAACTATGTGACCGTATCATTGACATTCAAAATATTGGGGTTTCTTCTTTTTAGGATTAGACTTGTCCTTCCTAGTTTGAGTCTTATTTCTACTTCTAGACTCACCCAACTTATCCCCAAATTTGTTCAACCTCTTAGCAAACATAGCTATATCATTCAGACTCAACTCACTTTCTTCATTAGCATCAACACGATCCTCCCTAGTGGTTTTGAAAGCTATGCTCTTCTCTTTTGTGCCACTAGCTTTTTTAGGGGTTTTTTTTAACATCTCCATCTCATAAGATTTTAAATTTCCTGCCAATTCTTCAACCATAATTTCTTTAAGACTCATGACCTCTGAGATGACAGTGACCATAGATAAAAAATGTTTAGGTAGAGACCTAAGAATTTTCTTTACTATGGTAGTCTCATTAATAGGCTAACCTAGGTTATGACAACTCGTTACAATATCAGTTAACCTAGCCTCAAATTTGGCATAGACTTCATCCTCCTCCATCTTCAGCTGCTCAAATCGAGAATTCAGAATTTAAAGTTTTAATTGTTTAACCTTCGAAGTTCCTTCATGAGTAACTTGGAGAATGCCCTGAGCTTCTTTGGCGATTATGCATGTAACAATCCTCTTGAACTCACTCGGAGTAATAGCATTATATAACGGATTCAACGCTTTTGAGTTCCAATTCGTACTATTCGTCTCAGCAGTAGTCCACTCGCTTAACAGTTTTGCTTTCACTTTATTAGTCGTATCGTCTTTCATAGTGTGAGGTGAGTATCCTACTTCTACAGTATTTCACGGTCTCTCATCTAAAGATTTTAGAAACGCTCTCATTCTTACTTTCCAATATGTGTAATTCGACTAATCAAATAGAGGGGATCTATAGAACCTCCTTCATGAGGCATCTCCATCATCTAAGTTCACGATCTACCCCTAGGTAGTTAACCTAAATTGATGCAACCACACTCTGATACCAATTAAAAGTACCTAGACGATAGTGAAAACAACCTAGGGGGGGTGAATAGATTTTTTGTCGATTTTATGATCAATTAAAATTATTTAGCGGAAATTCAATTTTAAATAGCCACAAACCTTAATCCTCAATTCAATTCCCAAAAACAGATCAATCAAGCAAATATGAATATAAGTGCAGAAATTTAAATAATGAGAAGACACGGAGATTTTTATGTGGAAAACCTTGGAAAGACTCCAAGTAAAAACCACAGATACGCTCGGGTATCAATGCACTATGAATCAGAGAATTTGTACAGACTCTATGAAAACAGAAATTACAACCACTGTAATTTGTTGTTCTTCACTCGATGTCTGAAAATCTAGATCCACTCGCGCTCTACGAATCTCTCGCTCCGATCTCCGTACTCTGACGACTCTACTTCTCAACATATCAAAATCACCACGAAGCCTCCTGCTTTGATCTCCGCACACAGTCGACTCCGTTCTTCAACAGATCAACGTAACCTCGTTGCTATAAACGGTGTGTGAATTTTTCAGCAACTAAATCATTCAATCATGCAAAGAAATCGTCGATGTAGAAGCACGATTGAAGACGTCCAATAACAAGTTGTGTATTTCTAATCACTGGATAATATTCTCTCACCATATGTATATCTCTGTAGAAGAAGAAGATGAACTGTAGAAAACTTGCAAAGAATTCTTAAATACATGTCTCCTCTTGTTAAAGACTTGGGTATTTATAGATAATGATGATCCAAACCCTAAGTTTGCAATTTCTCGTAATTTCACATCCAAACCCTATGTTCTGATTAATATCATCTATATACCACGCATTTTAATGTATATAAGTCGTGAACAACTCATAAAACCAATCCACGATGTTCAAGCGTAGGTCCAAGCGTAAAAATGTGTTTTCCAGCCACTTTTTGAAACTGAAAGCATAGGCTTAAGCGTAGATATTTTTGTTAAAAAATATTTTTCTTCGCAACTGTGCCAAAATGACCCTTTCGAACCTACGATACTTTTTGCTTGAAGTGACGACTTCGGAAAATATCGTTTTCGCCCTCCAGGAGACATTTTTCCTCAATATGCTAACTTTCGTGCTTCACTTGTATTCTTCATTAATTTAATGTTTGATTCTGCCTATGACAAAGCTTATCGATGTCATTGAAACCAAACCAACCTATCTAACACTCAACATGGTGATTGTCTAGAACATGCCATAAATAAACAATACACAAAAGTGTTCTTACAATACTTTTTCATGTGAGAAAATTATTTACATTATATATGTGTGGGAAAAAAATCCTCTCAAGTTAACCTCTCACTTCTTTCATGTCAAGTGAGGATCCCACAAGTTGAATGTAAAAAATTATTAGGTAGTTTACAATGATACAATGTTATATAGATATATGAATAAGTGTTTTCTCCAAACACTCCCACATGAATGAATTCCTAATATAGGAATTTGTTGGGGGCAACAAATAAATAACATTAAGTCACACGGGGATAATATTGACCCATAAAATAGTATTGGCATCTCCAAATATGGTTTCTCAACAAACACTCTTTCTTTTCCATTTTCAGAAATTTCATTTTCTTTACCCCACAATCATGTGTCACTTGCAACGCATGATTTCATGGAAGAAAAATTAGGGATCCACTCATTTTATATGTTAATCATCAATCCTGTGTTCCTAGGTTCATTGGGAAAGAGTGAGCCAAATTTCATTGTCATCGTGGCATTTTACTCTATTTTTCAAAAGCCTTTTTTGTTGGCAGGTATGTGATAATTGAGAAAATAAGATTTAAGTGACCAAAATTAAAAATAATAGATTCAAAGGGACCTTAAAATTCCAAATATATATGTAGTGATTAATCCTAAATGTATATTTTAAGGTAAAGTTATAAAATTATCTTTGTCGTTGATGTTATCCCCTTAATTTGAACTTCAATTTCTCTTAAGGTCCGTTTGGGATCATGAAATTGGAGCCTTGGAATTGGAATTGGAATTGGGGGCTCCAATTCCAAATTCATTATTTGAATGTAACAAAATACTTTAGAATTGGAATTGAAATGCAATTCCAAAGACATCAATTTCACAAGGAGATCTTGTGATTTACAATTCCACATCTTCATCAAACCTTAACCTACTAAATATTCTCTCTCTAACAACAAATTTTTCACAACCATCAACATACATACATATATATAAATATCTATATATATACATACCTATATATATACAAATATATATAAACACGCTTATATAGAAACATATATACATATGCATATATATATATGAACTCATAGATATATAATATACAAATATGAATACACCTACACACAAATATATAGCCACACACACATATATACACATAAACACATACATATAAATTCATGCATATATACACATTCACATACATATATGTATATATACACATATACATGTCTATCACATACATACACATGGATATATATGAATACCTATATTTGTATACTTATATCTATATCTATCTATATATATATTTTTATTTATACTGTCTATTTTAATTTTAAAGTTATGACCTTTTACATTTAAATTGGGTTGACTTTGAAATTGAATTCCAATTAAACTTGAATTCCAAAACACATCCAAACAATGTATTTGGAATTATATTTGTGAAATTGAGATACTATGACATTCCAATTCCAATTCCATTCCAAATCCGCGAACCCAAATGGACCCTTTGTTTAAATTAAATTTCACGACTTCCTTTAATAATCGAGTTAAATTTTTAACATCTTTTTTTATCGATTACGCACACATATATATACACACACATATTAAATACCTATAAGTTATTGATAAATACATATTATATAACATTATGTTCTATCATACCATTGAGTGGTTGTCATAAGTCACCAAAGATTGGTCTGCTCTTCCCTCTCCCCTTATTCTTTCTGCAAGATTGGTTTGCATTTTCATCTCTCCTTGCTATTTCAGCGCCTCTCTTTCTTTATCTGCTTTCTTTTCTTTTTATAATCATAATTTTTTCTCTCTTATCTCTCTCATATTTGGATTCAAGGAAAAAAAATTTCTTCTTTCTCTTATGTTGTGTTTAGTATGTAGCCATTCCCTTATTTGATAGGTATTATAAAGTGGGAATGACCATTCTTCTTTGCTTTGCTCTCTTTGTGGAAATGAGTCTGAGAACCATGAACACATTTTATTTAATTGTCCATTTTCCCTGGTGGTTTGGCAATGGTGTCAAGAGAATTATGGAGTTTATTTGGGTGACAATTCTCTTGTTTCTATCATCAACTGGTCCTCTGAGCTTTGGAAGCCTCTCTCCTTCTCCTTGGTTGCACTTAGCTTTAGACTTTGCTTCAATGGAGCCATTTACTTCCTTTGGCTGGAAAGAAATAAAAGAATCTTTGCAGGTTTACTTTCTTTTGTTGCAAGCATTGTGATCAAGCTTGAGAATTACATAAAACTCAAGCTTAACTTCATCAAACTCAAGGATACTCAGAGATCTAGAGAATTTTCTAGGCTTTGGAGAGTCCACAGTAGTGTTTTTATGACAATATTAGTCCTTAGATAGCTTATATTTTTCGCTTTCTTTTTCCTTGGTTGAGTCCTTACTTGTTGTTGCTCATTGCAACCCCCTATCTTTTGAAATATGAAATTACCTAGACGATAGTGAAAATAACCGAGCGGGGGGGTGAATAGGCTCTTTGCTAATTTTATGATTAATTAAAATTATTTAGTGGAAATTCAATTGTAATTAGTCACAAATCCTAATTCTCAATTCAATTCTCATAAACAGATCAATCAATCAAATATGAATATAAGTGCAGAAATTTAAATCATGAGAAGCCACAGAGATTTTTACGTGAAAAACCTTGGAAAGTCTCCAAGTAAAAACCACGGGTACGCTCGGGTATCAATGCACTATGAATCAGAGAATTTGTATAGACTCTATGAAAACAGAACTTACAATCGCTGTAATTTGTTGTTCTTCACTCGATGTATGAAAGTCTATATTCACTCGCGCTCGACGAAGCTCTCGATCCGATCTCCGTACTCTAACGGCTTTCATTCTCAACATATCAAAATCACCACAAAGCCTCATGTTTCGATCTTCGCACACAGACGGCTCCGTTCTTAAACGGATCAATGCAACCATGTTGCTATAAATGGTGTATGAATTTTTCTACAATTATACCATCCAATCATACAAAGATATCGTTGATGTAGAAGCACGATTGAAGACGTCCAAAAACAAGTAAAAACTTGTGTATCTCTAATCACTCAATAATATTCTCTCACCATATGTATATATCTGTAGAAAAAGAAGATAAAGTTGTAGTAAACTTGCAGAGAATTGTTAAAGACCTGCCTCCTCTTATTGAAGACTTGGGTATTTATAGACAATGATGATCCAAACCTTAAGTTTGTCCTTTCTCGTAATTTCACATCCAAACCTTATATTCTGGTGAATATAATGTATATAACACGCATTTTGATGTATAAAAGTCGTGGACAAATCAAAAAATCAACCCACGAACAATTTGGACATCACGGCAAAAAATAGACAAAAACTTGTCACAGCTACGCTTCAAGCGTAGATGGCTTAAGCTTCAAGCGTAAGTCCAGGCATAGCTCCAAGCGAAAAAATGTGTGTTTCTAGTCACTTTTTGAAACTGAAAGCGTAGGCATTTTTGTTAAAACCACTTTGCTCCGTAACTACGCCAAAATGAACCTCTTGAACCCACAATACTTTTTGCTTGAAGTGATGGCTTCAAAAAATGTCATTTTCGCCCTCCGGGAGACATTTTTCCTCAATATGCTCACTTTCGTGCTTCACTTGTATTCTTCATAACTTCATGCTTGATTCTTCCTTTGACAAAGCTTATCGATGTCATTGAAACTAAACCAACCTTGTTAGTCACTAATTTACCCTAGAGAGGGGGGGGGGAATGAATATGGTTTAAAAATAATTTTCTAACTCTTTTGAAATCTTACTAGCAATTGCTACAAAACACTATATTAATTTACAAAGTAAATATGCAATGAATATCTTTAACTTAATTTCAACAAGCTATTTACCACAATATAAATTAAGCATGCAAGAACAAAAAGTAAGGAGATAGAGATAGAGATATTGACACCGTGATTTTTACGAGGTTTGGTAACTCCTACTCCTCGGCTCAAAGAATCCCCTTCCTTGAGACTTTCCCAATCCTCACACTAAGGCTCTTCCTTCAATAGGTGGAGTAGCAAAACCTTTACAAAAGAGCTAACTAGCTCTTCACACAATCAAGAGAACAATCCTCCCTTGATACAATGGGCTTCACTCACCCAAGATCACAAATTTGTGTATGCAATCAATATTTCACTCAAGAAACAAAAACACTCAACATCCTAAGGTTTTTATGGAAGATAGATCAATATAAGCTCAAGTGTTTTTAGGTGATATTTCAAGAACTCAAGATATATATATTCTCACAATATATTTTCAATAAGAGAATAAGTACAAAGCTTGAGTTTAAATCTTCAAAATGATAGGAGTGAAAAACGAGATTTAGATCTTTCTTGCTATCAAAAGATTTTTCAGAAGATGCTTGAGAGAAAATAAGAGATGAATAATATTTGGAAAATTTCTCACATAAGAACCTTAAGATTTCAATCCATATCTCTTTCTTTATATAATGTAACATTAGGGTTTGGAGAGTGTATCTCACCCTAGACAATATGGAGAGTAGGACCTAAAAATCAGCAAGCCAAATCATTTGCTTTTGGGCAAAAATATTGTTTAGAAATATTTTTCCTTAAAATCCTGAGGCACCCAGTCGACTGCCTCCATGCTTAGATTTATAATATTTTTCCCAATGGCTAGGGTCAGTTGACGGTCTCAAGAAGGCCAGTCGACTGCCTACTGAGTCAGTCGACTGCCATGGATAGGCCAGTCGACTGCCTCAGGCAATCAAAAATGTTCATAACTATCTGGTTCAATCAGTCGGCTGGGTCCTTAACTGCCAGTCGACTGGGCACAGTCAGTCGACTGCCTTGGACAGGCCAGTCGACTACCTCATGCAGTCAAAACTGTTTATAGCTCACAGGTTCATCCAGTCGGCTGGGTCCTTATTGGCCAATCGACTGGGTCACAGTCAGTCGGTTGCCATTTCATGGCCAGTCGACTGGGTGACTCCAAGAAATATTTTCAAGGTCCGTTTTTGATCCGTCTGAGTTTGTTTGATTAATTACTTGAGCTTATAAGACCAATCAACGCGTAAGATACATTGTTACAATATTCTCACCCCGACCTATCTACCCCAGGTCTTAAGTCCAACTTTTGTTCTTTCTTTTATCTTTTTGTCCTTCTTCGAGTTTGCGCTTGAGTTTTCTTATCGCTTGTCGTTTTTTGGTATTTATGATCTTTCCCAATCATTTACTTGTACTTGTTGAAACATTTAGCTTAAAGTCATATTAGTACCAAACACGGTTTTGAATGTTTTGTTAATATCAAAATAAGATTTATTGTTTGAAATGGAATTTCAAAGCCAACAATCTCCCCATTTTTTATGTTGACAAAAGATTTTGTGTTTGCGCATAAATGGTGAAGTATCAAGTGATACTCACCCTCAATGTGTGCATTACATGCTCCCCCTTAGTAAATATATTTTTGCAATTAAACATGACTTGCATACACGAAAGCAACTAACTTCTCCCCCTTTGGCAACATAAAAAGGTGGGAAGTGAGGTTGAATTGTTTTATGATAATACATCAACATCCCTTAGTAAATATACGAATATTTTTGAAAAAGATTCCTCCGGAAAAGTCTTTGTGAAAATATTCACTAATTTATTTTTAGTGTCAATAAAAACCAATACAACGTCTCTCACGTAAGAAATGATGCCTAATCTCACTATTTTTTATATAAAAATAACGCTTGTAAAATCGCATTCAATGGGCACATGATTAAAAATAAGCACATAGTCATATGCATAAAGTTTGAGATTTCTTCCCCTATCACCAAGGAGCAAAGCTCCCCATAAGAATGTGCATACAACCTATACTCATCAACTACTTTTCTCCTCCTTTGACAAAAAAAAAATGGATACAATTAAGTACGAGAAGAGAATCAAGTTGCATAAATGAATTGTGAGCATAGAAGATATCATTTGAAGTAACACTAACTCATATTTACCATACTTTTCATGAATATGCTTAAGATGATACCAACTTACAAACATAGCATTGCATTCATGATGGCAACAAGGACATGCTAGCACATGTCATCAATGATGACAAAAACATTTGTTTTATTTTCATAGACAAGGATATATGATCAAAATAGATTTTCATATATGAAGTACATGTATCAAGTGAATGACTCAACCGAAGAGTAACTTAATGTTCAAGTATGTGTGATTGAATTAAAGCTCAAACCATAAGTTTTCAACATACTATATGTAAGCAAAGAACATTCAAACACTAGATCATTTAAACTCACATAGTCATGTATGAAAATTCACTTAAAATCACATATGAGCACTTAAGAATAAGTCAACAACACCTTCATCTTAATCACGTGAAAATAAATAAACACATGCAACATCTAATCATAGCATGTAATGTGAATAGAGTAAAAATCATGATGATGACTAAGAAAAAAATATTCTAAAATAAGCAAGTGAAAAATACACAAGACAAATGCTAAAACATTAATGTTCAAAGGCATTTTCATATCTTTATGAAATTTTACACAATGAGTTCTTTTGGATAAACTTTGTGAGAATATTGACGAAGAAAATTATAATCATGAAGGTGATCTCAATATTTCTCATAAGTGCATGTCTTTGAAAATTTTAATGTAATGGCAAAGATATGTAATCTTCACAAGTGCTAAAAACACAAGATATATCTCTTATATATATGGTAAAAATGTTTATCTAAAATAATAAGAGATGAACCAAGATAACATATAATTTATAGTCTTAATTATGTTACTAAACATCTAAGTCCAACAGTAATCAACTAAGGAAACCATATAATTCCAAAACCGAAGTGTCAAAAAGTATTTGAAATTATGTCATGACACTTAAATGTATTTTTCCCAAGAAGAAAATAAATTTATCTATCATGCTCATTTTGAAATAGATTGCATATTTGTGATAAACGTTTTTTCACAACACATCAAAAATTGGTAAACATAATACTCCAATGAATCATATATCCAAATTTGTGACAAGTTATAAATGATAAACAACAAAAAGAATCTTTATCAATAGGTTCTAAAATATCCTTCATTCATAAGAAAATCACTTAAAGCCATTCAAAACACCCTCTTGGATCATTTTTCAAATTAAGTATGGCTTATGATAGTTTTAAACCCATTTTCTAAAACTTATACATTTCAAAGCATTGTGAATCACTTCATGAAAATTTTTCATTTAAAATCATATAGGAATGCATTAGATAAAAACCCTTCATGCAAAGAGGCATGTGGCATTCTTAGAATTTTAATTCCATTCACATGTGCAAAGAAAAATCTATATCCTTCTTGGTTAAGATATTGGAATAATAATGGTTAAAACCTTGGGTCATAGCTTTTAGACATAGATTGCAATATTAATATGCATTATAAAATATACAAGAGTATGCATGTATGATAATGATATAAAATTTTAAGATATAGACAATATTATATATCATTGAGAAAATCATAATAATGCAAGAACATTAAAAACATATATCTTTCATGATATGTGTACATAAAACTCATGAAACATGTTTCAATAAACATTCAAGATAACAACATTTGAGCACAATATATCCATCTTTTCAACATGCTTCCTTCAAAGAGGAACCTATAGTACCTTTTCATAATAAAGATCCAAGCATATAATAAATAGCTTCAACCAAGGTTACAATTTCAAACAACAAGGGCTAAGCACATGAATATCATTTTTATGAAAATATTTATGCAAATACCTCTAGAATGATTACCAAGAAGTTATATAATAGAGGATGATGAATCATTTAACCGCATAGAATTTCATCACATATTATTTATCCTCATTTGCATTAGATAGATCATTCAAAAAAATTATGTTCTCTTGAGATTAACTAGTGTGAACATATATGATTAAGCATATATTCCAAGTCCGTCCAAATTTCACTTCAAAATTAAACACTTCAAATAAATGTGCAATATGTCATGTCAAGAGAATTTAGATAAAGCACTAAAATCATGAAGTCCCATGAACAAAAATAAGACATAGCTACTCAAGTAATCAACCAAAATCAAGTGAAATAGCTTTGATGGTCTAGAGATGGTCATGACTATATTCTATACAATTCATGCATGATCAAGACTTACTTTCATATATCCAAGTCATTTCAAAGCGAGCTACTATCAAGAATTTATCAAGAGCATAGTTAATTTCATGAACCAAGTAGCCAATCACCCTTCTTACCAATCATCACATTTATTCCATGACATATCAAGAACAATTCAACATACTTGAATAAGCATAAGTTTGTCATGTTTAATCTCCTCAATGAAAGCATATTAGTAATGGAGGTTAGAAAATATGTACCATGGTGCTAGCTTTACCCATTTTACATAGAGTTGCTTGTAGATGATTTGTAATGTCCACTCATTTTGTGAGAGACCTTGATTTCATCTCCTCTTTGAAGTTATAGCATCACAATTGAAGAATCAATTGATCTTGAGTAAGGAAACAATCCAAACCTACAAAACACACTCAAGTGGTTTTCTTTTGGTACCCTTTTTGCTCTAGGGTCCATTTGTGTTAGCACAATTATGGACAAGATTCATTATAAGCACATTAGCACAAAAATGAATGATCTTCTACAACCATTATGCTTCAATTGAATTTTACATTCAAGAACATTATCATGAAGTGCATTTGTCAATTCAAGTAGTAAGATATGCTCATGGTTATTTATCAAGTCAATGAACCAATATGAAATTAATGATAGGAATGAAACTCCATTTCATATATGAATCATAGTAAACAACCATATGCATCATTCATGTTCAATCGCCAAGAATTGACAAGAAAACCAATATAACTTCCCTTGATTAGAAAAAATAAATTATATGCCCTTTTTCAAGATTTGTAAAGCTATAGCACATAGGAAAATTCATTTCATCTCAAAATTCTTTGAACATTTGAAAGAACAATGAAAATATATTTCCATAAGAGTCACCCTTTTGAAATAATTTCACTCTAAATCAATGTGACACTTTTCTCATGAAATTTCAAGAAAAAAAAGAATGTGATACATGAATAATGATCATTTATCAATCAATGAAAACATTCATAAAGCAACATAGTATATAAATTTCCGGTTCTTTTACCATTAAACAATTGTTTCCCATCTTTCTCAACTAAGCATGCATTTGTCCTAAAAATAACGTCATAGTTATTGTCACACAATTTACTAATGCTAAATAAGTTGTGCTTCAAACCATCAACCAAAGACATATTATCTATAGAAAAAGAGGAAGATATACCAATTAAGTTAATCCCTATCATTTTTCCTTTAAGGCAGACTTCAAGCATACCTACAAAACAAATTTAAGTAACATTCTTTGGTCACCAATTTATCTTGGGTCCACTAGGGTTAGATAGAGATGCAATAATTCCTTTTGGAATCCAAATTGTTTTTGGTATAACATTCTCCTTTCTATGCAAGCATGCAATGGTTCCTTTTGGAACCCAAATCATTTTTGTTATCACTTTCTTCTTTCTAAGTAAACATGTATTTGCCTTATGTCCCTTTTTCTTGCAATAATAACATGTAACATGCTTATGATCATTTGATGATGCATGAGATGATTGTCTTTTAAATGTATGCCTTAATGGTTTTCTCTTTTTCAAGATAAGAGCATCTTTGTCAAAAGCATCATACCCTAGACCACATTTATCAAATGATCATCTTTGTCTTCCCAACATAATGCTCAAATTTTCTTTTCCTTTTGTGAATTTTGCTAAGATGTTTATTTGATCATTAATAGTCTTTTTCAACAGGACATTTTCCTCTTCTATCTTAATACTTTTGTCATTTGTTACATTGGAATCAACTACGGTGATGCAAGTAGAATTACATGAAGATTTAGATTTCTTAAGCAAACTATGTTTTCTAGCTAGTTTTTCAAACTCATTATACAAATATTCAAATGCATCTTGTAATTCATTATGGGAAAATAAAAGCTCATCATATGACAAAATGGATTTATCTAATGCATGTAAATTTAAATGTACCTCATCTTCATTTTCCATGAGGCAAGGGTTTGCCATTTCCTCACCATTTTCTTCCTCATCCGAAACACATGAGTCATGATCATCCCATGTAGCATTCATATCCATCTTGCTTAGCCATTTCTCATTCTCCTTTTTAAGCTTGAAGCAATCATTTCTATAGTGCCCTGGCTTTCCACAATTGAAGCAAGTTGGAGGCTCCCTCTTGCTAGGCTCACCCCTTTGCTCATTCTTCTTTATGAATCTACCACCGTTAGCTTTCTTTCTTTAAAGAAAACTTTATTGGATGAATAATGCAATGTCTTCATCCACTTCTTCTTCACTCGGCTAATTTGCTTCATTTTTGGTTGAGGCTTACAAAACTAAGCCTTTTCTTAGCTTGGTGTCTTCTTTACGAGATTTTAACGTGATTTCCCAAGTGAGAAGAGACCCGAAAATCTCATCGAGGCTCATTGTGCTAAGATCATGCGCTTCTTTAATTGCCATCACTTTTGCATCCCATTTGACTGGAAGGCTTCTACGGACTTTGCGTGCCGCATCGGATCTAGGAACAATTCTACCAAGATGCTTTAGTCCATTCAAAATATTAGTGAAATGAGACATCATAGAATTGATATTTTCATCTTCCTTCATGGCAAATAATTCATATTCATGCATAAGTATATCAATTTTAGATTCTCTAACTTCAGTAGCTCCTTCATAAGTAACTTCAAGTTTATCCCACATTTCTTTGGCCGTGAAGCAAGTAGAGACGCGATTAAATTCATTTGGACTTAAGGCACAATTTAGATTAACCTTAGCTTTGGCATTAAAAGACATAAGTCTACGCTCATCATTGTCCCATTCGTTGGGCAATTTGGGGATGGTTTTTCCATCAACCACTTTGGTTATAGAGAAAGGTCCATCGACAATAACTAGCCAAATTTGATAATCAATAGCTTGAAGAAAGTCTACCATTTTAGTCTTCCAATAACTATAGTTTGAACCATCAAACCATGGGAGCCTAGTGTTTGATTGTCCTTCTACATGAGTGACTACGTTTGAGGCCATGATCGTTCTCTAAGACGGTTAAGTCTAAAACAAGTAGAGATTAAGCTCTGATACCAATTGTTAGTCACTAATTTACCCTAGAGGGGGTGAATAGGGTTTAAAAATAATTTTCTAACTCTTTTGAAATCATACTAGCAATTGCTACAAAACACTATATTAATTTACAAAGTAAATATGCAATGAATATCTTTAACTTAATTTCAACAAGCTATTTACCATAATATAAATTAAGCATGCAAGTAAATATATTGATTTTTACGAGGGTTGGTAACTCCTACTCCTCGGCTCAAAGAATCCCCTTCCTTGAGACTTTCCCAATCCTCACACTAAGGCTCTTCCTTCAATAGGTGGAAAAGCAAAACCTTTACAAAAGAGCTAACTAGCTCTTCACACAATCAAGAGAACAATCCTCCCTTGATACAATGGCTTCACTCACCCAAGATCACAAATTTTTGTATGCAATCAATATATCACTCAAGAAACAAAAACACTCAAAACCCTAAGGTTTTTATGGAAGATAGATAAAAATAAGCTCAAGTGTTTTTAGGTGATATTTCAAGAACTCAAGATATATATATTCTCACAATATATTTTCAATAAGAGAATAAGCACAAAGCTTGAGTTTAAATCTTCAAAATGATAGGAGTGAAAAATGAGATTTAGATCTTTCTTGCTATCAAAATATTTTTCAGAAGATGCTTGAGAGAAAATAAGAGATGAATAATATTTGAAACATTTCTCACACAAGAACCTTAAGATTTCAATCCATATCTCTTTCTTTATATAGTGTAACACTAGGGTTTGGAGAGTGTATCCCACCCTAGACAATATGGAGAGTAGGACCTAAAAATCAGCAAGCCAAATCATTTGTTTTTGGGCAAAAATATTGTTTAGAAATACTTTTCCTTAAAATCCTGAGGTACCCAATCGACTGCCTCCATGCTTAGATTTAAAATATTTTTCCCAACGGCTAGGGTCAGTCGACTGCTTCAAGAAGGCCAGTTGACTGCCTAGTGAGTCAGTCGACTGACTTGGATAGGCCAGTCGACTGCCTCAGGCAATCAAAAATGTTCATAACTATCTGGTTCAGTCAGTCAGCTGGGTCCTTAACTACCAGTCGACTGGGCACAGTCAGTCGACTGCCTTGGACAGACCAGTCGACTGCCTCATGCAATCAAAGTTGTTTATAGCTCAATAGTTCATCCAGTCGGTTGGGTCCTTATTAGCCAGTCGACTGGGTCACAGTCAGTCGGCTGCAATTTCATGGCCAGTCGACTGGGTGACTCCAAGAAAGATTTTCAAGGTCCGTTTTTGATCCGTTTGAGTTTGTTTGATTAATTACTTGAGCTTATAAGACCAATCAATGCGTAAGATACCTTGTTACAATATTCTCACCCCGACCTATCTACCCCAGGTCTTGAGTCCAACTTTTGTTCTTTCTTTTATCTTTTTATCCTTCTTCGAGTTTGCGCTTGAGTTTCCTTATCGCTTGTCGCTTTTTGGTATTTATGATGTTTCCGAATCATTTACCTGTACTTGCTGAAACACTTAGCTCAAAGTCATATTAGTACCAAACACGGTTTTGAATGTTTTGTTAATATCAAAATAAGATTTATTGTTTGAAATGGAATTTCAAAGCCAACAATCTCCCCCTTTTTTATGTTGACAAAACATTTTGTGTTTGCGCATAAATGGTGAAGTATTAAGTGATACTCCCCCTTAGTAAATATATTTTTGCAATTAAACATGACTTGCATACACGAAAGCAACTAACTTCTCCCCCTTTGGCAACATAAAAATGTGGGAAGTGAGGTTGAATTTTTTTATGATAATACATCAACATCCCTTAGTAAATATACGAATGTTTTTGCAAAAAGATTCCTCCGGAAAATTCTTTGTGAAAATATTCGCTAATTTATTTTTAGTGTCAATAAAAACCAATACAACGTCTCTTTTAGCAACATGATCACGTAAGAAATGATGCATAATCTCACTATTTTATATATATAAATAATGCTTGTAAAATCGCATTCAATGGGCACATGATTGAAAATAAGCACATAGTCATATGCACTGTTACCTTGCTTTCATGACGAACTATAAAACCTGTAACCACAATACTGAACAAACCATTAAACGCAAATGTGCGATAGGTGTCAAATATTAGTCATTTTGACAATTTAACTCACTATTATTACGTTCTTTCATTCCATTATTTGGTATTTTTATGTTGTCTGCATGTTAAAGCATGTTTCAGGAGCTTAATGAAGAAATGGAGCTAACTTTGATGAATTAATTGAATAGTATGTTCTTTCTATCCAAGAGGAGAGTCAAAGAGGCTGTCCGAGACAAAAATTGCTTCCGGAGGGCAAAAACGGCATTTTCAGAAGCCGTCATCTTTAGCAAAAAGTATCGTGGGTTCGAGACGGATGTTTTGACACATTCATGGAGAAAAGTGGTTTTTCATAAAAACCCTACGCTTTCAGTACCAAAAAGTGACTAGAATTTCAAAATCTAAGCTTGGACCTACGTTTGGGCCCTACGCTTGAAGCGTAGCCTCCAAGCGTAAGTGCGACAACTTTGAGGATTT
Organism: Cornus suecica; assembly: GCA_963922005.1. Lineage (NCBI taxonomy): Eukaryota > Viridiplantae > Streptophyta > Magnoliopsida > Cornales > Cornaceae > Cornus > Cornus suecica. The sequence goes on along the minus strand of OY998240.1, from coordinate 18,768,378 downwards.
CTGTATTATTTTTCCTATTTCACCCCAAGCTTAATTGGAAGACGTGTCCACGACTCCAAACCTCTGTATACATGTATATACATTTATAAATAGGGTTTTGATGTGTTTTGAGAGTGAAAATACTAAAAAGGACCTCTCTATTCCATTGCCCATATATACAGGACCATACACCAGGCGTGATATATAGATAGATAGATAGAAGAATATTATTATGGTGCTGAGATACGGTTGAGTTGGAGAGTTCTGTGAAACATTCATTCAAGAGGTTCATTTATTCAAACTTGCTGCTGTTGAGAGCCATATTCAAACCTAGAGATCCAAAGAAGAAGATTATGGAAAGCGTTTTTACATCAACGATGCAGTCACCTTCTACCATGACCAACTAATTTGGTATCTAGGGTTTTCTAGCAAAACCCTAGCCAAGTAATGTAGTTCTCTTATTGTTTTTAATTGTAAACGAGGGGAAACTGTGACCATACTGTGATGATTATATTAGTTAAGAGACCGTACTGATTTGTAATATAAAATTATATGTTTGTTCTAAATTCTTATCTTTGATGGAATAAATATATTATTTTGCACAATTATGATTATTCAATATGGGCTGGAACTCGGATGCTTAATTATGGTTTTCTACACAATGGTGGTAATGAAACTTGAAACCCTAGGCTGACAAAGGTCGTGCCTTGGCGATTTAATATAGACATGTTTTAGTTTATTTTCATGCATTAGGAGTAGATTATAGTAGCATAATTGACATGTACTTGTTAGGTCAGTCATGAGACGGGTTGTCGCAATCCGGTTGATGATACTCCTTTTTAGGGTCATATTTAGCTATCTGCGATACGACCTGATTTACAGTTATGGATCGCCCTCTTACAGTTGAAACAGTAATAAACTATATTATGTGGTTAGTGGTGGAGTGATGAAAACCCTAGTTTTCTCTTTCATCTGAATTACAACCAATTTACTTATTTGTTTTAGATAATTCATAGTTAAAAATAGATAATTTGGTCTTTGACCACCCAAGCAAACAATTTTTAGAAATATAATTCAGTGTTTTTAAATTACTAAAGTGAACAATCTCAGTCTCTGTGGGATCGATATCCCTTACTCAAGTCATTTTGCTATTCTATAATTGATACGTGCGCTTGCGTAGGGTAAAACCTAGAGTCGTTAAGGTATTGTTTTTAACCACATATTTTTACACACCTGACAGACGCATCAAGTTTTTGACACCGTTGCCAGGGACTAAGCATTGTTCAATAGCTTTAGTAATTTATTTGCATTACGTTATTGTAACTGTAGCTAAAGTAAGATTTTTGTATGATTGGCAGGTACTTTGAAAGCATGAAAGGGAAGATCGGAACTTCTAATCTGGAACTTTTGTGAGTTTTAGTTACCTTTTTTCATATTAATTATTGCTTTAATTTATGTAATTTAAAAGTAGTTGAGTTAGATTAGATTTTATTTCAGAATTTTTTAAAAAAAAATATATATATAGTTGTTTGAGTAGCGTATGACCGATAGATCGACCCATTTTAATTTAATCACTGCGTTAGTCGAGTACAATTCTGAGATCGAAAATACTCTCCCTCATTTACGTCGATTTATTGAAGAACGTCATCGTCAGCAAGAAGAATCAATGAGCGACCATAGACCTGCCCCGCTGAGGGCACCAGATACATCATTGAAGGGATATTACGCACCTGATGCGTATGACTCCTATGTAGATTTTCTATAAGAAAAAGGAGCAAAGAACTTCGAGATCAAGACAAGCATGATCAATATGCTTCCAAAATTTTCAAGCCTTAGGATAGAGGATCCATACCAACACATAAATGATTTTCTAGAGGTAGCCTCTATTGTTAGGTTTGAAAATTTGCTCAAAAATGACTTACGAGTGAGATTATTCCCTTGGTCATTGAAAGAGAGAGCTAAGAGATGGTACATCAAATTAGCTAGAGAAATAAAAATTTATTGGGAAGCCCTTAAGAGAGAATTCATAGAAAAACACTATCCAATAGGAAAAACCTCAGAAGCACAAGAGGCAATCAAAAGCTTTAGGCAATTTCCTGACGAACATTTTCATGATGCATGGGAAATATATAATGAAATTTTGTATAAATGCCCCCATCATTGGTTTTCCGACCAAGATATTGCTAAAAATTTCTACATGGGACTTGGTGAAACTCGTAAGACCTTGGTAGACGTGGCCACGCAGGGTCAATTTACTTTAAAGCCAGCTAAAGAACTTTTGAATATATTTGATAATATCAGTGAAAACACAATCCAATACCAATCTGAGTTGATGTCTAGAGGTGCACAACAAGATAGGAGATCCAAAAAATCTTATGTTGTGGATCATGATGATGTGAGAGATACCATGGCATTATTTGGAGAGAGATTAGAGAGAATTGATAAATACCTTCAGCGAAATCATTCCCTTCCTAGAGAGACATATGAAGTCGAAGCTGAGTATTCCTAAATTGAGTGTCAGGAAATAATGGTTGTTGATGCCAACGCATCGTGGAACTATTCTAATAATGCTCATTTCACCAATTCATACACCTCCAATGCCAGAAATCAGCCACTCTTGTCTTACAAATCTACCAATGTGGAAAATCCACCACAAAAATTCCAACAAGGGAAATCATACAATCAACAACAAAGGTTCACAGAAAGACAACAGTCATACAACCAACAACCGAGGTATACTGAAAGACAGCAATCATATGGCCAACACCCGAGGTTTGAACAGAGTCAGCAATCATTTGACTCCCAGTCGACAATCATGACTATAAATTCTCAGTCCAACTACCAACCAAGAACATCCAATAATTCCCAAACCCTCCAGCCATTCAATAATAACCAAGCCTTACAGCCTTCCAATCAGTCACAAGCTCTACAACCATTCAATAATTCCCAAAAGCTTTAGCCATTCAATAACAATCAGGTTGTGCAACCCTATAACTACCAACCCCAGCCACCAAGAAGCTAAACTCCTCCACCCAGTTTCTAGACTAGTCGGCTAGAACAGGTTATAATGGACATTCATAACAAGCTAGGTATTCATACACAATCTTTAGTACAACTGCACATGCAAATGGGCCAAATGACTAATGAGAGGAATGTGAGAGAGCCAGGAAAACTGCCAAGTCAGCCAATAGTCAACCTTAAGCCACAACAAACATTGGAGCTTGGATCTTTTGCTAATAATCCTCATGAGTCGGTTCAAGCAATCATGACTCTAAGAAGTGGGAAGGAAGTGGAGAATCGAGTGGAGGCAAAGCATGAAGAAAGGTTCAAAGAAGAAGGGAAATAGAACAAGAGAAGAGGAAGGAAGCTAAAGAAGAACAGAGGAAGAAAACTACAAGGAGAGAGGCTGAAAGAACGCAGAAAGACCAACCATCGGTGGAGGACAATGTTGATGAGACATTACTTGAAGAGCCAGAAATAGCGCATTATGAGGAGGCAGCGCCATTTCCTCAACGTCTTAGAGAGTCGGCAAAGTACGAAAAGAGGAAATAATCTGATATATTAGATACATTTCAACAAATCAAGATCAATTTACCTCTCTTAGATGTAATCACCCAAATACCGCCTTATGCTAAGTTTTTCAAGGATCTTTGCACCGAGAAGTGGAAAAGCAGAGGAAAGAATCCAACGAAAATACTTTTGACTGAGCAAGTGAGTTCAATGCTCTTAAGCAATACTCCACCTAAGAGGAAAGATCCCGGTGCTCCCACTATTCCATGTGTCATTGGTGACCAGGAAATTTGTAGAGCTCTTTTTTATCTAGGTGCAAGTATTAACTTACATCCTTATTCAGTCTACCAACAGCTAGGGTTGGGTGAGCTCAGTCCCACATCGGTTGTACTGCAATTCACCGATCGATCAGTAAAACAGGTAAGAGGAGTGCTTGAAGCTGTCATTGTGCAAGTGGGCAAGTTTTATTTTCTGGTTGACTTTGTAGTCCTGGATACAGAACCTGTCCCTGACGCGAAGAAGCACATTCTAGTAATATTAGAAAGACCATTCTTAGCTACGGAAAATGCATGCATGAATTGCAGAACCAGAGCCATGGATCTGACATTTGGCAATATGAATGTCAGGATGAATGTTTTCGAAGGAAGTCACCAATTGCCTAAATCTGGGGAATGTTTTAAGATTAATGAGTTCGATGAACTGGATGATATTATGTCAGATTTTGGAACTCAAATCTTTGAAGGAAACGAGTTGGAGTCATTTATTGTTGGCTTTGAAATTCCATTTCAAACAATAAATCTTATTTTGATATTAACAAAACATTCAAAACCGTGTTTGGTACTAATATGACTTTGAGCTAAGTGTTTCAGCAAGTACAGATAAATGATTCGGAAAGATCATAAATACCAAAAAGTGACAAGCGATAAGGAAACTCAAGCGCAAACTAGAAGAAGGACAAAAAATCAAAGAAAGAACAAAAGTTGGACTCAAGACCTGGGGTAGATAGGTCGAGGTGAGAATATTGTAACAAGGTATCTTATGCGTTGATTGGTCTTATAAGCTCAAGTAATTAATCAAACAAACTCAAACGGATCAAAAACGGACCTTGAAAATATTTCTAGAAGCACCCAGTCGACTGCCTACCGGCACCCAGTCGACTGCCTCCATGCTTAGATTTAAAATATTTTTCCCAACGGCTAGGGTCAGTCGACTGCCTCAAGAAGGCTAGCCGACTGCCTCATGAGTCAATCGACTAGCTCATGAGTTAGTCGACTGCCTTGGATAGGCCAGTCGACTACCTCAGGCAATCAAAAATGTTCATAACTCTCTGGTTCAGTCAGTCGGCTGGGTCTTTAACTGCCAGTCGACTGGGCATAGTCAGTCGACTGCCTTGGACATGCCAGTCGACTGCCTCATGCAGTCAAAACTGTTTATAGCTCACTAGAACATCCAGTCGGCTGGGTCCTTATTGGCCAGTCGACTGGGTCACAGTCAGTCAATTGCCATTTCATGGCCAGTCGAATGGGTGACTCCAATAAATATTTTCAAGATCCGTTTTTGATCTGTTTGAGTTCGTTTGATTAATTACTTGAGTTTATAAGACCAATCAACGCATAAGATACCTTGTTACAATATTCTCACCCTGACCTATCTACCCCAGGTCTTGAGTCCAACTTTTGTTCTTTCTTTGATCTTTTTGTCCTTCTTCGAGTTTGCGCTTGAGTTTCCTTATCGCTTGTCGTTTTTTGGTATTTATGATTTTTCCGAATCATTTACATGTACTTGCTAAAACACTTAGCTCAAAGTCATATTAGTACCAAACACGGTTTTGAATTTTTTGTTAATATCAAAATAAGATTTATTGTTTGAAATGGAATTTCAAAGCCAACATTTATGACTGAAGAAAGACCAAATGAGGAAGTTGCTGATTGGGAGGCATATTAGAAGCTGTGGAATGAATAGTTGGATGCAATGGAGACTGCATTATATACTCAACCATGGCGGGGCCGGTTGAACCACTTCCAATAGTTTCCAATATTCCACAAATTCCATCTTTAACTACGCCTCTTGCCTTTGGAACTCAAGGAATTTCCTAAAAAGCTGAAGTATGTTTTCTTGGGATCCTATGAGACTCTTCCTGTAATTATATCTTCAAAACTGACAGAGAAATATGAATTGAGTCTAGTCAAGGTTCTGAGTAAGAACAAAGAGGCAATATGATGGAGTGTTGCTGATTTGAAAGGCATAGACCCCTCGATTTGCATGCATCGCATACATCTTGAGGATGATGCAAAGCCATCAAGGGAAATACAATGAAGGTTGAATCCAAATATGAAAGAGGTGGTGATGAAAGAAGTGGTAAAATTGTTAGATGCATGTATCATTTATCCCATCTCTAACAGCACATGGGTAAGACCAACTCAGGTGGTGCTGAAGAAGTCAGGCATCATAGTGGTGCCAAACTCAACAGGTGAGCTAATTCCACATTGCACGACCATGGGGTGGCGTGTGTGTATTGATTACAGAAAGCTCAATTTGAATACCAGGAAATATAATTTTCCATTACCATTCATTGATTAAATCTTTGAGAGATTAGCCGGGCAAAGGTATTATTGCTTTCTAGATGGGTATTCCGGCTACAATCAGGTGGTGATTGACCCTGTTGATCAAGAGAAAATCACATTTACTTGTCCGTCTGACACGTTTGCTTATAGAGGGATGTTGTTTGGTTTATGTAATGCGTCAGTAACATTCCAACGGTGTATGATGTTTATATTATCTGATATGGTAGAGAAATTTCTTGTGGTATTCATGGATGATTTTTCAATTTTTGGGGAAACCTTTTAAGACTGTTTGAGACATTTAAAAATGATACTTAAGAGATGCAAGGAGACAAATCTGATCCTAAGTTGGGAAAATAGCCATTTCATGGTTTAAGAGGGGATAGTACTGGGCCATATTGTATCGAAGCGAGGAATAAAGGTCGATAAAGCAAAAGTGAAGTTAATTTCAAAATTGCCTCCTCCTACATCTGTTAAGCATATACACTCTTTTCTGTGCCATGTCGGGTTTTACCGAAGGTTTATCAAAGATTTCAGCAAAATCGCCCAGCCGCTATGCAACTTATTGGCTAAGGACACTACTTTCATTTTTGACAAAGAATGCCTTCATGCCTTTGAGGAGTTGTGTGCTCAACTATCATCAACCCCGATTATTCATCCGCCAGACTAGTCTCTACCATTTAAGCTCATGTGTGATGCATCTGACTACACCATAGGAGTTGTGTTGGGTCAGAGAAAAGAAAAACCGCCATATGTTATTTATTATGCCAGTAGGACTCTGAATGAAGCTCAGATGAACTACACAACTACAGAGAAGGAGTTGATGGCAGTTGTCTTTGCCTTAGATAAATTTCGATCATATTTATTAGGCACCAAGGTTGTCGTTTACTCAGATCATGTCGCTCTGAGGCATTTGCTAACAAAGAAAGATTCTAAGCCCCGACTGATTCGGTGGATTTTTTTATTGTAAGAATTCGACCTGGAAATTAAAGATAAGTAGGGTTCAGAAAATGTTATTGCGGATCATTTGTTAAGGATTATTGTCGAGTCCACAAAAGGAAATTACTCTTTTTAAGGATTCTTTCCCGGATGAACATCTATTCAGTGTGGCTATGGTGGAACAAATATTGTGGTATGCTGACATTGTCAATTATAAAGCTACAGGTTGAATTCCAAAAGGATAGTCTAAGAATGAGAAAGACTGTTTCTTCAGCCAAGTCAAATTTTATATTCGGGATAATCCGCATTTGTACAAGTATTGCTCTGATTAAATTATCAGGAAATGTGTTCCCAAAAGTGAGGTGCAAAGCATACTAATCTTTTGTCACACGCTGGAGTGTGGAAGGCATTTCGGAGCTCAAAAGACAGCCCACAAGGTGTTGCCGAATGAATTTTATTGGCCCTCCATATTCAATAATGCAGTCGAATTTCGTAAAGCGTGTCTGCGGTGTCAAAATCTTGGATTCATATCTCGAAAAGACATGATGTATTTAACCCCTATTCTGATTGTAGAATTGTTTGATGTGTGGGGTATTGATTTCATATGACTGTTTCCAAAAGCAGATAAGAAGAAGTATATACTTGTGGGGGTTGATTATGTTTCAAAATGGGTAGAAGCGATAGCCACCAAACATGTTGATCATGACGTGGTGGAAGAATTTGTAAAATTGAATATTTTCTCATGATTTAGTATGCCAAGAGTTCTGATCAGTGATGGTAGAAGCCATTTTGACAACCAGTTTTTTTCCATTGTGTGAGAAGTACGGTGTCACTCATAGAATTGGTACACCATATCACCCCCAATCACAAGGTCGAGTGGAGGTTTCTAATAGGGAGATTAAAAATATTTTGGAGAAAACGATGCGTCCGGATTTGAAGGATTGACCTCTAAGGCTAAATGATGCACTTTGGGCGTACAAAATTGCGTTTAAGACACCAATTGGTATGTCGCCATATTGTCTTATGTATGGTAAAGCGTTCCATCTCCCTGTAGAGCTGGAACACCAAGCATATTGGGTTGTTCGAATATTGAATTTCGATATAAAGTAAGCCGGTACACAGCGAAAACTCCAACTGCAAGAGATTGAGGAGTTGAGAAATGATGCATATGAAAATTATCGGATTTATAAGGCTCGAACAAAAGCATTCCATGATAAGCACATCAGAAAAAAAGTTTTTGAGCCTGGCCAAAAGGTTTGGTTGTTTAATTCGAGACTCAAGTTATTTCCTGGTAAGCTTCAGTCAATATGGGATGGGGCATACAATATTATGAAGGTTTTCCCCCATGGAGCAGTGGAGCTTGATGATCCTGACATTGGAAAGACGTTTGTCATGAATGGGCATAGATTGAAACATTATATAAAGGTTCGACCAGTTGAGTGTGTGGTAGAAACAATCGATTTGACTGAACCACCACCCGAGTTGGATAAGCTTAATCCGGAGTATTGAGAAGCGACAACGTCATACCAACGACATTAAACATTGGTACTAGGTAGAGAAGAGTTACTTTGACACCTAGTTTGTATCTGTAGATGATAATTTAATTATTTCGGCATTTAAGATCGAGTACGTAAAATTGAGTTGCGAGGCCATCATCTTTGAAGTATATAGTTTTAATGGGGCCTAAGAGTCATTTAAGAAGTGTGGAGTTGAAGACGGGAAGAATTGATATCAAAAGAAGAAAAGTTCAAAATTTAGACCAAGAAACTTTTGTATCTGTAGAGTTTGTATCTGTAGACGGAGAGTTCTGTGAGACATTCATTCAAGGGGTTCATTCATTCAGACTTGCTGCTATTGAGAGCCATATTCAAACCTAGAGTTCCGAAGAAGAAGATTATGGAGAGCATTTCTACATCAATGATGCAGTCACCTTCTACCATAGCCAACTAACTCGGTATCTAGGATTTTCTAGCAAAACCCTAGCCAAGTAATGTAGTTATTTTATTGTTTTTAATTGTAAACGAGGGGAAACTATGACCATACTGTGATGATTGCAATAGTTAAGAGACCGTACTGATTTGCAATATAAAATTCTATGTTTGTTCTAAATTCTTGTCTTTGATGAAATAAATAATTATTTTGCACAATTATGATTATTCAATATGAGCTGGAACTCGGATGCTTAATTATGGTTTTCTACACAATGGTGGTAATCAAAACTTGAAACCTTAGGTTGGCACAAGCCATGCCTTGGCGATTTAATATAGACATGCTTTAGTTTATTTTCATGCATTAGGAGTAGATTAGAGTAGCATAATTAGCATGTACTAGTTAGGTCAATCATGAGACGGGTTGTCACGATCCGGTTGATGGTACTCCTTTTTGGGGTCATATTTACCTATCTGCGATATGACCTGATTCACAGTTATGGATCGCCCTCTTACAGTTGAAACAGTAATGAACTATATTATGCGGTTAGTGGTGGAGTGATGAAACCCCTAGTTTTCTCTCTCATCTGAATTTATTTATTTATTTAGATAATTCATAGTTAAAAATAGATAATTTGGTCTTTGACCATCCAAGCAAACAATTTTCAGAAATATAATTTAGTGTTTTTAAATTATTAAAGTGAACAATCTCAGTCTCGGTGGGATCGATATTCCTTACTCAAGCCCTTTGCTATTCTACAATTGATACGTGCGCTTGCGTAGGGTAAAACCTAGAGTCGTTAAGGTGTTGTTTTTAACCACATATTTTTGCACACCTGACAGACGCATCAGTGTGGAAAACAAATATAAACTGAAATTACCTAGACGATAGTGAAAATAGCCTAGAGGGGGGTGAATAGTTTTTTTGTCATTTTTACGATCAATTAAAATCATTTAGTGGAAATTCAATTTTAATTAGTCACAAACCCTAATTCTCAATTCAGTTCTCAAAAAAATATCAATCAAGCAAATATGAATATAAGTGTAGAAAATAAATAATGAAAATACACAGAGATTTTTTACGTGGAAAACCTTGGAAAGGCTCCAAGTAAAAACCACCGATACGTTCGGGAATCGATGCACTATGAATAAGAGAATTTATACAGACTTTATGAAAACAGAACTTACAACCACTGTAATTTGTTGTTCTTTACTCGACGTATGAAAGTCTAGATTCACTCGCACTCCACAAAGCTCTCGCTCCAATCTCACTACTCTAACGGCTCTGCTTCTCAACAGATCAAATCAACACGAGGCCTCCTGCTTCGATCTCCGCACTCAGACAGCTCCGCTTCTCAAAATGGATTGATGCAACCTCGTTGCTATATGGTGTGTGAATTTTCCAGCAACTATATCATTCAATCGTGCAAATAAATTATCGATATAGAATCACGATTAAAGACGTCCAATAATAAGAGAGAACTTGTGTATCTCCAATCACTTAATAATATTCTTTCACCATATGCATATCTCAGTAGAAGAAGAAGATGAAACTATAGAAAACTTGCAGAGAATTATTAAAGACGTGCCTCCTCTTATTGTAGACTTGGGTATTTATAGAGAATGATGATTCAAACCCTAAGTTTTCTTGTTCTCGTATTTTCACATCCAAACCCTATATTTTGGTGACTATACTGTATATAGAACGCACTTTTATGTATATAAGTCTTGGTCATATCATAAAACCAACCCCCAAACAATTTTGTCATCGCAGGCAAAATCTGGTAAAAACTTGCCGCTGCTACGCTTCAAGCGTAGGTCCAAGCGTACCTCTAAGCGTAAAAATGTATTTTCCAGCCACTTTTTGAAACTGATAGCGTAGGCTTAAGCGTAGGTATTTTTGTCAAATCCATTTTTCTTCACAACTACGCCAAAATGATCCTCTTGAACCCACGATACTTTTTGCTTGAAGTGACGGCTTCGGAAAATTTCATTTTTGCCCTCCAGGAGACATTTTTCCTCAATATGCTCACTTTCGTGCTTCACTTGTATTCTTCATTGCTTCAATGTTTGATTTTGCCTTTGATGAAACTTATCAATTTCATTAGTACCAAACCGACCTATTTAACACTCAACATGGTTATTGTCTAGAATATGCCATAAATAAACAATATACAAAAATGTTCATATAATCTCCCCCTTGGTATTTCTGAGACAAAACCATGTTTTATAATATAGCCTCACAAATAACAACATAACATCTATACCTATGAACACACACCAACAAACATAGATATAAACTGTCACCTTTCTTTCATGACAATCAATCCTGTAACCACAACATTGAACAACCCATTAAACGCAAGTGTGGAAACAGATATAAACCAACATAATGATCATCAGAAAATCATAACAACAATGCACACATAACGATCATCATTCTCCCCCTGAGAATAAACTCCCCCTCGCTAAATATTTCTCTCTCTTAATCAATCAAACAATCTCCCCCTCTTACTTAATACTTCTACCCCTTTTTGTCACTGAAATGTCAAGCAAAAAGAGTATATGCCATAGCAACAATGTAGAGAGATGCAAGGAAGTACTCAATGAAAAATACCAAGATACAGAACTCTTATCAGATCATATCCAAATTCTCAGGGTAACATAAATTTCTACTATGCATGACCCTAATACTAATGCATGAATGCAAAAATGTCATGAATAAAAATAAAATAAAATATTTTTGTTTTTAGAAATCTATGAGCAAGGCAGTAGAGACAACAAACAAACCATTTATACATCATATTATCATATCTATCTCAGCCATTATACACACGGTATAGAATAAAATCAACACACATACCTTATAGACTCAAGAATGCACAAGTCAAGTTTTGCAAATATATATATATGAAAATTCTCATGTGCAAGCACAAAGGTAAGATGAAAACAATACATACTAAACCTGATAATCTTTGTATCAACCGTGATGATAATTCAATCTAAGATCCAAACTAGAAGGCAAAAAAAAACAAATAAATAAAAAATACTTTCTTTTTGACACACAATTTCCTTCTTTTCATCTTTTCAACTTTTTCACCATATCCTTTTTTGTCTTTCTAAGCTTCGGACTTTCCAACAAGGACTTTTAGTCCCGACCAACTGGGCCCGAGCTTCTTCCATGGGATTTATGTTCATCAGTTATCTCTCCATTTTTGGATTGAAGAACTGCTTTTTGCATCTATTTTTTTTATATCATTTTAATTTTTTTTCTCTTCTTTCACCATTACCACAACATTCATACCGATGTAAAGAGATGTTTCATGCATAGACCATTCTAGCATAGCTCATGGACCTTCATACCACTTCGAGTTAAATGAAAAAATTAACAGATTCAGCAAGCATTATAATCATCACCAAATCAACTAGCACCTAAGATTAAAGTTTTGAAACGTAAAATAATCATGACAAGTGATCATCCATAAATCTTTGGTCAGACTGATACCTCTACTTCACATATGCATAATGAGACAAGTAAATGTGAAAATAGAGTAAAATATGACAACTTTTGTACTCTAGCCAAGCTCAACAATCTCAAAAACATTATTGTCATTTCTTTCAAAATAAAATGCATGCATGAATAAAAATAATACAAATGCATGATTACCTATCAATTCTAAGAAAATAATGTATTGTCTTCATAGAATGATAGATAAAAAGATATCAATTCTAAAGAAAGCATACCAATAGATTTTCTAAGACTAACATGCTTTTGAAAATCTAATGGTTTTGTAAAGATATCTGACAATGGAGAATCTGTCAATATGAACTCTAAAGACATTATACAATCTTCAACAATATCACAAATGAAATGATGTCGAATATCTATATTCTTTGTCCTAGAGTGTTGAACAGGATTTTTAGAAATATTTATTGCACTCGTGTTATCACAGAACACAGTTATCGTGCCTTGAGAAAAACAATAATCCTGCAACATCTTACGCATCCATAAAACCTGAGTACAACAACTACCAACTGCTATATACTCAGCCTCAATAGTGGAAAGGGAAACACAATTTTGCTTCTTGCTATGCCAGGCAACTAAGATATTTCCAATATAAAAACACCCTCCATTGGTACTTTTTCGATCATCAACATTTCTGGCCCAATCAGCATCAGAAAAGGATGTGATATCAGTATTAGTATCTGATGGATACCACAGTTCATAATTCACAGTCCCTTTAACATACTTGATTATCCTTTTCACAGTAGTAATATGAGACTCCTTAGGACTTGTTTGGTAACGTGCACACAAACCAACACTAAAAGCTATGTAAGGCGACTGGTAGTCAAATACAACAAACTCCCAATCATACCCTATAAAGTGTAGAATCGACATATTTCCTTTAGTATCCAAGATAAGCTTGACACTAGTACTCATAGGAGTGCGAAAATCTTTAGCCTTTTCCAAACCAAACTTCTTTACTAATTCCAAGGCATAATGAGTTTGAGAAACGAAAATCCCATCATTTAATTGCCGAACTTGAAGTCCTAGAAATAAATTCAATTCACCAATCATGCTCATCTCAAATTCATGTTTCATTTTATCTCCAAAATAATGAGTAAGTTGATCAGAAGTGGAACCAAATACAATATCATCAAAATAGATTTGAGCAACAACTGTATCACTTTCAATTTTCTGAATAAACAGTGTTTTGTCCACTCCCCCACGAGCAAAACTTGTTCTCAACAGGTAATCAGTCAACCTATCATGCCAAGCTCTAGGAGCTTGCTTTAGCCCATACAAAGCCTTTTTCAGCCTGTAAACATGACCCGGAGAATAAGGATCTTCAAATCCTTTGGGCTGCTCCATATATACTTTCTCATGAAGAACACCATTCAAAAATGAACTCTTCACATCCATTTGATACAACTTGAATCCAAGATGACAAGCAATAGCAAACAAAATCCGAATAGATTCAAGCCTAGCAATCGTAGCGAAAGTATCATCAAAATCAATACCCTCCATCTGAGTATATCCTTGAGCAACAAGCCTAGCCATATTTCTATCAACTGTACCATGTCCATCCTTTTTATTCTTGAAAATTCACTTGGTACCAATCACATTTATCTCCTTCGGTCTAGGCACAAGATACCACACATCATTCTTAACAACATGCTAAAGTTCTTCTTGCATAGCATTAATCCAATCACTATCTTGAAGAGCTTCTTTGATATTTTTAGGTTCTAAAGAAGATGTATAGCATGCTTACGAAACCTCATTCCTATCCTTTCTTCGTGTCACCATCATCTGATCAACAAATCCTATAACATTATCCAAAGGATGGTACAACTTTACCCTTGCAGATGGTTCTTTAGAAGGAGTAGGCTGAACATCACAAATTTAATCATGTGATTCTGCAGAATTTGAAGTATCATCATTAACCACATTGTCCTCTTTCTCAACCTCGGAAGAATCATTATCCAATATAAAGAACGACTCACTATCTTCCTCCTCAGCAGATATTGGAGACTCATCAACACATGAGTCATCAACCACTACATTCGCAGATTCCATCATAGTTTGAGTTCTAAGGTTAAACACCCTATATGCTCGACTAGTCAATAAATAACCCAAAAATATTCCTTCAACACTCTTGGATTCAAACTTCCCAATAGATTCACGATCTCTAAGAATATAACATTTTGCTTCAAAAACCTTGAAATATTTCACATTAGGTTTCTTGTCATTCCACAGTTCATAAGGAGTTTTTAAAGTGACAGGCCTAAGATAAACTCTGTTTGAGGTGTAACACGTTGTGTTCACCACCTCAGCCCAAATATACCTAGGAACATTCCTACCCTATAGTATAACATTGGTCATTTCTTGAATAACCCTATTCTTTCTCTCAACTACTCCATTTTGTTGAGGAGTTTTAGGTGCTGAAAATTCATGTTTTATTCCTCTCTCTTCACAAAATACTTCAATTTCTGATTTTTTGCGCAATTCCCAGAAGAGTCAATGATCGAACACTTATCAGGAGAAAAATTGACAATATGCTTGTTATCACATATCTGAATTATGCTCAGCAAATTAGCTTTTAGACCTTCAACATAAAGCACATCTTCTATATTAGGTAAACCTGAAACTACAATGGTACATTTTCCTCAAACTTTAGACTTCTCTTCATCACCAAAAGTAACTATTCCACCATGACACTCCTCGATAAATCCAAATAATGACTTATCTCCAGTCATATGCCTCGAACATCCACTATCCAGATACCAAGAACTAGAGTTTCTTGCTCTAAGTGCAGTATGAACTACAAGACAGTGTAGCTCACTTTTTCTCACCCAAGTATTTTTCATCTTTAGAGCTTTTTTTGCCAACCTTGACAAATTCTTCATTTCTTCATTCAGCATTCAAATTTGATCTCGAACACGATCTCCATGTTAAACTCTTTGTTTTTTCACCGATTGTAGAGTCTTCCTTCTCAACTTCGAACACCTTGGTCGAATGTGACCACTGACACCACAATGGTGACAAATAGGAACAAACCTCCGAGCTCTATCAGTTGACCTCCTAGGATATCTAGGGGTAAGAAAGGGCTTGTTTTCAACAGGTCTTTTGACATAGGATTGATCCCTAGGATTCCAATTTGAATTTCCATGTGAAGAACTAGATGTTACATTGGAGGCATTTACAAAGGTGGTTTTTGCAGCAACATTTGAATTTGGCGTTACTCCAACAAAACCCAAACCCTTTGTATTTCCTGCAGATTTTCCAAAACTCAACATATGATTAAGCTTAAGAGTTCCACTAAACCACTTATAAATAGGCAAGTTAGCAACTTTCAGCTCTTTTTCCAAACTGTCAATCTTAGTAGACTTCTCAACCACTTCCTTATTGAGATCATCTACCAAATTCAATGACTGATGTCTTTCTTATTCAGATTTATTCAAATCCTCCACCAACTTGGCCTTTTGAGTTTGTAGGAGATTTTGAGTTTTAGAACTATTGACTAATTCATCTTTTAAAGAATGTAATTCTTTGTCCATGTTAAGACTCTTAGTCAGCAATTTCATGTGATTTTTATGAAGTTGTGCGGTCTTATCAAGTAATTTGTCATAAGACTCTTGAAGCGTATCATCACAACCTTCATCACTCTCAGAACATTCTTCTTCATACATTGCCCAACTTGTAGCAACTTCTTTGACATCTTTACTTTATGCAGCAAACACAGTGAAATTCTCAGAATCATCACCTACATCCGAGTCCGTCGCATCACTAGCTGATCCATTGTCAGAGTCATCATTCCAACTAACAGCTAATCCTTAGGATTTCTTCAAAGTGTTTGCACACTCTTCAGCTATGTGACCATATCATTGACATTCAAAACATTGGGGTTTCTTCTTTTTAGGATCAGACTTGTCCTTCCTAGTTTGAGTCTTATTCATACTTCTAGACAAACCCAACTTATCCCCAAATTTTTGTCCTTGGCCACTCTGTTTAGCCTTAACAAATTTGTTCAACCTCTTAGCAAACATAGCTATATCATTCAGACTCAACTCATTTTCTTCATCATGTTCAACATGATCCTCCCTAGTGGTTTTAAAAGCTATGCTCTTCTCTTTTAGGCCACTAGCCTTGTTGGGGGGTTTTTGAACATTTCAATCTCATAAGATTTTAAATTTCCTGTCAATTCTTCAACATTAATTTCTTTAAGACTCATGACCTCTGAGATGACAGTGACCTTAGATTGAAAATGTTCAGGTAGAGACCTAAGAATTTTCTTTACTATAGTAGTCTCATGAATAGGCTCACTTAGGTTATGACAACCCGTTATAATATCAGTTAACCTAGCCTTAAATTCGGCATAGACTTCATCCTCCTCCATCTTCAGCTACTCAAATCGAGAATTCAGAATTTGAAGTTTCGATTATTTGACCTTTGAAGTTCCTTCATGAGTAACTTGGAGAATGTCTCAAGCTTCCTTTGCAATTATGCACGTAGCAGTCCTCTTGAACTCACTCGGAGTACCAATATTATATAACGCATTCAACACCTTCGAGTTCCAATTCACGCTATTCGTCTTGGCAGCAGTCCACTAGTTTGACGGGTTTGCTTTCACTTCATTAGTCACATCGTCTTTCATAGTAGGAGGTGAGTATCCTACTTTTACAGCATTAAACGCTCTTTCCTCTAAATATTTCAAAAACGCGCTCATCCTCGCTTTCCAATATGTGTAATTCAACCCATCAAACAAAGGGGATATAGATATGGAACCTACTTCACGAGGCATCTCCATCATCTAAGTTCACGATCTAACCCTAAGTAGTTAACCTAAATTGGGGCCACCAAGCTCTAATACCAATTGAAATTACCTAGATGATAGTGAAAACAACCTAAAGGGGGTGAATAGGCTCTTTGCCGATTTTATGATTAATTAAAATTATTTAGCGAAAATTAAATTTTAATTAGTCACAAACCCTAATTATCAATTCAATTCTCATAAACAAATCAATCAATCAAATATGAATATAAGTGCATAAATTTCAATCATTAGAAGACACAGAAATTTTTACGTGGAAAACCTTGGAAAGACACCAAGTAAAAACCACGAATATGTTAAGGTATCAATGCACTATGAATCAGAGAATTTGTACAAACTCTATGAAAACAGAACTTACAACCGTTATAATGTATTGTTCTTCACTCGACGTCTGAAAGTCTAAATTTACTCGCGCTCCACGAAACTCTCGCTCTGATCTCCGTACTCTGGCGGCTCTATTTTTCAACATATCAAAATCACCACGAAGCCTCCTGCTTTAATCTCCGCACATAAATGGCTCCGTTCTTTAATGGATCAATGAAACCACGTTGCTATAAATGGTGTGTGAATTTTTCAACAATTATACCATTTAATTGTGCATAGAAATTATTGATGTAGAAACACGATTGAAGACGTCAAAAAATAAGTGAGAACTTGTGTATCTCTAATCACTCAATAATATTCTATCACCATATGTATATCTCTATAGAATGAGAAGATGAAGCTGCATAAAACATGCAGAGAATTCGTAAAGACCTACCTCCTCTTGTTGAACACTTGGGTATTTATAGACAATGATGATTCAAACCTTAAGTTTTCCCTTTCTCGTAATTTTACATCCAAACCTTATATTTTTGTGAATAAAATGTATATAGCATGTACTTTGAAGTATATAAGTTGTGGATAAATCATAAAATCAACCCACGAACAATTTGTACATCGCAACAAAAAATAGCCAAAAACTTGTCGCAGTTACGCTTCAAGTACAGATGGCCTACGCTTCGAGCGTAGGTCCAAGCATAAAAATGTGTTTTCTAGCCACTTTTTGAAACTAAAAGCATAGGCTTAAGCATAGGCATTTTTGTTAAAACCACTTTCTCCGTAATTGCACCAAAATGACTATCTTAAACCCATGATACTTTTTGCTTGAAGTGACGGCTTTGGAAAATGTCATTTTCACCCTCTTGAAGACATTTTTCCTCAATATGCTCACTTTCATGCTTCACTTGTATTCTTCATTACTTCAATGCTTGATTCTGCCTTTGACGAAGCTTATCGATGTCATTGAAACCAAACCAACCTATCTAACACTCAACATGGTTATTGTTTAGAACATGCCATAAATAAACAATAAATAAAAGTGTCCTTACAAGATATTTTTCTGTGTTCTTGCCCCCCCCCCCCCCCCCCCCCCCCTCATTGGTTATACTGAATTGATTTATCCAAAAAACATAAAAAAAAAAAAATAAAAAAAAAAAACCATTCCAGATAATGAAAATTTATTTCATTACTAAGCCTATGGAATAGGTATTCCATTTCCTAAGAAAAAAAAAATTCATTATGTAGTTAGTGATGTTCTAACCAAACAAAAGAATGAGAATGGTCATTTTGTTTCATTCTCATTCTCGCATTCATTCCATTCCATTCATAAGTACCAAATGTAACACTAGATTCTCAATTCTGTTTTGGGTGATTGATTGACTTTGATTTTCATATTCGCGATTGGCTATTGTTACACATTAGTCTGATTTTCACTTCGAGATATAAATTAAGGGACAAATCAATAATAAGCGAATAATAAAAAATTATGGATTATTACTTCTACAAAGAATGATGGATTATGAATTTCTTTTAATTTTTCTTAAGATAAAAAATGTTATTGTGTATGAAGACATAAGGCTCAAATCACTTGGTAAATGTGAAAATATGAATATTGACTTCAACAAAAATATCTAATCCAATTAATCAAACTAAGAAAAGATGATCAAACTAGATGAGTAGCACAAAGAATTACCAAAGAAAGAGAGTGTTGTGATGAGAAAGATAAGTGTAACACCCTGCTCCAATACTTGGTACAATATTGTTCGCTCTGACCCCAGCCCACACGGTTTTGCTCTTGGACTCCTCCCCAAAGGCCTTATACCAATTGGAGACACACATGCACATACAAGCATATCACCATACCTATATTCGGGCGATGTGGGAAGTCACAATCAGCATTTTTTGGGACCCTGCGTCCTCACTGGCGTAACCCTGGGCTTGTGCACACTTCTTATATTTTTCAATGGTGATACAAATTATGCTTGCACTATTAAGAAATCCATTGATTCTTTTTCACTTCTCTTTAGCCTCTCTCCCAACCCAAACAAAAGTCACTTATTTATTAGTAGGGTCCAGAGCCCTATTAAGGAATCCATCTGTAGTGTTTTCAACTATCCTTGTGGTACCCTGCCCATTAGGTTCTAGGTGTCCCCCTCATTTCCACTAAGCTCTCTTCTAGTGATTGTTAGTGTCTTGTAGATAGAATGCTCTCAGAAGTTTCTAATTAATTGGACATCTAGTGCCATATCCTTCATAGGAAAGCTCCAATTGATCTAATCAACTTTGTTTAGCATTCATATATCTTGGACAAATCTACTAATACTTCCTAGAAAAGTTTACAAACAGATCAACATTATAATGCAAAAGTTCCTCTGGTCTGGGCCTAAAATGTTAAAGCTGAAAGCCAAAGTCAATTGGGACCAAGTATGCATTCCAAGAGTTGCTGGAGGGCTGGGAATCCAAGACATAAAGCTACGGAATAGGGCTTCAATTCTAAGGCACTTATAGACATTTTGCTCTACAAAATCCAGGAATATTTGGAAGGAGTGGACGAAGAGGAACATGATCAAAAGAAAGAACTCATGGGAGATGCAAGTCCCTCAGAATGGATCATGGTTTTGGAATAAACTACTTCAGTACAGACATCTAGCTCAACTAATGATCAAGTATAAAATTTGTAATGGGAACTCAACTATGGTCCTCTTTGATAATTGGCTAGCATGTGGTTCTATCTACAAGGTAACTACTGACTCCCTTCACGAGTATAGATAGCAAATCAACAAGTATGGAAAGGTTTCCTCCTTCCTAGTTAATGGGCAATTTTTATGGCCTAGACACCTATCTAATTTTCTGGCACATTGTAACCTTTCCATCTTACCTTCTCCAAACACTACAATTGATGAATTATTCAATGGATTCCTTTTCCTACCAAAGCTTTTACATTCAGGCATACCCTACAAGTTATCTCCCCCAAACCTTTCACATGTGCACTGACACAATCTAGTGTGGCTCAAAAATATAATCCCTAAACATTCATTTTGCCTTTAAAGCTGCAAACAAAACATAGGCTAGTTTTACTCTAACAATGCAACCTGATGTTTACATTCTTTGCCTTAAAACAACCGAGACACATGACCATCTTGTTGACCCAAGGTTTTAAACCATGGGTAAATAAGACATTTTGATGATAATAAACAATTGAATGTGGTGATCTAATGTCTACTTGAGTTATGTTTAGTAGGTTGAATAATCAAGGATAACTCAATAGAGTTTGTGGATTCATGTGAAAGTCAATCAAAGATGCTTATAGCTCAAAAGACATTGGAGACAAGGATGAAGACATCAACCCAAATCTTAAAGAAATTGAAGATCAAAGAATTGAGTAAAATAGTCTTGGGTGAATGTTATATTAAATGTAAAATTATTTTTGAAATAACTTATTTGAAAGCTCGACTCTTGACAAATTAGCATATAGGACCATGCATATCATTTACATCATTCATGAGTCATTGAACCATTAGTATTAGTCTATGAACATCATTGATGATACATTCATATATATAGTCTTTGCTAAAGTTGAGTTAGTTCAAGCTTTCATAAGTTATGGAAGAATTCAATAAAGATGTTGTCCTAGAACCTAAACTAATTTCATATCACTTGAAATGAATTCTAGATGTGTATTAAAGCTTTGAACAAAATTGTTTCAATCATGAAAAGCTTTGTCAAATATTGAGAATTTTTTAAAATTGAAATATTATTTTATGATCTCAATATTGATTTGAGGAATGTTAAGGACCTTAATAAGTATCTAAGACATCCTAGGAGTGTTTCTAAGTCATTTCGGAAATATCCCAAAAGATTTCTCGAAAAACCGTTATGTGGTCTAAGAGATTGATATGAACCGTCATATTCAAACGACCATAAATCACTCAAAAATGGGTTAAATGTAGCGATTCAAAAGCCCAAAATCAAGAACTTGAAGTTATATTTCCAAAAAGCTAAAGAAATCCTCAATACAACTTACGGAACTTGAGTTATGACCAAAAGAGTGGAACTGGACTAAACAGGGCTGAAATGAACTATCAGTGACTGATATGTTTTTTCCGTCAACTGATGGTTCCATCAGTCGATTGATGGGACACTATCAGGCGACTGATGCGACCAGAAACTTTTAAAGTTTTTGGTCGCTATTTGCCAGTCAACTGATGCAAGAAATCAGTCGAATGATGGGTGATTTTCAGTCTACTGGCGTATATTTTCAGTCGACAGATTTGGCATGGAATGGCTTCCAACGGCTAGTTTTTCAAATGTGAAATTACCCAAAATCCCTCAAATGGATATATTTGATTTCCACTCTATATATATGCCATATATGAGCCAAAAAAGGTGGGTGAAGAGGGAGATAGGAGTGTGAAATAAATCTATCATTAGTGCTTCATTTTTGGGTAGAAAACTCCTACATGAATCACCCCATGAGCATCATTCATATTTCTCTTGTGATTCATCATACCATACTTAAGTTGAGTTTTTCAATTGAGTATTTCATTTATAACTCTAAATATGTGAGGAAGTGAGCTTTGAATTTTTATATCCATCTATTGAGCGATATGTTGTAACACTCAAACTTCAATTCTTATTCTCTGTGAGTGAAAGACCAAGAAGTTATCCTAGCATGGGATGGGCTTGTTGAAGCTATGTAAAGGTTTCTCTCTACCTTAAAGAGTGAGGATTAGGTGTGCTCTCCACTGGCAAGAGTGAGCAATGGTCGGCTCTTCACCCGCAAGCAAGAGTAAGGAAGGTTGGCTCTCCACCCGCAAGAGTGAGCAAGGTTGACTCTTCACCCAAAAGAAGGAGCATGTAAGGGTTTATCAAGAAAAACACAATAGTTGAATTCTTGAGAGGTTTTCTCAAGGCATGGATGTAGACGAAAGATTTGGTTGAACCATGTAAAAATCTCGGTGTCCTTGGTTTGCATTTTCTCTAACCCTTAACTCTTTACTTTAAAATCAATTGTCATTTACAATCTTGAGATTTATATATAAATGTTATGAAATTGCTTGTGTTTGTGTATTAATGATGAGGTTAGGAAAATGCATAATTGAAGAGAATTGAATTGTGAACTTGGTTAAATATGGTGTAGATTATAATTTATCTACTTCCTTATTTATCTATATTCTTGTTGCACACCAAGTGTTTGACGAAATGCCTCTTCAACAAACCAAAGCTTTAAAACATCTATATGCACACCAAGTGTTTGATAAAATGTTTATTCAATACAATATTTTCCTTGAGAGTTTTCGTATACTTTTAATATTTCATTACTTGGTAAAAACTCTAGAAAGATATTTTTCATGACAAATAACACTTTATATATTAAGTCTATATATGAGAAAAAGTGTCTTACATGTTTAATTGAATAGCATATTTACTTGGTGCTTGAATTGGTTTATTTCCTACTTGAATACATAATGCATGTATTATCATTATCAGATAAGTGTTTCAACATGTTTGGTTGAATTGTATATTTGGTTAATAAAACAATTCATTTTTACTTGAATCAATTATGCATATATTTAATTGTGTAAATCAATAATGCATGATTCATATAATGAAATGAGATAATCACTTAAGAGATCATTTATCTTATAAGAGTTTGACTAGAGTTCTATGATGCCCATCTTTGTCAATATAAAGTCAACCGAAAAAGTATCAAAGTTTGTCATTGACCTTATTCACCCCATCTAGGGGTCAATATATGACCAACACATCTTTTTCACAAATGGCCATATTCTAGAATGGTATGGGAGAATTTACAGGAAAAATATGGGTTCTACACTAACCCTAATTCTTGGGATCAATTTCTTTTATGGACATCTTCAAATTGGTGGGGAAACTTAAAAAAAGTAGAATTATGGTATGAAAATTGACATTGGCATGCTTTGTGTATCATATATGAAAATAGAGGAACTATAGAATTTTCATAAATAAATCCAAACCTCCATTGAAAACGTACACTCCAAGTTGTGGTGAATGCTATTAGGATGCAACTCTTCTCATTGAAGGAGTGTAGTTGCCTCATGGCCAAAACCATTGCTCTTGAGTGGGGCCTTCCATCATCCTTCTACGAGCTTACCCACACCAACCCCTTCTTTTCTTTCGGTCAAACCACACCATCCCAACCTCCATCACCTCGGTTTACCCAACCACAACCCCCATAGTTGAAGGGTAGGAAAGCTTGTTGATATGCCATCTCTACTAAAGAGAGGAAGTGCAGGACTGTGAGTCATTTTTTGGGATGAACTTCTATTGGATCTTGGGTTTGAATGAATGAGTTTGGTAAACTGTCAATTGAATGTGATTTCCTGGTGCTTGGTGGGCTTGTATAAGTGACTAACTCTTTTGGGCCTGTAAGTAAGCTTTAGCACATTCATCTATTTTGTATTATATTTTTTCTTTTGATTTTTTTGTCTTGTACACTTTTCCCTTTTTTTGTAATACAATTTATTTATTTACCCAAAAAAAATTCCCATCATTTGAAGTCATGGTTACATATCAATACATAAATTTCTTATGTCCTTCATGCAACAATCAAATGGAGCATAAGTACGTCAAATCCCCCCAAAAATAGATAGATACACATAAAACCCATGAAAAACAAAGAGATGCACATTCCCACACCAACACACACATATATGGAAGGAAATGGATATGTGTGTATATATATATATAATTCATTCCTATTTTTTTCAGCCAGATGGAGCATAGACACTTGTAATACAGGGAGATCATACATGTATACAACAATACAAATAGGAACAGAGGGAGTGAAGGATATCTCCTTAACTGTAACTAGGATAAGGGATGAAAAATTACTTGGTGCAGTTTTAGAACATAAAAGGGCATTCTTTAGTTTTAAAGTTGACCGTTTGTTGGCTAACATAAAAAATAGAAAAATGATCAATCTCTACTAGTTTTTCAAAAGGGGACTAATATCAAAATTCATAGATTATAATAGGACTTAGGTCTAAACAATCTTACATATTGAGCACGATAACTTTTTTACAAAAATTGTACAACTCTTTGTTAAATAAACAATAAATTCTAAAAAAAAATAGTTTCTGATTAATTGTTAATGTACAATAAATTATAAAGATGTAAAGAAAAATGGTAATCACAATTTAAATATTACATAAATAACTAGACATGTAAACAGATCGGATCAGTCTGATCTGAATCTAAATCCAATTTGATCCGATAATTCGATAATTTTTTACTTAATTAATCCATATTCGATTTTTCTGATAATCAGATCTCGGATCTCTAATCTGATAATCCGATTCAATTATGTAATTCTTCAAATATAAAACTCAACAAACAAAATTAATTTTTTGTTACTATTTTATGAACATTAAAAATTAAATTATTTATTTATACTTATATAATACATGTCCATGAATAATATGAAAGTCAAATAACAAACGAAAATTTGAAATATAATTAAAGATACTACTTAATAAATACAACTAATAGCATAATATATATATATATATATATATATAATATATTATCAGATCGGATTACTTAAATTCATATCCAATTTGTTAATAAAATTGGATTTTCAAATTTGGATTTTAGTTTTTTTTTCAATAATTAAATAATTTTATAAAAGAAGAAAAAAGAGTTATAAATAGAGGCCCAAAAAGTCATACAGAGATAAATGAAAATACATGAAGGCCCAAAATACTATAACCCAACCCATAAGAAAGTTATCAAAAACACGAATCAAAAGATTAACAAAGGACTACAGTTCTAACCCTTGATCAATTTTTCAACCTCTTAATTACCCATTCGGTAAGGAGGGAAGAATAACATGCATGTGCAGACGTTTATTCGATCGATTATGGTGGCTGAGGAAGAGGATGAGGTGGATGGGGTTACAGGTTCGGGTTCGAAGGAAAAGAGAAGAAATGGTTTGTGTGGTTGATTGTGTAAAAGGATGTGGAGAAATTCCAATCTGGGGCAATGGTTTCAGCAAGAGGACAATTGCGAAATTTCAAAGAGAATAGCCTCAACCGAATTGTCTACATAATTTCATTTAGCGTCATTAAAGGAGATAAAGATTTCTCTTTGAACACTCTGTTATTTCTCTCCTTCCATATGTGATAGACAGACGTTGCTAGGGACAATTTCCATACTAGAACTTTGCTCTTTTTCAATTTTTTCTTCCAGTTTAAGGAAGCCCAAATCAAGAATTTCTTCCATGAATTAGGAGAAGTGTAGAAACCATACTTGTCCTGTATCCCTTCCTAAACCTTTTTAGAATAAGAATAGTGATGGAAAATGTGGTCATGACTTTCAGCTGCCTTTAAGCATAGAACATAAATATTTGGTTGCATAATGAAGAGTATGCTAGGTTTGTCCTTAGTAAAGAGCTTCTCTTGGATTGATAGCCATATGCAGAAAAGAGTGCTTAGGGACCATGTTGCTGAACCACACTAGTTTATGCCATAATGTGCAAGGTAGTTAAGGGGTAAGGGCCTGATGGTGTGTTTGGTGGTAAATGTTTTTTTAGAGGGAGGGTGTTCACTGAATAATGTCATTTGAGCTAGTGTTTGGTTGGGGGAGGGAGAGTGGATAAGTCAAAACGAGGGGCCAATAGATTCCTCAAATATCTAGGCCACACCCTCTTTTCCATAGTGTGATTAAGGTTCTAAAAACAAAACAAAAAAATAACAAGCAAATTGACGCCGGACAGGATAGAGATTATTCTGCAGGCTAGTGCAATAGGTAATTTGTAAGGAAAAACGGGAGAATTCGACCCAAAATTCAGAGAATACTCTGGAATTCAATAAAATTCTTACCCTAAAAATCGACCATTAATAGGATTTTTACCAAAAATAGCAAAACCCTAAAAGTCTTACCAAAACGAAATACGGAAAGAAATCAAAAGATTGCCAAAAATCTGGCCCAAATCGGGTTCAGAATCATTTCCTAATCGACAAATAAAAGATTACCATAAATAGCAAAAATTAACTAAAAATAAAGATTTGAAAAGGAAAACAGCGGATTTAGGGCTCGAAACGAGGTGCACCCAGCGTAGCTTGGTGGCCATGACGTGTGCGCCAAAATTAGCTTTCCGAATTGGAGTCACGAGCGCGAATCGGACACTTGTAGCTACAGTTATGGCCAAAAAACCGACACGTGCACAGAAACCGCCCCAATTAGGCTAGATCACGATTTCTTGCCATCCTTGCGTTGATCCTCCCGCTCCAAGTAATCCAACGCCATCAATGAGCAATTTGACAGCTCGGCATCGTCTGACTCGGATCCCCCTGCATCACAAATGTACGGGATTTATTCAGTTTTAATAATTCCTTATCCTAAAGTCCGAAAATTCAAATAATGAAAATATTTTACAAGATGGTGCAAACTCGAGACACATGGAAAATGGAAATTAGGCTCATAGCACCCCAATCCTGAGATTTTTTTAACAATTTTCTAGATTCCATTGACAACTCAACAAAATTTGCTAAAAGTAGTGACAGATTCCATACAGCACCAGCATGCAAGCCAACTGCATGCATGCAACCTCTCTCTATCACAACAGGCTGGGATATCTATCTAGCCAACTCATAAATACGTGAACAAATTGTTCACTCCACTGCCAGCACATAAATGTTGTTGTTTTGATTTTTCTCTCTCAAAGCTCTATATATATGAGACTATACATGTTGATATCTGCATATATAGAAAAATAGAGATAGTGGTAATATATACAGTGTGATATATACAAGAGAGATATATATACGTGAGTGAGTGATACACGAGAGTTATAGAAACCTTGTGAGTTTTTGTGAGTGAGAGTGTGTGTTAGGTTGAGTAGAGTAGATACTAGAATTTGTATCCTCCTCCCGAACCACCTTTGTTTTCAACCCAATCATATTGAAAAACTCTCAAAGTGGACGTACCTGTTTTTGGGGAACCACTATAATATCTTGTGTCAATTGTGTGTGTATTTGTGTTTAGAATTGGTTATCCGCACAACAACGTGGAATCAGAGCTATTCTTCGAAAAACAGAGTCGAAAGTTTATCCTCTATTTCGAACTACAATTCTTCACAAAACACTACACCACGCATATATTCTGGTGACTCATCTCCGGACGAACAAATCCCTGTTGAGAACCGCCGCAAAAGTCGCCGCACACACCGCCACGCGCCACCTGAAGCTCCGCGCGTCGCAGCTCTTGGCGTCATGCGTCTCACGCGTCGTCTACCTCCAGGCCATGTGAGGCCCACGCGCACCACGCGCTTCACGCGCCTCAACCTCCAGCGAGCGTGAATCCCACACGCAGCATGCACCTATACGCGCACCACGTCAACGATTACATCAGCTGGTCTGCCACGTCACTACTGACGTCAGCAAGGCCACGTGTCATCCTACGATTGTGCCACGTGTCACTCACTGACTTGTGCCACGTGTCACCCACTGACGCGTGCCATGTCATCTGCCACGTGTCACCACTGACACGCTGCCACGTGTCCTGCCACGTCATCACCTATTTTTGCAAAATTACAGTTTTGCCCATCGCCGTTGTTTTGATTATTCTGGACTCATCCTAACTCGGATTTGAGCGCAGTCAAAGGCGATCTTAAGGTTTTTGACCGTTTCGGACGCAACAGTACACTCCGTTTTGCGTGATTCTACTATGAACATATCAAACAAGACAAGGAGAGATTACATTTGATTTAGTTCGATGGAAGATTCAGGATCCGGAGCTATGATTAAATTATCGGCGTTAAAACTATTCCATATGGAAACCCCGTATGGAGGATCTCCTTAATTGTAAGGATTTGGCGGACCCGTTAGAAAACGAAGGCGAAAAGCCAACGTTAATCGCGGAGAAAGATTAGACCAAGATGCACAGAAAGACTATTGGCCAAATCAGACAGTGGATTGAACACAGTGTATTCCACCATGTTGCTCAAGAGACCAACGCCTACGAGCTCTGGAAGAAGCTCGAGGATATGTATCAGGCCAAGACCGCTCGAAACAAAGCGCTTCTAATGATGCGACTAGTCAATTTGAAGCTAAAGAGCGGATCCTCTGTAGCCGAGCACACCAGCGAGTTTCAGAACCTGGTGAACCAGTTTGCAGCTGTAGAGTTAAATCTTGGCGATGAAACTCAGGCCCTACTTCTGCTCAGTTCCTTACCTCCCAATTGGGAGACACTGGTGGTTTCCCTCGGTAACTCAGCAACGAACAGCAAACTCACTATGGCGACAGTAAAGGATGCAATATTCAGTGAGGAAGCCCGAAGAAAGGAGGCCGACATGAATCAAACACATGCGTTTGTCACCGAAGGTCAATGACGATCTTACGGAACTGGTAGAGGCAAAAGCAGAGGCAGAAGTAGAGGAAGGTCCCAAAACCGCGGCCAACCCAGCAATGACAAAAATCCACAAAAGGGTAACTATGTTTGTTATCATTGTGGCATTACGGGACATTTAAATAAGAATTGCCACAAACTCCAAAGGGAGCAAGGTCAAAGCAGCCACCAGCCACAGAAAGAAGATGGCAATACACTAGTCGTTGTTGCAGGAGATATCACTATATGCTCAGTCGACGAAGAGGTATGCCTTCACGCTAGAAGCAATGAAGCCGAGTGGGTGATTGACACAGCAGCATCTTATCACGCCACTCCCTACAATGATTTTTTCATCTTGTACAAAGCAGGAGACTTTGGTACTATGAGAATAGGAAATACAAGTTTCTTGAAGATCGTGGGTATCGGTGATATCCGGATTAGGACCGGTATTGGTTGCAGTATGGTCTTAAAAGATGTGAGACATGTGTCAGATCTTCGTCTCAATCTTATTTATGGGACAACCTTAGACCGAGAAGGCTACGACAACCATTTCAACAATGGCATCTGGAAGCTGACAAAATGAGCCATGATTGTAGCTCGAGGAAAGATACACGGCACATTATACACTACCCATGTGAAGGTGATTTCTGACAGTCTCAATGCAGTTGAATATGCGACATCACCAAATTTGTGGCACAAAAGACTCGGACACATGGGAGAGAAAGGGTTGCTTACATTAGCACGGAAGAAGCTAATCACAGTATCAAAAGGTATCCAATTAAACCCTTTTGATCACTGTTTATTTGGAAAGCAACATAGAGTCTCTTTCAACTCAACTACCAAAAGAAGAACAGAGTTGTTGAGTTTGATTCACACTGATGTTTGTGGTCCCTTAGAAGTGGATTCTTTAGGCGGTAGAAAATATTTTCTCACCTTCATTGATGATGTTTCACGCAAGGTGTGGGTATATTTTCTGAAAACAAAGGACCAAGTACTCGATTACTTCAAAGCATTCCACGCCATGGTTGAGCGGGAGACTGGAAAGAAGCTGAAGTGCCTCCGATCAGATAATGGATGCGAGTACACTTCAAATGAGTTCCGAGCATACTGCATTGAACGCAGTATCCGACATGAGAAGACGGTCCCACGTACCCCTCAACATAATGGTGTAGTCGAAAGAATGAATCAGACCATTATGGACAGAGCCAGAAGTATGATCAGTATGGCTAAATTGTCAAAGCCATTCTGGGGTGAAGCAGTTAGAGTTTCCGTTTACCTGATCAACAGATCACCATCAGTACCGCTCCAGTTCGAAGTACCGGAAAAGGTATGGACTAGAAGAGATCCCTCATATTCTCACCTAAGAGTATTTTGGTGCAAGGCATTTGCACATGTATCCAAGTAGCAAAGACAGAAGCTCGATCTGAAATCAACTCCATGCATCTTCATCGGATATGGAGATGAAGAATTCAGATACAGATTATGGGATCCAGAATCGAAGAAAATCATCAGAAACAGGGATGTTGTGTTCCAAGAGAACCAGATATACGAAGACACTGAAAAGATCACTGAGTCCAGTGATAACAGATATCATCCCAGATCCTGCACCAGTACAGTTGATCCCCGACAATGAAGAAATGCATGATGAAATTCCAGAAGCAGAGGAAGAACCTGAGGGTGTTGAGCAGGGGGAGCCACAAACCCATCCACCAGAAGCTATATAACCAGAAGTAGCTCCTCCAGAGCCTCAGACAAGGAGATCTGAAAGAGGCCGACCTCTGATTCCGTCAATGAGATATCCGGAGTCAAAGTATATTTTATTTACTGATGAAGGGGAGCCAGAATGCTTTCAGGAAGTAACTAGCCATACAGACAAAGGTAAATGGGTGGAAGCTATGTAAGAAGAGATGAGTTCCTTGCAGAATAACCAAACTTATGATTTGGTGAGACTTCTCAAAGGCAAGAAAACATTGAAAAACAGATGGGTGTTCAAGCTAAAGAAAGACTTCAACGGAAAGCCGATAAAGCACAAAGCTCGATTGGTTGTCAAAGGATTCCAATAGAAGAAAGGCATCGACTTTGATGAAATATTTTCACCAGTTGTGAAAATGACCTCAATTCGAGTGATACTCGGATTGACAGTTAGTTTGAACCTAGAGCTTGAATAGATGGACGTCAAGACAGCATTCCTCTATGGAGATCTACAGGAAAAAATTTATATGGACCAGGCGGAAGGTTTTCATGTTACAGGGAAAGAGCATATGGTTTGCAAACTGAAGAAGAGTCTCTACGGCCTCAAGCAAGCACCGAGGCAATGGTACATAAAGTTTGACTCATTTATGGTGGGTCATGGGTACAAGAGAACTTCTGCAGATCAATGTGTCTACATTCAGAAATTCCCGGATGGTAATTTTGTTATTCTATTGATGTATGTTGATGACATGTTGATAGTTGGACAAGATGCTAATATGATTAGCAAGCTGAAGCAAGAACTGTCCAAGTCCTTTTATATGAAGGACTTAGGCCCATCTCAGTAGATATTGGGCATGAAGATTGTTCGTGACAGGAAAGCCAAGAAAATGTGGTTGTCACAAGAGAAGTATGTTGAACGGGTGATTGCAAAGTTCAATATGGGAAATGCCAAACCAGTCAGTACTCCGCTGGCTAATCACTTCAACCTGAGCAAGAGATCATGTCCCTCTTCAACGAAAGAAAAGGAAGAGATGGAATCAATTCCTTACTCTTCAGTTGTTGGAATCTTGATGTATGCAATGGTTTGCACCAGACCGGATATAGCTCACATTGTAGGCGTTGTAAGCAGATTTCTCTCAAATCCAGGCAAAGACCATTGGGAAGCAGTTAAGTAGATTTTGAGGTACCTGAAGAGTACATCGAAACTATGCTTGTGTTATGGGGGAGCAGAACTAGTCTTGGAAGGCTATACAGATTCAGATATGGCCAGTGACATTGATAGTAGGAAATCTATATCGGGATTTCTATTTACTTTTGTAGGGGGAGCTGTGTCATGGCAATCCAAATTGCAGAAGTGTGTTGCCTTATCTACACCAGAAACAGAATACATTGCTATAGCGGAAGCTGGAAAAGAAATGTTGTGGGTGAAACGGTTTCTCCAAGAACTGGGTGTTATTCAGAAGGAATACAAAGTACATTGTGATAGTCAGAGTGCTCTGGACTTGAGAAAGAATTCAATGTACCATTCCAGTACGAAACATATTGACATTCGCTATCACTGAATACGCAAAGTGATGGAACAACAATTACTGAAGATTGTTAAGATACATACAGACAAGAACCCTGCTGATATGTTGACTAAAGTTGTTACTCGAGATAAGTTGGAGCTATGCAGAGACATAGCCCGGATGGATATCAACTGAAGCGCAGCGGGAAACGTTCTCCTCCGATTGGTATGGAATGGGGAGAATTGACAGATTCCATACAGCACCAGCATGCAAGCCAGCTGCATGCATGCAACCTCTCTCTATCACAACAGGCTGGGATATCTATCTAGCCAGCTCATACATAAGTGAACAAATAGTTCACTCCACTGCCAACACATAAATGTTGTTGTTTTGATTTTTCTCTCTCAAAGCTCTATATATATGAGCATATACATGTTGATATCTGGATATATAGAAAAATAGAGATAGTGGTAATATATACAGTGTGATATATACAAGAGATATATATATATGTGAGTGAGTGATACACGAGAGTTGTAGAAACCTTGTGAGTTTCTATGAGTGAGAGTGTGTGTTAGGTTGAGTAGAGTAGATACTAGAATTTGTATCCTCCTCCCGAACCACCTTTGTTTTCAACCCAATCATATTGAAAAACTCTCAAAGTGGACGTACCTGTTTTTGGGGAACCACAATAATATCTTGTGTCAATTGTGTGTGTATTTGTGTTTAAAATTGGTTATCCGCACAACAAGTAGCATATACCATTAACAAATACGAATATGAGATTAGGAGAAAAGTAGTTATCTAAACACATAGGAAATAGGCTACTTCATTTCACTAGATTGGTCACAACCCATGTA
The DNA here is from genome assembly GCA_963922005.1 of Cornus suecica. Lineage (NCBI taxonomy): Eukaryota > Viridiplantae > Streptophyta > Magnoliopsida > Cornales > Cornaceae > Cornus > Cornus suecica. The sequence goes on along the minus strand of OY998240.1, from coordinate 18,735,380 downwards.
AAAAATACCCTTGTAATCATGTACAACACCATGGAACTTTTCCCTCCAAGTGTAGTGTCCTTACAAAACAATAGCTGAAATATTAAGGAGTGAGACAACACCCAGTAGAGAAATCTAACAATCATCACAACGATACATATGAAACATAAAGTCATTAATCCATGCAGAAAAATAAATAAAAGCACGTAATCGCAGCCTATAACCTATGAATAGTGGGAAAGTTTACAAACTGAAATTTCACAGAAAGATGGAGTTGAAAATTATAATGGAATCCACATGAAACTATAAAATCATTTCCAGGGTCCATTTTGCCCCACTTTCTTTTCACACATATTTTATCAAACACATGGTCCTCATCCAAGAGGAACCTCTCGGCCAATCTTTCACACCAGCATGTCCCTGTTAGGGTTCGCACGCACTATGTACGAAGCCGTGCACACCTGCAAATCAGAAAACACACACAAACACACCAAACAATCGACATAAGAATATATACGTGGTTCATCCAAATAAGCCTACGTCCACGGAGAGAATCGTTTCACTAAAAATCACTGAGAGGATTACAAGGGGGTGATTCGCAGATCACACACGCACACACATTGTGTATACTCACGCATTTATCACCGGAATAATATAAACGTATATTATTCCTAACTCTCTCTATCTATTTCTATGTACTCTCTGCGCACCGCATATGTTTTACTCGCACTAGGTGTTTCACTCACACCGGTACCAGCCCTCTGGCGCCGACCTAATCTGGCTCTCTGGTGCCGGCCTATTCTGGCTCTCTACCTGGTACACCGAATACAATAGGCTACACTTATATTTATAGGAGAGGCTAGAGTGGAGGACAAGTCAATCAATCCAATTAGGAATTGATCTCCTACCATAATAACTGTGATTGCTTGATGGCTAAGTTATATTCCCCCTTAACAAATGAGTCACCAAATATAACAAGATCCTAGTCAAATAGAGATAGCTTGGTGGCTAAGTTTAACTTTCCCTGCAAGGAAATGAGTCACCATATCTAACAGTCCCCCAACCCTCAAACCTAAAATAAGAGTCTCACAACATCCTTAACATATTTTTCCACCAAGACTTCAGCCTTGTAACCATCTAATCTCAATGTATCATCTTCCAAATCCCAAACATAATGAAAAAATATAAAACTCTTAATTAGAGATTAACAATTTCAATCTCAACTAAAGGACCCAATTATGTGTGTAAAGAGGAAGCACCCAACTTTTGTAGCAAAACTTAAAGATAACCTGATTCGTAACATACATAAGAATTCATGATTGAAAACATGATAGTAAACTCATGGGCACATAAATTATAAAAATAAATCAACACTGAAACAGATGGAACTGATGAAACAAACAAAAATGAATTTTGTAAGCGAAATTAAGACCCAAAATGAATAATAATTAGAAGTCTTACCTAAAGATTTCTTTCACCTTTCTCTTATATTCTTCATTCTATTTCTCCTTTTATTTTCTCTTTTTTCTCGGGAACTCACCTTGCTCTCTTTCATCTCTCTACTATCTTCTATCCCTTTTTTTCCCACTGAATAACAGGTGTATTATTACTCAAGCACTTGTCACTCAAGTCCCATGCAAGCTGCCACCCCAAAGAGTAAAAATCCAATGTTGACCCTCATCTTTAGTTACACTTCCATCCACTCTGCTACTTTTTATGTAATTTTTAACCCTCTTATTACTCCCCTCATTTGTATACTAATAAAGAGCAATGACAAGATTATTTTAATAAATAAATAAATAAATAAAAAATCTAACCCCATAATTAAAATCAAACTATTACACACCCATTGATCATTAACAAGAAGAGATGAGCCCAGATTTGTCATCTTTGCCTACTAGGAGAGTCAGGAAGTACCTTATAAACTAGGCAACATGGTAGCCAATTGTCAAAGAGCACCATAATATCTTCACCATTGCATATCTTGTGCTTGATAAATTGTTGAGCCACATTACTATTGATACGAGCCGAATGTTATACATTGTAGGCTCCTAACTTGGTATTGTTAAGTCTTGGCATTACATTACTTGGTATTTTTATATAGTTTGTGTATTTAAGGGTGTTTCAAAAGCTTAACGAGGAAAATGAGCTAATTTTGGTGAAATAACTAAAGTCGTATTTGTTGCCTATTCAAAAGAGGAGAAAAATGAGGAAAAATGGAGTTTTGAACCAAGAGATGCATTTCGAAGGGCAAAATGGGCATGAAATATGTCTTATATATCCATATGTGTGCCACATGAACAAACAATGTCCAAAAATACGAAGAATTGCAAAAAGTTGGATTTTAATATTTTAGGGCGAAGTTGGGTGCATGCCATTGAAAGAAAACTGCCTAGAAAGTGCATTTTGGCGCACATAAGGGTGCTTAAGCGCACCATTGTGAGCCCGAGAGGGAAAATTTCAGCCAACTTCAAACGGCAATAACTCAGTCAAAACAACTTCAAATTGAGTGATTCTTGAGTCTAAACTCAAGATCTTGAAGTCAGATTTCCAACAGGCTAAAGAACGCCTCAATCGGAGTTGTTTATCAAGAGTTATGACCAAAATAGTGAGATGTGTCTACAAGAAAAATCATAAAACTGTAGATTCGGCTAGATTTTCCAAATTTGACCCAAATTGATTTGTTTTGATCCAGGTTGACTTTGTGTGCACTCCAAGACATCTTAGAACATGTAGGATGTATATTTTTACTAAATTTGGGTAGATTCACTCCTAATTACAAGAGGAACATACAAAGAGGAATCCTAGTTTGAGAAGGACGTGAGTGTTGTTGAATTAGGATTCTTCACATCATTGGCTATAAATACCAAGGTCTGAACCAAAATTTAGGAGACTCCCAACACAATATTTTCAGGAGCTCTCTTAGGATACTTTGTTGGATATTTTCATCATTAAAAAAGGGAGTCATTCAAGACCTAGAGATTCGGAGAAGAAGACCATGGAGGGTGATTCTACATCAACAATGTAGTCTCCTTCCACCATGAGCAACTAATCTGGTATCTAGTGATCGAATTTCTTCTTGAAACAAGATTCTAAGTTTATTCTACACTTGTCTTAGAATGAATGAATATTTTATCTTAACCAATCATGTTTATTCAATATGGGCTAGAACTCGGATGCTTAAATCATGATTTTTTACACAATGGATCTTAACACGTGAAACCCTAGGTTTACACAAGCCATGCTAAGAAGAGGTGATATAGACATGTTTTAATTTAATTTCATGTTGTAGGAGTATATTAGAGTAAAGTAGTTTGCATGTAATAATCACACTCATTCTGAAGATGGGTTGTAGTAAATCCGATTGATTATATATCTTTGGGGGATTAGAGTTTACTATTTGTAGTTTTAGTCCGATTCATATGTGTTGTATCGCCCTTTTTCGGTTGAATGAATGAATAGCTGCATTACGAGGTTAGTGGTGGAGTTAGGAAAAACCCTAGACTCTATCTTTATTGTTCTTGTCTCCATCTATCTTTACTTGCTTTAGTAGTTAATTAGTTGATAATAAAAATCCAAAATCATACTTTCATAGCAATTCAAGAGTATTACTTTACGAGAGTTCAGAATACGACTTAGTCCATTGGGTTCGAAAATATGTCTCAAGTCGAACTATACTATAATACGATTTGTGCACTTGTAAGAGGTAAAACAAGGTCATTGTAAGGGTTTGTTCTTAATCATTATTTTAAACCCTAGTTTGACAGCATCACCTATGTTGAAGTAGATTTTTCCATAACCAAGAGCATACCGAAGGTATTTGCATTTCCCATAGGTTTTTCCATTTGATAACATTTTATAGAGTCCATTCTTTCCAAATATTATCAGCTTCATTTGAGCTCAATGTCCACAAGTGCCTAAGTATTGATGTCTTGTTCCAAGTCTGGATGTCTTAGATGTCACCTTTGGAATATAGACCTGTTTCCAATTCACATTTGCCTTAAACAAATTTATTTTAGGCCTAGTCCATAAAAACCTTTGTAGAATACCCTTGATCTGTTTACACACTTTATTAGGAAATATTAGCATATTAGTTTAGTAAATGTGTATGCTAAAAAGGGTTGATTGGATTAACTATAGCTTGCCTGCAAATGATAGTGCCCTACTTGTCCACTTTGATATTCTAGCTAACATGGATTTAATGAGGCATTGATAGTCACCAGAGCGAGTCTAGAAGAGAGGAATGGGATACCAAGATACCTAATTGATAGAGAGCCACGAGGAAAGTGGAAAATGTTTCAAATTGTCTCAACATGAGCTCTCTGGACACCACTAAAACCAGATGGCTTTTGTTTGGATTAGGTTGATGAGACCAGAAAAGTTGATATTTTAGGCATTAATATACCTCTTGTTAGTCTCTTTATTCTATTAATTTGGTATTTTTATCCGAGTTGTGTGTTAAGCATGTTTTTAGGGCCTTAATGCAAAAATGAATTAATTCTGGGTTTTTAGCAAATATGCCTAATTCGGAGGAACACTTAGAAGATATTTGTACTCAAATCAATAAGGTACAAGTCAGTAAAGCAGAGTACAAGTGGCTGAAACAAGGAAATTCGCGGATTAAATAAATAATAAAATCCAGGAGCAACCGATCGATTGGTGGATCCTTCGATCGTTCGGAAATTGCCATCTTGGAATCTGTGCGAAACTATATTGCATAATTCTGACTTTTTGTACAAGTATATCAAAGGGCAGAATCATCCATTCAACGTCATTTCTTAGTCCCTAATTTCTCTTGGAGTGCATGCAAGGAACGTGTCATTTTTGCACCAACTTTTGTCTATAAATACAGGTGGACTTCATGAAGAGAAGATATCTGGAATATCTCTAGAATGTCTTTTGATATATTTTCATATCTTCCAGAATATCATTGTTCATAAAAAGCCTCTCTCTTTGAGAGAAGCTCTCTTCCTCAAGAACTCAAGAACCAACCATCCAATCATGAAGATGGAAACTACATCAACAATGGAGTCTCCCCTTTCCATGAGCGGCTAGTCGATATCTAGGGTTTCCAACAAAACCCTAACCGAGTAATGTAGTATTTTATTTTATTTTATTGCAAAGGGGGGAATTTGATGAATGACACTTATATGATTATTATGTAGTGAAAGACCAAACAAATAACCTAAATAGGATTTATTTATTGATTATATTATTAAGTTGAGATTGAATTAATGATTTATCTTGAACAACTGTGTTTTATCAATCGGGGCAAGAACTTTCATGATTTAATAACGGTTTCTACATAATGGTACTTATTTGGCATGATAAAGTCTTAGGTTTGCACAGTCCATGCTTAAAGAAGATGATTGTTAACGTGCTTTTTAATTTCATGTTTTAGGAGTAGTTGTAGTTTAGATGCATACAACATTCATACTAATCACAGATGGATTGTAGCGAATACGGACCGATTGCATCATTTTTGGGACTAGGCAACTGCTTGTAGTGTTACTAGTCTGATTCATATAAGTTGTACTACCCTCTTGTAATAATATAATTAAAGGAATACATTATAAGGCTAGTGGTGGAGTTGGAATTCAACCCTAGACTTGTTTATCTTGAGTGAAACTAAAACAATTATCTTTATTTTATTTTATGTTTAGTAGTTTAATCAAACAAACTAATCAAACAAATTTTATAAATATAATTCAATTTGCTACTTTATAATTATTTGAAATACGACTTTGATATATGTTGTTTGATACCTTCTTTACCTAACTATACTATATACTACTCGTGTACTTGCGACTGAGAGGTAAAAATTAGATCGTGTTAATTCCTTATTTTTAACAATATTATTTTCACACGTCTAGAACCGATTATAGGGGATAGGCTTGAAATGGTTGAAAAGGTTTCAATGGATTGTTTAATGTTTGGAGCAGAGTTGATGTCACCATTGAAGAATATAAGTACATCATCTGCAAAAGAAAGGTGTGAAAGCTTGGTGGCTTTGCATATCCAATGGTACCCAAAATCACTATCAATTGTGGTCATGTGGTTAGTAATGGAGGATAGGACGTCCATGGCTAGAACAAATAAGTAGAGAAATAATAGGTCCCTCTATCTCAACCCCTTGACACTTTTTCAGAAACCACATAGCCCCCCATTCACTGACACATAAAAGGTGGCTATAGAGATACATGATTTAATCCAGGCTATGAAAATAGGGAGAAATCTAAGTTGGAGAACATCAAGGAGGAGATTCGAGTCCAAGCAATCATAAGCTTTATGCAGGTCAACTTTGAGGGTGCATCTTGGAGGATTCAACTCTTTATGATACCTCCTCACAAGTTCTTGTGCAATATATAATGAAGTTGTCCTCAATCCTTATCCCTTTGATGAAAGTATTTTGAGTTTTATCAATGAGTTTAAGCAGTATAGGTTTAACTTTTTCAGCAAGTAGTTCAGAGATACACTTGTATAAAATATTACAATAAGATATTAGTATATGGTAAGTTGATGATTCAGGGTTTGGAATCTTAGGAATCAAGACTAAACAAGTAGTGTTAATATGTTTGAGCATCATCCCATTTTCAAAAATCTATTTTATTGCCTTAGTCACCTCACGGCTAATGATGTGCCATGCTTTTTTGAAGAAGAAAGAATTGTAACCATTAAGTCCAGGGGACTTGTTGGATTTGATGGTGAACAAACGATTTTTAATCTCACAATATGTAGGGATTGAACCCAACCTAGCCCTAGATTCCTCAACAATGCAATTGGTTACAAATTGAGTTAGGTGAGTCATATTTGCGTAGCAATGAGAATTGCTACCTAAGAGGAGGCCATGGAAGTAGGATGTGAATTCCTCCTTGATGTCAACATTGTTCATGGAAGATGTGTCATTTGACAATTTGACTTTAGAGATCTTCTTGTTGACTCTGTTCTGTACACATTTATGGATAAAACTAGTATTCTGATCCCCACTGCTAGCCAATTTATTTTTGATTTCTACTAGAATAGTTGTTCTTCAAATTTGCTAAGGCTTATCAATCCATATCCAACTAAATGAATCGGATTTGGATTAAAATCTGACAGGTCTACATATACCATAATAACAATAAGAAAAAGGATATATGAAAAGAATATTAGAAACCAAATTTGTCCGCGAGCTCGAATTCGGGTTAGCGTGTTTGCACCTCAATTCAATTCCAATTCTATTCAAGTTTAGGTTGAATTTGCACAATTCAAATTGCACTCTTGTAATGTAAATTTGATTTAATTAAAGCTTTAGCTTATTGAGAGAGTACCTCAATAAAAATTCAACTTAATTCAAACTGAAAACTAAATAAAAAATGCTAAACCACATGTTAAATTATGGAGTAAAATTTTTGAGTGGGCATGACTATGAAATTAAGTTCAATCTAGTTAATTGGTTCCTATAAATATATCAATCAATTCAAACTTGTTCTTTTTTTCTTCTTATCAATTCAAACTTCAAGAAACTAAAACAGTAACAAGAAAAGGAAAAAATGTTGAAAAAGAAGAAAAAAAAAATAATAGTGAAAAAGGAAAGAAAAAAAAGTAATTGTGATGACGGTAAAAAATTCAACAAAAAGAAAAAGAAAAACATCTTTTGTGTTATAGATTCAGAATATGGAAAGCTCTGAAATGTGGCTTGAGCCACACCAAGCCAAGCCAAGGCAAGCCAAGCTAAACAGTTGAGCCAAAGCTTGGACGCGTCATGCGTACCGCACGTGTCACGTTTTTGTGTCCTCTCTGGACGGAAAGATTTGGATGGGCCCGGTACTTTTTAACCCGTCTGAAACGTGGGCTTTCTATGATACAACCCATTGGATATGTGGAGCCCAGACCACGTTCGTTGCATTCCCTAACGAAAACCATAACACTACAAATCAAACCAATTCCAATAGAAAAAATATTTCCAAAAAAAGAGATTCAATCCATAGCAGATACATTTCAAAAGTCCACCACCAATTTTTTTGGTGCTTCAGTGAGCATTGAATGAGTACTATAACATAGAAATTAAAATAAAATATAACTAAAAGAAACAAAAGCTTTAGCTGCCATAAAAGGAGTAAAATTAGATGTCATAATATTTAGTGACAGTTTAATAGTGGACTATAAATTATTACATAAAGTTCTGACATTACAGGTTACATGATATAGTAAAACCGCCATTACATATTAAATATTTGAGATGAAAAGCTAAACTTTTATTTCATGGTAACAATTTTAACAACTAAACTTTATTTTCTATTATAGTTCATATTCAAAACATCAATGGTACAATTTCATTTATAAAGAGAATGACATTTGCATGCATTATGTTTAAAGAATTTTTGTCGCGGAAAGTAGTTAACACTATTTTTTTATATTTCAAAATGATACACACACACAAATATATATATATATATATATATATTCATACACATACATATACACATACACATACACATACGTATATATTATACCTAGTAAAATAAAATTTAGTATGCCTGGTTTTTTTTTGCTTCGGTAACCGAGGTGATCTGGGCCAACTTACGCGCATCTCGACTAATTCTAGGGGCCCTGAAATTAACGACTGGATAAACTTCCAGTGGCCCAGATGGAACATAAGTGGTACATGCTATACAAAATTGTTATATTTACATGATTTGATAACCAAAGTGTTTGAGATTTGTCACCTCGGCTAATTCACAGTCTCGTACAAAGATTGTTACATTTGCATGATTTTGATAACCAAGGTGCATGAGATTTGTCACTTGAACTAATTCACAATATCGTACAAAGAAATGTTCTTTCACGAATTCATACTATATTTGTTACTATGATCTCAACGAATTGATTACACCAAAAAGAATCGAATATGAAACTTAATCCATCTAATCCTTCTCAAAACACTAAATTTCAATTTTTTTCAAAGGTCACCTGTGTATAAAAAAAATTCGGTTGATTAACTAAAAAGATTAAGAATTAGTCTGTAATTTATTTATTTTAATGGTAAGAAACTTACACACCACAGTCACAATGCATCCTAAGAGGCTCAAACCCCTCACATGTGTATAAAAAAAAAAACTCAGTTGATTAACTAAAAAGATTAGGAATGAGTCTGTGATTTGTTTTTTGAATGGTAAGAAACTTATACACCACACTTACAATGCATCCTAAGAGCCTCGAACCTCTTATCACCTCCCCAATTGGGGATATGCAACACATGTACGCTGGTACGAGTTTGTAACTTAATTTATGCATAACTATGAAGACTATGGTAGGCTTCATATATAATTCATGCACAATAATTTCCCATGTCACTACAATTGTTTTTCACAAATCAAAACACACAATAAGAGTCACAACCTTTTATCCACGGAAGAGAGTGAAGAGGTGATGTTGATGTTGCGCAGCAAGAGACAAGTTCACCAAGTACTATCAACCCCCAACAAATTACAAACGTGAAACACACACTCATACACATACACGTACACACACATTGCTTACAAACTCGCACATAATATGCTAAAAGGCTGAGAAGCCTAACTTTGGACTTCTCATCCATCATTCGAATGAATTCATATATAGCGATCGATGGATACATGAATTCACATATAGTGATCGATAGATACATGTGTACGTATGTAGTATAAGTCGGTGACTTGCTCGTTAACAAAGCTTTCACTAACCCTACCCACCCATGAAAGGGACAAATCTTAATCTCAAAATCAAAAACTAGAAAATGACATATTTTGAACTTTTATTGTCTTGTAAAGTTTGTACCATTAGTTTTTGAGGGCAAAAAAGTTGAACAACAGTGAATGCCACATTGAATGCCAAATTTGGAAAAAATAAGTTCCTCGTTTTTTATTTTTGTTGGTTTAGAAATTTTAAATTTTATTTCAGAGAAAAAGATGGTAGGAAATTTGATTGGCCGGTATAATATTTTCAAAAATAGTTGTTAAAAACATAAAAACTAAAAAAAAAAATCATTAACAATAGTTCTTCAAAATTTATGAAATGGGAAAGAAAATGGTTACTGGTGTTATTTTTAAAAAGTTTGGCCAGAAATATTATCAAAAAAAATCACGTTATATTAAAACATCTTAAAAAAATTTAAAACATTTTAAAAGAAATTTTAGAGTTAGATTTAGGCCCTGTTTCGATTGGTTTTTCAAACGTTGTTTTTGGCTTTCTAGAAGAAAATTTTGTTTTGAACCATGTTTGACAAATTTTTAAAAGAACTTTTAAATCTTGGAAGAGTGTTTTAAAATAAAGGTAGGGGGTACTAACTTCTCAAAATAGTTTTTATTTCTCTCTTTTTTCTCCTAAAACTAGAAGAAGCAGCTTTGCCAAATAGGGCCTTACTATCTAATCAAATTTCAAATCTAATTAAAATATCATGATGTCTTGGATGTTGACCCATTTCATGAAAGTGATCAAATATCAAACTTTGACTAAAACATTTGTTTGACCATTTACGTCAACACCACTTATATCATGTGTCACAGTTTTAATCACAAATTACATATAACTTAGGTACTCATTGATAACTCGATTCTAATTATATCGATATTAGAACAATAATTTTTTGGAAAGAAAAGAAAGCAAAAAATATAAAACAATTTTTTCTTAAAAAATTTCATCATTTCGTATAGTTCTTGTCAGATAATTTTCTTAAAAAAATTCATCATTTCGTATAGTTCTTGTCAGATAATTTTCTCTATTTTTGTGTATAAATTTTAAATGATACTTTAACTGAATAAAATAGTTAGAATTAATGTTTCCAAATTTTGAATGGTTGACATTACCAAAAGATCATTGTTGACACAAAAACGTGAAAAACACTAGTGATGACATGAGCCATCACATGTATATATATAGAGTCCATTAAAAGACACGTGTGGTGTAGTGTGTGATGAAAGTGTCCATGTAGAATATATATTTGTGTTTTGTTCTATTATCCTACCCAGACATATTTTTGTTCTTTCTACTTGTATCATTAACAACAATAGGTCGTTGGGATGAAAAGCTTAGCCTCCGTTTGACAAATGCAAAAACAGTTTTATTTTTTCACTGTTTATTCATTTTAAAAATAAAAACACGTTAGGCAAACGAGTTTACTGTTCACTTTTTTTTGAATTTTTTCACTGTTTAGGTACCACCTCCGCCACCGCCCCCATCGCTGCCGCCACCAACCACCACCACCACCCGCCACCGGTCGCCGCCGCCGGCCCCCACCACCTCCGGGCGCCGTCGTCGGGCCCCACTGTCGCCGCCTCCACCCACCACCGCCGCCACCGGCCACCGCCGCTGCTCATCAATACCATTTTATCTTTCAATACAAATTTTAATCCAAACGTTTTTTTATTTTTAATTTATTGCTGAAAAAAACAAAGACAAATACAAAAACAGTTTTTATATTTGAAGACAGAAAACAAATACAAAAAACCGACTTTTCAAACGCACCCTTAATCTTTGGAGAGTTACACGAAACTTTGCGACAGCCGCCATATGGGTGAATGACGCAAAATAAAAACTATAGGGTTTATTTCGCCCTTTGCCCTAAATCAAATAAAAATACATATTATATATATATAGATATATAGTTTATCTAAAGTTTAACTTCTCTTACTAAGAAAAACCACTACCACAAACACACAAACAATCACTAAACTAAAAAAATCAGCCAATAAATATACGTATTGTATATATATAGTTTATCTAAAGTTTACTACCTTCTCTTACTAAGAAAAACCTGCAAAGTTATTTATTTATTTTGGCAAACCTGCAAAGTTATTTCACCACTATTTCATTAATCAACACATAAAACGTAATTTGAAATTTGAGAAATAAATCTGAAAACAGAAAGATGGAATAATGATGTGAAAGAACAATATGAAAGCCGTTAATGTAATTCTACTAAATGTATTTTAACCAAGAATGCAAATAACAGTTACAAAATTTGTATTTTGACAAAGAATAACAAAAAATATATTCTTTCGTAAATGTAGTGAAAAGGTGTACTCTTAACCAATTATGGGAAATAGTCAATAGGAAAAGACTTAGAGATTCATATTATTAAACAAACATGAATAACAACCTGATTGCTTAATTTACACATCGTCATAATTTACACCAACAAAAAAATAAAAATAAAATATCAGCAAACCGAAGACCAATTATACATACTGTAGTTAAGCTATTATCTATGCTTAACTTTTAGATGTTCTAGGTCCCTCAGTTGTGCTTTCAATAATGCATGTTCATGTCGCATTTTCTCGAGTAGATTCTCAACCATGAGCATTTCATCCTTGAGATGGTGAAAACGCTTCTCCATCCAAGCCACGGTTTCCGTTTCTCTTTCACCCAGAATGCGCGTGCTGCTCATGCAGTCGGCTTGAGGAAACACTTGGATTTGCTGGGGTCTAGTTAGTAAAACGACTATGCTCAACTGCAGAAAAAAAGAAAGATGAACAAATTCAACCAATAAGAGACCGCCAAAAGAATTACATTGATCATAAGAGATAATTTACATGTTTTAAAATACCGATGCAATATTAAGAGTACAACAATTCACAATGACAATTGGCTTATAACAGGCTGGAGAGTGCATATATCGAAAAACAAATCGAGAAGAACAGAAGTTTCAACTGATAATTCACGACAATGAGGTGACGCTGATACAAATAGATGGAGCAGATGATCATCAACAACCAGTGAACAAGAAAGGGAAACTTGACGTGCTGAAAAGTATAGCGAACATAGCAAGCACATTTATCCATCATTTTTCTAATATTCAAAAAGTTCACTGATAAAGCCAAACTTCAAAAGCCATTGTGTATGAGGAGGCAGTAACTTTCACAATGAACCCTCATTTTAGTTTCGTGCTAAACTGCTAATGTATCTTTTATTCCAAAACTGCACAAGAGATATCGTGATTTTATTTTTGTCGCTTAGCATGACTTTGAACACAAAAGCATGTCATCCATAGTTTAAGTTCATGGAATGTGCTATGCTTGTTTGTCACACAAAACAAATTCAATAATAATAACTAAAAAAACTGAAATTAACAAATCAGCGGGATTGCTAGTGATACTACACGTAACATGATGAACAATTACTATTTCAATTATCTACATAGATAAAGATATATTTCAAAATTTATAATCAAGTACACTACTATAATAGGTATAAACACTTGTATATTCATCTCTGTGTCCTATCCATTCCTGCATTTTAAGAATTTGTCGTAGCAGTACAGCATCAATATCCGTATTTGTGTCGTGCTTCATAGATAGGAATCTCTTTGCTAAGGAGCTTATCATAACACTAATACGAATCATACGATCAATGAATGCACATGTTACTCTGAAAGAGAAAATTATTAGGAGCTAAATACTGAAGGGAAAATATGCATAGAAGATAAGCAGTCAGACTTGCACTTAGCTTCGTTTTAAATATATTTCCGATTGATATTAAATATTTGATTAGCACCAAGTCTACACACATGCACACAATGCAGGGTAGAGTTGTCTAATACTACAAGATAGAAGGTCTTATTATTGAAAGGAAACATCAGCTACACCGAACAAATTTGGCTGAATTTTCATCAAGGTAGCATGGATACTTCTCCGAAGACACTGGCGATAACGACACACCTAGGATACCCCCGAACATGTGTCCGATAGTCCGGAGAAGTGTCCGATTTATGTAATATTTTTTTTAATATTGGATACGGCAGGAATACGTGAGGCGACTCTAGGGATACTTTTTGACTACGCCAAGGGTGCTTTCTGCAAATCTGATTTTTTTTCCTTCTTCCTGCAATGCTAGCTGCTGGCGGCTGACTTTATTTTTGTGACTGTATTACCCTTTCTATAATGAAATTTAGGAAACATATGGCTTATTAATCTAAGTAGATGAATGATTGAATGGTTTAAAACTTTAAGTTCACGAGTTACTTTGCTCACGAACCTTATAATTATTCCATTTAAGTTCATAATATTATAAAACACCAATACAATATATATTTTTAATACAAAAAAGTTTTATTTTTGCCTTTCCCCAACGTACTTGTATCTTCTTTTTTAGATTTGTTGTATCCCTATGTTGGTATCGTAATGTATTGCACCCTGTTTTCATTTATTATCTCAAAAGGGACCTCAACAAAAACCTAGACAAGACTGAAAAATAAAAGTAAACTCTACTTCTAAAATAAATATACAATAACAATAAAATAAAATAAAAAGAAGAAAATTCAAGGAATTAGAAGAACCATCAATTAACTATTCCGAAATTCCAGAAAGTTGTCGAACTGACCTTTGTAAGTGCACTCAATAAAACACCAAGTTTTCTTCAGAAGGCATAGAAATAATAAAAGGGAAAATTGAAAAAAAGGATGATAAACATCATTTTTGAGTTTCTTCCAGGCCCATACAAGAACACCATTTTGTTAGAAAAACCTGAAAACTTGGTTTTAATCCTGCAACTTACCTAACTTTTGCATTTTGAAATGATAATAAGTACAACTACTATAACAGGCTGTCAGGGGGAGTGCGTTGTCAATCCCTCTGCGGAGGAGGCATCACATTCTCCCTCCAAGACAATGAACCCCGGCGCGAACCACAACAACCATAGTTGTCAAAAGGCCCACAGGCGCACGCCCTAGGCGCCAGGTGGCTCAAGGCGAGCCATATGCGCCTCTTCATGGGTCAGGTGGCGCAGCTTACATTCTGGGCACGCCAAGCCCAAGGCGCTGGGAGGCGTGCCTGTTACAGGCAGCTGTTGACTTTTTCAATTGCTTGTTTCCTTTTATTCTTGGTCATGTGACTCATTAACTCTACAAGTGACAAGCTAACACATAAGTAGGGCTGCACTCGGAACCGAAAGAACTGGGGAACCAGATCGGACCGAACCGGAACCAATGGTTTGGTTCGATTCGGTTCCGGTTGTGAAAATTAAAGAACCGAATATTTAGATTCAGTTCTGGTTTTTAACCACCATATAGAACCGAACCGAACCGATTTTTTAATTTTTTTTAGTATAATACTTTTACTTATATAGATTTTAAAGATTATAAGTATATAAGAATAGAAGTATATTTTGCACAAATAGTAACTTTTGAGAAGCATCATTGTTGGCTTCTGTTACATATTATTAAACATTGTCACTGTCCCATATGCTATTACTAAAACAATATAAAGTTATAAGTTATAAGATTACAATATATTAATATGTATATCAGACCCATAACTTAGTTAAGACCGCACCATCCCCTCTCTGTCAAGGTTCATTCATCCCTTTTTTCTCTCATGGTTCATTTTTTATTTATTTTTTTGATAAGTAATACTCCTTTCGTCCCAAATTTTAAGTCCCTTTGGGGAATCCAATATTTTAAGATAATGATTTTTATTGTAGTATTAATGAATGAAACACAAACTTTACCCATGGTCCTACCAAGTGATGTGATGGTTTATAGTGTATATGTTTTATAACTTGAAGGTTAAATTGATAAATTAACTAAACAAAGTGCATTGACTTTTCAAAGTGGACATTTATTTTGGGACGGAGGGAATAGTATAAAAAACATTCAAAAGGGGAGTGTGTCCCAAGAAACAATAAGGCCCTATTTGATTCGCAGTCCGGTCCCAAGTGATACGGTCTCATAATGATTTTTTTTGGGACCGGACACTGTTTGGCAACACGGTTCCAAAAAAATAAGGACCACTTGGGACCAAAAGGGGTAATTTGAGACAACCAAAACTGATGGTCTCAAGTGATCTTATATACAATTGTCTTAACACATGGGACCATAAAATTTGAAATATATATATATTTTGAAAATAATATATAAAATTAAAAAAATAATATAAAAAATTTGAAATAATGTATAAAATTTGAAATATATATATAAAATTCAAAATTAATATATAAAATGCACAAAATATATTTAAAATTTGGGAAAATAAAAAAATTCAAAAATAATAGAAAAAATAAAAATAATGTATAAAATTCGAAAATAATATATAAAATTTGAAAAATAATATAATTTTTTTTAAATAATATATTAAATTCGAAAAAAATATATAAAAATCAAAATTAATATATAAAATTTTAAATATATATATAATTTAAAAATAATATATAAGTTTTGAAAAATAATATAAGAAATTTGAAATAATGTATAAAATTTGAAAAAAATATAAAATTCAAAAATAATATAAAAATTCAAAATAATTTATAAAATTTGAAAAATATATTATTTTCAATTTTTTTATATTTTTTCAAATTTTATATATATTTTCATACTTAATATATTTTTTGAATTTTATATATTATTTTTTTATTTTTTGTATTATTTTCCCAACATAAGACCAAACAGTTTGAATAAGACCATAAGACCAGACAGCTTTACCAAACAGACTTTCAGAACACCACCCATATAAGACCAGACCAGACCGGATCAGATCAGACCGGACCGCCTACCAAACGGGCCCTAAGGGTTTTCTCTCATGGTTCATCTCCTCTCTCTCTCTCTCTCAGGGTTCACCTTTGAATCTCCAATTCTCCGCCCCTTAAGAGTCAGATCGGCCTCACAAATGAATATATTAGATGAAAAACTGTAAGTTTTATGGCATATAATTTTGAAATAGTTACTTTCATTCCACAAATAATGCATTTGATTTTATGTTTGTAATAGTTGAAATACTCTATGCAATTTAGTTTATGTTTTTAATTAGTTTCTATTTTGACTTATTGCGCTTTTTTTTAAAGGCGATAGTAGGAACCGGAACTGAACCGAACGCGTGCACTCCTACACATAAGAGACAAACTATAGCATATATATATATAGTGTGGAGGACAGGACAGCTGTAAGCTTTCTCAGATTAAAAAAAAAATACAAGAAAAGAGTACAGAAAAAGAGAAGAAAAGGAAGTTTCGGCACGTTGGACAATGTAACAGCTCTTTGCTTTCTTCTTTTTCAACCCCTCTTTCTCTCTCACACACACAATTAGCAATAACCCACACTCAGTTTCCGAAAAAAATAATGACCCACACACACGGCATAATATAGATTCAATAATATAAACCCACAAACAAAGTGCATAACAAACAATACTCCCCCCCCCCCCCCCCCCCCAAACACACTATTCGTAAGTTCATAATACAAATATACATAAATATTACACAGTATTTATAAATCAATTTTTTTTTTCTCCTTTTTTTTTTGTAACGATTTTTTGTGGGAAATTTTGGTTTTCATCCTCTCTCTCTCTCTTCCTCTCACATACACGACATTATAAACACACTACTACTACTAATACACAGACATGCATAATTTGCAATCAATTTTTTTCTTGTTTTATTTACTTACACAAACAGTATTACACACGCGAATACACACACAGTTTGTGATTTTTTTTCCCTTTTTTTTTACACAGTTTTGTTTTTATTCTCATTTTTCACACTCTTTTTTGTGTTCAACCTCTCCCTTCGTATTATGTTGCGCCTCGCCTCAGTCGGGCGCGTGCCTCGCCTTGCGCCTCAAGCTCCAAGAGACCTTGGTGCCTTTGTGTGGCTTGAGCCTTTAACAACTATGACGACAACACAAGTTTCACTTATTTACCGGGAAAAAGAAGCAATTATAGTACTAGTAACTGTAATATCTATGATTACTCTCCAAAATAATCAATATTGTATGACGTCCCAGTCAATATTGTCTGACGGAAGGAGGAAGAAATTCTAGCAAACATTCTGCATATGGTAAAAGATCTAGCATGCTTTCTAAATACAATGAAGATAGTCTGCAAGATTATTCAAAAGCAAAAGGTAAAGAAACCATGACTTAATTGTTTAAATATCTTTTAAAGTAATCACCCAACAAGCACATCAGATTGTGTCAATATAAGCAGATTTATCTTGTATACTAACTTAAAGAAACTCCAAACAAGATATCAAAAACCCAAAAGAGCAACAAGATAAGTAAATATCAGCAATAGGCCATGTATATCAGAACATTACATGAAGGGATCAGCATATGAAATGTGATATACACCACTGTCCCTACTCATCGCATATTCATTGGAATGAAAACTAGTTGTACTAACAAGTTAATCCAATTGCTTACAACACTTATGAAATAAAATAGTAAAAAATTACGTACGCAAAATAAAAGTGCTAGTAAAAAATTACGCACCTGCATCAGAAGAAGGATCAGAGCAAAGGTAATAACGAAAAGTAGCGGAACATGGCTCTGAGATTTTAAAGATAGATAGAACTTGACTATAGATTCTCTCAATAAAGATGCCACAGACATAGCGCCACTCAGATTTCTTTGCAAGGGATTGCCACCTTGTACGTTAACAAACTCAGAATCTGGCACCAAAGGGGATACCCTCAAGTGACTTGCCTCCTGAGACCGTTCTGATAGTTCCCCAGTTTCTGCTTGCCTTTCAAGAGCTTCTTGACTATTTGGAATCAATTCAACCGAAGGGCCTCCTGCTGCTTTGGCATGTATAAATTCAATTTAGTACTTCTATTATAAGAGCATCTCCTAGAGCGCCAACAAGTGCTGCAGTATCTTGTTAAATATAACTGTTAGACAAACTCACCTTCTTTTTCAACTTTCTTTTCCTTCAACAATTCATGCGCCTGAAGAAAAAGGACAGACATAGTTCTTAAATAGACTGTCAAACTCTGATGGACAGAAAATCCAACATGATGCATGAAATAGGGAGAAAGAAGATACAATATCCATCCAGTTAGCATAAACATCTCGGCACTCATCCACAGTAGACTGCACTATTTTCCCTGCAAAAACATTTGGCACTTGGCATCAAAGAACCAAAAGCCGAGAAAAATGATTCTAAGAAACTCTATATGGCATTTGAGATGACAGAAAGCACAAGAAACAAAATTCAGGAGAGTATGTGGGAAAATAAGATTCTTTCCTTATATAAGGAAACAGTGTACAGGCTGTTAATAGGCTGATTTCTAGGGATCAGATTTGATATGTATTGATAGGTATATCCATGATTAGTTAGTTTCCTAGAGTAGCATTATTCTGATGTATATATGACAGTGTATTCTCTAATGAAAAATATGATTTACCAATTTCAATATTTTTGTCATGGTATCAGAGCTCTAGGCTCGTTTCTGGGTAATCATCTTCTCTTGGCCTTCTTTGCTAGTCCTTTTTCTCTTTTCATTCTTGTTCTGTGAACTCCACTTTTTTCTCGAAACTATGTCAATATCCACCGAAACCAGCAACACATCAGAGATTCCTTTGACTGTATGCAACAGTTTTGTCCCAATGGGAGAATTGCAGAATGTTCAAGCAGCATACAGGTTGAATGGAAAAAATTATCTGAAGTGGTCCGTACGTTCTTGAAGGGAAGAGGAAAATTGAGCCACCTGATTGGTAATGGCCTAAAGAAGGAGGATCCTAAGTTTGATGTTTGGGATGAACAAGATTCTATGGTTATGTCCTGGTTATGGAACTCTATGTTACCAGAAATCAGCGATACTTGTATGTTTTTTAGCACGGCCAAGGAGATATGGGAGGCAGTCAAGCAGACCTATTCTAAAGTACGTGATGCTGCACAAATCTATGAGATCAAAACCAAAATCTCCTCTACCAAACAGGGTAATCGGTTAGTCACCGAATATTCCAACCTCTTGAAGGGTCTATGGCAGGAGATGGATCATTATCAATGCATCCAGATGAAGTGTAGTGAAGATGCAGCTATCCTTAAGAGGTTTCTTGAAAAGGATAGAATTTATGATTTTCTTGTTGGTTTAAACATTGAATTTGATGTTGTAAGAGTGCAGATACTTGGAAAAGAAGATTTGCCAACCTTAAAAGAGACAATTGCAATTGTTCTTGCTGAGGAAGGAAGAAAGGGTGTCATGATTGAAACTCACACAGTAGAGAGTTCAGCCTTAGTGTCAAAAAACACGGTTGTGAAGAATTATGGATTTGAACAGCATTTTGGAGAAGGTAGTTGGCAAGCAGACATGTTAAGCCCATTAAACAAGGATTCTTTGTGGTGTACATACTGCAAAAAATCCTGCCATACCAAGGAAAAGTGTTGGAAGCTCCATGGCAGGCCTCAAACTATGAACAAAAACTGGTCAGAAAAGAGTGGACAACCAAGAGCACAGAGACATGCACATATGGCAACCACACATTCAAACAGTGAAGACAATCCTCCAATCCCACCTGCCGAATTCAACAAAGAAGAAATAGATAAATTAAGGAGCCTATTGGGAACGTTGGAGAAACCATCTACAACAGGTACTTGTTCTTTGGTGTTCTCAGGTATTTCCTCTCCTTCTTCTCCTTCTTCTCATGGTTTTAATGCTTCGGATATAGTCTCATCAAGCTCTTGGGTCATTGACTCGGGAGCTACAGATCACATGACCCATTCCTCAAAAAAATTCATTTCATATACCCTTTATCCTAGCAATAGGAAAATAACCATAGCTGATGGATCAGCGACAACCGTGGCTGGTCAGGGAGATGTTTTTTTGAATGACCACCTTACACTTAAGGATGTCCTCCTTGTTCCAAAACTGTGCACCAATCTTGTGTCAATCCAGAAACTCACCATGGATTCTAATTGCAGTGTGACGTTTTATCCTCTCCATTGTGTATTTCAGGAACAGGGCACGAAGAGGACGATTGGACATGCTAGGGAGAGGGATGGTCTATACTACCTTGAAGAATCAAATGGACAAAATAGAGTTGAGATTTTTGTCACCACTATCATTTCTTTCAGAGTCATTTAAATCTAATAAAGACAAGATTTGCCTTCAACACCTTCGTCTTGGTCACTCATCATTTAGTATTCTCAAAATAATGTTTCCTTCATTGTTCAAAAGTTTATCCATTGAAAATTTTCATTGTCAAGTATGTGAACTTGCAGAACACAAACGTGTTTCTTTTCAAATCAACAATAAAAGAACTTCGGTTCCATTTACTTTGATTCACAGTGACATTTGGAGACCTTCCATTGTTGCTAATGTTTCTGGGGCAAGGTGGTTTGTCTCATTTATTGATGATTGCACTCGCGTGTGTTGGATTTTTTTGTTGAAAAATAAATCTGATGTGAGTTTTGTGTTTCCAACTTTTTTTCAATATGGTTAAAACTCAGTTTGGTGTTGGGATAAAGAGATTTCGATCTGACAATGCTAAGGACTACTTTAATCAAATTCTCTCTCCGTATTTCCAAAAACAAGGCATAATACATGAATCCTCTTGTGTTAGCACACCTCAACAAAATGGGATGGCCGAACGAAAGAACGGTCACCTTCTCGCTATTACAAGAGCCTTCTTGTTCCAAAAACAATACTGGGGGGAGGCTGTTTTAACCGCTGCTCATCTCATCAATCGACTTCCTACAAGAGTCCTTGGTTTTAAAAGTCCAATGCAGGTCCTTACACAGTTCTTTCCTGATTTTAACGCATCTAATAATCTTGTTCCAAAGATATTTGGTTGTGTTGCCTTTGTTCATGTGCATTCTCAATATAGGGGAAAACTTAATCCTCGAGCTCTCAAATGTGTCTTTCTTGGCTATTCCTCCACCCAAAAGGGCTACAAATGCTATCATCCTCCGACAAGGAGATTTTATGTGTCGGCTGATGTTACTTTTGTCGAACAAAATCAGTACTTTAACAGTCCTTATCTTCAGGGGTAGACATCTTGCACCGAAGATAAGGACAAGGATCTTTTTCTTCTTGAGTTTATCTCTCATCAGTCCGAGTCAATCATACTTCCAAACACTCAGTCTGAGCCAAACACACAGTCAGAAGCCGAACCTCATACACCCAAATTACAAGGAGTGTTACATGGGAAGCAAACTCAAGACTCTACCCGTCCATTGCAAGTTTACTCAAGGAAAAGAGCACCAATCTCTCAACCTGTGCAAGTTCAATCACCCAAATCTGCTCCTGGTAATGTCGAGGTAATGACTCAACTCAATGATAACACCAATGTAACCTCTAATCATAATGATTATGATGTCCCCATTGCATTTAGAAAAAGAACTCGAACATGTACTAAACAACCTCTTTATATGTTCATGTCATATAAGAATCTTTCTCATAACCACATGGCCTTTCTTACTAGCCTAAATACAGTCCATATTTCCAAAACTTTATCCGATGCATTAGGAAATGAGAATTGGGAAAATGCTATGAAGGTTGAGATGGAAGCACTTGAGAAAAACAAGACTTGGGACTTGGTGAGACTGCCTAGAGGGAAGAAGCCCGTTGGGTGTAAATGGGTGTTCAAAACCAAATACAACTCAGATGGCTCTTGGGAAAGGTATAAGGCAAGATTAGTTGCCAAAGGTTATACACAACCCTACGGCATAGATTATCTTGAGACTTTTGCTCCCGTTGCTAAGATGAATACTGTGAGAATTCTATTATCAGTGGCTGCAAATTTTGGCTGGAGATTACAGCAATTTGATGTCAAGAACGCCTTCTTGCATGGCGATCTCGAGGAGGAAATCTATATGGAGATTCCACCTGGGTTTGGCTCTAATTAAAAGGAAGGAATGGTATGTAAGCTTAAAAAAGCTTTATATGGACTGAAACAATCCCCAAGAGCTTGGTTTGGGAGATTTACCAAAGTGATGGTGAGGATGGGATATAAGCAGAGTCAAGGTGATCATACATTGTTTGTGAAGCACTCGACATCAGGGGGAGTTACAATATTGCTAGTCTATGTGGATGACATCATAGTAACAGGAGATGACTTGGAAGGAATGGAGAACTTGAAGAAACAATTGGTGAAGGAATTCGAGATCGAAGACCTAGGAAAACTGAAATACTTTCTTGGCATTGAAGTGGCCCACTCTCAGCAAGGAATTTTTATATCACAACAAAAATATGTATTAGACTTATTGACTGATACCGGCAAGCTGGGATGTAAGCCAGTTGAGACACCTATGGAGCCAAATCACAAACTTTGTGATGCTCCAGAAGACATGGTCGTGAATAAAGGCTCTTATTAGAGACTTGTGGGGAAGTTAATTTATTTGTCGCATACCAGGCCGGATATAGCTTATGTTGTAAGTGTTGTGAGTCAATTCATGCACAATCCCAAAGAATCACATCTCAAAGTTGTGTATAGAATTCTGCAGTACTTGAAGGGTACACCAGGAAGAGGAATTATGTTTAAGAAAGGGGAAGGACTGACTCTTGAAGCTTACACAGATTCAGATTATGCAGGATCCTTAATTGACAGAAGGTCAACCTCGGGTTATTGCACTTTCCTAGGTGGTAACCTCGTTACTTGGAGAAGCAAAAAACAGAATGTGGTTGCAAGATCCAGCGCAGAAGCCGAATTTAGAGCGATGGCACTCAGGATATGTGAACTGCTATGGCTAAGGATAATCTTGGAAGACCTTAAAGTAAGATGGGAAGGTCCAATGAAGCTTTACTGTGACAATAAATCAGCCATCAATATTGCACACAATCCTGTGCAACATGACCGCACAAAACACATTGAAGTGGATAAGCATTTTATTAAAGAGAAGCTGGAGAGTGGTCTTATTTGCACTCCTTTTGTTCCTACTGGAGAACAGCTAGCAGATGTGCTTACCAAAAGGTTGTCTGGTACCGTTTTTCAGAAGATAACCAGCAAGCTTGGAATGGATGACATCCATTCATCAGCTTGAGGGGGAGTGTGGGAAAATAAGATTCTTTCCTTATATAAGAAAACAGTGTACAGGCTGTTAATAGCTAGGCTGTTAATAGGCTGATTTCTAGGGATCAGATTTGATACGTATTGATATGTAATAGGCTGATTTCTAGGGATCAGATTTGATATGTATTGATATGTATATCCATGATTAGTTAGTTTCCTAGAGTAGCATTATTCTGATGTATATATGACAGTGTATTCTCTAATGAAAAATATGATTTACCAATTTCAATATTTCTGTCAGAGTACTCATACTAATCTATTTCTGCTAAAATTACAACCCCGTTAGAAAGAAAAATAAGCATGGTTCTAAAAGGTTTGTGAGCGTGAGCATACAACAATTGAGAGATTGTTCAGAATAAGAGTGAGGTAAAGCTCCACAAGAGAACGTTACCACCACACAAGCTCATTCCTCAAAGTCTGAAGCACTAGTGAGACACATGAATTACACATGAAGGTCACTTGTTGTGTCAGAAGGAAAAGGCGTGTGGAGTAATAACAAATGGCCACACTGAGATAGATAGATGATGCTGTATGCTAATATTGAGTGTCAGAAGCTCATCTAAGTATTTTTAGAATCTATGAAGTGGTTGCTTCAGAGTATCTGTAGCTACTTATTCACACCCAGACACACAGGCAAAGCAAAAGGAGGAATCTGTTGAAACCAGTATTGCTGATGGGGCAAAATTGTGTATGCAGTATTAATCAAACATGCTAGCAACATCCAATTGGCCTGGATAAACACCTTTATATTTCAAAATGACAAATATTGCTACACTAACTAGTTGTCAACAAACCAAAAGGAAAAAGAAATAAATAAACAATGTTTTATTCATATCATTCATACTTTTCTTCATTATGACCCCAAAACTATTCATATTTACCAACATTCTGTAGAGTGATTGTTTGTGAACATCAGTACAACAATATACACTCACTAAAGTGGCTAGTGGCTACAAATTGCATATAGTAACCATGTCAACTTACTAATATACAGAATACTGTGATTCACATGTAAATATCAAGCATAGCCCAAATTTAACAAGAGGTACCATAGCGTAACCTGAATAGGCACACCTTTAAACATGGTATTCTTGGAAAACGCCACATTGACATATACCCGCAAAATGCAACATTCTGTTGCTCCATCGCCATCTCTCTCCATATCCCAAAGTGCCTGAAAAATAAAAACAATAAATCAAAAAGAGGAAGAAAAAAGAAAGATGTCAAACAGCAGGAAAAAATACCAGGCTTTCTACTCTCTCATGAACAAATTGCTAGAAGGGTTCCTTTTCTTTTCATCTCCCCTTTTTCTTTTAGGTGCTACCCAAAAATTACGTGTTGGTGAAGACAAAAGAAGCTCCTAGGAAGATTTGAATTCTATGTTCTTCATTTTATCGTTTTAGAAACAAACTAAATTGCCATGCATCATGCGTTTTTTAAATAGCTTGAATAGTGGAATCATGGGTAACAAATAATCAATAATTGCTAAACTCCACATTAATGGCGGGGTATTTCACCTCTTACCTGATAACATGCAAGATTGCTGAAGGATTTGTAGATTCAAGTTAAACAATTTCTAATATCTTAAGCTTTAGAGTAATACGGGTACTTTAACATGGTATCAAATAGTGCAGTAAATGAGCCGAACCGAACCGAACTTAGCAATGTTCAAGCTTGTTTATTTATTAAACGAGCCTAAAAATTGTGTTCAAGCTTGGTTTATTTGTTAAACAAACGGGCCCGAATCGATCGCTAGTTTTAGCGAGCCAAACTTGAGTTTGTTCACGATCGACTCGGTTCAGTTGTAGCATATATTACTAGTTATTTTTAGAGATTAGGGTCTTTGATAATATTTAATATAATAATAATATTGGGCTTAATATGGTTGTTGGGTGATAACTTTGTCATATATTAGATTAAATTTGTGAAATTTTATATTATATATTACATAATATAATAATTTATAATACATATATACATATATGTATATAAAAATATATATAAGTGAGTTTTTAACAAACCTTGTTCACGAGTACGTTCACGAGCTTTGTTCGTGAACATTTTGGAGCCAAGCTCATACTTGTTTGAGTTTGGTTCATTTACGAATCGAGCTTGAAAAAATTGTTCGAGCTTTTTTTTGATAAGTTCGAGCTTGGTTCACTTATTAAGTAAACAAACGCGAGTTGAGTTTTTATCTAACCAAACTCGAATTGCTTGTCGAACGCTTGGTTCGTTTACAGCCCTACTGTCAAATCAGGAAGTCGTGTTAAAATCACCCAATTCAAAAATTGTTATACGTGTTGGACCAAAAAGAAGGCCACACATGAGGTGGTGGCGCGTTGAATGTTTTATATATTCAAGTCACAATCTCTCTAATAGCAAGGGAGGAGCCAGGATTTATAGATAAAGGGGGGGCGAACTATCAATGATATTATTAATATACTATATTATATTTTAAATAATTTTTTCTTGTTATTGATTAGATCCATACAAGAAGATAATTATAACTAGCTAAACTTTGGTCCATTTGTTATAACAAAAAAACAAATAGTCTACATCTAATCATTTAAAAAATAAAAGACCATGGTCACTGAAATTATTATTTTTAATTACTTACTTCTTTTCTATAATCAATTTTTTGTAACAAAATTTGTAAATATAGTTTCACATTGTAATTCAAACCAACCTCATTGAATGTGATCAAAGAACATAGCGCATATACATTTTATATAAGACAATTAATGATAATTACCTATAATTCATTTATTCAAAATAATCGTTCATCTATTTAGTATGGGCAACCAACTAATAAGAATCACTCATATATTGACCACACACTAGCAAAACTGTGCAGTGTCATGAACGTGAAGATATTAATCAACTTCTAATTACTCCAATAATATTGTGCATTGGTGCAGCATTATTATTATTTTTTTTGATAATGAATAAACAATTCAAAATATGTAAATTAAATGGTATTCTAAATTATCCATATTTGGTCAATCGGTGTTTCCTATGCAAAAAGGATGGGGAATCTATCGATCATCTCATTTTGCATTGTCCGATTGCCTATGATTATTGGAGCCTTATTTTTTGTCTCTTTGGTTTGCAGTGGGCGATGTCGGCCTCGGTTTGTGATGTTTTGGTGTCTTGGAGAGGGGTGCCGATCGGTTGTCACGCTTGGTATTTTTGGAGAGCGGCTCCCCTTTGCCTATGGTGGAGTATTTGGTTGGAACGCAATAGGCGTTGTTTTGAGGGCGTAGAGTTTCTTTTGGGGGTGATCAAAGACAGGTTTATTTCTAGTTTGTTTTGATGGGTAGAGGGTCGGAACTGTAATTCTATAGAAGAAAAAATATAATTTTTGGGTTTACTTGGCCCTTAGGGGCGTTTTGTACATGGGACGCACTCCCCATTTAGGTGTTTTTCCTTTTATAAAATACTTACTTATCAAAAAAAAAATACCCATAATTCATTTATCCAAAATAATCGCGCATATGTGCAGTGTCATGAACGTGAGTTATTAATCAACTACTAATAACTCCAATAAATATTGTGCATTGGTGCACTATTATAAATTTTTATTTTTGATAATGAATGAACAATCCAAGATTTGTAAATAAATGGCATTTTTTTTATTTAACTAGAGCTTCAAAATTGTATTTTTTCTAATCACGTGATATTTTTTTTAATTAGGGCTTCAAAGTCGGGTTTCATTTTTTCATGTTCTAGATTGTGGGGCCAAAATATTATTGCACCTTGAGAATTTTTCGGAGGGGCCCAATATACATATTATTATATTTATGCATAATTATATACATAGTAGTAAACAAAACAATCGGGGGAGCATGGCCCCCCTCCCTCCCTCCCTCCCTCCCTCCACCAATGTCTAATAGCTTATGCTTTTAGAGTAAAATGGATAGTTAACAATGATAATTGTGAGTTGTGCTATCTCTAATTGTTACTTCCACTAAAGGGTCTTTGGTACTAAACCGGACATGAAGGACATACTGATCTTGGGTCTTTTTACGGCTTGTAAACAAAATTTAATTCTTAATTCAACATAGCCTCAGTTAATATACCAGCTCAACAGCCTCAACTACTACTGATCAACTCAATACAAAATTAACAGGCCATCACAAAACCTTGAGGAAAAAAACACACATAAATAAACACAAACAAGAAAACACACACATAGAAAAGATCAACAGCCTCAACTACTCCTGATCACATAAATACAAAATTAACAGGCCATCACAAAACATTGAGGAAAAACACACAAACACATATATAAACACAACCAAACACACAGTAATAATCTATTGAACACCAGCGAGCTAGAAATTCATCCCCACCCAACACATCGACTGTCGGATGTTATTGGCGTAAAAAAAATATATTATCATAAACAACATACCAATCACATCAAACAGTCATTGTGATTAATGTGAATGAAGTTTCTTGCTCACGAGTGCACAGGAGATCATTTTGGTATATATTCATAAATATATATATATATATCAGCATAGAATATCCATATATATATATAAATATACTAGGTAAAACCATGTGCTCTGCACATGTGGAAAGACTTATGATCAACGAATGAAGTACAAAAATATAAAAATAAATAAACCATCTAATTTTATGGAGAGAAATAAATGATTAATCACATCAATGAAAAGATATAAACCTGTTGATTTAACATAGGAGTGGGAGTGAGGGTGAGAGTGAATGAGAGGTATGGAGAATATATAGAGAGTGAAAAAAAAATTATGATTTTTTATTTAAAATTTGAAAAAAAAAATGTTTAGAAATGATAGAGGGGACTTGTACTTTTATAAGTAGTATAGATATATCAGCATAGAGTATTAACAATTTATGTATCCTTTCAAATCAATTAGGGAAGACAGAGATCGTACCTCAACACGAAAGTAATCTCCATAGGGTACGTCACTGATTTGTTGTGATGTTTTAATAACCAAATGACTGTCATAGATGGGAATGAAAAATGTCAAAAAAGTGATCACTGCATGCTACTCAATATTTAATACAAGAGAAGAATAATAACCAGAAAGGTGAGAACTACATCAATATGAGCAGTTCATACCAAAAAAATTATAAAACAATAGCAAGATTATCCAGCAATCAGTAGTCTGTAAATGATTGAAAGAAACCATTTGCATGTGCAAATGACAAATTATTAGCGCACACGCAAGGAAAAGGAAAAGAAAGACAAGAAAAAAATACATTGGTGAATAAAACCTTCAGACTATGATAACACTACATCATTTAAAATATATCATTCCTTAAAAAAGGCTGATTGTTCTGATGCTCCCACTAACAACTTCCACATTTACACCATCAAAAACTCCCCACTGAAGCCACCTCCAAAATAAACATCAGAGAAACCTGACCCAATTTGCATGACTTCTGACATTGAACTTTACTCTCCAGTGGTGTTTTTAGTACTTAACCCTAAAATACAATGTCCGGTGGATCCCACATTAGTGTCAAACCAGCTCTAATTAAGGTCACAAAACCACAGTTATATGCTTTCAAAATGGAAATATATGCCAGTTAAGTACCATCCAAACCATTGACCATTGGTCCTGAAATACCTTTTAACCACCCAACTACTCTAAAAGCTTTAACCTGTTAGTGAGGATACAACTTTAATAATTAATTCTTCAACACGCCCCCTCACGTGTGGCCTTCTCTTTGGTCCAACAGGTGA
This sequence comes from Cornus suecica, assembly GCA_963922005.1. Classification (NCBI taxonomy): domain Eukaryota; kingdom Viridiplantae; phylum Streptophyta; class Magnoliopsida; order Cornales; family Cornaceae; genus Cornus; species Cornus suecica. Next base: position 18,705,933 of record OY998240.1, on the reverse strand, counting down.
AATAATGTTTTTAATGCGGGTGGCGGCGAGCTTCGAACACAAGACTTCCTGTTGATACCATGTTGACTACCCAACTACTCTAAAAACCTTAGTGTTCGAACCTCGCCGTCACCAGGATTAAAAAAAGTTGTTTCACGTGTTGGGACCAAATAGAAGGCCACACATGAGGGGGTTTGTTGAAGGATTAAATATTAAAGTTGCACCCTCTCTAAAAACTTAAGCTTTTAGAGTAGTGGGGTAGTCAACAATACCAAACAATTTCCTCTTATAATGAAGCATGCTGGAATTTGACATTAATCTTCTCACTCCTTATATTCACAAGTCTGATGGAAAACAGACTAGTACAGGAAATGATAGCAATCCTGAACTACAGTATATATGTTAGCACCTTATTACCTCATCCCATTTCACGACGATAGGGGACAGTTCAATCCCGACGGGCTTCTAAAGAGTACTTCTAGTTACCATTAACACTATTACATTGGTTTCAAAAATTTGAGGTTGTACAACCTGAATGTAGTTACAGGTTGTTTTGTCTGAGTAGGCATTTCACTGAACACCACACCATTACTGTCCTGCATGTATTAGCTGAGGTTGTACATGAAAAACACACACTACAGAGTAGCATTATTCCATTGGCTTTGTTATTATAGTTTACATCATTCTAGAAGACCAGTGTAGTGAGGATTGTCTTGATGGTGGCTATGGAGTCTGATATTAGAATCTTTGGTATCAGCGAATGTTATAGATTTTTATTGTGGATTATCTCTAATAAAATTTAGTTATTAGTTGGTGCTGAAATATTAGCAATGGATGTGTTTTAATCATGATGTAATCCAGTTCACACACCAATTTTGGGCATTGGGCAAGATATTTCCAGCCCCAACACACCAATTTTCCAAAGCTGCCTTCATTTAATAATCGATCCTTTGGTCATCGACATTGTGTGATGATGTGCCTAGATCTAATGGTGTCACTGAAGGCCATTAAAACTGATTTCCGGCATCTTCAGAGTCTCGGACAACACTTTTAATCGATGCCTTTGGTGATTGACGTAGTGTTTAGAGGTCTATTTAGTGTTCGAACCTACTTAATTTAGATCTCTACTACAGCTGTGCGAGATCTCTCTCTAGTTGATGTTTTCTCATAATATATCTCCCTGCCTTCTCCTCTTCACAAGTACCCTTGACTAGAACATATTCATCTTTCTACTCATTATCGAAAAGCAGAATGGGTTTGGACCAAACAATTCAGGTCAACTAGAAGGATTTTCAAGGTAAAAAGTGGGATTCAAGATGCCTCAAACCAAGCTTCTTCGCCCCGAGGACCTGAAAGACACGTGAGTGGTACTTTTCAGCGATTGTGTTTCAAGCTGAGCATGTTCAATCTATATGCTCCAGCTTGAGGAGAGAGAATTGGGGTGGGGGTGGGGAGATGTGCTTGTGCATCAGACAAGGGTGACTTGATATAAATCGACCAATTAGTCTTGAAAATAAGTAAGACTGTTATTCACCCCTATGTAATCGAAATAAATTGTTAAGCTAATTGCCATTGCCAGTGCAAGGGCAAAAAGATGGTGAACCACTCGTTAACTCATACTCTGGTAGCGAGGTGTGGGTTCTACAAGATAATATAGAAACACAATACTTTTAGATCCCAGGTCGATTGACCTAGGTGGAGCCAGTTCCCAGGATCCACGCACACCTGATGCTCCGATCGGTCATCCTCGAGCAATGGTGATTGATAGTGGGTTCTTGCAGTAGTCGTTGAGATGAGGTGCTCATTCAAGTGTATCTCGAGAGATAGGTGTCACGCTACTTAGAAGTTAGGACACCGCCCCGCCATCTAGGTAGAAAATTTAATATAAGGTTTATGATAACTACAATTTTCCTTCTTGGAGACAGTATGTTGAGTCTAGTTCAGTGAAATCAGGTAATTACGGAAAGCAATTCCAAAGGGGTGTTTTTGTTATTCCTATTCAATTTACTCATAGGGTGAGTCACGGGGGTTGAAGTGCCTCTACGCCTATGTTTTGAATATAGAAGGAATCTAGTTGCAGAGCTGAAGGCAATGAAAAGGAAGCCTATATTCTTCACTTTCAGGGAGCTATTCCTATCCTTTTGATTCTTTAGTCAATTCTTCCAGACATATTGGTGATAAAAGTAAGTGGGCTCTCCTATGTAGCACGGATACAGACACAGGATACATATACGACATGATACGGATACGGGGATACGGCAAATCTCAAAAATACAGGACACAGGTATGGTGGGATACGGCAAAAATTAAATAATAAATAAATAAATTATATAAAAAAAAATTATCGAAATTTTTATAATATAAGAAATCTCAATGTATTATATACAATGTTAATAAACTGAGAAAAATTAAACACGAGATATGACATCATCACACATTAAATATCAAATTTCACCATTGAATCATTAATTAATTTAGAAATATAAATCATATGTTCGTAGCTTCCTTTATAAAAAAGGGTTAAAAGACGGTATTTCATCACAAAAATATTTGTTATATAGTTGAGAAACAAATGACATTACAATCGGTAGTTTTGCAATCTAAAAGTCATGTTTAATTACACAAGAAAGGAAGGTAGATTTTTAGCAATTTATTTATTTATTAAAAAAAAAAAATTTGTTGTGTTCTATGCGTGTCCTGCCGTGTCCAAAATTAAAAAATTAATTTAAAAAAATCGGATACTCCTACGGAGTATCAGACACATGTCCGGGCGTGTCCGAGGAGTATCGGGGTGGGACACGCGTCCGATACGGACGGACGCGGGGCCTCCGGGAAAGTGTCCGTGCTTTCTAGGGGTTCCCTTATTTCCTTTTTTGGTTCCTTTCTCAATCTCTCTTGGTGCTTTTTAGTGGAACAAATGAATCACGAAAAGAATTGTTATAACTAAGTAGAAGCTGGATTAGACAGTAGACCTACTTGATTAACATGATTTCAACAACTGCTTACTGACATAAAATGTAACAACGTTGAAGCAACAAAGTTATTGAGAGTAGACCAAGAGTATAAGATGCAAAACCCATTGAAGGATACAACAGAAAGAATTTTTTGGTGATGTCGCAAACCTAATTATAATTGATTTAAATTACTGACGTAACTGGCAAAAAATTACTATTACTGTTTCTATAAGAAACCATAGAAAATATTAACTACCTGTTTCTGTAAACTCGAAACTTCTGAACCTCTTGGCAACTGCCAAATTTTGCACCTAATGGAAACAGAAAATTTAGAACACCAAAACAATTTAACTTCCATTAATTTGGGGGGAGGGGGGGCGAATAAATCAGATTCGGAATTCAAGATAATTTCTAATGGTGATACCAAGATAAATTTTAATAGGATGTTGAAATGACACATCACGACCACGCCCAAACTCGTCGACAGGGTACCATGAAGTGCACTTAAAATCTGAAAAGCACAAGATTGAAGTTAGAAAAAGATAACCTCCTCAGAATTCAGCAAATTAATAAAATTTCACCAAATAAAAGAACTTCGTAGAGAGGACGAGAGATAATAACCATGAAAGCAGACAACAGGTACCTTTATCTCCACATCTCTTGTGAAATGATTCAGTAAAGCCAACAGCATCATCAGAGAAAAAAAGATTAAAGAACTCCTCCACCCTTAGCTGCACCCCAAAAGTTGAATGTGTAAATTAGAATGTTTTCCTTGCATACTAACATTATAAAATAATAACAATAATAATTATAGTAGTAAAATGAAATAAATTTTTTACAGCATCGTATAATTCAGCAAACAAATTACTACCGGAAACTTAGATTCTGCAACCTTCGTATAGTAATCAGGAACTGCAAACAAGAGAATAACCGATTCAACATAAAGTAGAAAAATGATTTTGACGAATAGCATGCAAGCATATAGTACAATAGAAAACTGAGACATATTAACAAAGTGCAGTATTTAAAGTAGACTCCCCACCATCCACCCCTCTTACAGTGAAAAGTAAATAATGAACAAACATATAAAAGGGGCACACAAACACACTCCATACAAGTAGTGTGAATAATTACATTAACGCGTGGATTGCTGAAGATGGGGGATACATGTACTTTACAAAAAGAAAGCATCATAGATATAGTAACTACAGGTATAGTCCATAGCATTTACCACTGTAGGGAATAATGAATCATTAGACCTCTGGGTGTGAATGTGCTACAGAGGGGCAGGCAAACGCATGAGGGACGCAATCGCACAGCTTATATTTGTCATGCAACTTTTTATAGCCTAATGAATGCAGAAGTGCTTGAACAGATAAACATAAGATAACAAATGTACACCATGTGGTATATAGCAGTCAACATTCTGACCAACCTTTATTACAGATACATAAAGCAACATAAGGCCAATTGTTCACTAAAAGGAACTAGACTGACTAAGGTGAGGGAACAAATCAACAATCTCTTAACCACTTTGCTAGAGACATCCAAGTACAATGAGTGCTCAACTTCAGCATTGTTAGGACTTTAAGGTACATAAAATAAATGAAGTAGAATATTAGTCCTAACCTTTAGGCGCATCAGAATTATCCTGATCCCATCCCAAAGATGAAGAGCAAGCATTTAAGACTACTTCTGAATCCTCTTCTAAATGTTCAGATGCTCCTGAAGATGCAGGGAATACAGTTTCAGCTTCACCATTAGGTGGAAGCTTAGAATCTTCTGAAATAAGAACATCTTTGCTCCTGATACACACTAATGCAGTAAGACCAAAATGATCGAAAACTGAACTGGAAAATCAATGGTTTTAGAAATACCTTTCAGCGAGAAATGGCTCATCAACTGGGAGTTTGGAGTCACTGGAATCGCCAGCCTTTTCAGAAGTAACAATTCCATTCTCTTGGCTATTTAACTCAGACTTTGACTCCTGTTGGAGAATTGTCAAAATAGATGTAAACGACAAACGGCCCCACCCAAAGTAAATTGATAAATAATGCACCTAACTCAAGCATATGAAAGGTACCACTTAAGTTTGACCACCACATGATACAACCATAACTTTTTATGGTACAAAATAAGTGTCAATACTGATCTGCTACAAATGTTTCTGCCTCTGTTAATTACTTAACTCTGAGTAGAAAATCAGATTCTGCCTCTGTTAATTACTTAACTCTGAGTACAAAATCAGATTCACCAAGTTCCCCAACAAGCATGAGATGTTATATTATTTTTTTTTGATAAGTAAGAAAAATATAAAAAAAACACTCAAAAGGGGATTGCATCCCAAGGTTACACGACACCGCTCTAAGAACTAAGCGAGCCTAAAAAATAATCTTTTCTTCTATAGATGAACAAAATCTACCCTCCACCCAATAAAACAAAAAGGAAATGAAAGAATCCTTAAATAAACCAATCGGGGACTCCACCCCCTCAAAACATCTTTTGTTACGTTCGAGCCAAATAACCCATCAAAGACACAAAGGCACCACATTTCAGAAGGGACGGGCCCGCAACCCCACGAAACAATCCCACCAACCATCAATCAACAATCCAAAAACTAAACACCAACAATCATGCGCCACCGGGCAGTGCAGGAGAAGATGGTCAACGGATTCTGCATCATTCTTACACATGAAACACCTATTGACCACAACGAAGTTGCGGCACTGAAGGTTGTCCAAGGTTAGAATTCTGCCCCAAACCGCCGACCATGCAAAAAAGGCGACTCTCGGAGAGTCACCGGAACGCTAAATCTCCTTCCAAGGAAAGGCAACGCGCGGCAACTAGGAAGACATCCTGAAAAAAGAGGACACCGAAAATCCTCCAGAAGACACCACACCATCCGATCCGCCCCACCTCTTGGGATGGACACGCTGTACAGTAAACCTAGAAGGCCATACACCTCCTCTAGTTCCCAATCCTGAAAAGGTCTCACAAACTGAACATCCCAGATGATCCTACCGTTATCAAGCCGATAACAGTCAGCAACGCAAGCATGTCGATCGCAAGCAATACTAAAAAGCATAGGAAAGAAAGAAGCTAGGGTCGAGTCACAGCACCAAAGGTCAAACCAGAAACCAACGCAAGCATGTTGTTATATTGAATTCAACTGGATGAAATTATACACGAGAAAATATATATATGGACTAATATGCACATAATATAAATCAAATAAAAACTAGTAAGAACTAAGCATCCATTGCAAGAGTTCAAGGCCGGTGAATTATTATTTCTCACTGATGAAAAAAAAAACAAAACAAATGAAACAGAATTGATGAAAGCATATCAGTATAGTTTGGTTTTGGTCCCCAAAATTCAAGTAGGTTAAATATCTAAGGTATCTGGACCCTGACAGTATGTTACCTGGAATTGGATACATGGAAGACACATATCTGAGTTCTATTTGTACTATTAAAAAGTGAGCATCAATTGGTAGAGTTCAAGGCCGGTGAATTATTATTTCTCACCTATGAAGCACGGATACTTCTAGAAGAGCAACGTACTCGTACCGAATACGTGTCGGATACCGATACTCCCCAGATACTCGCAGATACGTGTCCGATACTTCTTAAACGTATACAATGATTTAAATTATATTTTTTTAATTAATAACACGTATCCGATACTTCGATCATGTATTCAATACTTCTTAGATACCTTAATCATGTATCAAATACTTTTCATATACCAAATAAAACATTTTTAACAAGCTGTAAATATTAAAATGTAATTTTTCTAACAATAACATCAGAGTATAAGAGTTAAAGAAAGAATAATTTTATTAAGTGTTGACCACATAGGGTTGTTTAAGGTACTACGAAAGGAACTCCAATGTCATATTAATTATTGTACTTAGTTTCGTAATATTTTAAAACATTGACCATAATTTAGATATATATACATATATATAATGTAATTTCTTTTGCCGTATCCCGCCATACCCGTATCTTGTTTTCTAAATATTTGTCATATCCCCGTGTCCATGTCATATCGTATCTGCACCCCGTATCCGTATCGGTGCTGCATAGTTTCTCACTAATGAAAAAAAAAAAAAACAAATGAAACAAAATTGATGAAAGCATATTCAGTATAGTTGATTTCTATATGGTCCCCAAAAATTCAAGTACGTTAAATATCTAGGTATCTGGACCCTGACAGTATGTTACCTGGAATTGGATACATGGAAGACACATATCTGAGTTCTGTTTGTATCACATCCTCAAATAAAAAGACAGGAATACCGCTAATTGTTCATATTATTTAATATCTTTTGTTTTCTGGAATAAAATAACATGTCTACGTAATGTAGTGTCCAAAATTAGAATTTAAATCGTTTAAAAACATAATATGACAGAATCGAATATTCAGACCTGCTTTTTAGGTAAATTTCCAATCATGTGTTGGACGCATATACTATACCCTTGTCTGAGTATCATCTCTCCAAATTGTGTATTTAACATAGCCCGAGACAGACAATTTGTGCAAATTATGCCAAACGTTAGGTATACAGTCTGCTCTCTCAGCACTCTCTACTAGGAGGGCCACTCTGGGTAATAAAAAGAACGACAGATGGACTTTCACTGGTTCAAACCAGTTGATCCAGTGTGGTTATAAAAACACCGGTGGAGAACCATTCAGGTTCATACTATACAAAATAAGAATACAATCGAATTATTAGTAGCATAAAGCAAATGAATCCATTGAGAAAACATCACCAAAGCACCAATCAAGACCTAAAAGCACAAACAATCTCCTTAAAGCTATGTACTGCAAAATTCAGTTTCCTCAAACAGCTATGCATTTTGAATCTTAATAAACATATCATTTAAAAAAAAAAAATCTATAAATTGGGAGTGGTTGATACCTGACCATACCCCATGATATTCTGTCACTCGCACTTTACCTGCTTCATCTCTACAGTGTCATCTTAGAGGTTGTTAACAACTAGTACTGTAAAAGTTCAAGCTTTTCGAGGGTAGCACTTTGATATTCAGAACCTTCAATACCCCCCCCCCCCCCCCCCACCCCACCCCTCTTTCTTAGGCTTTATGTGGTCAATACGCGTTTCAATTTCAATTATCAAGGTCACAGTATAAACGCAAGACCTTGCATGTTCTGATGCCATGTTAACAATCAATCACGCTAAAAACTTAAATTATCAGAGGTGTAATTTAATATTTATTTCCTTCAACACAGTATAACCAATGGCTTCCACTAAGTGGTGCAATAACCCCAACAACTTGCCGATGTGACCAAATCACACTACTTCCAACACAAGCCCACTAGAACCACCAACAAAAGGTTAATTTCCACCAAAACTACCTTTTTCATTAGTTGACAAAAATTGCCCCATCTATTTCGTTACAAGTGAAGTTTCATTAAATAGCACCCAAAAGGAAAATGCTGAGATTGCATGTTTCACATCCTAATCTATTCTTGAGCGCATGAGAGATGGCAGTGGAAGCCTGAACTCGAATTTCTTTAAGAAACTCTACAAATGTCAAGATCCATCTATTTCTATATTATTGTTGCACCGAGATATGGGAATCGTATACCTATTTTATAACTAGAAGAAATAATTCCGACACTTAGAAAGAGCTATTTCTGGAAATAATTCTCTCCCACGCCGGAAGCCACCAGAAGGATGCAATAAATAGAAACTCCCTACGCAATATATAACTCAAAATAAATATCAGCCTCACTTCATTAAAAGTGTTGATACACACAACTGCATCACAATACCATAATGAAAATTACACTGCCTCATCCAATGATTAAATACGCATCTCAAAAGGCAGATGCTCCAAATATCAACTAGCGGAGACAAAACCCAATCATAAAGTTTTGACAACACTAATAACAAGTTTTCTTTGATCATATGCATAAATCACACTCGAGATGTAATCCAAAAAAATTTATCTTAGAAGGTTTAATTTTTATTTTTATTTTACAAGGAATCAAGTGACAATATATAGTGGCCAATTTAATGCCAAAAATTAAGAATCTGAATACACATAAATGTTGGGAAAACTGAAATTACAAGTAAGAAAGCACATGTAATCCATGAATGAGCAATAATGTTCATGGCATACTAGTTATCATCCTAAAAAAGCTGTTAGATGAATGACAACAACCTGTTGATCTGTGATTGCTTTGGCCTCATTACCTTGCTGCAACCAACCATCATTAATCAGCTTAAAAGCTTCGTCGCGGGACAGGAAAGACGTAAAAAAGTACTGCCAAACAAAAGGTGATTGCAAGATTGCAGTTAATGTTATGCATTAATTGTGGACAAGGAGGTGGAATTCATGCTAGCATCAAAAGCCAGATCAGTACCTTCTTTCCTCCAGCTAGTATTTCTATGGCAGTAGGAAAAATTCCAGCTGTCTTTGCTCTCCGTACTGAAGTGACTTCATGAAATGGAATTATTTTCTAAATCATAATTCCAATTGACAGTCAATATCACAAGTGCCAACCAAAAGAAGGTAAATCACATGCTTCATAGAAGTAAAAACATAATTGTTGAAATCATAAAAAAAATAAAAAATTTGAGCAATTAGTGCATCATTAGCGGTTAGGCATTATGTAATTGAACGTAATACAATAATATAGATATAAAGGAAGGTGCTAGTACACCTTGAGAACATTTTGCAAATGATTCATCTCTTTTCCTTTCTCGATCTCTTTTTTTATATATAAGTAAGTAATTGTATAAAAAGCACTCAAGCGGGGAGTGCATCCTAAAGAATACATAAAGCCACTACGGGCCAAGAGAACCCAAGAAATCTAACTTTTCATCTATAGATTTACAATATAGACCCTCCACCCAATAAAACAAAGAGGAAATAAAAACATCCTTCAAAACCCCTAACGGGGATTCAATCCCCTCAAAGCACTTACGGTTCCGCTCGAACCATAAACACCACCATAAGCACAACGGAACCACCCGCCAAAAGGAAGGCACATGAGACCCAGGTACTGTTGGCACCCATATTTTCATGTCATATTCTGGCCAATCAATCCACGGGACCACGGCCAGAAAAGCTCTGATTACAAACAGTGGCCAAGTGCCAAAGGATGGTGAGCATTCAAAATAAGACATGTTCTTTAGAAAGCTTTGGCCAAAAAGAATGAAGAGGTCAACATTAACAGTTACAAGGGCAGTTCCAAAATTAGAGAGTGAAAGAACACATGGCAGCCATTTAAGCTATGAAAATTTGGCTAGTGAATATCTTGAATTGCATAAAGATAACTCGAAGCAATTTAGGGTAAGAGAAATAGAAGTGGCAGAGAGAAAATAGGCGAAAATCAAGGAGTTGATGGTTTTGTGAAGAGAATAAATCTGGCCAGAAAGTGAGCCAGATTCATTAAAGGAGTTACCACCCACTTGCCGCAGCCTAAAATGAGAGAAATAAGGAAGCACAACTCTGGCAGTTATAAGAGGTAGTTTTGATTTTAGGACAAAAGGGACACGTGGCAGGTTATGAAGAGAAGTTCAAGACACGTGGCCACATCTTAGGCTGGCAGTTAGAGAAGGTTAAGGTAATGGCTTGGCAATCATATAAATAGAGCACTTGGTGTAATTTTGCAAACTCTCCTAAAGCACACAAACAAACACAATGATTTACAATTTCTTACGATTGTAATCTCTATCCTTTCAATTTGCACTTACATTCTTACAATGTCAAACTAAATTATTTATGTTGTCTTAATCTTTATCTTGTAATCCACATTGCAAAAAGTGGTATTTTATTTGTCTTTCAATTCATGTCAATCAATTCTCTGCAATTTTATTCACTAGCAACTTCTTTCATTTCATTCCCAGTTAATTACAAATTTCTTCCTTTCTTGCATTAGTTTTATTTCTTTAAACTTTGATATTTAAGTCCGTTTAATTAAGGCAAAAAGAACCCTTGAAACATAAGTTATATTCTTTTGTTTCACAATCTTTACTTCCAAAAGAAAAGCTACACATTCTTTTGGTAAGTTCTTGACTCTTCCAGAGCCTGGCACGTCCACGCTTCCAAAACACCACTTTTTGTGCAAACAGGTACCCCCCTCCTTCACATAAAAAGAACCTCCCGAACTGAGGCCGACATCACCCAACACATCCCAAACAAACCAAAAATCAAACACCAAAAGTCGTAAGCCACCGGACAATGTAAAAAGAGGTGATCAATGGACTCACCGTCCTTCTTGCATAGAAAACACCGGTTGACCACCACAATCCCCCGTCGTCTCAAAACATCCGACGTAAGGATACGGCCCCACACCACCGACCATGTAAAGAAAACAACTTTGAAAGGGGCCTTGGTGCGCCATACCGCCTTCCAGGGGAACACCTAGCCAATTCGAGGCACCAAGCAACGGAAGAAAGAAGATACCGTAAAGCATCTGAGAGGATAAGGATTCCAAACCAAAGAATCTGCACCAACACCAATGCCCGTAAAGAAGTACAACAGCTCCACCAGCCCTAAAACCTCCTCCAACTCCCAATCCTGAAAAGGACGCAAGAACAGAACATCCCAAACAATCCTCCCGGTATCATAGTGATAACAGTCAGCAACAGAGATGTGTCGATCACGAGCAATCCTAAAAAGCAGAAGGAATAACGAGGCCAAAGTGCTCTCCCCACACTAGCGATCAGACCAAAAACGAACAGAGCGACCATCTCCCACTCTGAAACTGATAAAAGATGCAAAAGGATCCCTTTCATCCCAAATGTCCTTCCAAACACTCATACCTCTACGAGTGGTCACCGGCCTGGAACACCAGCCACCAAATAAATCCCCATACCAGCAAGAGATCACTCTCCTCCATAGTCGGTTCCTCTCATTCCCGAACCTCCATAGTTATTTCCTTAACAACACCTTGTTGAAAGGGATCAACCAACGAATGCCCAAACCACCATCCTGAAACGGCCTGTAAACAGTATCCCAACGCACCAGGTGACTAGTAGAACACTCCCTGCTCCCTCCCCACAGAAACTGTCGTTGAATGCTCTCAATCCTCTTGGCCACCGAACATGGAATCCGATAAAGGGGGAGAAAATAAGTAGGAATATTGGAAAGCGTAATTTTGATCAAAGTAAGCCTCCCACCTTTGGACAGATACTGGTGTTTCCAACCAGCAAGCCGCCTATCCACCCGCTCAACCACAGAATCCCAACACTGAAAGTGTGACCCCGAAGAGCCCAAAGGCAAGCCTAAATACTCAAACGGCAACTGACCAACTCTACACCCAAGAGTCTTAGCCAACACAGAGCCTACCTCACCAACCGGAATCATCAAACTCTTCCTAGTATTTAACTTCAAGCCTGAAACAGCTTGGAAGCAAATCACAATACACCAAAGATGTTGTATTTGATCCTCATCCGCATCACAAAACACAACAGTGTCATCGGCAAAAAGGAAATGAGAGATATCAACACACCGGGACGATGCCTCACCAATCCGAAAGCCATGAACAAGACCAACCTCCAAAGCCCTCGTCATCATCTTACTAAACGCCTCCATCACAACCAAGAAGAGAAACAGAGATAAAGGATCTCCCTGATGTAGACCACGAGAACTCCTAAAGAAACCAGAAGGAGACCCGTTCACCATCACCGAGAATCGCACAGACGAGATACAAAACTCAATCCACTTTCTCCACTTAAACCCAAATCCCAGTCTCTCCAGCATATATAAAAGGAAGCCCCAATTCACATGGTCATACGCATTTTCCACATCTCACCCGGAACACCGCTCAACATGTCCACAATCTCACTAGCAATAAGAGTCGAGTCCAGAATATGTCGGCCTCCAACAAAAGCATTCTAAGAATCAGAGGTAACACCATCCAGAACACTACTCATCCGAGAAGCAAGTACCTAAGCAATCAGCTTGTACACACACCCAACCAGGCTAATCGGTCTGAAATCTTTAATGTCTTTCATATCCCCAATTTTGGGGATTAAAGAGATGAAAGATGCATTAAGAGACTTCACAAAAGCACCCTCATCATGGAAGGCCCTGAAGGTACCCATCACATCCTCCCGAACAATAGGCCAACATTCCATAAAAAACCTGGAGTTAAAACCGTCAGGACCCGGAGCACGGTCCCCATTACATTGCTTCAAAGCCCTCACAACCTTCTCCTCCAAGAACGGAATCTCCAACCTATCCCGATCCTCCATCGAAATAGAATCAAAATGCAACCCATCAAGTTGAGGACGCCACCTCTCACTCTCACAAAACAGCCTCTGATAGAAAGCAGGGATCTCTCGACATAACTCCTCCTCCAAAGACAATAACGATCCTTGGATAGAGATACACCCAATATGGTTAGTCCTCCTACGAGCGTTGGCTAACCGGTGAAAAAACTTAGTATTCTCTATCTCTTGTATCTCAAACCTTATGTATCCATGTCATTGACGCCATTCAATCAGCGTTCTACAGTCATACGTGTTGACATCAAGAGCGGTGATCTGAGAAGACCAACTGAAGTGTGAATTATGTGGGACAGAGAGGTATATTAGTTACATAGGTTGGAACTTCATGGTCGCCCCACTTGGTGACAGAGTGGTGGAAGGTTGGGCATCATAAGGTCAGATGCTCCTTTGGATATTTTATCTACCTTCTATTGTTGTTCATCCACTTCTAATTCTGCCCATACAGATATATGTACACGAGCTTGTAGTAATTTTCCACCCTGTAATCCATTAATCATCAATTATATTTTATTATCTTCTCTTTTTGCTTGGGCTTTTGGAGGTTTATTACATCTATAGAGGAGAGAAGTGCTTTTTTGGGATCTTTGAGATCTTAAGCCTGTTGAATTCTACAGCTACTGATCATATGACAGGTTGTTCAAATCTTCTATCCTATTCTACATGCTCAAGCAGGGATAAGTTTAAAGTTGCAGATGGTTATTGCCTTTTGTAGTGGGAAAGGTTCTGGTCCCCATTGTTCACCCATCCATACCGCTTACACCTATACTACACATCCCAAAATTTTCAACCACTGCACTGTTTTTAATTTTGTAGGAACTTGGAAAGGGGTAAATAATAGGCAATGGTTAAGGCAAATGGTGTTTTGTATATGCTGCCAACAGTATCCTCTCCTTCAGCTCGGAGCTTATCTTATTGATACACCCTTCAGACTGCGAGTAGCTTTGCAATCCAAAAACTACATCAGTGTCACAAACGCTTGGGGCATCCCGGTATTGGCGTGTTAGAGAGACCTTCCCTTATATTAGTTAAGCAATTTAAAGTAATAACTTTGCTTCTGATGCTTGTAAATTTGCAGAACATAAGAGGACCTAACTTAGTAGTAGTAATAGAAACACCGCTCCTTATATGTTATTCATTCAGATGTATAAGACCTTCTTGATTCTTTTCTTTCTGGATGTAGATGGTTTGCTACTTTCGTGATTGGTTTCATATGTTACTTTGATGCATTTGAAAAATCAATTTAATGTCTACAATCATTTCCAAACTAAAATCAAGAGGTTTCAGTTGCCCCACAATAAAGATTAGCTTGTACCCTATAAAGCTCTCCCAACACCCCACGTGAGCAGGACGATTGCCTGGGTAAAAGTTTCCTCTAATTTATTCAATCAATATATCAGGTTTCTTTCTTTATTGCTTCTGAAACATATTTGCTACCCTAACATGTTTATAAATGAGAACTAAAACATCCACATTAATGGAGGAAAAACAAGAAGTAAGGTTGGCTATCAAACATGAATAAAGATGAGTAAAGAAGAGTTGGCTATCAAACCTTTGTCTCAAATCCAAATAGGTTAGAATAAAAGCAAATATTATGAACAAACACGTACATATGACCCTGCAACAAAAAACATAAGAGAATGAGAAAATTAAAGTTGAGAAGCTTTAAACCTACAAAATCATTGTAAAATTTGTACAAATGTGGATAAAAATCTGACGAGGAACCATAGTTGTTAAAGGCATGAGGCGACCCTAGGCGCTAGAGGCCTCCTATCGCCTAGGCGCCAGGCGCCAGGCGAGGCGCTCGCCTGAGTGAAGCGAGGCGCTCAATAATAAATTATTTTCACAATTAAATTAATAAATCACTTTTAATAAAAATAACAAATATAAGACATTTAAACTAATAAAACATTGCTAAGAAAGTTAAAAGCCAATAAATTAAAATGTAGAAGTACAAAAATATCAAATATAAGGGCCTAGGCGCTAGGCGCTGGGGCCTAGGCGCCCCCAGGCGCTCCCAGGTGAGAGCCTAAGCGACGCCTTTGCGAGGTCGCCTCGCCTAGTTGTAGGCAAGGCGCCAAGGTGTCGCCTCGCCTCGCCTAGCGCCTAGGCGAGCGCCTAGGCGCGCCCGTGACAACACTGCGAGGAACTCGATAAATATATCTTAATTGATAGGAAGAGAATAAATGATAGCATAATATGCAGAAAGCAAAATCGTTTACTAAATCAGAACATCATGATGGTCAAATATACCTGAAGAATAAAATTCTCTTGCAATGCACAATTAAAATCCTGAATAAGGACCTGCAAATAAGGGAGATCAAAAGATATTAAACATCTGAAATAATAAATGAACGCAATCCAAGAAAATCCTGAAGAGAGAGAGATCATTCGATGGAGGTCTCAATTAAAGCAAAAATAAGGCAAAAAGAGATATATGAACAATCAACAGTAAATCGTGTACATTCAAGGAAAACAAGCCACATCTCACCAGTTTTCGAAAGGTATTTGCGCAAAACTATTGACCATTCCTAAACCAAGACACTCTAAGTTGATCTATCCGAGAATCTATTTCTGTTTTCTATAATCAAGAAAGAGGAGATGTTATCATGTTGCAGTTCCATCATTTGAAGTTTTTTTAAATCATACTTCATTGATGACTCAGTTATGAAAACTTATAGAGAGCAGCTCACAGAAGTTCCACAATTGCTTGTCATGGGACCCTAAAATTTTGGGTCCATGGAAAAGCAAATTCTTAATCCTTCTCTCTCATTTCCATTTGCCTAAAAAGATGTTAAATTTGTTTACATCTCTTCAAGCAGTTAAGAAATCAATTTCTAGCCTTCTAGGTTAACCAACCAATATGGGGACAGTTTCCCAAGTGACCAAGAGAGTGGTAACCACTGTTGAATCACTTCTAGGAAATGATGGAAAGCAAAAATGGACATATTGACATTAAATGACAAAGTTTAAAGTCATAATAACATTTAAAGGGTGACTGATCTTGGTTCCATTAAGTAATCATGTTAATCTGTACAGGTCATTGTATGATTGACAAGTACCTCCATTACAGTTTATTTCCCCCAAAATAAAAAATAAAAAAAATCACCATCACCGCGACAATGATTAAAAATAAAAAATAAAAATAGGAACCATTGGAACAAAGATAAAAAACATAAACTCACTTCTTCAGGCGGAAGCCGGAACAGTTGTCTATACTCCTCACTTCTCAATGACGGCTGAGCCTGTTATACAATTACCAACATCACTATAAGTCATCAAAAAAAAGAAGGAAAAAGAAACAAAGAAAAGCAAAAAA
Organism: Cornus suecica; assembly: GCA_963922005.1. Taxonomy (NCBI): domain Eukaryota; kingdom Viridiplantae; phylum Streptophyta; class Magnoliopsida; order Cornales; family Cornaceae; genus Cornus; species Cornus suecica. The sequence continues at coordinate 18,689,411 of OY998240.1, read as the reverse complement.
CAAAACTTGGGTTTTACAGATTTCACCAAAATTGACCCAGAACCGACAAGGGTTTTACAAATTTCACAAAAATGTAACTCAAAACCCAATTGGGTTTTACACATTTCACCAAAATTGACCCCAAAAAAAAAACGATAAGAGTTCTAACGATTTCACCCAAATTGACTCAAAGCCGTGACTGTATACATTTATCAGCCCTTTTCTTGCATTTTCTTATGAACCAAACATGAAGAAGAAAAAAAACCAATTGAAGAAAAGGGGATTGAAAATCAATAAACCGGGGGGTAGAATTGTACCTGAATCTCAATTTCCCCAGAAGGGTTTATCGAAGAATCGGAATGATCATGGTTGGTGGTGGTGGAGGGATCGGCGGCGGAAGAGAGTTCGCCGGAAGAGGAGTCGGGGACGGCGCCGGAGACTCGGCGCGAAGGCGATGAATCCATGGACTGTGAGGGTTCGATTTTCTCTGCTTTAGGTGACGACACAGCCATTAAAGAGAGCGAGAGAGATCTAAAGTAGTTGGAGTAGAAAGATTGTATAGTTTTTTACTGTTTCTCTCTCTAGAAAGTATTTTTTTAGAGAAAGAAAGAAAGGGGTTGGACGTGTATTACAAGGGTTGTTGGAGGGTTTACGGTTCTAAGAACGGGACAATGGAGAGACTGTCGGTTCGGGGAGCTTTCACTTTCAGTATCAGCGGAAGGTAACGTATATTTCTAATGAAGTTATGTTTTTGTTTTTGTTTTTTATTTTGATTTTGTTATTGATTTTTCGCATTCTTTATGATAACGAATATGTTTGGGAGGGTTTTTATTATTTAATTTATTTTTATTTTAAAAATAATTTTGCTGAATAATGCAGAAAATAAAATAATAAAAAATATTTTTTTTTTATTCTAATTTTGAAATTTCCCTCAAAAAAAAAAATATTTTCGTTCTCCTCCTCCACCACCCCACCGCCATGCCACCACCACTTTCAATACATATATATATATATATATATATATACACACATTAAAAAACCCTATTGTATTCATCCCCCACCACCACACCATCAATCGACACCACCCGCCGCCACCACCTACAACCATCAACCACCATCACGAATACCACCAACCGCTCCACCCCACCGCCACGCCACCACCCCTTAGAAACCTTAACCCCCAATTGAAACCCTAGTCAAACCTTAACACCCTTTGAAAACCATCACCACGCCACTAATTGTCATCACCACCGTGTGAGAGAGAGAGAGCATCGTGTTTGTATGTGTGTGTGAGAGAGAGAAAGAGAAAACAAATATATAATTTTTGGCCCTAAACATATTTTTTGTTTTTATTCTTTTGAGTGAGAAAATAAGAACAAGAACAAAAATTGTTCTTGTTTTTTAGTTCCTAAAATAAATACAAAAACAATGATTCCCAAAAGGGCTAAATATTTCTAAATATATACATATATATATATATATATATTTTTATTTTATTTTGGCAAGCATATATATGGACATAAAGTTTTATTTTATTTTAAAGTTATATTTGTAGTTAACTATTTTTATTAATACTTCACTTAGTTAGACTATTACGTGACATGCTAGTCTCATGTATTTTCAATTTATTTATTGTTGAGTTAATTAGAATATTAGGTGAATTGTTAGTCTCATGTAATCTCAATTTAATAAGTGCAAATAATATTCTTTTTAATAACAAACCAGTGGGATAATGCATTAATGCATATTCCTAAGATGAGAGAGTTTTAATTCTATCTATTATAGTTGGAGTGTTGGAGATACTCATTATATATTTTAAAATTATGTACTCTTAATAGTTCTTGGTTAGTGAATATGATAGTGGGATTCACCTGATTCATCAACTGAAAATAACTAAATCGTATACACTTAGTATTTCACATTTTAAGATTAAAATTTAATTAATCAACAAATTAAAACAATAACAACAAATTTTGATATAAAAACGTTACCATTTTATAATTTGTTATATAATCTGCAAATTAGTTTTAATACTGAGCAATAAAAAAAATCTCTTCCAAGAAGATTGATACGATTCAAAATCCCCATGTTATAATTCACTTTTTACGACCCTTTTTTCTATTTAAATCATTTTCAAATAGAAGGCGTAAACTCAACCTTCAGTACAACATAAAAGTGATATCTTCAATGATCATTTGACCTTGTACCATGATTCATGAACCATCTTAGTCCCATACATACATGCACAAACACCCAGATTCATGTTTTACATATCCAACAATCCATCTTCTGTTTGCATATCTACCACTCCATCTACATATATGTATGTGACTGTGTGTGAAAAGCACCATTGACACAGATTTTTCATATATGGTAGCGTGCCTTTAACACCCCTAGATATTATATATATGGTACATATAACATGCTTTGGTTTGATTTCACCCAAATTTTTTATTTGTGTACGAATTGGCCACATTTCGTATAAAATGATATATATGCTCTTAGTATATAAATTTCAAAAAAATGAAAAATATGTAAAAATATATATATTTTTCGAAAAAATATAAAATTCTAAAAATATATATAAAATTCAAAAAAAATATATAAATTTTGAAAAAAACATATAAAATTCAAAAAATATATATAATTCGAAAAATATATATAAAATTATAAAAAATATATATAAAATACGAAAGAAATATATAAAATTTGAAACAATATATATATATACTTCGAAAAAATATATATAATTCAAATTTTATATATTGTTTCGAATTTTATATATTGTTTTCAAAATTTATATATTTGTTTCAAAATTTATATATTTTGTTTTGAATTTTATATTTTTTTTTTTGAATTTTATATATTTTGTTTATTTTATATATTGTTTTCAAAATTTATATATTTTTTTCAAATTTTATATATATTTTTTTCGAATTTTATATATTGTTTTCGAATTTTATATATATTTTTTGAATTTTAAATATATATTTTTTGAATTTTATATATATATTTCGAATTTTATGTATTTTTAATTATAAGGTTATAATGCTAATTTAATTATAAGGGTATAATAGTCTTTGCAAAAGGGTAAAATGGGTATTTAAGAGATTGTCAGGGGATATTCGCCGTTTTGAAACTTATGCATGCCAATACACACATTTTCATTCTATGGGAGGTTCAGAACCTAGTATGAAACTGCAGGGGTTTTTGAGTACTTAACTCTTTCATATATATCAAGGTTCGCAATAGCGGTAACGGTATCGGTATAACAGACTCGGTTATCGCAATCGTGAATTTTTAAAAATCATGCACATATTACCCAAAATGTACTAATTGGATACTTTTAAGAACATAAATGAATAAAAAAAAATATTTTTTAGATAGATTTAAGTAAATTTAAATTAATTTTTAAAGATATTTAGTATAAAAAATGAGTTATAAATCTAGTGATATCATCGTTATTTCAATGTTTATGTTATATTTGTTATGATATTATTGAATTAATTTTAAATTTAAATAAATAAAAAATTCAAATCATAAAAGATATAATTGATTTCCAACTCAATGCAAAATAATTTTAAAAAGATACATGATTCACCACAACAAATATAAAATTACTTTTTTGTTTGGACTTTTCTTAACCCAAGCCTAAAAACTTAGGCCATGTTTGGTAGGTGGTTCGGTTCCAGCTAGTCTGGTCTGGTCTTGTGTTTTATGGGACCAGACCATGTTTGGTAACATTGGTCCCAAATTTTTTATTAAACCAAGTAAGACCAAATCAGACCAAAATGGTCTCATTTCAGACAAAAAAAAAAGGTGGTTCCTGGTGGTCCGGTCTGGTCTTATTAATAAAATATATTTATAAATAATTAAAAATGAATAAATAATAATAATAATAAATTAAATAAAAACATATTTTAAAAATAAAATATAAATAATAAATAATAAACAAAATGAAATAAATAATACCTAATAATAATTAAAAAATGAATATAATAATAAATAAATGAATAAATAATCAAATATATTTATAAATAATTAAAAATTAATAATTAATAATATAAATAATAAATAATAATAATAATAAATAAATACAATAATAATAAATAAATATAATAATAAAAAATGAACTAAATAATAAATAATAATAATAAATTAATAAAATAAATAATAAATTACATAAAACATATTTAAAAATATAATAAAAATAATAAATAATAAACAAAATAAAATAAATAATAATAAATAAATAAATATAATAAATAATAATAAATAGATATAATAATAAGTAAATATAATAATAAATAATAAGTAAATATAATAATGAATAAATACTTCATAATAATAATAAAAAATGAGTATAATAATATTAAATTAATAAAATAAATTTTTAAATAATTAAAAATGAATAAATAATTTATAAATAAAATGAATTAAATAATGAAATAATAATAAATAAATAGAATATATTTATAAATTAATAAATAATAATATAAATAATAAATTAATAAAATATATTATAAAGTGAAGAAATAATAAATAAAATATTATAATAAATAATAAATAAATAGTAAGACCAAACCGCTTACCAAACAGACTTTTCCAGATCAGATTAGACCAAACCAAACCGGATCAGATCGAACCGGACCAAACCAGACCAGAAAGACCGCCTACCAAACATAGCCTTAGTATTCCTTCTTGTCCCTCCCAACTATATACACATGTATATTATTTATTTTCTAAAGCAAGAGTGGAATTTCATCTCAAATGATAAAAAAACCTAATTCACATACTCTCATTGCCCATATACAATATATATATATATATATATATTCAATGTCCCAATCTTCTTAACCCAAGTCTCTACAAAGTTTCCAACTGTGTCTTCAAACATTACAGCACGGTCAAAATTGGGGTTATGGTCGTTGTAACAGCCGATTCTACTATGATAACCGGCCCACACCGATACATCGATGTGTAACAGTAACAGGCCGTCCAAAAACCGTTACGAACCATGATATATATATATATATACACACGAAAATGATCTCCCCCAATAACAAAATTCATACTTACCATTCACAATGATTGTTGGATGATATTATCAAAAATAAAGAATCTAGTCTTTATCTAATAGTCATTATATCATGCAAGTATGCATATTTATATAGCCGTTTTTGGACAGAATGAAATTAAAGGATAAGAAATGAGAGATATAGTACCAAAAATTGCAATTGGGAGAAAGATCAACCCTGATAGTTTCCCCACCCCAAAGGGAAAAAGAACACACAAGCCAATGGGATGATAAATTTTTGTCCTGCAGAGTAGCCACCATGTTTTCTTTGCCAAACAGCTCTCAGAAAGAAGGGAACCCTCCTACTGAGTCGAACAAATACCATCACATCTATATCCACAAGAGACCATAACCTACAATTATAGTTTGTACCACTATAGTGCACACACAATTACAATTTTGTGTACCCGACACATTTGGCGAGCCTTCACCTGCCACTCCCGTGCTTCCTGCAGTAACTAGTTATGGACACTCGGGCAACAGAATCATCATAGAATACAACCTCCTGCGTTCATGTGGATGCTGCTGAGGAGGTGTCCGACTTTTGCTGGTCAACAGGGAAACCGAAATCATTGAACAAGCCCTGAAGGAGGAAACAAATAAAATTAGTGTGGCGCATAGTGAGTGAGGAGTGGTAAACAATTAGTCCTGTGTTTGGAAGCATGAATCTAATTTGAAATTAATATCGCACTAGTGTCTGATATAAACCGATATACCATGGCATCATTGATTGCATAAGCCACGCAGTAGTGCTCCTGAAAGTGCATATTTAGAGAAGAAATAACATCAGCAACGTTCACAAGACAAACACCCCATATATAATGTTGTTTTTACTGAGAGCTATATGTACTTGTGCACAATTATGAAACAGTACCTATGGTATCTGATTGGACAGCCAATTTTAGGGAGCAATAAACACATAATGCTAGGCAAAACAATAAACATATTATCAGCTGTCATAAATTTCATGTCATAAAAGTCTCTAAAGTAGTCAGATCTTGATTGAAGTTCTAACTTTTTTTCAAGTTTTATATCTAGTAATGGATTAATGCCAAGGAGTTGGATCTCAAAACATGTAGTAAACTAGAAGCACACTGGAATTGATCAACTTAGAAAATCTGGCATCACTGATTCCCCTACCCTCCCTTACACCCCAAAAAAATACGGCATCAATAAATCCACAAAAAGTCTAAAAAGATAATAGATAAGTGAAAACTTCAAGTCAGAGAAGGATTGGAGCTTCATTCCTCAAGCTTTTGGGTGTTCAATAGGAATTCAATGCATCACAAAACAAGGGACCAGCAATGTACTATCTTTTCCTACTTCTATTAGCTCAGAAATGAAAAATAACTTGCCTGCATCATATACCACTCTTCAAACTCATCGAATAATTCCAACCGTTCGATCCTATATCAACAGTAAACCACAGAAAGAATCTTTATCATATTAGAAAAAAGCTTCCCAATGAGAATTTCATAATGATATATAAATAGCACAAGGTACACAAAGAATCAGCCTCGCACACAGAGAAGACACTTTTCCACTTTTAGAGCCTTAAAAAACTAGTTTCATTTTTTCACAACAAAGAGATCGTCCTATAAACAGGAACAAGCAATTCACCTTTCCTGATATTGTGCCTAGTGTCTACTGAAAACAACTAATAACCAAAGTTTACTCATCCAAAATTCAAAAGAGCATCTTTACCTGCGTCGTTCTTGGGTATCAACAAAGTGACTATAGACTCTCAGCATGTCCCATGCAACAGCTCTCTGAAACTCCACATATTGTCGTCAGGGAAGCATTACCATACCAGAAAAACAAGAACAATCTACAACTAGAAATATACCAGTATAAAGGCAAAAAAGAGAGGAAGACGGGGGTGAGGAACAATCGAAATCCCAAGATACAAGTGTCTAAAACATCAAAATATGAATATTCCTAGAAAAACTAATACAAGGTCGATCAACATTTTCTAAAGAATTTTTTTCTAAATCAACCTGCAGTAAAAGTTATTCAAAGAAAATTATGTAACCACCTCACTGAAATCATACCAGATTGGGTCATAACACTATTGACTAGTGACATGAAATATCTAATATCCAGATCATCAGATGGGAACTATTTCAGCATAGCTAATTTTCGAAAGAGCCGTCAAATATGGGCATATCAATTAACACTGATACCAATATACTTTCAGCACCTCTCCCAAGCTCCATGCTCCAACCTCAACTGATCAGTTTACGATTTATTACTTCGTAGATCTTACAAAACTGGAAACAAGATTTGTGGTCCTGGGAATAGTTGACCACATGTAGTTGAGAAAATCTTTTGTGGGTCTCAGTTGAGTATTTCAATTTTGAGAATATACCTGCCATCCCTGGTCGAGAAAAAGTTTTTCCTTTGCAAGTAAAGTTGGTGTAGCATAAATACTCATGAGTGCACAGCCTCGACTCTGAAACAAAGCAAAGCACATGACAACTTTCTACATGTCAATTTTTTTTTGGCCTGAACAGCAGTTGTATGAAATATCCAGAATTTGTAGGTTTTTCATGGATATAACTAATAACATAAATACATTACATATAAGGTAGCCAAAGATGTATAGTAAAACCGAGGCAACTAATCCCCCAAAGGTAAGGGATGGCATGGCTACGAACAGGTAGCTAAGTGTATAAAAAGGGTGACCACGGGCGAAGCCAGGATTTCAAGTTAGCGAGGGCTGAACTAGTAAAAAAAAATTATGTAGGCCATGTTTGGTAACGCTGTGTTTTTTTTTTTTTTGTGATTTGCTTTGATGTCATTTTCTTTACTGTCATTTTGATAGAAAGTATAACCTAATTGGTAAAAATTCATCTATTGTGGAATTTTTGAAAGTAGAAAACTGAAAATGTGTTTGGTAACAAAAAAAATTAAAAATTAATAAATCATGAACTAATTACTAATAAAAATAAAATGAACTAATTTAAATATTTATTTATTCAAATTTATTAATTAATTAATTTTATTTATTTCTTTATTATTATTTTTATTTATTTATATCTTTTTATTCAAATTTATTTAATATTTAATATTTATTTATTTTATTTTATTTCTTTATTAGTTATTATTTATATTTATTATGTTACTGCGTTTTGGGTGTTTTGGAAATAAAAACTCAAAACGGAAGCTTTAAATGAAGCTTCCAAAATTGTTCACAAATTCGCAAAACAACTTTTAAATTTTCAAAACAACTTTTAAATTTTTATTTTATTTTATGTTTTTGAAAACTAAAACAAAAACGTGACTTATCAAAAAATAAAAACTAAAACAAAAACGTTATACAAATATATATGTCAAGTGAAATGTATTCCGCAATTGATTATATTAAATACAAAAATATAACTAGCTTACAATTTCTTTATTTGTAATATAATCTTAGCATAATGTTTTTTATTAAGGCTATAAATTAAGAGGCTTTTTAAATTATTTATTTTATATATTTTGGGCCACAAATTTCGATTGGGTCATGTAATTTATTTTGGAGGGGCCAAGAATACATATAATTCATTTTATGTGTAAATATATATATATATATATATATAAGTAAAAAAAAACTTCAAATTTTTTATTGGATTTGACATATCTAGATCATTACGGGTACAAATAAATGCCAAAGAGTGGTTTATTTCAATTATAAAACTGTTATTTCCAGCACAAATACTCCCTATGGCAAAAAAAAAGACTAACTTTTAAGAATTTGGTTTCTGATGTTTTCCCATTGTAAGGTTAGCGAATAAATTTTCGAAAATCTACCCTTATATGTTGGAGAGATGTCATGTTTCAAGTAGTTTCTGATGTTTTCCCATTGTAAGGTTAGCGAATAAAATTTCGAAAATCTACCCTTATATGTTGGAGAGATGTCATGTTTCAAGTGGTTAGCTAGAAGGAAAATTTCATAGGACAGTTATTACACGAACTATATTCTAGACCCTGTCTTGCTGCTCAGATGATTGAAGTGAAGCCTGATGAAGGGAAATCGAGGTGAAAATAATCCTTCCTTCTACTGGTTAGACCTATTCTTCATCCCATTTCGGAGGTGGCAGTTGTGTGCCTAGACAAAAAAGGATTGATTGCAAGACTGACTCCCGAGATAGAGAATTGTTTCCTAAACAAAACCACATTCAGCAGTAGGAGAAGGTTCTTATGCCAATATTGGAATGAGACGCGTCTTGCAGATCTACCCTTTAACCTAAGTTTAAAACAGAAGGGAGCCAGCCTCTCACGTCTTCTGAGCTGACGGAAGTGCTTGATATCATGGTACCATAGTTCAACTCCGTGTCAATCCCTCTCAAAAAACCTCTCCCACTCCCTGACAGTTCACCATAACCCCCATTGTGGGGGGTGGGACCAATTAAGGCTGGTCTCCTCCACCTTATCAACAGAAGAAAGAACAATGGTTTGGGTCTATTATATACAATCAATTGTCTCTCGGCTCAACTCAACCACTCCAGGGAAATGGACTGATGTTATTGTGACTTCTTCCTGAACTGTGAACCAGCTCGCCATCAGTTTTCAGTATATTTAATACATAGAAGCCTTAGACATAGTCAATTTATGGATGGTGCATTGGTATTGAACTGGACTCTTATTTTGGGACAGCCAAACAATTAAAGGAGCTCTTTTTGGAGAGGGAAGGATAATTATCACAGAGGGATTCATTATATTTGGTTCAGTCACCAGGAAAGGCACTAATGCACTTGATTTTCTAAATTCAGTACTTCAAAAGAATTGTTTGGTCAAGGAGGAAGGAACAAAAGGGTTATCACTTCAATTTACCATTATAGCCTCAGATACTAACTGAAAGATAAAGAGAAAGTCACCCTTACACTTCCTTCTATGCTCTTTTTTGAGAGGAGTAAGAGGGAATCCAATTATAAGAGCAAGTGCACCTCAGTCGTTATATTTGGTTGAGTCACAAGGACAGGCACTACTGCACTTGGTTCTCTATTGAATTTAATTTCATTACTTCAAAAAAATTGTTTGTCGAGGAGGAAGGAATAGGAGGATTGTCACTTCAACTAACCCTTCTATCCTTGTTACTAATTTAAATATAAAGAGGTGGTCTCCTTTACACTTCCTATCCCCTTCCCATTCCTTCCTAGAAATAATCCATATTGATTTTCCTTCCAGTAATCCTTCCTACCAAATGGAGCTGATACTTTCAATAAAAAAAAAAGACTAAAGAAAGGCGGCTACAAAAGATTAAAAAGGTCGATTTTGTATAAATGAAATCCATATTACCTCCAAATTTCTAATCATTTGCTGCCCAAAAGCATCATCTGGATGAATCTGTAAAATCTCCACAATAAATGTAGATTATGAGATCGCAAACCCCATAAGCCAAGTACACAACCAATAAAAACAATATACCAGCAAAAGAAGGCAACAAGAAAAAGAAACATGAATCGAGAATGACCAAGAAGACATCAAGGAATTAAATTCTGTACGACCTGCTCATATAAGAAAAATATTGCTGTTGAAAACGTTCTTGAAGCCCAACCCACTATAGAACGGCTTGAATCTGGATCCAAGTATATCAAAACGCATTCTGCAATTATAAATGTCGGAAGGCTGATAACAATGTCAGAATATTGAAGCTTGCTTATTCCTTCAGCATAAACACAGATTAGCAAAATCCCATACCCTATCAAATCATTTAGTGAGACGAGTAAACTGGAGTTACAAAGATCAAAACATACTAGAGCGTAATTTGACAAATCTTGAGGGGAGGTAATTGTAATTATCCCTTTTTCTTATTTTATCACTAATCAATATCATTCCTACTTTATCTATCTCTTTTAGTCACTCATATGACTCATCTAACATCCTTATTTTTGCCAAATAAAATCATTTTTCAACTTGTTCTTGTTTAAAGCCCAAAACTTTCCATATCAGATAATTGCTTAATTACTACTCCATAAAATTTCCATTTCATTTACTTTTTATCCTTTTATTGCATAAAACTCCACTAGCACATCTCCATTTTTGTCCACACTGCTCTAGTATCCCCATCTAACTCGCCATCCATTTGTATTACTCATCCTAAATAGCAAAAGTGGTTACAAAATAGAGACAGCAACTACATTAAATTACAAGAAGATACCTACAACATCATAATTTGATCAAATAATCCAACTGATTAAAATGGAAAATTCAGGCTTCCATTCACATACCTAGGATCCATATCAGCCAACGATATAATACCATCCAAATTTTGTATATTACGCAAATCAACTGGGAGTAACTTGTAATGATCACTAAGCACTTCACCTTTATCTGCACATAAATTGATCATTAATTGCTATAGCAAGGAGTGTGTATAAAAATTAAAAAATAAAAAATAAAAAGACAAAATCAGTTTGAAACGAAAAAACCAAATGACCAAGAAATATCTTCTTAATAGAAACAGAATAACCAATACCAATCTTTTACTGTTGTACATCATCAAACTATGGAAGTAGACATCAATAGTCAAATCTCCAATACTTATAAATACAACATTATATATGTAATACATTTTCCCAGTGGTAATCAGCCAAACTTTTTAGTTTGACACATATAAAGCAACATGCATCAACATCTTAGTTTCGACCACAATTTATCAAATTACTATAAATAACTCATATCTTTTGAATCTATAGAAACTTTGCACGAAAAAAACAATAATATCTTTCAAATGGAATTCTTTTTTTTTCTTTTTTTTTGGACAAACAGTTCGCTTTTGTTCCTTTAGATATTCAAATTGCTTAAATGGTACTCATGCATATAATTCTTATTATCTGGAGTTAAAGTGGAATTTATTTGAAAAAACAGAATCTATGAGCTAAATCACAAAGCTAGCTACTAAACCAACTTCAAATTGTTACATACATCCAAATGTAATATCTTCACATCTTGCTTTCAAAAATACTATAATTAAAAGATAAAAAAGTTTTGGCATCATTCTAGTATTGTCTGCTGATACTTTGGTTTATCGCGTGAGCATCCTGATTAACTACTTTTGAGCTATGGGACCGACTTTTGCCTTTACAGAGTGACTGATGATAGAAAATAATGAAGCTTTGAAGGCAAGAAATTTGAAGGGAGACTTGTTGCTTGACTGTTGTAGTGGCTCTATATATTGGGTGCATGATTATACTCAGTTTAACAGACAGTTGTACTTAAGACTTTAATTGTACAATTACGTCGTAGTTGTGCTACATATGATTTATGGTTTGCTTCCAAAAATTAAACAATATTAATATCTTTCCATTTGCTATTGCAGCCATAATTGATAAGTCCAATGACAGTTACACAAGGACGTGGCTAAATTTTGCGAGCCTCAGCCTATGTATTATTGAAATCAGAGCAATAGATCCTCTGGACATCAGGTTGGAGTTCTATTCGTCTATGATACTCGCTATGTTACCAAAATTAAGTTTGTTTATGTTGAATAGGAAGGTGCAACCAAGAAGTCCCGTGAATCAAATTAAGGCTCTGGAGGTGTTTATGAAGCTTTCACATGTATGGCTGCTATTATGCAATAACGAGACATGCAGAGTAATACCGGGGAGCTACGCGGTTGCAGCATTATTGCAGCTTTGAGAAGGTTTAAAATATTTGAATCCACCTTTCTTTACTGATTTTCCTAGTTGATTTCATTAGAAGTAAAGGGGAGAAAGGTTCAGTTGGTTTTCTTTTTTTTCAGGTCATGTGTTGTTTTTATGAGCAGACAGGTGCACTAGTGAGACACTTAAGTTGGAAGATGAAGCGGCAGAATGTGTTGGAAAATGTCAAATACTGCTGGCAGTGGCGGATAGACCCTTGTACTAGTGAAGTTTCTTCAAGTGTTTAACGTGAAGTACATCATTAACACAATGCAAGTACCCAATGAGAGGTGAGTGTGAAGGAGAAGAAGATATTTGTGAAAAATGTTCCATCAGGGATTCAGTTCATTAGCTTCCAGGAGCTACTACCTTGAGAAATTGATGCTGTTTCACCAATTTTGTCCCTCAGCTGACTGCAGGTCTCAATAAGAGCTGCCTTCTTACTTGTCACCTAACAGAACAAACTCCAAAAGTTAACCTTGCAAGTTAGAAAAGCAGGTGAAATGCGGGACATACTAAAATATGGAAAACAAGTGTGCCCTGAGAGGTATCCTAATTGCTAATATATTAGAGAAGCTCTATGACTTCATAGCAAAAAGTTCCACTTTGTCTTGCGAGTCCAAAGAGAGGAACCTATTCTCCCGTAAAATACATTGTCCACCAGATATATTGAACTATGCACCCTTGCACCACAAAACTAAGCCAGTATATTATGCCCAAACCAACAAAAAGTGACAAATTATTTGGATATGTACCTCCTTGAAGTCCAATTCCACGTACAAGTGTGGCACATTTCCTTCTGCCTGTCAGAGATGTTTATCATATTACAATTGAAGCCACAGACATGAATGTCTTTATCTATTTTTTTTCATGAAAAATTGAACATAACAATACAAGTGAACAATGCTGAAATTTTGAAGGAAGTGCACAGACAATAACAGCAAGTATCACCACCAAGGGCAGTAGCCTAGTGGTTCTTTCCTGCCTTCTAAAATAGGAGGCCAAACGTTCAAGTCCCTACTGGGTCAAAGTAGGTGCGTGTGTGTGTGTCGGAGTTTCTTGCAAAGAACAAAAACATAAGGCCAAGAACTCGGAAAAATAATTCCTGCTTTCCACACTTCTAACAGGCCAGACTAAAAGTTTCATCAATAGATAAAGTGATACGTTAATAACAAGGAAACTCATGCACCTGCAACTGAAAGAATGTTGTGTCAAAGCCAGCTCCCAATGACAATATCTGCTTCTTAGTGTGACCTTTTTCATCAGTGTCTTTCTCACAATTAAGAAACTGAACAAGAAGCTTCCGTAGAGCGGCCCATCGAGCAAAGTAACCTTAAGGCGCCACATACAAAATCAAGAACAAGAAACTGGAATCAGAACAACAAAATTAAAATAATATAAAAGATGTCAGCTTTAGTTTATGGTAGCAATTGAACCATACCACGGTTTATTATGGGAGATCTCCTCACTGGTCTTCTTACAAACAAATGGATGTAGTCATCTTTCATGTAGCCTTTCTTGACACAGGACCTTTCAGCCATGCATAGAGTGATATTAGCAATACCCAACAAAAACTGAGCGATGTTTATTACTCCCTTCATCCCAAAGTAGGCGTTCACTATTTCTTTTTCGGGCGTCCCAAAATAAGTGTCCAATAAAGTAAATATACTATATTTTGTAACATTACCAATTTAACCTTTATCCATTGAACTTATCGAAAACAAAAATGAATTATAAACCACCAACATTCATGGCTCCACTATGAATAAATTTGGTAATTCATTCACTATCGAAAAAAGTTAAATTCCCGTAAAGGGACACTAAAATTGGGAGAGAGGGCTAGTTTACTTGAGAAACATCAATGTTACCACCATAATAAAGAGAAATAAAAAGTCAAGACTACTTGGAAAAATCACATTTCATTTTACAAAATTCTCCTTTTTGACATGATTATAGGCAAGACTAAATGCAAGAATCATAATCAATAACATGATATAATAAGTTAAAGTAACACCACAAGTCGGAAAATTTGGATTGTTCGCTTGTCAAAATGACAACAAAAATTGCACCGCGTTGTTTAAATTCTCACATATGTCGCCTGTTCGGCCACTATTGTTGATTAGAAAGATCGCTAAACTCGAAGTACATTCAAGCTGATAAAATTTAAAAGGAATATATTTATGTTGTGTTTACTATTACTTAGTTCAAAACTCAAATCTATTTCACCCTAATTTCGAATCACATATCCCATGCTTCCAAATGCATTATTAAATTGGTTATAAATTCAAACCGATCTTGAATTCTTTCCTAAAAGTTTTAAATGAAATTCACTATTGACAAGTATTATTGAATAATTTTAACTAATAAAACATTGAAACTTTTATTAAAGCAATCAAACCTTGAAACATAGGGTTACGTATTTGAAGAAGACCAAAAGAAACAAAGTGAACCAATATATGTCATATACATATATATATATATAAGGAAGATGTGAGTAAAAGTGATGTGTATGGGACATACAGTTTACTGGCAGAAGCGTCGTCGTTGGTGGCCTGAACGGCTGCTCTGTTGCTACGCGAATCGGCCCCGGTACTGGCCATCGTTTGGGGTCTCAGATTTTAAAGAGAGAGAGAGAAAATTTGCTTTTCTACTATATAACAGTGTGACTTGAAAATTAGGTTCGTTTGGAAAATAGCGTCTTCGTTTTCGTTTTTTTATTGTTTGAGAACAAAAATTTTTCTTCTTCTGTTTATGGGTAATCCGGAAACAAAAACATGTTTGGTTAAAAATTTTGTTTAAAAAATTTTGGGAACAAAAAATAAAAAAACACGTTTGGCAATCTGAGAACAAAAATAGAAAAACATATTTGGCAACGTCTGTTTACTTGAATTTCTGAAAACAAAAACAGAAAAACATGTTTGACAGTTGAATTGTTTTTTTAAAGATTTTATTGAAATTTTTGTATATAAGTGTTGGAATTGAAAAAATTCATACAACACCCCTAAAAATGATTAATAGTATTTTTTTTTATTAAAATTATAAGTAAATTTTTTTCTTTTTAAAATAAGTAGCAATAAATATATCAAAGAGAAAAAAAATGACCGTTCAATATGACCGTTCCTAATAATTGACCGTCACTAATACCCCCATTTTCTAGGGACGGTGGACTGTCGCGAATACCCCTTTTTTTCAATTTTTTTTTAGCTGTTTAGTAATTTGCTTTCATTATTTTGATTTTCTACTAGAATCAATAATTGAACAAATACATAAAACAACAAACTGCATATATATATATATATATATATATATATATAGAAATCTTCAATGTCAGAAATTTTACAAGAACATTGCAAAATGTATCAAACTTATCCATCAGACACTAGTAAACAAAAATCACGTACAAAAGAAATAAAAATTGAAGCCTAGTAAAGCTGAAACCATGTCGGTGGTGACCGCGATGGTAATTGGTGCTGGCTAAGAATGCTAAAACCATGTTGGAGGCTGCTGGTATTGCTACCATGTTGATCGCGGCGGCTAAAAGTGAGTCTCTATTGGTGGACATTTACAATACCCATCCCGAAAAGAGTCCATTCCTTCATTTAGAAATTGCTAGAACAACCCACCAACAATTGCACCTCCTCCCCTATCAGAGGAATGGACTGCTACACTGTCAAAATCCAGGTCCCTTTGGTTTGTATAGACATACGCACACGACGAGCTCTGACTCGGGCTTGAACTCGAACAAGGGCCTACATGCACCTCAGTGTCACTGCAGTCTGCTTCCTCACCTGCCGACCTCGAACTAAAGCTTGAAGCCTCACCACTCCTTTCAAGGCCCTCAAAGCCCTCCGTGCCTACAATTATCCCACAACACCAACTAAATTATTAGAATATTCTCAAGACAAATCAAATTCACAAATAGCCATCTACATCCTCACTATAAAGCTTAATCAAAAATGTCAGTATATAGTTTCCCTTCTCTCTACTTTAAGAAGACCCCCTCTCATAGACGCAAGAACCATACTACAGAAAATACAATGGTTTCAAAAGGTCAGACCACATACAAAACTGAACATTTACCTTATTATCAACCATAAAGTACTCGTTTTACTTGCCTTATTATCAACCATAAAGTACACGTTTTAATTATCAAGAGAGTTCGCAGATGTTTTCTCTATCTTTACTGCTAAACAAAAAGTCAAAAGAAGATACATCATATACATGGAATGGTGTCTCTACTTTCAAAAGCATACCTAAAGAGTTGGAGTGTTTTTTTCCATAAAGGGAGAACATACAAAAATCATAATTCAAATGAGATTTTTCAATTCTGCACACAACAACCAACACAGTTCTAAATCCATAAACAATATGAAATATAGATAGAATGTCAAATTGCATATATAGCTGAATAATGGATATATAAAAACGATTATATATTTGGTTAATCATGCTCCAGAATAAAATACTATAGAAGACAAATAAACTCGCAAACCTGCAACATCATTGATTCCACTGAATGCAACCGTGCAGTCCCTTGTTCAGGGTTAGGTTGGGTAGCAGTACCCACCTCGACACACACCTCACAACAAGATTTTTATCACATATTTTAAGGCTATTTAGAGTAGCAATAACAATATATGTATTACTGATATCCTAATAAGCACATAATGCAAGGCCATTGAAGTTCATTCACTACACGAAAGCCCTGGGGGCCAAAGGGCGATACAGAAAATACAGATCCCCAATTTGTGCTTCTATGAAATAATCGGGGACCCCACCAA
Organism: Cornus suecica; assembly: GCA_963922005.1. Classification (NCBI taxonomy): domain Eukaryota; kingdom Viridiplantae; phylum Streptophyta; class Magnoliopsida; order Cornales; family Cornaceae; genus Cornus; species Cornus suecica. The sequence continues at coordinate 18,671,949 of OY998240.1, read as the reverse complement.
CAAAAATACAATGAGGACCCTCCAGTCCACCAACAGATTCTGGAGCAGCTCCTTGTACATACAAAATATGTTCACAAACAAATCGATACAGTATTACACAAGAGAGTTAAAATATCACACATACAAAAACAATGTGTACCATATATTAGTAGGGTTTCCAATAATAAAAGTATGCAAGATGGCGAGAAGATATAGAGAATTTTCAATTTCTATAGGTAGACGTGGTCATTTTTAGTTTTTATTTCGACTTTGTTCTTCCTGGGCTTTTTTATGTGTTTACTGTTGCATTTCAAATTAAATTACCAGGCCCTTTCTCCCTCTCCTTTCCCTCCTTTTAAAGAACCCCTTTCATCCGAAAGGGCGATACAGAAAATACAGGAGTATGTAATTGTCAGTGAAAAATTTAAAATTAACCATCTAAGAAGATTATTATATACCATTAACTACAAGTAATATCAGCTTGTCGGTGAAAAATCAAACTTAACCGTCGAATAACATTGTTATAAAGTGTTAACAATCACTAATTACAAGTTTTAATTTGTAGTTACATAAGATCACCGATTAAAAGAAAAAAAAATTGTGTCTAAATAGTTTGCTGATATTTGCATGCTTGCATAAATAATCAAGAATGTAAAGAATAACATGATGCACCTCAAAATATTCGTACGCTATGCATTTACTAAATCACACTAAAAAATTGGTAATGCTTGTTTTTGATATAGAGGCAAACCATATACAAACCCTAATGTTTTTTATTCTTCAAAATTTTTAAGCTAGAAACGAAGTAGTTCTACATCAATCAACCACAAAATAACTGATGAACAGAGAATTCTTCAGTGACACTAATTGATTGATCTTCACTTGGCGTGATCTCGCTAATCAATAAAGAAATCGCACATTCAAAGAAGAATTAAACCCTAGAATTTATATGTATAGATAGAGATATATAGAAAACCTGAGACGATGAACCGCTAGCGAGACCGCCATTACTGGCACCTCTCAGTGGAAGCAAGAAGCCACTGTAGGGGAGATCTTCACCATCCCCTTGGAATTTTCTCATGTCCATCTTCCTCTGCATTATCTCTCTTATTTGATTACTTTCTCTCTCTACAAATTCTGGACTGAGAATGGGAGTTTTTTTTTTGGGTAAATGGGAGTTTAGAGTTCAATATATACACACCTAAAATTTGTACATTTAATCAATAAAATTTTCCAGATGCCCAATTTCAAAATTAACAAATTTTTTAATCACATTTATATATATTATCATATATAAATATGTGTTCAATTGCACATCCGTAATAAAAAAAAATTACAATTGAACAAACCTGCATCGCTTGAACCTTATCTCCCTCCGATCCCTTCCTCTACGTCGCCGATTCTTCACTTCCTTCACATGTCTCTCCGAAACCCTAACAACCACCTCCTCCTCCACTCCTCCCCTTTCCGCCGCCGCCTCCACCACCAACGGCGCCGCACTTGACCCGCTCTCTGCAATCCGACTTACCTCCGCCTTCGTTTTCTTCAACGCCTGCAACACCTTCGCAATACTCGCAATCACCGTCTCCGACACCGAGCCTCCCTGAATCAAATTTTGGCGCTCCAATTCTTCGATTCGGTGTTCCAGGGCTGAGATCTCTCGGAGCAGCGATTCGCGCTCGGCGCCCCACCGCTGCTCCTCCCGCAACCACCACGACTTTTCTCGCTCGTAATTTGAACCGCCTGAGGACGAAAGATAGAAACAAATGTGAGATTTGGAGAGAGAAATGAGAGAGGATTTGGAGAGAGTAGTGAAACGTGTTCTCGGAGAGAGAGATATTTTTAAGAGATTTATGAGGATACATTTTTTCTTTTGGACCATGTACAGTGCAAAAAATACAAAGAACATCATTTTGATGTTCTCATTTTGGAGTCAAATGAGAGTAGTGTTTTTTTACTGTGCTTGAGAAGAGAATTGGGTCTTAAGCATGCCAAACACATTTTGTAACTCAATTGGAGAACAAAAAACAAAAACAAGATAAAAAACTAGTATCCAAACGGACCCAGGTCTTAATTATGCCTGCAAAATGTTTGTGTATTTTACAGTTATGACCTTTGGATTAACTTAATAAAATTTCAAGAACTGTCAAATTTGGACGAATTTAATTGCTAGAGAAATATAAATAAACAAAGGGAGGGATAACAATTTCTATTTTTAATTTGTTAGTAATATGTACGAGAATTAGGAATGGCAATGGCGCGGGCCGGCTGGGCAGGAATCGTTCTCATTCCCATTTAATTTTGTCATCCTCATATTCGTCACAAATTATTATTTTTTACCATAAAGATTATTAAAATAAATAAATAAAAATAATTTTAAAAAAACTTATGTAAATAAAAATAATATTTAACTTCTTGATTGAAAGTTTGAAGTTATTTTAAAGAGAGAAAAGGGGAATACACAAAATAAAGAGTTTCATTCTCAACAAGTCATATTCCGCTTTGATGCACAAGATTTACTCATGAAGTTAACAATGTCTTACTAACACTGTGTTTGGAATCAAATTATTTGGCTTTGGAAACGAAATTGGAATTGGATTGGGAATGAAATATAATTCCATTTGTGTGTTTGGAATAAACAGTAATTTAAGTGAAATAGAATTCCATTTGTGTGTTTGGATGCTAACGGAATAGAGAAAAAAAATTATTTTTTACCTTTTTACCCATATTGCTATATGTACGCCGGTAAAGGGCATTCAATACAAATTTTAAACCATCATTGATAAAATAAAATAAAAACAATACACAAAATTAAAAAATAATACACTTAACACAAATATTTTATTATATTTTTTTTACTCTTTTTAATCATCTACTATTACAATAAGTTGTTTATAAAAAGTAAAAACACATATATAAAAGTACACCCTCGTGAAAAAAATGTCTTACGTATGATGTATTATGATATATATATATATATATATATATATATATATGGGTGAATGGCGCAAAACACCCCTATACTATCCAAAATGTGTAGAAAATCCCCCTATGGTTCAATTTGTGCAGATAAGCTCTTATGGTTTGGCAAAAGTGTGCAAATTCACCCCTTGTGACACTGTTCAAGCCACTTTTTCAGCTAAAAAATAGTCATGTGAGTTCCCCATGACATATTTTTCTAAAACCCCAAAAGGCCCTTGCTCAATTACCTAACTACCCTTGTTACAAATGTTAGTATATGTATGGCTTCTTTTTCTTCTTCTTTCTTTTTCATCTCTCTAGATCTAGAATTAACACAACATTGTTAGTATAGTATTATTCCCGCCTGATTCATTTAACACAACATAGATACATACATATACATATACATATATGTGTGAGAATTCATAAACCCATTTAAACCCTTTTCTTTATTCAAACAAAAATAGTTCCCAAAAATTGTTTACGGATACATAACATTATTCTCACCCTATCTCGTTTTGCAATTGAAATTTAGTTTTTCTATTAGAAGATTCAGTAATCCAATTTGTTCATGAACACATTCTAACCCTAATCTTTCTTAAACGGAAAACACGTCCCAAAACCTCATTCACAGTCCTATCACTCACTTTCCAATTGAACTCTAATATTTTCCTCGAAAACAAACACACATAACTCTGTAAGAACTGTAAATTACATAAGGCGAAGACGAGCCACCGGAGCCCGATGTGCGGGACCGACTTGTCGAGCAGGTGCTGGAACCAGTCTGACGTTACGCTGGTGGTTAAGGCCAAATCGTCGACGGTGGTGGCTCCGTCATTGGTGCCAGGGGCTGTTACGGTGTTCATGGTTAGGTTAGTAGTTAGTATTCTCTCTCTATATATATATGTATATAATCACTCTATATATAAGTCTATATATATTGACTAATATGAGTGATTAAGCCAGAGATTATATACATATATATATAGAGAGATGCATATATGATTATTAGTGGTTTAGGGTGATAAGTGCCAAATATTGACCATTTTAGGCCCCTATGTTACTAATGTTATGTCCTTACATTCCATTATTTGATATTTTTATGTAATTTGTATGTTTAAGCGTGTTTCGGGAGCTTAATGAAGAAAAATAGCTAACTTTAGTGAATTAACAAAAAAATTGCTCATTTCTATTCAAGATGAGAGCTAAAGAGATGTTTTCAAGAAAAAAGTGGCTCCCGGATGGCAAAAACATCATTTTTTCGAGCCGCAATTTCAAGAATGATTCTAAGGGAGTCGAGGGAGTTCAAACTAAGAAAAGTGGTTTCCATAAAAAATGTTACGCCTAACCTACGCACCCAGTAGCTAAAAGTGGCTAGAAAGTGTTATTTCTACGATCAACCTACGCCCGGTGAATTTAGGCCTACGCGTCACGCGTAACCTCTGCATACGCACCGCGCATAATGCCTCTACTGGTTGTGCGTAGTTAACCTACGTATTGGAGTTCTGAAATCCCAATTTTGACCCTGACTTGTGTTCCTTTGTGGCGGTTGCGACTTCCACACCTCAATACACGTGATATACACATAATATACATCAGACTATAGGGTTTTGTTTGGTTCGGCGTGAAATGACGAAAAAGGGCAACCTTAGGGTTTCCCTCGAGTTTTGTCTATAAATAAATAGGTCAGCTACAAATTTTGGGGGAGTTTCATTCATATAATTTTCAGAGCAGCCTCTAGAGATTCATCCCAATGAGAAGCCATACAAGACCTATAGTGCCGGAGAAGACAACCATGGTGGCCTATTATACATTAACAATACAGTCTCCTTCAGCCATGAGCAACTAAACTGGTATCTAGGGTTTTCTAGCAAAATCCTAGCCAAGTAATGTAGTTTTCATATTTGTTTTCAATTGTAATAAAGGGGAAGCTGTGACAATACCGTGATGATTGTTGTAGATGAGTGATCGATTTTATTCTTAATACAAGATTATATATTTATTCATAAATTCTTGTCTTAGATTGAATGAGTATATATTATTACACAATCATGATTATTCTAAACAAATTGTGATTTTATACAACAATGGTTCTTAACACTTGAAACACTAGGTTTAAACAGGTCATGCCTCAACAAGGTATCATAGACATGCTCTAGCTTAAGTTCATGTATTATGAGTAGATTAGAGTAAAGTAAATAGCATGCACTAGATGCACTTTGTCCGGAGATGGGTTGTAGCGAACCCGGTTAACGATATCCTTTTTGGGAGCGTATTCGACTATTTGCGGTACGTTCTGATTCACAGGAATATATCGCCCTTTTTACAATTGTGCAAATAGGAAACTATGTTATGCGGTTAGTGGTGGAGTGATGAAAATCCTAGTTTTCTCTCTCTTGATCATAAACTCTTAATTTACTTTCTGTTCTTAGTTAATTTAGTTACGATTCTCAAAATCAAATCAAACATTTTTTCAACTATAATTCAATATTTTTGAACTGCTGAAGTGAATAACCTAATCCCCGTGGGTTCGACATTCCTTTTCACAAGCCGTTTCTATACTACAATTGACTCGTGCGCTTGCGATAAGTAAAACATAGATCATCTTGTAAGTCACTAAAATACCCTAGAGGGGGGGGGGGGGGGGTGAATAGGGTTTTAAAAATAATTTCTAATTTCCTTTTCTTCTTACTAGAACATGCAACAAGGTTCAATATTAATTTACAAGGTAAAATATGCAATGAATACTTTCACTTAAATTTAACAAGCTATTTACCACAATATAAATTAAGCATGCATGAACATAAAGTAAGGAGATAGAGATAAAGATATTGACACCGTGATTTTTACGAGGTTCGGTAACTCCTACTCCTCGGCTCGAAGAATCCCCTTCCTTGAGACTTTCCCGATCCCCACACTATGGCTTTTCATTCAATAGGTGGAATAACAAAACCTTTACAAAAGAGCTAACTAGCTCTTCACACAATCAAGAGAACAACCCTCCCTTGATACAATGGGCTTCACTCACCCAAGATCACAAATTTGTGTATGCAATCAATATATCACTCAAGAAACAAAAACACTCAAAACCCTAAGGCTTTTATGGAAGATAGATCAATATAAGCTCAAGTGTTTTTAGGTGATATTTCAAGAACTCAAGATATATATATTCTCACAATATATTTTCAATAAGAGATTAAGCTCAAGGCTTGAGTTTAAATCTTCAAAATGATAAGAGTGAAAAACGAGATTTTGATCTTTCTTGCTATCAAAAGATTTTTCAGAAGATGCTTGAGAGAAAATAAGAGATGAACAATATTTGTAAAATTTCTCACACAAGAACCTTAAGATTTCAATCCATATCTCTTTCCTTATATAGTGTAACACTAGGGTTTGGAGAGTGTATCTCACCCTAGACAATGTGGAGAGTAGGACCTGAAAATCAGCAAGCAAAATCATTTCTTTTTGGGCAAAATATATTGTTTAGAAATAATTTTCCTTAAAATCCTGAAGTACCCAGTCGACTGCCTCCATGCTTAGATTTAAAATATTTTTCCCAACGGCTAGGGTCAGTCGACTGCCTCAAGAAGGCCAGTCGACTGCCTTGGATAGGCCAGTTGACTGACTCAGACAATAAAAAATGTTCAAAACTCTCAGGTTTAGTCAGTCGGCTGGGTCCATAACTGCTAGTCAACTGGGTACAGTCAGTCGACTGCCTCATGCAGTCAAAACGTTTTATAGCTCACTGGTTCATCCAGTCGGCTGGGTCCTTATTGGCCATTCGACTGGGTCACAGTCAGTCGGCTGCCATTTCATGGACAGTCGACTGGGTGACTCCCAGAATTGTTTTCAAGGTCCATTTTTGATCCGTTTGAGTTCGTTTGATTTATTACTTGAGCTTATAAGACCAATCAACGCATAAGATACCTTGTTACAATATTATCACCCCGACCTATCTACCCCAGGTCTTGAGTCCAGCTTTTATTCTTTTTGTCCTTCTTCGAGTTTGCGCTTGAGTTTCCTTATCGCTTGTTGCTTTAGCGATCTTTCCGAATCATTTACCTCTACTTGTTGAAACACTTAGCTCAAAGTCATATTAGTACCAAACACGGTTTTGAATGTTTTGTTAATATCAAAATAAGATTTATTGCTTGAAATAGAATTTCAAAGCCAACAATCTCCCCCTTTTTTATGTTGACAAAACATTTCGTGTTTGCGCATAAATGGTGAAGTATCAAGTGATACTCCCCCTCAATGTGTGCATCTTTCATTTTTATTTGCATGCTCCCCCTTAGGAAATAAATTTTGCAATTTGATACTCATTTACGTAATGCATGAAAATATAATAGAAACAACATATTTCAATTCATAATTTGCAAGTTCGGTACATGTTGTTTTACTACTACACATTACAAAATGATAAAGCATTGAAATGAAGCGAAGCATAAACAACAAACATAAAACATAGGTAACGTCCTATGCTACACAAAATAGACCTATGGCCAACACAAACACCCTAATACATTCTCCCCCTTTGACAACATCAAAAAGGCGGAGGGTCACGGCGAAAGGCGTCCATGGCAGTGGCGATGCGGTCGATCTTGTCCTCAAGACGCTTCATATCCTCGGCCGTCTTCCTTTGGACCTCCTCATTGCACTTTTGGGCCTCTTCATTGCGCTTTATGATTTCCAAGATTTGGGTAAGAGTTTCGGGATTTCCCCCGAACCCAAAATCTGGAATATTGAAATCGCTACCAAGAGACGAAAAAGAAGAAGTCGGAGCTTCCGGACGAGGTGCCTCGGGACGAGGAACATCATGACGAGGAACAGAGGGACCAACCTGGTCCGCAGGAGGAGAAACCCTAAGTGAGACCAACACTCCATCCGCATTCTTACCGATATGTATCTGCTTGAGATGCGTGCGGTCCAGAAAAATCGGATTGCTCTCCGAAGGCTCTTCATCAAGTGGAATGCCACACCGACCAAGAAGAAACGATAAATGGGTAGGAAAGATGAGTGCGCCTTTCTTCTTGTGGCACTCGAGAATAGCCGAAATGAAAAGAAAAGCAAAGTTGACCTTACGACCGGTCATGACACAATAGACAAGAAAAACTTCCATGATCGACACAAGACTTCGGCTTCCAGACTTGGGCAAAATCGAATATGTGATAACGTTGTGCACAAGTCGAGCCTCGGGAGTAAGCGAGGAAGAAGGAAACTCAGAAGTGGCAGTGGTGGCTTTATTCACTGAGATGGCCCGAACTGCTTTGAGAGGATCGAAATCACTCGAAGAGTACCAAATGGATGGGCAAAAATATGATATACCGCCAGTAGGTAGCCGAAAAACAGTATTAATTTCTGCTTCGGTCAACTCAACTGAAACGCCTGCAACAGTGGAGCAAAGTTTGCGAGCGGGAGGACTTGGTTGAGAAGGATTCTCCAGATTTGTATAAAACGTTTGACGGCTCGTGGAAAATTCAAAACATCAAGCGAAACGAAGAAGTCCCAACCCATATTTTGAAAAAGATTGAACGTATTAACGTCAATCTCTTCGCACAAGGGTTGAGTCACAATGCGACTCTGAGCAAACTTGCGATAAATGAAGTTAGTTTAAAAAAGACGAACACTATCTTCATCACCAAGAAGGACAGAGAGGGACATTGGACCAGATTCAGGTTCTGAATCAGTGTCCTCATGAACAGGGGACGAAGGTGGAGGAGGTGCAGCCGAAGAGCTTCCACCCCTACGGGCGCGTTTCTTGAGGCGCACGACATTGGGAGCCATGAGAGAGAGAAGAACCAAGATGATTGAAAGCATTTTGAAAAGAAAATGAAAAGAAATCGAGAAGAAAATAAGAGAGAAGAAAGAAACTGAAAAAAATGGTGTGTATAGATATGTATATATATATATATATATAGATGGATATATATGATTATAAATGAAGAAAAGAGTGGTGATAATGGAGGAGAGGATCGTGGTGTAGTGGGGAAGTGGTTTAAAGGTGATTAATTGGCGAGAAAGAAGGAATAAATGGGAGAGATCGTGGAGAGAGTGGAAAGAAGATGAAAGAAGAAATAAAAACTGAGTTCGCGCAGAGGCAGTCTACTGGCCATATGGAGGCAGTCGACTGGCTCATGACCCAGTTGACTGGCCGAAAGAGGCAGTCGACTGGCTGAAGATGAATAAAATCAGAAAAACTCACTAGTTGATCCAGTCGACAGGCCCTCAAAAATAAATTTTCGAAAAATATTTTAAATTTTGAAAGCCGAGATCGTGGATGAGATTTTGTGAAATTTAACTGATTACTTCAAAATCCATGGCCATTCCTAATTCCCTACGAATTTTTGAAAATGGTTCATCCGAGAGGGATTTAGTAAAAATATCCGCCAGTTGATTTTTAGTGTCAATAAAAATCAATTCAATGTCACCTTTGGCTACGTGATCCCTTAGAAAATGATGCATAATCTCTATGTGCTTTGTGCTAGAATATTGAGTAGGATTCTTTGAGATACAAATAGCACTAGTGTTATCACATTTAATAGGTACGAGATTAAAAACAAGTCCAAAATCAAGTAATTGTTGCTTAATATAAATAGTTTGGGCGCAACAACTACCGGCTGCTACGTATTCGACTTCAGCCGTAGACAGGGCAACCGAATTTTGCCTTTTACTTGACCATGAAACAAGAGAGTGACCTAGAAAATGACATGTACCACTTGTACTTTTCCTATCCACTCTACAACCCACAAAATCGGCATCCGAATAGCTAGTGAGATCAAGTGTGGTGCCACGTGGATACCATAGTCCTAAGTTAATCGTCCCACTAAGATAGCGAAGAATACGTTTTACGGCTAGCAAGTGAGATTCTTTAGGACAAGATTGAAAACGAGCACATAAGCATACACTAAACATGATATCCGGTCTACTAACAGTTAAATAAAGTAAACTTCCAATCATGCCTCTATATTGAGTAATATCAACACATTTTCCATTTTCATCTTTGTCGAGTTTAATAGTGGTACTCATAGGAGTAATGGCATGTTTGGCTCCCTCCATGCCAAATCGCTTTAGCAAATCTTTAGTGTACTTAGATTGGCTAACAAATAAGTCATCCAAGCTTTGTTTGATTTGCAATCCTAAGAAGAAATTCAACTCACCCATCATACTCATTTCAAATTCGTTTTGCATACTAGATGCGAAATCTTTGCAAAGAGAAGTATTTGTGGAACCGAATATAATGTCGTCAACATATATTTGGATAATCAACAAATCATTCTTAACAGTTTTTGTAAAGAGAGTGTTGTCAACTTTGCCTTTAGAAAACCCTTTTTGAAGTAAAAAGTCACTAAGCCGTTCATACCAAGCTCTAGGAGCTTGCTTTAATCCGTATAAGGCTTTAGATAATTTGTAAACATGATTTGGAAAAAGTTCATTTTCAAAACCGGGTGGTTGTTTTACAAACACTTCTTCATCTATAGTTCCATTTAGAAAAGCACTTTTGACATCCATTTGATAAAGAATGAAATTTCTAGATGATGCAAATGCAAGAAGCATTCTAATTGCTTCTAATCTAGCTACGGGTGCAAATGTTTCATCATAGTCAATGCCCTCCTCTTGATTGTAACCTTGAGCTACCAATCTTGCTTTATTTCGAATAATCATTCCATTTTCATCCTTTTTATTTCGAAAAACCCATTTAGTGCCTATTATAGTTTGATGTGTGGGTTGAGGGACTAAATGCCAAACTTGATTGCGTTCAAATTGATTTAGTTCCTCTTGCATGACCATGATCCAAGAATCATCATATTGAGCTTCGTAGAAGTTCTTGGGTTCAATATTAGACACAAAAGCCATGTGGTTGCGTAAGTTTCTAAGTTGAGATCTTGTGCTAACACCTTGTGAAGGGTTACCTATGACTTGGTCAAGAGGATGGTTGTGCACAATCCTCCAAGATTTAGGAATGGAGTAAGTCAAGTCATCATTAGATTGATTTCCAACTTCGCTCTTATCCATTTGCCTACTTGATGAGTTAGAGATATTGAGATTATTGAAACTATCCTCAATTCCTACAACTTCATCATCATCTAGGTGAACTTTAGGTGAGGGTAGAGGCAGTGATATATCAAAAACAACATGGATAGGCTCTACCATGGTTAAAGTCCCTTTGTTAAAGACTTTAAAGGCTCTACTAGTTGAGGAATACCCTAAGAAAATTGCTTCATCCGATTTGGAGTCAAATTTTCCCAAGTTATCTTTATCATTTAAAACGAAACATTTACAACCAAACACTTTAAAATAATCGATATTGGGTTTCCGACCATTCCACAACTCATACAGAGTCTTACCTAATTTCATTTGGATGATAACTCTATTTATGACATGACAAGCTATGTTTACCGCTTTAGCCCAAAGACTTCGGGGAAGGTTGTGTTCATTTAACATAGTCCTAGCCATTTCTTGTAAAGATCTATTTTTCCTTTCAACTACTCCATTTTGTTGAGGAGATCTTGGAACCGAGAGATCATGAGATACACCAAATTCATCACATAATTTCTTTAGATCTTGATTGTCAAATTCTCTACCCCTATCACTTCTAATTTTCTTGATTTTCAAATCTTTTTCATTTTGAATAACTCTATAAAATTTATCAAGAATGGAGTGAGTTTCATTTTTATGAGCAAGAAAGTGAACCCAAGTAAATCTAGAGTAGTCATCTACTATAACAAGTACATAGAGTTTCCCGGCTAAGCTAGCCGTTCTCTCTGGACCAAAGAGGTCCATATGAAGTAGCTTTAAGGGTCGAGAAATGGTGATATCTTTCTTTCTCTTGAAAGAAGATTTCACTTGCTTACCTATTTGACATGCACTACATATTTTATCTTTTGAAAAATTAGTCTTCGGGAGGCCTTTGACTAATTCATTTTTAGACAAACATTGAATGAGGTCCATACTAGCATGTCCTAAGCGTCTATGCCATAACCAACTATTTTCACTCGATGTGGCAAAGCACTTAACATCTTGTTCATTTAATTCACATAGCAACATAGTATATAAATTTCCGTTTCTCTTTGCATTGAACAATTGATTTCCATCATTCTCAACTATGCATGCATTTGACCTAAAGATAACATCATAACCTTTGTCACAAAGTTGGCTAATACCAAACAAGTTATGCTTTAAACCATCAACTAAAAGTACATTATATATAGCTAGAGAAGGAGATATACCAATGGATCTAATTCCAACAATTTTGCCTTGTGAGTTATCTCCAAAAGTAACACTTCTTCCTTCATAAGATTTTAGGGACATGAATTTTGATTTGTACCCCGTCATGTGCCTTGAACATCCTCTATCAAGGAACCATCTTTCTTTTGAGGCGGACTTTAAGCATACCTACAACATAACGTTACGTGACTTTTATTGGTACCCAATCTATTTTGGGTCCATTATGGTTAGAAAGAGATGCAATAGTTCCTTTAGGAACCCAAAATGATTTTGTTACCAAATTTTCTTTTGCACGTAGAGATGCAATGGTTCCTTTAGGAACCCAAAACATTTTTGAGACAATTTTCTTCTTATTTCTTAGAAAACATGCATTTGCTTTGTAACCTCTTTTCTTGCAATAATAACATGAGGCATGGTTGTGATCAATAGAATATGAGAATGAAGATTGTTTTGAAAAAGTATGCTTTAATGATTTTCTTTTCTTCAATAAAAGTACATCTTTGTTGAATGCATCATATCCTAAGCTGCATTTGTCAAAAGAGTTTATTTGTCTTCCTAGCATGATTCTCAAGTTTTCTTTTCCTTTTGTGAATTTTGCTAAGATGTTTATTTGATCATCGATAGTATTTTTCAATAAATTATTGTCCACTTCTATCTTCATACTTTTGTCATTTGTAGCATTTACATTAACTATGGTGTGACAAGTAGAGTTACATGAAGATTTAGATTTCTTGAGCAAACTATGTTTCTTAGCTAGTTTTTCAAACTCATCATACAAATTTTCAAATGCATCTTGTAATTCATTATGAGAAAATAAAAACTCATCATATGACAAAATGAAATTATCTAATGCATGTAAATTTAAATGTACCTCATCTTTATTTTCCATGAGGCAAAGATTTTCAATTTCCTCACCATTTTCTTCCTCATCCGAATCACAAGAGTCATAATCATCCCATGTTGTATTCATGGCCATTTTGTTTGGCCTTTTCTCGTTATCCTTTTTGGGCTTGAAACACTCATTTCTATAGTGTCCCTGTTTACCACAATTGAAGCAAGTAATGGACTCCTTCTTGCTTGTCTCTCCTCTTGGTTCGTTGCTCTTTGAGAACCTCTGACCTTTAGCCTTATTTCGTTGAAGAAATCTCTTGAATTGTTGAGTGATCAAGGCAATGTCTTCATCAACCTCTTCTTCGATTCTTTCATTTGCTTCACTTTTAGTTGAGGCTTGCAAGGCTATACCTTTTCTAGGCTTGGCGTCTTCTTCACGAGATTTTAAGGTAATTTCTCATGTAAGGAGTGACCTGAAAATCTCATCAAGACTCATAGTGCTAAGATCGTGTGATTCTTTAATAGCCGTCACCTTCGAATCCCATTTGACCGGAAGGCTTCTAAGGACTTTGCATGCCGCATCGGATCTAGGAACAATTCTACCAAGATGCTTTAGTCCATTCAAAATATTAGTAAAATCACACATCATATAATTGATATTTTCATCTTCCTTCATGGCAAAACGTTCATATTCATGCATAAGTATATCAATTTTAGATTCTCTAACTTGAGTAGTTCCTTCATAAGTAACTTCAAGTTTATCCTACATTTCTTTGGCCGTGGAGCAAGTAGATACACGGTTAAATTCATTTGGACTTAAGGCACAATTTAGATTAACCTTAGCTTTGGCGTTAAATGACATAAGTCTACGCTCATCATTATCACATTCGTTGGGCAATTTGAAAATAGTTTTTCCATCAACCACTTTGGTAATAGTAAAAGGTCCATCAACAATAAGTAGCCAAATTTGATAATCAATAGCTTGAAGAAAATCTATCATTCTAGTCTTCCAATAGCTATAGTTTGAACCATCAAACCATGGGGGCCTATTGTTAGATTGTCCTTCTACATGAGTGACTATGTTTGAGGCCATGATCGTTCTCTAAGACGGTTAAGTCTAAAACAAGTAGAGATTAGACTCTGATACCAATTGTAAGTCACTAAAATACCCTAGAAGGGGGGGGGGGGGGTGAATAGGGTTTTAAAAATAATTTCTAATTTCCTTTTCTTCTTACTAGAACATGCAACAAGGTTCAATATTAATTTACAAGGTAAAATATGCAATGAATACTTTCACTTAAATTCAACAAGCTATTTACCACAATATAAATTAAGCATGCATGAACATAAAGTAATGAGATAGAGATAGAGATATTGACACTGTGATTTTTACGAGGTTCGGTAACTCCTACTCCTCGGCTCGAAGAATCCCCTTCCTTGAGACTTTCCCGATCCCCACACTATGGCTTTTCATTCAATAGGTGGAATAACAAAACATTTACAAAAGAGCTAACTAGCTCTTCACACAATCAAGAGAACAACCCTCCCTTGATACAATGGGCTTCACTCACCCAAGATCACAAATTTGTGTATGCAATCAATATATCACTCAAGAAACAAAAACACTCAAAACCCTAAGGCTTTTATGGAAGATAGATCAATATAAGCTCAAGTATTTTTAGGTGATATTTCAAGAACTCAAGATATATATATTCTCACAATATATTTTCAATAAGAGAATAAGCTCAAGGCTTGAGTTTAAATCTTCAAAATGATAAGAGTGAAAAACGAGATTTTGATCTTTCTTGCTATCAAAAGATTTTTCAGAAGATGCTTGAGAGAAAATAAGAGATGAACAATATTTGTAAAATTTCTCACACAAGAACCTTAAGATTTAATTCCATATCTCTTTCTTTATATAATGTAACACTAGGGTTTGGAGAGTGTATCTCACCCTAGACAATGTGGAGAGTAGGACCTGAAAATCAGCAAGCAAAATCATTTCTTTTTGGGCAAAAATATTGTTTAGAAATATTTTTTCTTAAAATCCTGAAGCACCCGGTCGATTGCCTGACGGCACCCAGTCGACTGCTTCCATGCTTAGATTTAAAATATTTTTCCCAATGGCTAGGGTCAATCGACTACCTTAAGAAGGCCAGTCGACTGCCTTGGATAGGACAGTCGACTGCCTGAGGCAATCAAAAATGTTAAAAACTCTCTGGTTCAGTCAGTCGGCTGTGTCCTTAACTGCCAGTCAACTGGGCACAGTCAGTCGACTGCCTTGGACAGGCCAGTCGACTGCCTCATGCAGTCAAAACATTTTATAGCTCACTGGTTCATCCAGTCGGCTGGGTCCTTATTGGCCAGTCGACTGGGTTACAGTCAGTCGGCTGCCATTTCATGGCCAGTCGACCGGGTGACTCCAAGAATTGTTTTCAAGGTCCGTTTTTGATCCGTTTGAGTTCATTTGATTTATTACTTGAGCTTATAAGACCAATCAACGCATAAGATACCTTGTTACAATATTCTCACCCCGACCTATCTACCTCAGGTCTTGAGTCCAACTTTTGTTCATTATTTGATTTTTTTGTCCTTCTTCGAGTTTGCGCTTGAGTTTCCTTATCGCTTGTTGCTTTAGCGATCTTTCCGAATCATTTACCTGTACTTGCTGAAACACTTAGCTCAAAGTCATATTAGTACCAAACACGGTTTTGAATGTTTTGTTAATATCAAAATAAGATTTATTGCTTGAAATAGAATTTCAAAGCCAACACATCTCAAGGGTGTGTTCTTAACACATATTTTTAACCATCCTAGGCGGACATCATAGGGTCGTGATGTGCCTTGTTAGAACCGAGTTAATCATTTTTTCTTTTTCTTTTTCTTCTATAAGAACTGTAAATTACATAAATTGATTGAACATTTGTTTGCTTTGAAGTTTCAAGGTATAATTTTTATAAACTTGATTTGTAAATATATTTTTTCAACCCAGGGGTTTTTCCGTCTTTTCGCAATTAAGTTGTATTTCTATTAAATTATAAAATAATATTTTAAGGGTATAAAAGTAAATGCGCAACTCCGTCGCCGAAAAATGGCTTCAAGGGGTCAAAGCGCATATTTTGCAAAGTATAAGGGTGTTTTAAAATCAGGAAGGGGGTTTTCTACACATTTTGGATAGTATAGGGGTGTTTTGCGCCATTCACCCATATATATATATATATATATATATATGTGTGTGTGTGTTGACAGATATTGTGTTTATCTTTCTCAATTATAATATATAAGTAACATAATTTATAACAATTAGAAATAATTTTTTTTTTTACCATTTTATAATTTTAGGTTTTATGAAAGCCGAGAGAAAAATCATATACATATAAGGAAAAAAACAATTTGATTGTACGTAAATATGTAAGCAAAAACATTTATAAAAGTTGTAAAACTAGTTGTGAACAGAAAGCTAAGAAATAGTCTCCTTCTTAAAGTAGATGTTTAATCTAAATATAAGAGGGTTATTTTTGTGATTTAATTAGTATTTGAGTAAAGTGGTAAAACCTTTTATTACATGTCTCATCAAATTTGACCAATTTTCAAGGTAGTAATAATCGAGATTCTAGGTAGAATCGTTTTGGGGTCCATAGAATCGGAATCGTAAGATTCTACGAACTCGTAGTAATTCTTTTTTAAAAATATTAATTATTAAATATTTAATTTAAAATTCTAAATCATATTAGAATTTTTAAAATATTCTAATACATTGGCTCTTTAAATGTTTTCTCACAAATTTAGGCCATATATTGGGATATTAGACTAAATCATAAAGTTTTTGGACATTTCATATGAATGGTGAAATCGTCAAATTATTATAAAAATGTAGTAGAATCGTAGTAAAGTCGTAAAATCGTACACAATCGTATAAAATCGTAGTAGAATCGTAAGATTTTACCAGGTAGAATCGGGATTCTAACTACCAAGCCAATCTTCCACGGAATTGATAGGATTTGTCAATGAATTAAATTTTTCGTTGGAATTCCATGAAATCCCATTTGTTTTAAAATCCATTTTCAACAAAACAACGCAAATCCCATTTTGATTTGAAATCCCCTCAAATCCCTATGTTCCAAACATAGTCTAAAAGCTCGTAATCCGGTAATGGATGTTCTGCAAGATGGCCCTATCTTATTAATAATAATAAGGTCGTTGCATACCTTTGGGAGAGCTTTTGGTTTTCTCATGTTGTCAAATGATTTAACAATGATTTTTTTCGTGTTGTCAAATAGTTGAACAATGAAAATAGATGGCGAGTGCCTGATCGAATTGACCAGTTCATGTAAGAACAAAGTTCAAGCCTACCAGTATGTTAGGATGTTTCAGCTACATACATTAGTGTACTTCCACTTGACACATAATAGATGAATAACCATTCGATGAAAAATAATTTATTTATATTTTTATTTCCTATCAGAATAAATATATAGATCCAATTATTAGGATTATCATATGATTTGATCTTGTAGTCCAAATAATCATGTATCTAGAATAGTAGTAGTTTGTGAAACAAAAATACTTTTACAAACCATTGAAGCAACCCTATCCCCAACAGTCCAAAGATTTATTATTGTTATAGAATCAAATTTATACATGCAATTTTTTACATAATTGAGATGAGATTAAGACGAGAAGAGTGAATAGGTAAGGAGATTAGGATTTGGTATTGGGTGAACTGTACAAAAAAAAGAAAAAAAAGAATTAGGAGATCAGCTATAGTTTACTTGTAAATGTGTATTTATATAGCTTTTCAAGTGTAATATATATAAATTTATAAGAGTAAGTATGTAATTCACTATGAAATGGGGCAATGCAACATATGAATCCATACCCGTCTAGGAATCCGACTGGATTTTTTCCCCCTCCCCCATACTCTCCCCTCTTTGTTTTATCGGGTCCCCAAACCCGCTTAAATCGAGGTGGGTGGGGCAGTTCCTGATGCACGTCTAGGGGTGATAAAAATAATGATTAAGAACAACCCCTTATGACGACAATAATTTATCTATTGCAAGCACACGAATCATATTGTAGCACAAATCGGCTTGAGAAAGGGAATATCGATCCCACAAAGACTTGGATTATTCACTCTAGCAATTTAAAAATATTGAATTATAGTTGAAAAATGTTTGTTTAATTTGTTTGAGATCTATAACTAAATTAACTAAAAACATAATTTAAATTGAGATTATGATCAAGGTATAAAAAAATTAGGGTTTTCATACTCCACCACTAACCACATAATATAGCTTATCTACTCGCTCAATTGTAAGAGGCTGATCCATCACCATGAATCAGATTATACCGTAAATAGTTAAATACATCCCAAAAGGATACTATCCACCGAATTCGCGACAACCCATCTCCGGATAAAGTGTGATTAGTACATGTCATCTACTTTACTCTAATCTACTCCTACAATATAAAGTTAAACTAAATCATGTCTATATCACATTGCCGATGCATGACCTATGTAAACCTAGGATTTCAAATGTTAAGCACCATTGTGTAGAAAATCACGTTATATTTAATGTAACATGATTGGTTGAGATAATGCATTCATTCAATGTAAGACAATAATTAAAATAAATATAAAATCTCGTGTCATGAATAACTACTGTCATAGATCTACACAATCATCACAGTGTGGTCACAGTTTTCCCTTGTTACAATTTAAACAAATAAATAAACTACATTACTTGGCTAGAGTTTTGCTAGAAAACCCTAGATATCGAATTAGTTGTTCATGGTGGTGGATAACCGTTGATGTAGAAAAGTTCTCCATGATCTTCTTCTCCAGATCTCAAGGTCTTGAATGACTCCTTTCTTTGAAAATTGTAAATCTCTAGAGATAGTGCTATGGAAATTATGTAATTAGAATCCCCCAGATCTGTAGCAGATCTTGGTATTTATAGAAATGATTGAGAAGAGTCATGTTTGTATTCAGCTTGTCCCACTTAAGAAGGATTCCTCTTTGATCTGCTTCTCCTCAAATATGAGTCAAACCCTTAAATCTGATATATAATATCTCATATACACGTGCTTAGAGGTGTTGGAGTCGAACACAAGTGAAAATAGTTCAAATCGGATTGAAACTCTACTTAGCCAGCTTCCCTATGGTTGGCCCCCTATTCTTAAGCGTAAAGGTTGCTACGGCTACGCTTAAGCGTAGCTCCTTCTGGGCAAAAAATGCTAAGCGTAATTTTAGCACTTTCTAGCCACTTTTAGCTCTGTAAGCTAGCAAAAAACTTGGAAATTACTTTTCTTGATAATTGCTCCGTTAGAACCCTCTCGACTCCTTTGGTATGTTTCTTGAAGTTACGGTTCCGAAAAAGGTCATTTTTGCCCTCCGGGAGACTTTTTGCTTGAAAACTCTTATTTTGCTCTCTTTGTGGATAAACACAAGCATTTCTTTGGTTAATTCACCAAAGTTAGTTCATTTATTCGTTAAGCTCCTGAAACACATTTTAACACACAAACCGCATAAAAATACTAAATAATGTAATGATAAAATGTAACAATAGTGAGTTAGGTGCCTAAAATGGATAACATTTGGCACACATCAGTTCCTTACCGAGGATGGAATTTTTGTTATTCCTAATGACAATAGGGCGGGGATAAGGATAAGGGTGGGGATCCTCATTCATGTTTAACTTTATCATCCCTATACCCGTGTCTAAAACTAATTATTATACGGGACGGGGTAAGGCTAGGTGACAGCGAGGCGGGGTGGGTTTTCAACATTAAAAAAAATCTTATGTAAATGAATATAATGCTGATTGAGTTCTTAAATAAATAATATAACGGTGATATCAAAACACAAATATGGGAGAATCATAGATAATTAAAGGATCCAAAGGTGGACTAAGTGAGGTGGAAGTCCAGGCAAACTTGGTGAGAGAAAGGAAGAAGATGGCAATGGTGTACAAAGCTATTGACACCTTTTGATGAATTATGTGTGTGTATGAAAGAAATTTATAACTCTCATGGTTGAGGAGGATAACCCCTCCTCATGGAAAATTAATCCTCTCCACACCACCTTTCATTAGATTACTAAAGTTCGAGTCCCACATGGGTAAAAGGAGAAAAGTTACCAAGGGTTATTTTGGTAGTTTATAATTATACGTATTCTATATATAAATAGATTCAATTATATGTGTTACTCCAAATTCAAAATTTATTATGAATATTTTGTTTTTCCTCTTTTTCTTTTCCCTCCGAATTTTGTTCCCAAATTAAAGCCAAATATATATATATGTTTGAATATATATATATATATATATATATATGAACACTTTTGTACTCTAAAATGAAACCCATTTTAGAGATGAGGAAGAGGAAAGTGGTGGTGGTAGTGCGACAATTGGAGCTAGCAAAATTGGGCACCACACGGTAACACGACCCCATTTAAAAGGGTTATGATTGAGTAGAAAATGGTCAAGGCCTAAAAATGATCGACCCGAACACGACACATTCAGGTCAAACTCATGCAACCCGTTTGACACGATTAAGGTTGACACGTTTACTTGAACCCGACCCGTTTAAAAATTAGAATGGTAAATTAGAATATTATGGAGGGGTAACTTTGTCATTTAAAGAAAACCCTAGTTACATTACTATAAGCTTACATATATTCTCACGCCTCCTTCATATTCTCTCTCAATCTCAACCACAGTTAGAGAGAGAAATATATATACACACATATATGTGTTCCAACTATTACTCCCCTTCCTCGCAATCACTGTTTTCGCATCCTCCATACCTCTAGTTTATTTATGGTGTTTCTGTGTGATTGTGATTTGTAGATAAAAGGTTTGTGTTGATTTGAAGGTAGATAAAGGAATTGGGGAGATATAGATACATATATAGATAACTTCTGAAATTGTGGAGAGGGAGATGAAAGAACGGCGTTTTGGGGCGAAGAATAGTGAGGGGGGAATGGGTGGATTGAAGATGGAAGGGACGTAGGCACCGACAATTCGGTGTGACTCGTATGAGGTTTTGAGCGTGTCTATAGATTCATTTGACCAGGAGATTTAAACTGCTTATAGAAAGCTTGTTCTCAAGGGAGTTCAATTCAGTTTTCAATTAAATTTAGATTTTATCTGTATGTGTTCAGTTTGTGATGATTTTGTTTTTTAGGGGGGGGGGGGGGGGTTGATTTTGTGATAAGTGCATTGAATTCAATTACAAATATTTTGGCCTAGAAGCAAAAAGTTGCAAGGTCAGTAATTTACCGAAAAGAGAAGAAAAAAAAATAAACGAGTCAAAAATTTAATTAGTTTTTTTTTTTCTAAACATATCAAAAATTTCGTATCAGGTTTAACCAACACGACCCAATTTTTTAAACAGGTTACACGGGTCGTGTCGTGTTACTTATTTACAAAATAGGTCGGGTTAATGTTTAATATCTTCGACACAAATATTAATCATGTCGTGTTCGTGTCTAGCCATTTCGTGTTCGTGTTCGTGTCATGTCGTGTTCGACCCGTAAAACAAAATTGCCAGCCCTAGCGACAACGACGGTGGCTTGATGGTGGTGGTGGAGGAAGAAACAAACATAGGAGAGAAACATTGAAGAATGTGGTGAAATTAAAAATTGTGATCCTTATTGCAAAAGTGATGGAATTTCATTATAAATTACTATGTTTCTTAATATAAATAAAACATTTTCTCTCTCTAAAATAAAACCGATGGTGGTGGTGCTGATGGTTGTGGTGGTGACGGTGGTGGAGGAGAAGGAAATAGAAAAATGAGAGAAACATTGAAAAAGGTGATGGAATTAAAAATTATGATTCTTACTACAAAATTGATGGAATCATATTACAACTTATTATGTTTTATATTACAAATATAATGGGCACATTTGAACGTGTTCATTATATTATATATCATCATATATTTATATATAATGATATATATACTATTTGTTATACTTATCTTACCCATTTGGTAATTTTTTTTAAAAAAGGAGTGAAATTTAACTTTTTCTTTGATGTGGACCTACAAGCTGATGTGGACATATCTGAGCCGTTGGATTGCTCACTAGGCTGATCCAGTGAGAGGGTCACTGGAGAAGAATCAGATTCCTCCTCATGTGCCTCCAACCTCTTCCTCTTTGGCCTTGGAATGCCTCATTTTATAGGCCAAGGAAAGAGACATTGTGATGTCATTTGGTAGACTAAGACAACTAAAATAGATTTATATCTCAATTAATAATGTGATCTTAATAAGATCGTGGTTAAGTTATACGAGAGTCAAAATAACAATCTCTAACAACAAATCAGGTCGAGGTCCACTCCCCAAACCCTAAACTTCAGCCCACTAAACCAAGTACCTCATCGGATCCTAGTAATGTTAGAGTCATGCTCCCAACTCAGTCTTCAATTTGATGAACTTGGCGTATGCCATGTGTAGCTAAAATGTGGGGTACCTACAAATGATTAATTTTTTAATTGAAACTTTTAACTTTTATGTACAAGTAGCAAAATAATACATGCAATTAAGACAACATAATTTAGACGAGTGACATACAATCATAAATCATAGTGTACTGCAACATTTACTTGTGGAAAAAAAAATCACACCTACAATTTTACTTTTTAACGTCTAAGGACTTTATATTACCACAAAACATTCGTCAATATGTAAAATATAAAAAAAACTATGACTTGCTATTATT
Source organism: Cornus suecica (assembly GCA_963922005.1). Classification (NCBI taxonomy): domain Eukaryota; kingdom Viridiplantae; phylum Streptophyta; class Magnoliopsida; order Cornales; family Cornaceae; genus Cornus; species Cornus suecica. The sequence goes on along the minus strand of OY998240.1, from coordinate 18,649,226 downwards.
TTGATATATTTATCATCATGTTAAATACAAAATAGTATATATATATATATATATATATATACTTGATATATTAAAAAACTAAAAACATTTGATTCTAACGAACTTAGAAAACATAGGAAATTAAAAGAAACCATCAGAGAATGGAGTGACTTCTATACCCCAAAAGCAATAATTAATAAAAAACAGGGCCTCTAATTTCTGAATAAAAAAGTATTTTTTCTACTGCATTGGTCACCATGTTAAATACAAAAAAAAATCATTTGTTAAAGTTATTCTAAATATTTTACAGAAAATTCGAACTTAACACCGCATTGATATATGGTGAATGTTGAATAATTTAGTGTTTTGCACGTTTATTTACTTTGTATTGTCTCAGTCTAAATTGTCTTAGTCTTTAGGGGTTTGGTTATTTTTTTTCTACAGAACATAGTCCATGTTATCTAGGCTTTAGAAAGTTGATTTTGCACATTAATGCCTATTTTTATGTTATTTCTGTTGTGTACTAACCTATATAAAGGCTGCAGAGTTCTGAATAAAATAAATAACAAAAGTTATTTCTCATGCTCTCTCTTTTACACTTTTATCTTCTTTTATTGTTAACAGTAGTATTAGAGTGATCCAAAAAAAAGGACAAAAGTGTGTCAAAGAGAGAAAGAACAACAGTGCACAAATGACTTCTGAAAACTTTGTGTAGCCGGCCATTCCACGTTTTAATGACTACTATAACCATTGGAGCATGCTAATGGAGAACTTCTTGAGGTCTAAAGAGTACTGACATGTTGTTGAATCTGGTGTAACAACACTTGCAAATGGCGTGACACTCATAGATGCGCAAAAAACAGATCTAGAAGGACTGAAGTTAAAAGATTTGAAGGCAAATAATTACTTGTTCGAGGCAATTGATCAATCTATCCTGGAAACAATTCTTAGCAAAGAAACTTCCAAGGATATTTGGGATTCAATGAAGAAAAAATATCAAGGCTCGTCAAGAGTGAAACGTGCACAACTTCAAGCCTTGAGAAGGGATTTTGAGACTTTACAGATGAGAGATGGCGAATCTGTTACCAGCTATTGTGCAAGAACTATGGGGATAACAAGCAAAATGCGATTCCATGAAGATGGAAGATGTTGCCATTGTTGAGAAAATAGTGTGTTCCTTGGCACCAAAGTTTGATTATGTTGTCTGCTCAATCGAAGAATCCAAGGATATAGATGCATTATCTCTTGATGAACTCTAGAGCTCTTTATTGGTCCACGAACAAAAGATGAAAAGAATTTCAACTATTGAGGATCAAACTTTAAAGACTTTTACCGTTACTCATTTCTCTAATTCTATAAAATGGGTAAAGGTAGAGGTGGAAGAAGGGGAGATTGAGACAATAGAGATGGCAACATCAAAATGATGATCAATTTCAAGGAAAAGGCAGATGACGAGATCAATAATTTGACAGATCCAAGATAGAGTGTTTTAGATGTCATAAATTCGGTCATTATCATTCTGAATGTTATACTAAACTGCCCAACGACAAAGAAAATGGAGAGAAATCAAATTTTGCTGAAAAGAAGGAAGTAAAAACTTTGTTAATGGTTGTTCAAGTCAATAAAGAACCTGAGTCAGATGTGTGGTATGTAGATATAGGTTGCAACAACCATATGTGTGGAAGTAAGTCTTCTTTTTTTTACTTAAATGAAGACATTCGTTCTACAGTGAGCTTTGGTGATTGTTCTACTGTGAATGTAATGGGAAATGGTGATATTAATATTAGAAACAAGAATGGTTTTGTATAAACAATTTCCAATGTTTTATGTTCCAGACTTGAAAAGCAATTTGTTAAGTGTTGGTCGATTGCAAGAAAAAGGTTATGTAATAACTATTCAGAATGGTGCTTATGAGATATATGATCGTTTTAGAGAAGCTATTGTTGTTGTTCAAATGAGTTCAAACATGTTGTTTCCATTGAAGATCAAAAGTGCCCAACTTTGCTTAATGGCTGAAGTTAAAGACCCTTCATGGTTTTGGCATTTTAGTTATGGCCACTTAAATTTTGATGGATTAAAGACTATCCAACAGAAAAATATGCTGACAGGTCTTCTTCAAATTGTTATTCCTTCTCAAGTTTGTGAAGAATGTGTTGTTGGTAAACAACATCGTTCTCAATTCCCTCAAGGAAAGTCGCGGAGAGAAAAAAATGTCATGTAGGTAGTTCATTTCGACATTTGTGGACCGATAAATCCATCTTCTAATGGGGGTAAAAGATACTTAATCACCTTCATTGATGATTATACTCGAAAATTTTGGGTTTATTTTTTGTAGGAGAAATCATAAGCTTTTAGTACATTTAAAAGCTTCAAGGCGCGTGTTGAAAATGAAACATGAAAAGCCATTAAAAGTCTTCGTACTGGAAAATATTACTCAAAAGAATTTACAGGCTTGTGTGATGATCAAGGTATTCGAATGGAACTCTCAGCCGTTTATACACCGCATCAGAATGGTGTATCGGAGAGGAAAAATAGAACCATCCTCAACATGGTGAGAAGCTTGCTGGCAAGAGAAAAATTCCAAAGAGTTTTTGGCTAGAGGCAGTGAATTGGAGCATTCATGTGTTGAATATATATCCTACTTTTTCTATTTAAAACATGACACTAGAGGAGGCTCGGAGTAAGCGGAAACTAATTGTAGATCACTTCAGAATTTTTGGTTGCATCGCTTATCCACATGTCCTAGATGAGAAAAGCAAGAAGCTTGATGATAAAGGTGAATATTGTGTCTTTCTCGGTGTAAGTGAAACTTCCAAAGCATATAAATTGTTCAGTCGACTCACAAAGAAGATTATGACCAACAGAGATGTCATTTTTTATGAGGAGAGCACTTGGGATTGGAATATGCAGTCTACTCCAGTCATTTTTTATGGAGAAAATGATGAAGAAAGGGAGCAACCCCTTCAACAACAAATTCCAGAAAGCCCTTGACTTATCTCACTTATTACATGAAATAAATATTTAGCTACTGAAATTACCTCCATGCCCCAAGATGAAAACCTTATTATATATATATATACATACTAGAAAAACATATATAAATTTCGAAAAATTATATAAAATTTGTAAAAATATATATAAAATTCAGAAAATATAAAATTCGAAAAATATAAAATTCAAAAAAAATATAAATTAGAGAAGAAAATATAAAATTCAAAAAATTATATAAAATTCAAAAAAAAAATATAAATTTAAAAAATATATATATAATTTGAAAACATATATAAATTTTGGAAAAAATATAAAAATATTCGGGGAAAATATAAAATTCGAAAAAAATATATTATATTTTGAAAACAATATAAAATTCGAAAACATATATAAATTTTGGAACACAATATATAAAATTCAGGGAAAAATATAAATTTTGAAAAAAATATATTAAATTTTGAAAGACATATATAAATTTCTAAAAAATATATAAATTTGGGAAAAAATATATAAATTCGAAAGCAAACTTGTATTTTGGCTCTTTGAAGTTTTAATTAATATATACTTGTATAATTGTCTAAACTTTGTTCATGGTTTTCTACTTTTTTTGACTTTAAATGTTGTTTTGGTGTATTGTACTTTGGTTACTTGTATTTTTTATATTTGTATTTACACAACTATTTGCCTAGTACCAACTTGCTTTTTCAAAATTTATATATATATTTCCAATTTTATATTTATTTTTGAAATTTATATTTATTTTTTGAAATTTAATATATCTTTTTTCGAAATTTATATTTGTTTTCAAATTTTATATATTTGTTTCGAATTATATATATATATTTTAAATTTATATATATATTATTTCGAATTTTATATATTTGTTTCAAATTTTATATGTTTTATAATTTACACAAGGATTATTTGGTCCTCTAATTTAACCAATAAGGGCACAAGAGTAATTTCAAAATCTTATACATTAAAGTAAGGGTACAAGAGTAATTTTAAGTCCCAAAAACCATGGGGTGTCACTGCAAGAAAATTGAAAGTTCACAGGTCTGTTGGACCGAAATTGCGTTGACCAATTTTTAAGTGCAATTGACTTAAAATTCAGGGGGCTAACTGCAAATTACCCTAAAAAATATCACTCACCAACACTACGGTTGCGTTTGGAAATTGGTGTTTCTGTTTTTGTTCTTGTTTTTTCCACTGTTCATAGGAATAAAAACACGTTTGGGAGCCTTTTATGGTTTTTGTTTTCGTGAATAGTAAAAAAACGTTTTTTCACTCTTAGTTCAAAATTTGAGAACACCAAAATGATGTTTTTTTTGTTTTCGGCACTGTTTGTTCTCAACAAAAAAAAAAAAAAATTGTTGCAGATTCCCTAACCGCCATCTTCAACCTCCAAACCCTAACCTCCACCCCCACCACCAGCCGCCATCCCACCACCACCATCATTGTAAATCGACACCACCACCAACACAAACCCTTACCTCTGCAACTTGACACCCCCAATCGAATTGGGGTGATGTGGTCTTTATACATGCTACTACTTATATATTTTTAGGAAAAATTACACAAACTACCTCTGAACTATGACCTAATTGCACGCGGTACCCCTTACGTTTCAATAATATCATAAACTACCCTCAAAACCACCTCTGTTGTAACACTTAGCCCCTTATGTTCAAAGTCAACGCCAGAATTGGTCAATAAAGGCTGTTTTTGTAGTGAACTTCCATTTTTGCCCTCATATCATTGCATGTTCCAATTTTGCATACAAAATTACTTAAATACCCTAATTTTTTTGAATTTATATATAATGTTCCAAAATATGAATTTTTTTTCCGAAAAATAATTTTTTTGCGAAAAAGTATATATTATGTTCCAAAATATGAATTTTTTCCGAAAAATATATATTATATTCCAAAATATGATTTTTTTGCAAAAAAGTACTTATTATGTTCCAAAATATGAAATTTTTTTTCGAAAAATAATTTGTTTTTGCGAAAAAGTATATATTATGTTCCAAAATATAATTTTTTTCCGAAAAATATATATTATGTTCCAAAATATGAATTTTTTTTTCCAAAAAATACTTTTTTTGCGAAAAATATATATTATATTCCAAAATATGATTTTTTTGCAAAAAAGTACTTATTATGTTCCAAAATATGAATTTTTTTCCGAAAAATACTTTTTTTGCGAAAAATATATATTATGTTCCGAAATATGATCTTTTCCGAAAAATATTTTTTTTGCGAAAAATATATACTATTATGTTCCAAAATATGATATTTTCTAAAAAATATGTTTTCTGCGAAAAATTTATACTATATTCCAAAATATGATTTTTTTTTGAAAATAATTTTTTTTCAAAAAATATATATTATTTTTTTCCGAAATAATTCATATTTTGGAAAATAATATTCTCCCTCCGAAAAATAATTTTTTTGCGAAAAATATATATATATTTTTGAATTTATAATTTTTGGGGCAAGGTGGACACCGTGGGGGTTAGTTTATAAAATTGGATATTATAGGGGGTTTCTTGAAATTAACCCTAAAATATAATATAAAACAAGGGCTTTTAAGTAAATTCACGCACAAATCTGACTGGAGCTGTTCTAAGGGGTAGTAACTGATATTATTCAAACGTTAGGGATACTCTCTGCAATTAAGTCATAGTTCAGGAGTAGTTTGTGTAATTTTCCCATATTTTTATATATATATATATACATTTTTTTGTATGCTAAACTTTTGAACAACAACATAGTGGTCTTATTTATTGTTGTATGGAAGATTTGGAAGTGTACATTGTAGCTGGTTTGTACGAAGGATGTCAATCAAGTCAAACTTAATTTCATTATTTGATAATTTGTTTTATACTTTTTATTTCAAATAAATTTCAAAAACGTATTTTTTTTTGTTCCCGAATCAAACATGTTTTTGTTTCCGGATTACTCTTAAGATAAGAACAATTTTTTATTTTATTTTCAAGAGATAAAAAAAAAAACAAAAACACTAGTCTCAAAACCCACCATACACTATTATGTAATTTCATTCTTTGTTTTCAAAGTGGTTTCTCTCTCTCCTCACAAAATAATGATCCATCCCTCGTATGAATATGGTTACAATCCCGGGTTTAGTGGTGGTAATGAGGCACAATTTGTCTATCCGTCTGACCCGGAGGGTCTCAACTCAACACCCTACACCTATATATATATATACACGTGTCGTGTGTATATATGTAAATACCTATATACACAGAGTGTGAAGATCAGAAGGCTCAATATCCGTTTCTGTCTCTCTAGAAATCAGATTCTAACTGTAGCATACATTTTGATACCTAATTTATTATTATATATATATATATATAAATCTATATTTATATATTTTGCCCTTCCATTTGAAGATGGAAATCGAACAAAATCAAGCAGAGCACATTGAGTACTTTGTGAAGCAAGCCTCGACTCTCAAGGGCTCGTCTCTCGCAGACGTCGTCGTTCAAGCCACTTCGCATCCTTCTCTCTTCGCCTTCTCGGAGATAATCGCCGTTCCCAACATTCTCGAGGTCTCAAATATATATATATATCATTGTCTATTCACACACACATACACACACATTATGATTACTATGTTTCTTTCTGCTTTAATTGATCTATGGGATTTTATGATTTTGTTTATCAAGTTTAATTTATTCATGTTATTTAGGTTTATAATATGATTTTAGTACCCTTATACGAATTGGTAGCAATGAAAAAGAATAATATTGGTATCTGGAAATTGTGTCTCTTACTTGTAAACGGTTTAATTTAATTTGACATATATTCCTAATTTTATGATAATGCAGCTTGAGGGGACTGAGAATTCAGTATATATTGATCTTCTTCGTTTGTTTGCCCATGGGACATGGAGTGACTATAAGAGTAAGCATTAAAACAACTTAGTACCCAAAGGAACACACGTACACACAAATCTATCTATATATTTATTTCCATTTTCATTTGCCAATGAATATTTAGTTGGCAATATAATTGTCTCGTTGTTATTTGTTGCAATGTGTCATATTTTTATTGCTTGATTTGTGTTTGATTTTGGACTTGTTTGCTTCATGGAGTGGTGGACTCTATTTTTTGGATTTATTGATGACCAGTGAGAAAAATATTAATAAGTAATGTGCTCCATCATGAACAAGAATTATGAATCATAACCCAACATTTTTCTTATTTCTTAATTGACAAATGATATTGATATGAAATGGTTCATGAGGCTACCCTCTCATTCTTTATAAAGGTAGCAAAGAACGGGGTCTAACCCATGTAAACTGATGATACAAAGCTATATGAGAGAGTCAATAGAGAATAAAAGCTCAAGTCATACATAAACTCTACAAAAGAATCAATAGAGGAAGAACACAACTCCATGATTGAAAATACAAAAATTCAAAGAGCAACTTATTATGTCTATCCATCAGAAGCTTTAATCTTCTTTCGTTCCAAATGCATCAAATGAGAGTAGGGGTCGTATCCCACGCTTTCCTAGCCATTTCCGAGAGAGCACCACACCTTCTCTTTCCCCTCTCATATGCTGCGTAATTGCCTTGCTTCTAACAAGTGGAACATAAGACAATGGATCCCTCTTGCACTTCTGTGGTGTTGAAGGGATGTTTTATGGACCCTTGTCTCTTTTACTTGTATAATAATGGTTAGCCATGGACGTCATTACAACTTCAGGTATCGATGCTAGTACTTAGGTTACGGTACTTAAACTTGACAAAAGATGAGAACATGTTTTTCATAGTTCAATCATTTAAAAGGTAAAATAGTCTTATCTCCATTCTCCCTTGAGGTTTGGCTTAATTACCATCGACTTAAAGTACCAAAAAAAAGTTTGGTCAACCTCCCTCGAGGTTTTTTTGATAAGCAAGTATTTTATTAACAAAAAAGCACGGGGGGAGGGGGGGTGTTTAACCCCTCACAAATGCTATGGGCCAAGAGAGCCCAAAAACTCTATCTTCTCATCTAAAGATTTACAATTTTGCCCTTCCATCCAACTAAACAAATTGGATATAAACACATCTTTAATCACTCCCAAAGGCGACTCCACACCTTCAAAACAACGCCTATTGAGTTCCAACCAAAGGCTCCACCAAAGGCAAAGGGGGGCCGTCCTCCAAGCCGCTCTAGCATGAACCCCGATCGGCGCACTCCACCAAGAGGCCAGAGCATCACAAACCGATGCCGGCATCACCCACTGGATCCCAAATAGCATGAAAAGAAGACACCAACAGTCATAGACAATCGGACAATGCAAAAAATGTGATCAATAGATTCCCCATCCCTCTTTCATAAAAAACATCGATTGACTAGGTGCATGCCCCGCCTGCTTAAAATATTCAAAGTGAGAATATGCCCCCAAGTCGCCGACCACGTGAAGAAAGCTACCTTAAGGGGGGCCTTTGTGAGCCAGGCCGCCCTCCAAGGAAAAGACACTTCCACCCTCGGCGAGATACACCTAAAAAAAGAAGAGACGGAAAAACTTTGAGAAGATGTCGGTCTCCAAGCTAGGGAATCCGAACCTCCCCCAATACTCAACGAATACAAGAGCTCCAACAAATCAGAGACTTCCTCCAACTTCCAATCTTGAAAGTGTCGCACAAATTGGACATCCCACACAAGCTTCCCAGTATCAAGGCGATAACAGTCAGCTACCGAAGCATGTCGATCCCGAGCAATCCTAAACAACTGAGGAAACGCAGATGCAAGAGACACCTCCCCACACCACCAATCCGTCCAAAACCACACATCACGACCATTCCACACATCACGACCGTTGACTTACTATTATTTCAATTGAAATAAAAATAACCAAAAAGGCCGTTGTGTAGAACAAAGCCAATTGAGTACACCGAAAACCATTCTAACACACACACACAAAAATAAAATAAAAGAAAAAAATAAAAAGCAAGCGCTGCCAAAAAGTTGTCACCAACGTTATACAAAAACACTGGACTAAATGTTAAATTTTGGATATAGCACACCCACAAACACATATATGTTGGATGATTTTATTTTTCATAATTTATTTCAACGAGAGTAATGGATAGAGCGTGTAACTCACTAAGAGAGGACTTTATGGTCGTGTAAGGAAAAAGAGCCAACGCATGGAGGCATTTGGCAACAAAATGTAACAGTTCAGGGGTTATTTACACAAAATATAGTTCAAGGGTGTTGTTTGCCAAATGTAGAAACAGTTCAAGAGGTTTTACACACACATATATGTATGTATATATATAGAGAGAGAGAGCTGAGGGGGAGGGAGAGATACTTGAAAATAAGCCTAGGGGTGTAATTTGAAGAGAAACCCTAGCATAGTGGAAAGGGACAATGCATTGTTCACCAGCGTAGGATCTGAAGTTTGTCATGACCTTTCTCGGATGAATAACCTAAGACATGTGTATCTTACATGAGTCGACTCAGAGTCGGTGGTCATTAACTTATTGGCTATTGATTCCATCAATTCACAACTGATGAAACTCCCTTTGGACATGTTTGGGACCAATGCTTGTATAAATACAACTTATACCTTTTCAAGCAATCTCAGATGATGAGGGGAACACTAGGGTGTTCGGACCGCCACTATAAACTGGTTGATAACTGGGGGAAAATAGTTGTGGTTCCTTGATGGTCAATGTTATATTGCCTTCTTTAGCATTTTTTTTGCTGATTCACAGTTTTAGATCTCTGGGAATGATGGATAGAGCAATTGAAGTGGAGGTAGAGGTTGGTAATGAACAGATGGAGGCGTTGGTGGTTGGGAGGGATCTAGCAGCAAAGAGCGGTGGAAATATAGGAAAATGAAGAAAGAAGTGGTAGTGGTGGTGTGGAGTGGTGATGACTGTGGTGCCGGTGATGTGGGGTGCCCATGGTGGTGATGCCAGGACAATGGCGACATGCTGTTATGTTGGTGGTGAAGAAAATACATACATATGTACCTCATCCAAAAGGACTTGAAGTTAGGGTAATTATGTACAAAAACATTTGAATTTGAGGGTGTTTCTGTAGTACGGAGAACACCAACTAATTGACAGACAATTAGTTCTCACAAGGGTGTCAGATTAAGTTTGCCAAAACTTTAAGCCGAGAGTAAAAGTCAAACCAAAAGTGAGGTTGGAATAATCTACCTTTATATAAAAAGAGAAAATACTCGATGAGCAAAACCCACCTGCTACTCCAGAATATTATTTTATGTTTATACTATATAATTATTTCCTTATTCACTTTCAATTTTTGCGAAAGAACATACGGGTGTTAACATATTTTTCAAATTAGTGAGAAACACACACACAGATTTTGTTAATGAGTATTTGTTGCAGCTTGAATTCTTTGTATACAAAAGGCTTTATTGCTTCTATAAAAGATATAGATTGAATATAATATCTACATGGTTAATTTTGGACTTATAAATAGGAAACTCACTTATTTATTGATTTATTTTAGTATTAGCCAAATCTTCTTGATTTCCTCCTAAAAGTGGGTTAACTGAGGTGCAGTTGAGAAAGATGTTTTGTGACTAAAATTCGGAAGGACGCTTTTTAGGTAATGCTGGTCAGCTTCTGCAATTAGTGCCCGATCAGATCCTCAAGCTAAAACAACTTAGTGTGCTCACACTGGCTGAGACAAACAAGGTATTTTGTCTTCAAGTGTTCCAATTTTTTTGTTCAGTAATGATGGTAGTTTTTTTTTTTTTAAATATGTCAAGTTGCTTGATTGAGTGTGTGATGCAGGACGTTGTACTGTTGGGTCAGAAATACAGGTCTTTGAAACAGTTTTTTGTTAAGAACTTTATTTTTACTACTCTTATTGGGTTTTGCTTTTACAATGTGACTAAAAAGGTGAGTTACTTTTGGCCTGGTAGCCAAGCGAATTGATCTACAAAGAGCAAATAAATTATTTCCAAGTTAGAAAATCTTGATCATGGTTTCTTGGAGTTGGATGAACTTTGGAATATAAAAGTTGTTGAATCACCAGAAACTATGTATGGGATTCTAAGCTATTTGAATACTAAGTTTATAGTTTCCTTTGAGACATACTGTAGAGGCGGTTCATTTATGAGCACATGATTCGCCTCTACTTTGGACAAGGGACAAGGATAGATAAAAGAGAGATTGATTAATTAATCATTTATTTTGATAACTTTTAACTTATAGATTTGTTGTTGCATTTTATAATTTTGGAGGATCTTGTAGTTTGTTGCTAATGATGTCTAAAGCCTTGATATTGAAAGATATTTAGTTTCTCAGAAATCATTGTTCTTCTTGTCTCTATATTTTTTTCCTCTTTTGCTCCGTCTTTATACTCTCATCTCTTCAATTGGTCTCTCATCCCCTTGTTCGAGCTTTCTGCTTTCTCATTTCCTTCTTCCCTCCGCGTTCTATATCAGTTGGTGTCAGAACATATTTGTTCATACATGACTTCGTATATGGTATATATTACCACCTTTTATTGTGTATTTTTCTACTATCTAAAGTACAGGATTTATTTAGTATTCAACAGCCACTTTGCTTATTGAGTTGCTATTTTATCTCACAACTCCGTTACCTGTTATAGAGGCTTTGGTTATATGTTAGTTTTATCCTTTTATACTCATGTAACTTCTGGGAATAGTGTTGGTGATAGTCGATTCATAACCATGTGCATTATATTTTACTTCCTGAAATTTGCTTCATATTCTCAAGGTCTAATTCTTGGGGTTCTTCCCAGGTCCTTCCCTACGAGGTACTAATGCAGGAATTAGATGTTACAAATGTACGCGAACTTGAAGATTTTCTTATCAACGAGTGCATGTATGTGGTAGGTATTACTATTTATTTAATGAATACTTGCGCATTTGTGTAGCTGGAAAAAATGCATGATGGCCAATAAATTAGGAAGTAGTATTAAATTCCTGCCATGAACATGTTTTCTACTTTTTTTTGGAATTATGTTGCGTTGTTTGCTCCTTTATCGGCAAAAACATTAGAAAACTATCGACTTCTGTGCTACTCCTTCATCTTCTTTTTCCTTCTTTCACTTTTTACTTTTTTATGTTCCTTGTTTTTTTTTTGGTCAGGGCATAGTTAGAGGAAAGCTGGATCAATTCCGAAGATGCTTTGAGGTCTGAACTCATTGTCTCCACCTTGCTTTATGTACATGTCTTTGAATATCCCGGCATAATATTAAATGCACTCTAGTTCACATGAATCTTTTTTATTTTACTTTTATCTCTTTTTGAGATGTAGGTGCAGTTTGCAGCTGGAAGGGATCTGAGACCTGGACATCTGGGGAGTATGATAGAAACGTTAACGGACTGGTAATACTTCAGTACAATTCAAATTGTGTCCATATAATTTTTTTGCTCATTTATCGGTTTAATGTTTGGTTATATGTTGAGTATCATAATTAGTTATTATTTTACCGTATGGCTTGTTCATAAGGTTGTGCATTTGGTGCCAAAAAATAATAAAATAGAACTTCCATTGACAGACCTGATCATCTGATTTTTAAATCAGATGTGGAGAGGATATCTTGCTGGTTGCCGTGCAATGTACTTATCTGTTTGCACATGCTTCTTTCTCTATGGGACTAAATTTAAAGGGTTTGCAGACAATTCTTGACGATCTAGTTTGTAGAATGTCTTGAGCACTCAAAAATTTTCACTTATGTCATGTTTGGTATGAAGGAATGGAATGGAATGCTCATTTTATCATTTCTTTTGTTTGGTATGATATTTTGAATGGGAATGACCATTCTTAAGCAATTTCCTTCCTTGGAATGAAAAACCATTCCAGTTTTAAATCTATGGAATGGTCATTTTATTCCAAAAGTGATATTTTAAAAACATAATATTACTAAGAAAGCCCTCTCACATTTCAAGTAAATAAACCACCACCGCCACCGCCATTGCCTTCCACCTCCTCCACCACCACCTTTATTGTCTGTCATTACTAATCTCGTTACCTTCCACCATTTGTGTAAGAAAATTACAAAATGATATATTTTATTACAATAATATATTTATCACTAAGAAGGGTATTTTCAGAATATTTTTGTTCAAGTTGATTCAATTCCTGATGTACTTCATATTTACAACCAAACAATAAAATGAGAATGACTATTCCATTCCATTTTCACTTTCATTCCATTCCATTTCGGCGTACCAAACATAATGGAATGCTCATTCTGTCCATTCCTTTGTTTGGTATGATAATTGGAATGAGAACAACCATTTTCAAGGAATGAAAAACCATTCCATTACTAAACCTATGGAATGGTCATTCCATTCCTTAAGTAATATTTTAAAAATATAAAATTTACTAAAAAAAGTCCTCTCATATTTCAAATAAACAAATCACCACCACCATCGCCTTCTACACCTCCTCCTCCTCCACCATCACCACCACCACCTCTACTACCTCTATTGTCCGCCACTACTACTTTTCTTGTTAGCTTCCACCATTTTTTGTAAGAAAATTACAAAATGATATTATTTTATTAAAATAACATATTTATTACTAATAGTAGTTGATGAAGCGTAGAAAGATTGGGTAGAAAACGATGTCGTTCCTGTCAAAAAGAACAAACAGTGACCGGAAGAGGTACCGGTGGGGTACCGGCCAAATAGGCTCCGACGGTCAAGTTAGAACTTGAATCGTTTAGAAAAATATAGCAGGAGTAATAGTGGGTGATTATTGCGTACCTCTTTAGGTTGACCCAACCCTATATTTATAGGGTCTTTAATGCGGTGGTCCTGATAGAGTTGTAGCGTGTCGTATATATCTTGACAGCTACCCATATGTATCCTGATAGGATTCTGATAACTACCCGTAGGTATTCTGTTGAGATGTGTAGAGTTCTGATAGCAGGTAGTCGGTTGACAAATCCTTATCTGCACGTGCCGTACAAATTATACCTATTAGTTGCCCCCTGTTCCCGAATTCGCTTGCCAAGTTTAAGGAACAAAATCATTTTCTGTCGTAATTTACTTATAGATATATATATTTACAGTAAAATATAATCCCTTTAAAAATTTCTTTCAAAAATTTAAGGGGTCATTTTACTAATTACGAAAAATCTTTAACTAAGGGTTCCTAAATAATTATGTAGAACTTTGTGGGTAGGAAAGTTAATTATCTTTTTAAATTTCTCAGATTCTTTTAAACTTTCACATGTATATATATATATGACAATGAGTATATATATATATATGAAAAGACTTTTTTCACATATATATAAGACTTTTCAACTATCAGTAAGACTTTTCAAATATCAGACAATTTAAAGCAGAAAAGTAGGAAAGTTATATGCACTAGCTTTTACTCCTACAGGCGTGAGCGTCACGCCAGTCCGCAGCTCTAGCATGTACTCTGCAGGCGTGTAGTGCACGCCCGTCAAGCCAGTCTACCAGCCCTGCAGCTTTAGTCTGTACTCTGCAGGCGTGTAGTGTACGCCCGTCACGCCAGTCCGCCAACCCTGCAAGCGTGAAATGCACGCCAGTCTCTTTAGCTAATCTATATCTGCATTTTCAAAAATTAAGCCACAACGGTTATATTACCATATTTCTTCCATAAATTTCACCACTTTGGAGTTTCTTTCCTTGCAATTTACCAGCTTGTTACTTTCTTTTGTATCTTGCCTCTCCCTCATTTCTTGGTCTAAAATTTTATTTGCCCAAATATTTTTATAAAAATATTCTATGGCACCTAAAAATGTAGATGACGTAATTTCCACCGTCCATCCGACCATGCTTGATAAGTTGAAGAAGGAATTTGTATTTCCGTATGAGGTTGAACTAAATTGTCCGGGTCTAAATTAAAGGGCGCATCACTCCCTTCTACATGTGATGTTTCTCTACACCTCATATTTTGATTTTGGGCTGCGTCTTCCGCTTCCCCGACTGTCGAGAGAGATTTTGGTCCATTTTGGTCTCATCCCTTCCCAACTTTACCCGAACGCCTGGAAGGCTATTCTAGGGGCTCCTCTTCTATGGTGCATGTGCGGGAATGGATCCATGTCTCTTCAAGAGTTTCTCTCTTGCTATTACATTCAGCGCAATGGTGCTTGGGCCAATTTCTTAACTGCAGTAAAGGGCTTCCCACAGGAGACTGGTGACAATCCAAAATTTTAGTGGAGTCCTTTCTTTCACGCTAAAGGCAACGGATTGGAGTTCCTGGACGCGGTCGAAGGCGAGGACAATGGTCCGTCCGTTCAAAGGAAGCGGGTAAAATTTTATTTATTTATTATTATTATTATTATTATTTTTATTTTTTTTTACACATCTTCTCTTCTCTTCTGTAGCGAAAAAGAAACCACCCATTATTTCAATGGAAGAGAAAAAACATATGAAGGAGAGACTGAAGAGGGCAAAAGTTTTCTTGGCCCGTCATAAGGAAGAGTCCTTTTTTGACTCAAGTGCTTTGTCAGGATATTATCTTGGCCTTCGTGGAAACCATAATATCCCACCCGTCCCTCCTTTCCCTGACTCTCCGAGTGGGAGTTCGTCATCTTCGCCATCAAATCCGGAGCTCCATTCTCCGATATCTGGAGGATGTCGGGTAACTGTTGACTCTGGTCAGACCTCCCCCGCTCCTCCGACGACCGACAATCGGGCACTCTCCAGTCCTCCCTCAATTTCTGGTGGGAGTCAGACACTTTCTACTCCTGGAGATCCTAGTTCATCCCTAATAGTTGGCGGGAGTCGAGCGTTTTCCACACCTGGATATCTTGGCATACCCCCGACAGTTGGCGTGAGTCGAGTGACTGGAGATCTTGACTCACCCCCGACAGTTGGCGGGAGTCGGGCACCTTTCACCAGTCCCAGTGCATGTATCATCATTAAAAAAAAATTTCCTTAGTATTACTTATTTGTTTTGTCTCAAATACAATATTTTATTGTGTACATAGGAGGATCGCAGTGGTTTCCCCAGGATGTGCTTGATAACTTTTTAAACAAAAAGCGCAAGACATGTTTGTCGCCACCGATTCCCTGCTTCTCCTCCTCCCTGCCTGGCCAATGTTCTTCTCCCTCTCACCAGATGACGACGAGAGCATCCTCTGGTCCCGTTAGGACCTTGGATCTTGATGCAAATACTATGAGCAGGGGGCCTGCCGTTCAGACTGGGTTCAGCCAGTTCTCTGGACCATCTACTTTCGGCCAGTCTTTGCGACCTGGGTCCATTTTTGGGATATCCGCCCCTGAGTCCAAGTCTTCATCGGGTGATACCGTGATGTCAAGCGTGCAGGTAGCGACTGAAAAGCTCATGGGCGCTTTGATGGATGAGGACCTTTGGTCATTGGAGAATGAGAATGACTCTATTGTAGAGACTTATCGGAGATCTCTCCTTGATGCAGGACGGGTTAGTATATCTGCATTATTTATAGTTTGCCTTTTATATTTTATATGTTGAACCATCATTCTATTTGCAGAATTTGACCCGAGGCAGGTACATAGCCCATAGATGTATGCGAGCCGAGTCTGAGAGAGATAAGATGGCTGTCAATCATCAAGCAGAGATTAACCAACTTCGGGGCCACTATGAGCGTCAACACCAGCAGTTTGAGACCGCCCGACTGGAGGAGATCAACAAGCTAAAGGGGACTTATGAGTCTGACTTCAAGAGGGCAGAAGAGGAACATGCCTTTCTTTTAGCCCAAAAGTTGGGCGAAGCAAGGATCGATGCAATTGAGGAATTCAGACACTCTCCTGAGCTTCAGGAGCAATAACTAGTTTATTACCTTGGTGGTTTTGAGGATTTCCGTGAGCAGGCGACTGCCTTTTATCCAACACAGGATTTCACAGGATTCAACCCTAGTGGACGTCGTAGGCAGTAGTTGTTTCTTTTTCTATGTTGAAATGTTGTAGTGTCGCTGTGATGTTTCATTTTCTTTCATTTTCATTTGATGTACTTTGAAAGTTTATGAATGAAACGATGTTTATGGACCTTGATCCCTAATTTATGTAGGAAAAACTTGACCTTTCATATTAAGACAGTTTTTGTGAGAAGATGAGTAGTAATTTTACTCTCTTTTGTTTGTAGGATTTGGGCTTCACTCAGCCATATCCTTTCAATAATAAGATTATAACCCCGAGCTTCACTCAGCCCCCCCTTTCTGCTAGGGGACCCATTTTTTTTGGGTGGAAGAATATGTTTATGATAACACAGTAGGTGCTCAATAATTGTAGAAAAAGAATTCTCTTTATTGATAATTGGCGGGATAACCGCTCTAACAATTAATGTAAATTAAATAAATTCTACTGCAGAATGCTCGATGGCCTATTGCAAACTAAATCTAAGTAAATGAAACTACTCAAAATGATGCTAAAGAAAAGAAAGTAAAGGGTAGCCTAAACTGACCCTGATGCTACCTTTCCACTTTTACTGGTGATATTTACTCAAGTGTTGCGCATTCCAAGGACGGGGTAGCTGCTTTCCCTGGAGGGTCTCTAGCCAGTATGCCCCCTGCCGATATGTGCGGGTTACCCTGTAGGGGCCTTCCCAGTTGGGAGCCAGTTTTCCCATTTTCACAATTTCACGGTTGCTGGTGAATGGGGTGACTTCCCGTAGGACAAGGTCTCCTGGCTGAAACCTTCTCTGTTTTACCCGCGCATTGTAATATCGTGACATTGCCTGTTGGTAGACAGAAACCCTCATCTGAGCCTGCTCCTTCCTTTCCTCAATCAGATCTAGGCTGACTGCCAATTCCTTTTCATTATGTTCTGGATCGTAGTGACTTGTCCTGTAACTTTCCAACCCGATTTCAACTGGGGTCACAGCCTCACTACTGAAAGCAAGGAGAAAAGGGGTCTCACCCGTGGGTGTTTTGGCCGTAGTCCTGTAAGCCCACAGTATAACGGGCAGTTGTTCAGGCCATAACCCCTTGGCCTTCTCCAGACGCTTTTTGATCATCCCAAGAATTGTTCTGTTGGCAACCTCTGCCTGTCCGTTAGCCTGCGGATGTCCAGGAGAAGAGTAGTGGTTTTTTATTCCCAGACTCGAAAAAAACTCTCGAAATACACTTCCTTCAAACTGTTTTCCATTGTCAGACACTATGACCCGGGGGACGCCGAATCTGCAAATGATCGACTTCCAGGTGAAATCTTTGACATTCTTGGCAGTGATTCGGGCTAGTGGTTGTGTTTCCACCCATTTAGTGAAGTAGTCAATCGCTACTATCGCAAATTGGTTTGACCCTTACCCCGAAGCAATGGGCCAACCAAGTCGATTCCCCATTGAGCGAAAGGCCATGGCCCAGTCATGGGTGTTAATTCCTCCGCTGGAAGTCTGGGGACATTAGCAAATCGCTGACACTTGTCACATTTCTTCACATACTGTAATGCATCATTTTGTATTGTCGGCCAGTAGTACCCTTGCCTTATAGCCTTGTGGGCTAGAGATCTGCCCCCTGAATGGTTTCCACATAAACCCTCATGAATCTTTTTGAGGATGTAGTTTGCCTTCGTCGTAGAGACACAACGCAAGTATGGAAGAGAAAGACTCCTCTTATAAAGAATTCCGTTGATGAGAGCATATCTGGTAGCACGAAGCCTTATCTTTCGGGCTTCCATTCAGTCTTCTGGTAATTCCCCATCCTGGATATACTTGATGATAGGTTGTGCCCATTCCATACATTGTTCCACTTGCATGATCATTGTAGTCTCCTCCTGGTGAATACTTGGTTGATGTAAATGTTCTAAGGGAAATATATCATCCTTTGGCTCAATAGCTGTAACTAAACGGGCAAGGGCATCTGCATGACCATTCTCTTCTCCTGGTATTGGGCAGATTACGCATTTTCTGAATTGACCGATCAATTCCTTTACCTTTAGTAGGTAAGCCTTCATTTTTTCTCCTTTCGCCTCATACTCCCCATTGACCTAGCCTGCAACCAGTCGGGAGTCGGTGTTGACCTTCAGGTAGGGTGCCCGCAAGGTTTGCGCTATTCGGAGTCCTGTTATCAAGGCTTCATACTCTGCTTCGTTATTGGTAGCTTTAAACTTGAACTGGAGGGCGTAAGGGAATCTTTTTCCCTCAGGAGTGATTAAAAGCAAACCTGCCCCGCTCGCATGCGAGTTGGATGAACCATCCACATATAATGTCCAGAGCATCTCCGGGTCTATTGGTCCTTCTGCCACTGGAATGAGTATTTCTTCAGCAACTTCAGGGACTTCTTTTAGAGGATAGGTGAACTCCGCCACAAAATCTGCAAATGCCTGTCCCTTAATCGCTGCTCTGGGCTTGTAGCGGATGTCGAACTCTCCCAACTCAATCGACCATTTCACTAGGCGACCGGATGTTTCCGGCTTGTGGAGTACCTGCTTGAGCGGTTGATCAGTAAGGACTATTATCGTATGAGCCTTAAAGTATGGCCTTAATCTCCTAGCAGAAATAACGAGGGCGAATGCTAACTTCTCCATTACTGGATACCTTTCTTCTGCTCACCGTAAGGCTTGACTTGTGTAGTAGATTGGTCTCTGAATAGACCCATCGTTTCTCATCAGGGCAGAACTTACTGCCGTTAAGGAGACAACTAAGTAAAGTAGAAGTTGTTCCCCTGGTACTGGTCGGGCCAACAGGGGTGGAGAAACAAGATAATTCTTCAAATCCACAAATGCCTGTTTGCACTCAGGGGTCCACTCAAAGGCCTTTTTAAGCACCTTGAAGAAAGGAAGACATCTGTTAGTAGCTCGAGAAATTAGCCTGTTGAGGGCAACCACCTTTCCCGTCAACCGCTGCACATCTTTGGTTGACTGGGGAGACTTCATGTCCAGGATGGCCCGAATCTTTTCCGGATTAGCTTCAATGCCTCTTCTACTGACCATGAACCCCAAGAATTTTCCTGATGATACACCGAAAACGCACTTGGTTGGGTTAAGGCGCATTTGGTGTTTTTGAAGCACCTCAAAAACTTCTTCGAGGTCCGCTAGATGATTCTCTTTTTTGACATTCTTCACTAACATGTCATCTACGTAGACCTCCATGTTCCTTCCAATTTGATCTTTGAACATGTTGTTGACCAACCTCTGGTAGGTAGCTCCAGCATTATTTAACCCGAAGGGCATGACTTTATAGCAGTAAATGCCTTGATCGGTGATGAAAGATGTTTTTTCACAGTCAAAAGGGTGCATGGGGATCTGATTGTAACCCGAATATGCATCCATAAAGCTAAGTAGTTCATTCCCTGAAGTAGCCTCTACCAGCATGTCAATTCTTGGTAACGGAAAACTATCCTTTGGACAGGCTTTGTTCAAATCTGTAAAGTCGACACAGAGCCTCCATTTTCCATTCGCCTTCTTTACTAGGACCACATTCGATAACCAGTCGGGGTAGTGGACCTCTCGAATGAAGTCCGCCTTTAGAAGCTTGTCAACCTCCGACATTATAGCTGCATTCCTCTCTGGGGCAAATGTTTTTTTCTTCTGCTTTACAGGCTTGGCAGTAGAATCCACATTTAGGCGATGTTGCATAACTTGAGGATCAATGCCCGGCATATCTTCATGTGTTCAGGCAAACATGTCTTGATTTTGTTTTAAGAATCGAATAAGTTGATCCTTAACATCATCGGGGAGCAGAGACCCGATGCTTACTGTTTTTTGGTGCCCGCCCTCTTCCAGGCTTACCTCTATGAGGTCCTCTACTAGCTCTGGTCGGGGAGTATTTTGACTTGAGACTGATTTGAGACCTTCGATAGTAAGTGATTCCCGCGACCTTCTATCTTTTAGAGCGGCTGCATAGCATTCCCGTGCCATAGCTTGGTCTCCTCTTACCTCTCATAGACCATGATCAGTTGGGAACTTCATTAGCAAGTGGTAAGTTGAAGTTACTGCTTTCAATGCATTAAAAGTTATTCTTTCGAGGATGATATTGTAGGTGGAAAGGCAATCCACTACAAAAAAATCTACCATGATGGTAAGCTGTCTTGGAGCCACCCCTACAGTGAGAGGAAGGGTCACTATCCCCAGTGGAGAAACCTTTTCTCCAGAAAAACCGACTAGAGGCGATTTGGATGGCTTTAGCTGGTCCCTTCCTATACCCATCTTGTTGAAAGCTTCAGAGAATAGCAAATCTGCAGAACTTCCATTGTCGATCAGCACCTGTCGGATAGTAAAATTGGCCACTGCCATGGTAATTACCAGTGGGTCATCATGGGGATGTTGTACTCCCCGTGCATCATCGTCAGTGAAGGTAATGACCTGCCTTTCTAGTCGTGGTGATTTGGAAGGTGGAGTAGAGGTATCCACCTCTTGAACCTCCATCATATTTCTAGCCCTTCTCGCATGAGCTTTTCGGGATGAGCTTGTTTCCCCACCTCCAACAAACCCTCCAGAAATCACATTGATCACCCGAACCGACTGTTTATCTGGTGTACGACTTCTTCGGGGAGCATCCTGTCGGCCTTTTCCTTTATCGCCATTGGTCGTGAACCGGCTCAAACGCCCTCTTTGGATCAGGCTCTCAATCTGATTTTTGAGGTCGATGCATTCATCTATCATATGTCCATGGTCACGATGAAAGCGACAAAATCTATCGCGTGCCCTTTTTGATGGATCCGACTTCAGCCTGGGTGGCCAGGATAATAAATGATCGTCTTGTATCTGAAAAAGGATCTCGCCTATCGGCTTGTTTAATGGAATGAAGCTAGTGAACTTATCATGACTCTTTGCAGGTCGAGATGACCTGTCCACAGTCGGTTGGGTTCTCCGGCCTTTAGCTTCTTTCTCGTCCCTGGTAGTTATTGCTGGTCTCTTTTTCTCCACCTTCTTTTCTTCAGTCCCTTTTCCTTTTCGGGCATTCATGGCATCCTCCGCATTCATATGCTTCTGGGCTTTAATAAGTAGTTCTGCCATCGTCTCGGGCGGTTCTTTTGATAAGGAAAAAAGGAACCTAAAAGACTGTAATCCTCCCATGAAGGCTGTCACTGCTACGTTATCATTAACCTCATCAACCTGGAGCATCTCATTATTGAACCGGCTTATATAATCTCGAAACGACTCTCCTTTATCTTGTTTGACGTTTAACAAGTAGGTGGCGGGCTTCCTATGTCTCCGCCTGGCAATAAAGTGTCCGATAAATTTCCTGCTTAACTCGTCAAAGTCACGAATAGAACCGGGCCTCAATTTATTGAACCAGACCCGGGCTGACCCCTTTAGGGTGATGGGAAAAGCCCGACACATGATAGCATCTAGGACAACCTGTAGATGCATGAGTACCTTAAAGGTCTCCAGGTGGTCAAGAGGGTCCTTGGACCCGTCAAAGTTCTCCAACTGTGGCATTTTGAACTTGTTAGGTAGAGGAACACTCATCACCAAAGCATCAAAGGGGGAATTAGTCTTCTGTAGGAGTTCATCCACAATAGCGGGGCTTTTTCCCTTCATTGTCTGTGCCATACCTTCCATTTGTGCTTTCAGGTCTTGGATCTGTTGATCCACACCCATGACTTCTGTAAGATCATCGGGTGTCCTGCCTCGTCGGGTGCTCCTGATCACCGTCCTCCGATCCTGGTTGTGGCTATGCTCTGCCCCTCTTCCAAATTATTATGTCCTGTTGCATCCGGAGCGGGAGGAATGGGACCAACCAGTCGTTGAAGAAGTAAAACGTTCTGCTGGGTCAGTTGGATCAGTTGGTCCATCCCTTGGGCCAGAGTTTGAACCTGTTGTTCTAATATTGCCATACGTTCTGTAGGATCGTTTTGTCTGACCGAGTCTGAATTTTGGGGACTTTCGGAGTTGTGTGATGACCTGTCATCACCAACTTCTTGGTCTCCCAGAGAAACACGTGCCTCCTCTTGGCCATCATGTCGGGGAGGATGTATTGGAGGTAGACCAGTATGGGTCAGTGGTACTCCTTGGTTGGTTGGGAGCAAGGGATCATTGGGTTGAAGGGGAAGATCTCTGGGTTGTCCAGAGGCATCACCCACCTTACTTTTGCTTCGTAGTTGGACCATTCTAACGCTTTCTGGAAGTAAGAAGTTGTCGCTTCCCACAGACGGCGCCAACTGATGAAGCGTAGAAAGATTGGGTAGAAAATGATGCCGTTCCTGTCAAAAAGAACAAACAGTGACCGGAAGAGGTACCGGTGGGGTACCGGCCAAATAGGCTCCGACGGTCAAGTTAGAACTTGAATCGTTCAGAAAAATATAGCAGGAGTAATAGTGGGTGATTATTGCGTACCTCTTTAGGTTGACCCAACCCTATATTTATAGGGTCTTTAATGCGGTGGTCCTGATAGAGTTGTAGCGTGTCGTATATATCTTGACAGCTACCCATATGTATCCTGATAGGATTCTGATAACTACCCGTAGGTATTCTGTTGAGATGTGTAGAGTTCTGATAGCAGGTAGTCGGTTGACAAATCCTTATCTGCACGTGCCGTACAAATTATACCTATCAGTGGTATTTTTGGAATATTTTTATTCAAGTTCATTCCATCATAATCTACTTCATATTTATTACCAAACAATAGAATGAGAATGGTTATTCCATTGCATTCTCATTCTCATTCTATTCCCACTTTCATTCCATTCCATTCCGGCATACCAAACGTAGCCTTAAAGAATGAGGAAATGCTAGGTGAATGATCTTCATTGTGGTGAGTGTAAGACGATACTGATTGTATTAGTTATGTGTGTAGGGGTTCGTGATGTGAATGATGCTGGAATAATTTCTTAACTAGTTAACCCGCCATAAGCTTAATTTTATTGATGTTCAGATGATAAATACAAAGTACAGAGAGTACAGAAAACAGAGAGCCAATAAGAGCCTTTTAAGAGAATGCCTATCTTTCTCCCTCACTCTTTCTCTCTCTAGAACTTTCTCTCTTTAGATCCGGAGCCAAACCAGAGCAGAACCGGAGTCCCAATTGGAGTCCCCAAAACCATAGCCTTGCCTTGGTATTTATAGACGTCGAAGCCAACACTGACCTGAGGACCCCCCTTATGCCACGTCATCACAACCTTTAAGTTTGCGACTTTGATTATGAAAACTTGCGAGTCTCCCTTGCGAGACCTCTTCGCGAAACCTCCTCGTGAGACCATATTGTGAGACCACCTCGTGAGATCCCTCTTCGCGAGTCCTCTCATGAACCATTCTCGCAAGCCTTATCGCGAGTCTATTCTTGCAAGCCCTTCTTGTGAACCTGTTCTCACGAGCCCTTCTTGCGAGTCCCTCTCGCAAGCCTGTTCTTGCGAACCATTTGCCTTGGACATATTGTCCCCTGATGACATAGGATGTACCTGAGTCATGACTTTTTGTATGCATACCTTCTCATGACTCCTAAGTCCTGCCAAGCCCCTTTAAAGTGCCCTTTCCAATGATGCCAAGTGATGTCGCGACTATCACTTATCTTTTTGAAAAGGTCCCCTTAAAGCCCTATTTTAGGACGCCCATTGTGATGCAACACATAGGGGCGTGAGTATCGGTGAGCCTATGTCTCTCACCGGGCCCTCACCCGCACCCGCACCTCTTTGTAGTGTTTTACTTCACAATCCCTGATTTCCCTAGCCTTATACCTTAGGCCTATCGCATCACCTCCCAAGCTATGTACCTTGGGCCTGTTTACCTGAGGACTTAACCTTCCTCCCTTCATGCCTACTACTTAGCCAAGTACTAGAGTCGCAAGCCATTTCTCGCAACTTCCTCCTTTGAATCCTGGTACTTCGCCAAATACCAGAATGCCAAGTCATGGGCCAGTTCCCGTGACCAACTAAAATGTCGTGGGCCAGTTCCCACGCCTTGCTAAAATACCATGTCGCGGGCCAGTTCCTGCGATCCTCCATTACAATGTGCTAGTATTACTTATATGAACTCAGAGCCCTACTTGGGTTTTATTACAGGAGATAATTATCTCATATGACTAAATAATCTTCCAATGTAAAACGTGTGGGGGGTCTTTAGTCGTTATTCCAAGGCTGGATTTCTTTCTACGTCACTTTGCAGCAAGATTCCTGTCATAGCTCTCGTTAATGTTTGAAATTCACCCATGTTCCTGCTGTATTTTTTTATTTATCATTTGTTCTGAAGTGGTGTTTCATCTTTTCCTAATAAAGCAAAGATGACTACTATAGTGTCCAATTTATTTGAGGATCAAATTCTTTCTTTTTCCTGTGTATTACTATTTTTTAATTGCTTATTCTTGAAATGTAATTAGGGTGTTTCAAATTATTGCGTGTCAGATTTGTTCATGCTTCTTTGTCAGCAGTGTTCTGCTAACTATATTATTGTTCTATTTTTCTTTATTATGTGGATTGCTTGGTGAAGTTTATGTACTGTTAAATTAGTTTTTTGTGTTTTTCAGCTATTTCGTTTGTACAAATCGACCACTTTGACTGGGCTCAGTTATCTCAGTTTAAAGCCTTATATTTAGCATAGCTGCTTGTTCTTTCGAAATCCTGGAAGATGGTGTTAGTGACTTTTGGCCATGTTTGCTGTTGTAGAAAGGTTAAGTAGCAAAGATATGCAAAGTCAGTTGGTTTAACCTGCTAGCTTTCTTGGATAATCTGTATTTGAAAAAGAAAACAAATAATCGATATTCAAATACTGATCGATAAATTACCTCATATAGAAATGCTATGATACTATAGTACATTTAGGTGCACAAATGTTGGAATAGTCTATCATTTCTGCAAGATGGCACTTCCAAAAAGCAGAAAACATTACAAGTTCTCCACTGACCTGGTCCCTCGAAAAAAAAGGGGAAAGAAAAGAATAACACCACATTCACGAAAAATGAAGGCAGCAGAGAAACCTGGAATCCCCTTTTTGGTTGACGGGCTTCATGTGTCTTTTTCGAAGTCAGTTTGGTTTTCAGATCATTAGTGGAAGCAAAGCTGCAATAATCAGACATGTTGGTAGATGAAGGATGGAATTTAGATTGCCATGTTTAAACGTTAATCATCGACGGAAAGAATCAGGCCAACAGCCTTCTGTTCTTAGATAATAAACAATTTTTTCCTTGCTTTGGCATCTATTTCATTCCATTGAGCTACAACTCTTGCCTTCTTCTTGTTCTGTGTATGTGTGCTTCTACAACTCTTGACCATATATCACCCTTCATTATAGATTAAGCAGAGGTTCAAGGCTTCAAGCAATGTGGCCATTCTGTTATAAATCTGGGAAAAAAACTCCAAAATTTCATTCTAAACAGAAACCCTTGCTTTCTGTTCTGCTTGTATATCTCTTCAAGCAAATTTTTTATTTTTCAATGTTTCTTTTGAAGATAGTCTTGTGTCTTCTATGTAATATTCAGTTTTGTTGAAAACATAGGATGGCTACATCAGAAAATGTACTTGTCACAATTCAAGAGAAAATAAAATGGGCAGATACTATGACTGAGTTGGACAGAAAACACAGAAAGGAGGCTCAAGACAGAATGGAAGAAGTAAAAATGTCACTCTCCCAAAAGGTAAATACAATTTTCTCTTATATATTAATGTTCCTTTCTTGCCCCTTGCCAGAAATAAGGAGTAGTAAATAATTTTGAGTGCTTATTATGCTCTAGTTGTTAGGCTTATGACGAATTCAAAGGTATGCCCACTTTTCTGAACTAATCTTTATAAAGAAGAAATGTGGTTGCAAGGGGCAAAAAATGATGGGTCTGATCAGAAAGCATATTAGTATAATTTTATAGGATGTCACTACCTTCTAGAGCTGCATGGTTCAGAATGTGCATTAATCTAGTATGGATGCTTGGAAGCTAGAGCTGTGATTGTGGACACTGTGCTGAACATGACAAACCTCCTGCAATCCTGGAAACATGTTAGACATGATCCATTTGCCTAAAAGTTTTAAGGGGGCAAATTTTTTATTTTATATCATAGCTATAGAATGTCTAACATGCATGATGCAACAAACTCTTTATCAATAATGGGAACAGTATTACATTTTTCTATTTTATATTTAAATGGTCCTTTGTTGGCCCTTGCCAGAAGTAAGTATTAGTAAATATTTTAAGTGCATATTCTGCACTAGGTGTTAGAGTTATGACAAAAGTATGCCTTTTGCGTGGCATTCAAAGGTATGTCCATTTTTCTCCATCGAAGTTGCAAAGAAGATTTGTGGTTGTAAGGGGAAAAATGAATTGGTCTTGCTAGAAAGTATAGTTGAACAATATTAAATGATGTCGTTACATGGTAGAGGTGCATGATTCTACTAGTGGTTGCCTCGTACGGAGAGAGGTGATCGTCGACACAGTAAGGACATGACAGACTTCTGTTACTCCTGAAAACATGTTAGACATGATCCATTTGCCCTTAAATCTTAAGTAGGCAAAAAATTAATATTATATCCTTGCCAAAGAAAGTTTAACATGCATGATACAACAAACGCTGATCAATATTGTGTACAATATTTGTGGAACTAGGGATGGCAACGGGTCAGGTTTGGGACGGGTTTAACTAATACCATTACCATCCCATTTAAAAATTACTAATATCAAATTCACCCCAAACTCACGACGGATTGTAATCAGTAATACCATTACCACTCCGTCGGTATAAACGGGTTCCATGGGGTTACCATTAATTTTACTAAATTATTTCTAATAAAGTAGAAGTACAATTGTTTTACTAAATTATTTGATGACAAATTAAGTTATAAGAAGTTTGATGACAAATTAAGTAATAAACAAAGTATTTCTCTCTTATTCTAGGCATATATTATGCTTTAAGTTATAAACCAAGTATTCCACAGATTCAGACAAACAAATATATATATATATACGCATATCGACTGAAATTCTTCAAAAAAAAAAAGGATATAATAAGTAAATAAAAAATCGTAAACGGGTTGGGTTACCAACGGGTTTTTCAGAAAATTCGAACCCGCTTCGAGTTTTAATTTTTGATACCAATCCCGCCCCAAACCTATTTATAAATTTACCAAACCCGCCCCATTCGGGTTGGACCGGTTCGGAACCCGGCCGGATCGGACCATTTTGCCATCCCTATGTGGAACTTCATGATTGGCGTAAATAAAGTAACATCCAACGTTCATTTTAGTGCAAGAGATTATTTTATTGACATATTTAAATACAAATGTACTTTCATATATCAAGTTTATTTGTCTCATACAAGATATGTATATACATATACCTATATGCTTATAAATGTACTTTCATATATCACTATGCTGTTAACGTGTCCCGCCTTACTTTTTTAGAATATGGTGTATTGGTTTGTACAATTCTGTTCCTGTCACTTGCCCTGTCTCTGTGGTATGTGATATTATAGGGTAAAGTCCAAAAATCCCTGCTCTATAAATAATATGAAAGAAACACCTCTCCTATTTAGTATGTGCATATGGACATTAAAAAAAATGACTGAAGCACCGATGTATAAGACCTACAAAGCACCCATAATGACAGAGGAAATTTATATACATACAGGTTGGCTGCACGTGACCAGGGGGGGGGGTTTGAATTTAAAACTACTTTCCTCTGCCTCTTCAAGGTTGGCTGCACGTGACCAACCGGTGTATCATGACCTCGTTCATTTGAATTTCAGTGGCTATCATTTGCAGATGAGTAATGCTACTCAAGCTGAATAAGTAGGCTGAGAAAACAATATGAAAAAAAATAAATAAAAAATGACCAATTGCCACACTAATGTGTTTCTCCCCACATGATGCATTTCAGCTGTACCTATGTGTCACTCACTTGTCATGTTGGTTAGTCGGGTTGTCTGAGAAGTATTTTCCTTTGTTTGATGTATCTTACTTTGTAGCAGAAGTTACACACTGTAGGCAGGCTGCCTTCTTCCGAGGCCATGAGGAGATCTGCTACGGATCAGTTGGAGTAACGGGTCACGAGGAAAGCCAACCTAAGAGGTATGCACCACATTGTTATTCTAGTAGTTTTGACTGTACAACTACGAAATTTTTGTCTCAACGACTTTATCAATATGATATACATGTGATTACATGTGTACTTCCCTCGTCTCTAGGACACTAATTAGGCAATACCATACCATAGATGGAGACCCCTTTGGATGCCAAGATCTTGTATACCATTCTTTGCACTCTTATAGTTTAGTAGCTGTAACTTCCAAATTGCTCGTCATATTTTTCTATTCCCCCCCCCCCCCCCCCCCCCCCCCCAAATTGATTTTATAGATGAGGATGTGGGACTAACCCTACATAATGTAAAGAGATCCGACAGTATTTGAACTTTTGAAGGGATGAAACTAATTAAAAACATAGAACTCTGGGATGTGAAGCAGAATTGAGTTGGTAGCATTATATTTGTAGTCCGTTTTCAGCCTAGCCATGGGAACATCTATCTCTCTGCGATGCTTATCTTTACGTCTTTTTTTCCTTTTCCATTTGCCCCTCTGGGACCAATTCTCGACTTCCTACTTTGAAAGGTGAGGAAGTAGCACTAGAATACAGTCCTTGGTGATGATGCCCCTCTCTGAGAACAAAAATAAGTTCTGCTTTACTTATGTTAAGTTATTTTTCGGAAAATTGCAGGAGGTGACATCCAGTAGTTTGAAGAGTTGGAGAAATGTGATCCTGAGCATGCCTCCAACTAGCCAGTTTTGTTCATGGCATTTTGGAAAATCCAGATTGCCGGTTTTGGATATATTTATGTCAGACAATTTTACGCTTCAATTTTGGCAGTGTAATCTTTTGATAAACCAATTGTCATTCCTTTTGAGTCAGCTTGGAGAACTTCCTTCTTTAGGTTAATGCATAGGGGTTTAAATTTAAGTTTCATGATGTTGCACTTTATCCTGCTTTTTTCTGTTAATTAATGTAAGGAGCTAAAATGATTCATTCCAGAAAGGGTAAATTACACTTTCACCCTTTCTGTTAATGTAAATTACACCTGCACCCCTCTTGTTTTGCTAATTACACTTTCACCCTCCTGAAGTATGTGAAATGACATTTATACCCATACATTTTAATTTATTTTTAATTCTAAAATATCTAATATGTTAAATTACCTATTTATCCCCTAGTCCTCCATTTATCCATTTTTTTAATATGTATTTTTATATATACACATATATATATATGTGTGTGTGTGTGTGTGTTAGAATTGAAAGAGAAGAAGATGCAGGGATGAAAATTTCCTAAATAAAGATATATACAAACCTGTGATTGAGGTTGGGTTGAATGGACAAACAAAAAAAATGAAAATTTCCTAAATAAAGATATATACAGACCCATACACAACTTATTGTTGAAGAAGACACAACTTCAGTTGCTGAAGATACGTCGGAGAAGACGACCAGTGTCACAGATGATGCCGTCAATTGCAGGTCTCGCCTGAGAAGGCGCGTGGGGCGCGTGAATCTCACGCGCACAGTCAATGGGCAGCGCGTGGTGCGCATGAAAGTGACGCGCCGAAATTCAGGTGGCGCGTGTAAGAGCATGCGGTGGTTTCTTGGTGTGCTCTTCACACCGATACATTCATCTCTGAAAAGAGAAGCTTCGTTGTGATCAAACTAGTGGTTTGAACACTTGTATTGTGCTAATATGACATGGGCAGTCCGGCTCTGTTTCTTCTTCTTCTTCCTGGGTTTTAATTTCACTTGTAATTCTCCAAACTATGGCTTCTCTGTTCCATCTCTCTCTACATATATATATATATATATCAATTTATATACATGTATATATTAATATATCAATTTTTTTCACCCGATTCCATAAAGGAAATCGTCGCCGTCTTTAATGGAGAAAGATTGATCGCCGATGACCATAGAATTGGAACGGAGATGGAAGTAAGAACTACACACTACTCATCTTAAATCAATTATCTTGGTATCTTAGCTATAATTATGTGGTTGTTGTTATAGTTATTTAAGTTTTACATTAGTGAAATAAATAAGGAATGAAAGTGTAATTAGTAAAACAAAAAAGAGTGTAAGTGTAATTTATATTGAAAATGTAATTTACCCTTCCAGAAATGATGTGGTTGTTGTCATAGTTATTTAAGTTTTGATTGAGGGGTTGTTGCCCTAGCTGTTACCATCTTTTGTATTCACCTTTATCCTCCTGTTTTGTTTTTTTTAAAGCAAACTAGTTTCTTTATAAGGAGACATTATTAGATTGTCAAAATTCTCCACTAAGGAAAGTGGATTGAACAATTGTTTAATTAGCTACAAAGAAATTTGAACATGTACTTTTGATGGGACTGACCCATTAAGGGATCTTTAGTGTAGAACCATTTAATTTTAGGGTTAATTATACCTAGATTTTCTTGAGATATGTCAAATAACTGGTAGATCTTCTCTTATTTGATAAATTATAACAAGATTCTCAAATTTATAAGTTATAACAGATACTCCTAAAATACTGATGTTATCACTTTTTCAAAGGTGAAATGTCTTAAGTACCCTTAGTTATATGTAAAGACAATAAAGCCCAAGCAAAGGTCATGTGAAAGGACCAAAATACCCTCATTCAAATTTTTAAGAAGACCAAAATGCTGGTCCCTCCTAAGATCAACTACACAATTTCCTCTAAAATGTTCCCATTCAATAATTTGAACACAGTGAAACACAAAATTAATCAAAATAACAATAATAATTGAATATAAATTCCAGTATTCAAAAAGGAGAAATTCAATCCTACTAAAAACAACATTTCTCCAAAAATTGCACTAAGCACGAATCAAGACTATCAGAATCGAGATTTTAGGTAGAATCATTTTAGGGTCCGTAGAATCAGAATCATAGAATCGTAAGATTCTAGCAACTCGTATTAATTTTTTTTAAAAAATATTAATAATTAAATATTTAATTTAAAAATCTAAATCATATTGGAATTTTCAAAATTTTCTAATACATTATCCCTTCAAATATTTTATCATGAATTTAGGCCATATATTGGGATATTTGACTAAATCATGAAGTTTTTGGGCATTTCATATGAAGGGCGAAATCGTCAAATCATTATAAAAACATAGTAGAATCTTAATAAAATTGTATAGAATCATAGCAGAATCGTAAAATCAAAAGATTTTACAATACAAAATCGGGATTCTGACAACTTTGACACAAATATAGAGTGTTTTCTTTATATTATATATATATTGTTCCTTAACTTTTTGAGCAATCAAACTTTCTTAGCAACCAAAGGAATTGAAAATGAAAGGGTGATGGGTGAGAGGAATTAGTTGCCAAGCGAAGGAGCTAGAGAGCTCGTCGATGTCGGAGTCGCAGAAGACGTGAGGCGACTGAAGGAGGTGTGTTGGGGGTGGAGGAGGCTAGGGTTTCTGAGGAAGAAGCAGACGTCAGAGACTTTGTTCGAATCAATTTAAACTTGATGATATATATATATATATATATATATACATATACACGTGTGTGTAAACAATGAAATTTATGGATGAGTGATTGACTTCACCAATTGATGGTCGGGGCCTGAAAGCGAGAGAGGAAGGCGGAGAACGATTTGGTGTGGCTTCACCAATTGATGGTCAAATTCGTCATTCTTCTTCTTCCTATTGTTTTTGATTTGCTTTTCCTTCATGGTGTTGCTAGGGTTTGAATTAAGATTTGGTTTGGTTTTGTGTGGATTTGGGTCTTCATCTATTGTTCGAATCAATTTTGGTTTACTATTTGATTTTTGAATCAAAAGTTAGAACTCGCCCCAACAAATTTCCCCCTCAATTTCACCATCGACGATGCTCCAATCACCCATCCCGACTTCTATGCCGCCACCACCGTCCCCATTCAACACCCAGGCATTCTTAGGTTAAAACAAATTGAGGGTTAAAAACGTAATTCACCAATTTTTTAATTATTTTAGATGAAATATAAGCATAAGTAATTGAGTCATTTCACACCTCCGTTAACCTGATACCAACTCAAGGGGTCTGACTATAATTTAGTAGACGAGAGGAATCTACCTATCATTTAACATATTTATAGAGTGTCTAGTTAATTAACACTTCATTTTATTTCCATGAAGTGACCTATGGTGTAGGACCATCTGATTTTATTTCCTGATGTGCGAATCCAACTAGTTAAAAGTAGTGTTAATTATATCTATAAATAAATAAATCAGATTAACATGTTGATAACTTATGTTATTGACTTGAACCTTCATTTTATGTTTAAAATCCCAGAAATTCAAAAAAAAATTGAAAGTCCTATCAATGACTTGGAATCATTGCCTTCCATTGGAAAAGGGAAATTTATGGGAACAACATTATCAGGAAAAAAAAAACAATCCCTTCATTGAAGAGGATTGATTTCATACACCTGAACTAGTTAGTAAAGCTTAATCAATTAATCTGAAAATTATTCATCTTGAAACATGCCCACACTTCAAAGGCCATGTTCCAACGATGAAGATGACACTGACACTGCCGTCTCCGGCTCCGATGACCACCGTTTCAAAGTCACCCTAGCAGGCTTCAGGTTATTGGAACCCACCAGGTGTGGAAAATTGAGCAAAGCGCGCGAACCGCGCAGTTTAAAAGCAGCTAGGTCATAAGCTCGAGCCGCATCCTCAGCCGTCTCGTAAGTCCCTAGCCAGATCCTCTTGCCTTTCTTCGCCGGGTCCCTTATCTCCGCCGCAAACTTCCCCCACGGCCGCCGCCTCACACCCCTATATCGCCTCCTCTCCGGAGGCGAGTGTCCTCCACGCTCCACCTCAGGTTCCACTATCGCATTCTCGCCTTCCGAACTAATCACATTATGTTCCAAGTAATCCACATTAAACATCATCTCCCCCGTATTTTCGGGGGAAAGGAAACTCGAACTCAGGGAATAACTAGGTGCATTGCAAGAACTTATTGCCGGAAAATTTGTGGAAATGTCGGAGTCATCGAAGAAAGAACTTATTGACGGAATTTTTTCCGAAACGTGGGAATCATCGAAGCAAGAACTTATTGCCGGAAAAATCGTTGAAATGTCGGAATCGTCGAGAAGATGCTGCCGGATCGATTCGAGAACCGCGAAGTCAGATTCTGGTATAGTGGTTGCATACATTTTTGCAACAGATCTGAATATAGATTTTGTATTGTGTAGATCAGAGGTTTTTCAACTATTTGGTGACTATTCTATGAATTGGCTGATAATTATATATATATATAGACATGTGAGAAACTGAGCTTCACTGACTCTTACGTCAACAATAGTTATTATTATTGTTTTTAAATACTATATATCGTTTTCGTAGTTCCCTCATAGTTTATTTCTACGAAAGATCCTCTATATCCATGCATGCTTTTTGAAAGATCACGTGTTATTCTTTTTAATTGTTTATTCATTATTTCTGTTTTTTTGTAATCTCAAAATTATGATTCTATTTCTTTATTTCATTTTCAAACAAGGACAATTCTCCACGTGTTCAATTGAGATACCAATGTGACCAATAGGAAACAACTAAACCATTATTTATTCAGATGTTCAAAAAGTCGCGTTGAACTCGTGAGTGTGACAATAAATTTTTTTCTTTCATAAGTTGAGAAATTGAATTGAATAAAAAAAAGAAATAGGTACAAAAGGCAGTGGATATATGGAGGGTGAATTGTGACGCTCGCAAGAGTGAAGAAAATAAATTTGCATCTTTCAGAAAGAAAAATAAATAAATTTGCAACTATCACAATTTTATTTTTTTAACATAACTCATTTTGTGTGACAATAGTGACCAATTGACAATCACAATTGTATTTGACACAACTTATTTTCCTAATAGATGTTTAATATTGTTTTTTTCCATTCTTCAAAAAGAAAATAATAAAGTGAAGTTTCGAAAAATCATCCAAAAGATACATCTCATTGTATTTATGCTTATTGTGAACAACGAGTTGGCAAAATTAAATTAAATTGAAAATAAAAAAATTAAAGGAGAATTTTGAAATAGATACTAGCGGGACAAAATGATAACCAGAGTAAGGGAATTTATTACTTTAAGGCCCCATGTGGTTCTTAATGTGCTTTTGTTACTTTTACTTCGAAATGCTATAATCACTATTTGACAGCGGAGGCATATATGACAGCCGTGTTAATTATGCTTTGAACAATAATTTTTATATTTTTCTAATGATCAAGTGAGACACAAGTTCTTTAGTGCTTCAACCTCACATCGTTGGTGAGGAGCATTATGAAACAGTGTTAAGAAATTTAACAATGTTACAAAGAACTCTAGGACATCATAGCTATTCTTGAGTTGGATGTATTATCCGAAGAGAATCACGGGAACAAAAAATTGAGCATTTCTTATCACAACCTTTTTTCATATCTGGAGCATTTTTAAGTTGTCCAGGGAAATATATTGGTCTAGCATAAATAATTAGAGGGTTTCAATTGATCATTTCGAGAGAATTAGAGATGGTCTTTCCAATAGGCGAAAGAAAAGTGCAAATTTCAGAACTAACTTTTTGGTACCTTTAGATGTTTTACAACTGTAGAAAAATAATAAATAAAAAAATGTCAATTTACAGTTTTAATTTCTACATCAATTTATGATGCCAAACAAGCCTATGTTTTGAATTCATAGCACTATAACAAAAATATTATTTCTGTTTTAATGAAAAGTATAATTCCAAAAAAAAAATAGCACAATCCAAACCGACCAAAAAAAACAAGAGAGAGAACAATGGGAAAATGCTACTGAATAGAGAGCCAACTAGGTTACAGACCATATATGACTGGGCACATAGTAAGCTATAGAGGCAAAACAAATATGATGTGGACTGGAATGGGTTTGTAAATATTCCTTGTTTGACTTGGTTAGAATTCATAATTTAGAGTCATATCTACTATGTAGTGTAGACTTCTATATGTTTTTTATTCTAAGAATATATATAGTTATGAACAAGTCATATTTAACATGCAAATTAATGAAGAGAATGCTGATTATATTATTAACCTGTCCATATCAAAGAATATATAATATTCGATATTATATATGCTGCAATTGAGTTTTAATTCTTAGAAAATTAAAAAAACAATCTTTATGATCAAAACACATTTAAAAAAAAAAAAACTAAAATATTTTCCTGTGCTCAGTGCTACAATTTTATCGACCATGTGAGATAGCACATGTAAAGCCATTTTATGTTTGATGATATATATATATATA
Source organism: Cornus suecica (assembly GCA_963922005.1). NCBI lineage: Eukaryota > Viridiplantae > Streptophyta > Magnoliopsida > Cornales > Cornaceae > Cornus > Cornus suecica. The sequence goes on along the minus strand of OY998240.1, from coordinate 18,613,184 downwards.
TATATATATATATATATATATATATATATATATATATATATATATTGTTATATATGTAATATGGGTATGCGGTCCTCGTTGCCGTCTGTCAACGGTGGTGATTTTTCCCTTCCCACATGTGTAGCATGGCTTGCATTAAAAAAAGATGTGGGGAGTCAGACTAGCTTGAGAAAGCACACAAAATAATTCAAGGTCCTAGTGTTGCAAGTTCACTTTTTTTTGGGAAGGGAAAAAATTGAATGGAGAGGAGAAAAAGAAAGAAAATAAAAAAAAAACAAATCCAAAAAAAATAAATTAATGCCTCTCTCTCTCTTTATATTTGGTTGATTGCTATGAAATACGAATATAGACATTACGATATGATAAATTAATAAACAAAAGGATACGATACGGCAAGATACGTTAAAAAAATTATTTTATTACATATTTAAAAAAAATACATATTAATTATTTAAAATGATTAAACATACTCATTTTTGGATCTTCGAATTCATTTTTTTCTATTGTTGTTTTCTTATATTTGTCTATTTTAAAAGTTCATTAAATTCATTTTTTTTAAAAAAAGAATTAGTCTTAAAATCAATCCGCTGTTTCTTCAAATTTTTCATTTCATGCTTGTGTCCCAACCTTATCCACTCATGCAGCAAAACATTTAAATTTCGGAATACTTTTAATTGTGTTTGACACATGTCCGAGCTCTGAATGTCTGACACCAGTACAACACCCCAGATGAGTGTCTATAATTCATAGGTTGAATGTAAGAGTAGTAAACCGAAAATTTGTACTGTACGTATTATTTTTTAAATTTATTTTATCATTATGCGCATTATTATTCACGGTATTTGTAATATTTGAAGGATAATGTTGTAATTTCTCGATGTTATTATAATTTCACTAGTCTTTACTTCCTTTTTGATAAATTGTGCAAAGGAAGAAAAATTTTTGGTTCTATAAAATACCCCTTAAACTATTCCAAAATACCCATGTACTATAAAAGTGAGCAAATCAGTCTATTAAGTTCTCAAAATTGAGCAAGTTGCTCCCTGGACTCACTTTTTGAATGTCAAATTACCATTGTACCCATATATTAACATTTTGTAAAATATAAAAATAAGGGTTAATTTTATTCACATCCCTGAGGTTTATTTTATCTTCAATTAGACCCCCTCAAGTTTGACAAACTTCATTTACACCTCTTATTTTTTCAAACCCACATCATTTATATCCCCTAATGCCACTTAATATCTAAATTACCTCAATGGTGAGATATGTGATGTTTGAAAATAAGGATTCAATTTCTTTACTACCCTCAAAATTTATTATCTTTATCCAACATTTTTTTACTTTTAACATTATTATCTAGTTATAAAAATAATTATATATATATATATATATTGCCGAAATAAAAAATAAATGCCGAATTTTTTTTTTTCCAAACTACCAATTAGGGTATATTATTTTCCCTCTTTTCACATTATTAACTAGTTATATAAATTATTATTATATATATATTACTATAAACAAATTTTTTTATGTCGCGATAAAAAATTAATGCCGAAATTTGACCAAAAGATTGGTTTTGTCTATTGATCGAAATTTGACCAAAAAATTAATGCTGAAATGAATGGTAGTTCAAAAACAAAAAGTTGGTTATGTCTATTGACCAAAAGATTTCCTCAATTGACACCTAAAATTTGATAATTTTAAAACACATTTCCTGTTTCAGTGGTAAGGACTCAATCTGTCAAACGATAAAGTCATGAGTACTTCAGATACTGAGAATAGTCTATTTGGGCATAAAAATAAAAATAAAAATCAGCATTAATATTTGAACGGTGTTTGAAAAACTTAACCGTTGGCATTAAGTACCCCATCCCAATTTACCCAATAATGGTAAATAAATTATCCATGGGTATTCGAGGCTTTTCTCTCTACTAATCCTTGGACATGTGCAAACCGACCCCAAACAAAATCGGCAGTAGGACTTGAAAACGAAATTCGATACTTATTAAAGCACCAAATCTCAAGTTCCAATTGGTCCACCGGTTTGAGTCAGATTAAGGAACATCTTTGAGGAGACACAATTGAGATTGCTTTATGAAAAATATAATAAAAATAAATAATTTATTTATAAAAAGTATAGTAAAATAAATAATTTTTGTAGTGGGACATTTTAGCATGCATATGTGATGTGTGGTGTGAGATTTTAAATTTTTAATCATTTAATCATAGGTTGGATGTGTGGTGCAAGATATACCCTGAAGAGTTTCAAATTTTGAGTTGAAATACGAATATTGGACAACAAAAATTGATTATGATGAGCCCAATAAATGGAAAAGAGGCACTATTTTTAATATAAATAATGTAAAGTGACGTACATAATTAAATTTTATGAGAAAATTGAGTATTAATGTAAATAATAATAGGGCAATGCTTGTGCAATGTAACTTATATGTGGTGTGCTACAATGAAAAGCCTACACATGTCCTAAAACTTTGAAACAATTTTATAAATTTTAAAATCTTTTCATAATTGTTGAATTGATTGATTTTTCAAACTTAAAAAATAATCTGCTTATGGTAATATTTTAAAGTTTTAGCACATATGTAAGTTTTTTATTGGACTATACCACATGTAAGTAGGAAATTCCTCATTACAAGTATTGCCCATAAGAAAAACTTCAGTGGGGCGAATGCTCTCATTGACAAAAAAAAGAGCCCAATCCATATGGCACTCTGTATGCCCAAAAAAAACTTATATTGCACTCTATACGCCCAAAGTTCCGGCTTGGACCTAGTCCATATGGCACAAGCCCAATCCCTGCTCAAGCAAGTTTGGGGAAGAAATCGTATCCGCTAAATCAAGGATATGATGATAATTCAAAAAGAGAAAGATAAAGCACAAATCCAATTTATTTGGGATTTGATTTTATCTTATGATTTAATTGTTATCTTCTATTGGGCCCAAAGTTCGTCACGTAATTGTATAAATATGACCTTAATAGACATTCTGAGTGAGGTGCAAAAATTAGCATCTACACTTTGACGTCGTCGGTGGGAATTCTTCCCATTTGCAATTACTGCAATTATTTGACGCATTAGTAAAATATACTTTTTAAAAATAAAAGGTCAGTTGTCAATTTTATTGACGTCCTTCCACGTAAGTTATTTATAGAAAAAAGTATAACATATTTTACGTGTATACTTAAAAAATGATTCCGCCAAATAAAAAGTGGTCAATTGGCACGAAGAAAGTTAGTGTCCAAGATTAATCTCATATGTTGATTTTTGCTAAGTATTGAAAAAAAAAGTATGAGAAATCATGAATATATAATCTCATGGGCCTAAGAATCATGATAGTTGAAAATTTTGAATGCAGAAAAATGCTCACATGTTCTAGCGAAAGTGGAACTATAAGAGAATCCCAACAAAAAGAAGATTGTGTTCTTCATGTTCGAATCCAACTCATATGTATCAAAATGTGTCGGATCAGAAGGGGCCAGTGTAAGAGCCCAAAATTCCGACACAATCCACTTGGACCTAGTCCATATGGTACGAGCCCAACCCGTGCTCAAACAAGTTTGGGGACGAAGAAGGTTTGTGCATGAAAGTGGATGTTGGTGCTCCAAGCTTTCTTTTGAACCAAATCTTGGTAAGTAATTTATTCTCCTTTAGAATTTCTAATTTCAAACCCTAACTTCTATTATTGGATTCTTGTCTTCAATTTTTGATTTATGGAGTTTTCTATCTATAGCTCTTGCTTGAGACTCCATTGGAGCTTAGCTATCGGTTGGGTAGAGCTTAGTGTTGGCTTTGGAGGAGGTTGGGTGGATTTGGATCACTCTTGGAGGCTTCACTTGTTCTTGCTTGCTCTTGCTTGGAATTGAGGTAGGGGAAAACGATTGTCTTTGTCTTAGTAAGAGGGTGTGTGCGTCTAAGTGTATATATGCCGTATATATATATACGAGTTGGTTTTGGGCAACTTAGACTATGATTTAGGCCCTTGATAATATGATTATGTGATATGAATTCATGTTGTTGTTTATTGATCATAAATGTGATATGAATTGATGTTGTGGTTTATTGATCATAATTGTAATATTATGAGCATGTGTAAAGTTTGACATGATATATTGCCTAAAGAGAAAAAGCATATATTATAATGGAGTATGGTTGATGAAAAATCATATGTGCATAATGAGTACTCATGTAGTGTCAAATTCATGATGTTGGAATATGTGGGTGGTGTAGTGATGTGTTGGTAGTCGGGTTCGGATCAAAGCAACAACTGGCTAGGAGGTATCACGCCTACGGAACTAAAAAGCCGACCAAATGTGAGTTAGGAGTCCGGGTAGAGGCTCATGTTCTTGACTTTTGTAGTCATGGCGTACGGAGTTGCATGTTGGGCTCTCGTACAACCGTCTTCCTTGTTGAAGTGATAGAGAGAAAAATCACTTGGGAAGAGTCGGTGCGGTACTCTACAAGTAATTGGACAGAGTATGTATCCGTTAACCTGAGTTGGGCGCCGTGTGTCTCGGGGGGGGGGGGGGGGGGGGTGTCGAGTCATGGTGCATTAAGACTATCATATATATGTGAATATGATGTTATTGTGGAAGCATGCTATAATTATAGAAAATTATGTTGTGAGCATGTTGGGGAAACTTATTTGTGGGGTTCGAAGGGGTTCCGGATTGGCGTGAGAGCCATGTGGGACAAGAGACCGACCTAGGGTTAGTGGCATGAACCTTGGTTGGGTTGAACCACTCGGACTACCGAGATGGAGGCAATGACGCTTCCTCTACTGGGCTAGTGAGCTCACCCCACATTATATACATTTTTTTCAGGTGATGATCATGTTGGGAGAGTTCCGTAGTCTCTCCGAGGACGCGTGGTTGTATGTCCGTCCTTTTGTGCATGAGACGGACCACACTTATTTTGTTGGACATTTAGTTGATAAATATGTATTTAAATGTTCATTTTGTCCATGTAAGTTGAATTTGAAAAACTATTTTATTTTAACCCGGCTAGCATGTTAGCCGAGGTGTTATTCTCAATGTACATCCCTTGGAGCGCTATGCGCAGGGATTATATTCTTTTGGGGCACTTCGGTGCCGAATTGTGGAAATATGTAATTTTGGACAAACTCTAACATGTTTCGCCTTAGGGCGCTATAATGAAAGTATGGATTTCTTTTATTTGGAATTTTGAATGGGAAATGAATTAATTGTCTTGAAGTGTGATTGTTAGGTATTCGGCCGAAAACGGCGTTTTTCTAAAGTTTTCAAACCAATCCTTTCGTTTTGGATGGAAAAACCCGTTTTCGCCTACCCCCGTAAAACTGATGAAAATTTGTGTTTTGAACTAATTTGAAGTTGTTTGAAAGAAATTGAGATTTTTGAGTCGGTGGTTTAATCAAACGGAAACCGGGGGCAAGACGGATAATTTTTACAAAAATTCAAGTAAAAGATTTAGAGGAAAATAATTGTTTCTTTCTAGTTCATGGGTTTCGGAAACATTAGTAGCATCCTATTAGTGTTGAGGCTATTTCTTTTAATCTATAAGTGTTCAGGATGGTGTAGAGATTAATTTTCCCTTCTGCAGACTTGAGTTGAGTTTTAAGATAGCAGTCTAAGTCTTCACCTCCATTTACGCAAGCCTCTGACTGTTTTAGTCGACTCCTTGCTTGGTTTAGTCGACTAGAACCCTCCTTTTAGTCGACTAGAGTTTTGGGTAGTCGACTGAATCCTCAACCCTTCATTTCCGCAAGCTCCTGACTGTTCTAGTCGACTACCTACCTGTTTCAGTCGACTAGATACTACTTCTAGTCGACTAAGGGCTGTTTCAGTCGACTAGATGGTGCTTGTAGTCGACTAAAGGCTCTTCTAGTCGACTACAGTTCGCGCACTCTGCGCACACTGTTCAGTAATTCGGTCATATCTCGAGCTACACTTGTCGGATAAATGTGTTCTTTAGCTTGTTAGAAAGCTGACTTCAAGCGCTTGCGTTTAGGATTTTGAATCGCCTCATTTGAGTCATTTTTGAGTGATGTTCCAGAGAAAGTATGGAGAGGGAAAGATGTTTCCTATAAACACTTGAAGGTGTTTGGTTGCAGAGCATTTGTCCACATTCCCAGAGATGAAAGATCCAAGCTTGACGGAAAGGCCAAACAGTGCATCTTCCTGGGATATGCCCATGAAGAGTTTGGTTACAGACTCTGGGATCCTATCAACAAGAAGGTCATCAGAAGCAGAGATGTGGTATTTTTCGAAGATCAGACCATTGAAGATCTTGAAAAACAGAAGAAATCAGATCCACCTGAAGAGTTACCAGTTAATCTAGACCCGGTTCCCTCACCGAGAGCACAAAATGATGGGGGAGCTATTCAAGGAGATCCAACTGATGACGGTGCAGAACCAGAACCAGTTGCAGAAGAAAATCCGGTTGATCCTCAAACAAGGAGATCCTCCAGAGAGCAACAACCGAATCACAAATATTCCTCCGCAGAGTACGTGATGCTTAGTGACGGGGGAGAACCAGAGAGCTATCAGGAAGCTGTTGAAGACAGTACAAATGCGGAGTGGATGAAAGCTATGCAGGAAGAGATGAAATCGCTACATGAGAACCACACATATGACTTTGTCAAGTTACCGCAGGGAAGGAAAGCTCTCAGGAATAAATGGGTATTCAAACTGAAGTCTGAAGAAAATAATCCACAACCAAGGTACAAGGCAAGACTGGTTGTGAAGGGATTCGGTCAGAAGAAGGGCATTGATTTTGAAGAAATATTTTCACCTGTCGTAAAAATGTCCTCCATCCGAGTTGTTCTTGGCTTGGTAGCCAGCTTAAACCTGGAGATCGAACAACTGGATGTAAAGACCGCATTTTTACATGGTGATCTGGATGAAGAAATCTACATGGAACAACCTGAAGGATTCAGAACCAGAGGAAAAGAAAATCTTGTGTGCAGATTGAAGAAGAGTCTCTATGGGCTCAAACAAGCACCAAGATAGTGGTACAAAAAGTTCGATTCATTCATGGACCAGAATGGGTACAACAGAACCACTGCAGATCATTGTGTATTTGTCAAGAAATTTCCTGACGGAGATTTTATCATCCTCTTGCTATATGTCGATGATATGTTGATCGTTGGTCATGACAGCAGCAAGATCAACAAGTTGAAGAAGGAATTGAGCAAGTCATTTGCTATGAAGGAGTTGGGACCGGCAAAACAAATCTTGGGAATGCAGATCTCTCGAGACAGACTGAAACACAAGCTTTAGTTATCTCAAGAAAGGTATATCGGCAAAGTTCTTGAAAGGTTCAACATGAGCAAAGCAAAACCAGTCAATGCTCCACTTGCAAGCCACTTCAAGTTGAATATGAAGCAGTGTCCTTCAAGTGAGACAGAAAAAACAGAAATCAAGAAAGTACCTTATGCTTCAGCAGTTGGCAGTTTGATGTACGCCATGGTATGCACGAGGCCTGATATTGCTCATGCAGTTGGAGTTGTCAGTCGGTATTTGCCAAATCTTGGAACGGACCATTGGGCAGCAGTAAAATGGATCCTCAGGTATCTTTGAGGAACTACCCATATTTGTTTATGCTTTGGTAGTGGTAAACATTTATTGGAAGGTTGCACAGACGCAGACATGGCCGGAGACAGTGACTCCAGAAAATCCACATCAGGATACCTAATCACTTTTGCAGGGGGAGCAGTTTCATGGCAATCCCGATTACAAAAGTGTGTTGTTTTATCCACCACAGAAGCTGAATACATTGCAGTAACAGAAGGATGCAAAGAGATCCTGTGGATGAAGAAGTTTCTTCAAGAATTGGGACAAGAGCAGGAAAAGTATGTCATATACTGTGACAGTCAGAGTGTTATTCATCTTAGCAAAAATTCAACCTTCCACTCAAGGTCCAAGCACATCGACGTCAGATATCACTGGATCCGTGACGTGCTCGAAGATAAACTTCTACAGCTAGAGAAGATTCACACAGATGATAATGGATCAGATATGATGACCAAGAGCCTGTCTAGAGAAAAGTTAGAAGTTTGCAAAGAAGAAGCTGGTTTAACACCAGCCCCAAATTTGCATTGAGGGGGAGATCAGGTGAAGACGTTCTCCTCTGATTGATATGGAAGGGGGAGAATTGTAATTTCCATATCCATGCCAACACAGCTGCCGTATCAAACAAGGAAGACGGCCGGCGTGAAGAGTATTTGGCAGGTTCTGGAGCATGCGTGAAGACTTCTTGCCATGCATGCAAGTAGTGTTTTGTCTTGTATTGTGGATGATCGGATATATATAGCAGTATATGGTATGTGAAAGCTATATAAGGAACAAAAACACAAGTGAAAAAAAAAGGCAGAGTGATACACGAGTGTTGTAATAGAGAGAAAACCACAGAGTTTCTCTGTGATGTTGTGAGAGAGATTTTGTGAGGTAGAGTAGAGAAAAAGCTTGTATCTCCTCCCTCAATCTCGGTTGTGTTTCAAACCGAAAGTTAGTGAAGCCTCTCAAAGTGGTCGTACCCATATTTTTGGGGAACCACTATATATTTGGTGTCCTTTGTGTGTGTGTGTTTGAGTTTGAGCTTGCTTTGGACCCAACACTAATCTAGTTCCAAGTTTTTCATAGAGAATGTCTCAGGTCTCATCCATGTTTTTCCTGTTTACTAGGTAAAACATTCATGTATTATTAAACTAATTTTTCTTAGGTATGGTAATTATTGTATGCCTGACAATCTTGGAAATGTATATTGATTGCACAAAACGTTACCTAATTTTAAATCAATAAATAGAAAAACAGGTCTGTTAACATTTTGTTTATAACTTATCCATGAATAAAAATTAAAATATATTGAATTTAATAATCATAATTACATAAATAATGATAATTTTTTTTACATATATTCAGTAACATATATGTCTGTGACTACAAATTACCTAGCATGCATGGTGATACCTATGTTTATGGGTGAAACTCTATTGCTAATTATGTCTATTACCACAAATCAACCATAAGAGATTACAATTAAGGTTCGCAGTAATGGTATTGGTTGCGGTATAGGTGTAACGGACTCGAACGAATATTGAGATTATGTAATGGTATCGGTTGTCGCAATCATGAATTTTTAAAAATTCCGCACACAGTGGTCAAAATGTACCATACACTATTTTTCAAACATAATTTAATAATGATGAATTTTAATGAATGTTGGTGATGTTTAGTGAATTTTTGAAAGAGCAATAGCTTAAAGAATAAATGATTAATGAATTTTGCATTTTAAACTTGTAATGACATATGATCAATTACAAATGGATTTGAATTTTAGATTTAATGATATACCAAATGCTATCAAATTAAATGTAAAAATAAGATAACACGTTATTGAATTTATATATATTCACATATATGATGGTATCACACTACCAAAGTTCATGATGGAGTTGCAGGTGGTGGAAAAAAGGTCTCTTATTGAACATGTACATGTTGTAAAATGTAATGAGAATGGCTGATGGAGAAAATTGAGACTGAATTGGTTACGTTTTAGGATTATTTCCACAAACATCCTTGAGGTTTGGTCTATTCTCACACGGACCCCCTCGAAGTTAAATATTATCACAAACACCCCTTAAAATTTAAATTTTGCCCCACTTACACCCCTCCGTGTTGACGCCGTTAGTAGATGCCGTTAATTTACTGATGTCAGCCACTAACCACTAACTCTTATGTAAAATATCCATGTTGTCCTTAGAATGTATGAAATGACTTAAATACCCTTATATGTTAAATTGAAAATGCATTTTATGAATATATACAGATATGTATATCAATTCTCAGGTGACAAATATATAATTAATACAAAGAGAAATGGAGTCTCTTCTCTAATCAGAGGCCTTAAGCATGTGATTCAATTTCCCCACTTTGATTCATACTCTTTTGTTTCATCATTAGTAATTGTAATTATCCATAATTTATCACATCACCAAGAACAGGTGTTGAGTTTTGATTTTTGAGTACATTGAAATCTTTCCTTCCGTCCTCCAGCTCTGGTGCTCGATCCGCCAATTCCTCAACACCAAAAGAAATTCCAAGCAACCCAAATTTCAACTTAAAATAGTAAAAGGCTCTCCAACAACACATACACAAAAAGAAAATACCCAATTTTTATATCCACAAATTGAAATACCTAACTTTTAATTGTTGTGATGAGATTGAGATAGCAAAACCCTCAATTGATGACCAAAAGAGGAGAAGGGCCGCGGTGGCGGCGAATGGTGGTGGGTAGCGGCGGCGGCGGTGGAGAGAGCAGTGTCACGGTATCCATGGTCGGGAGAGAGAGGTTATGCCCGGCTTTGGTGAAAAATCTGGAGGTCGGTGGTGGTCTCGCGTTTGATGATCGATGTGGTGGTGACTCCGGCTAAGAGGGAGAACAGCGGAGTGGTGCAGGGCCGGCCCTAGGCCTGGCGGCCGCCTAGGGCCTCAAATTGTTTTTTTGTTATAGTAGTATTAGACTCAAAATTAAATATATATATATATATATGTTAGTATATGCCCAAACATAAAAGGTTTCTTATTCAACTCAATATCAATTCATATGTTAAACTAATAAAATCCAGTTCATTCTTCCAATAATTAAATTAAAACAAACTCAATCCAAAGAGAATTTAAAACTAATACAAGGACTTTGAATGCATATAAAGGGGCCCCAAAAAATTTTTTCCCTTTGTATTAGTATAGGCCCAAATATGATTTTTTAAGTTATAGTCGAATATAAATTAGAACTCAACCCAATATTACACTTACAATAGGGAAAGTTCCTTTAGAATAGTATTTTTGCTCTCTAAATTTCTTTTGCTAGGACACATAAGTCCTACTTTTGACAAACATTTACAAATAAGTTCAAATTCAAATTTTATTTTTAAAAGTATCTTGTACTAATCATTCATTTCATACCCTTCATATTTTTATGCTTTAATATGTGAAATCTATACAAAAGAAGAACCAAGTAATTATGTAGTGCTTTTGCCATTCGTTTGAAATTTGAATCTATAAAATGCTTACATTTTTTTAAAAACATTGCATCGTGTGAAGTGTAGGAGCCCAAAAAAAATTTTGCGTGAGGAATATGCATTGCGTGAAATGAAGGGCCCCAAAAAAAATTTCGCCTTCAATCTCACTTAGGGCCCCAAAATTTTTTGGCACTCTCAGAGCCGACCTTGTTTGTGGGTGTAGGATGGCCGGAGAAGAGAAATGACTATGGTGCAGAGGGTTTGTTGTATATTATATATATACAGGTGTATTATATTATTATATATATGTATATATATATTTAATGATTTAGAATAATAAAGGATAATGAACCCATAAAACAAGGTATTCGTCTTTTCAACAGTATAAATAATTAATTATAAAGAATAATATAATAAACCTAAGGGGGGCATAATGGTCTTAACACATCATAGGGTTTTTTCAATTTTTTTAATTATAACATACAGGGGCAAAAATGTAATTTCGTATATAACCGTTAGTTAGGCTAACAGCCTTTGGTACGGAGTGTTTGTGATAATATTTAACTTTGAGGGATCCGTGTAGGAATAGGTCAAACCTCATAGGGTGTTATAGGAATAATCCTAAATTTTAACATAGCTCATGGTCCCACATCGATTAAATAGCAAGGGGATATGGGCTAGAGAATAGGTCTATAAATACATGCAAGTGAGCTTTACTTGGAAATGGATATGGGTCAGACAGTCTCTTTAATGTAGCAGACTAACTTTCTTTGACAGCTAGACGGTAATGCATTAATTACAGTTTCAAAATTTTAAAATTCTCTAACACCTAGCAGACCAGCCGGTTCAGGCCGATTTTTCTTCGTAACGTCTGGTTCGGTTATAGTATCGGCCGATTCGTAAAGAATCGGCCGGTTCCTATGTGTGTATCGGGTCTAACCGTTATATCGGTTTGACTCGTTATCGGTGAGCCGAAAAAGTGTTATGAACCGACAGATTTGGTGAACCATAATTACAATTCAACATCATAGTAAACAACTGACAGATAAATGTCAAGCTTTTCACAAATTAATTTTTGTTTTACAATGTTGAAATTTGCTCAAATGAAGAGAATAATAGCACATTGTGTAAGGTTCCATACCCGTGTATTCAAAGCAGCCTCAAGCATGCTCTTCAACAGTATCCAACAACAACCACATGCAAGACAACCACAAGCCGTATCAAACAAAGTTTCGGCTGCGCATGCGGAGAGAAAACAAGGCACGCCTTCACCAAAGTCAAGCAAGGTTGCTAAGCGTGAAGTGGTTTTGGCAAGTAGTGTTTTGGCTTGGTTCTATGCTCTGCTATATATATAGAGCCAGTATATTGTTTGTAAAAAAAAAAGAAACATGACAGAGAGAAGAGAGGCAGAGTGAGTTATACACAGAGAGTGATACACTTGAGAGAAAAACCACAGAGAGTTACTCTGTGATGTTGTAAGTGAGAGTGTAGAGTTGAGAGTAGAGTGACTGTAATCCTCCTCATACCCGGTTTGTTTCGAACTGAAGATAGTGAAGCCTCTGTCAAAGTGGGCGTACCCATATTTTGGGGAACCACTATATATTTGGTGTCAATTGTGTGTGTGTGTTTGCATTTGAACCTTGTTTCGACCCAACAAAGTGGTATCAGAGCCTATCGGCAAAAACACAGTCGAAACTTCAAGGTCTATTTCGAACCATACCAGTGATCAAATCACCACACCACCCCTGTTTTCGGATGACCCATCAACCAAGGAATAAGTTCCCGTTGAAAACAGTCGCAAAAACCTCCACACGCGCCTCCACGCGCCACCCAAGCGTCGGCGCGTCAGAAGCAACGGTCTCACGCGCGCCACGCGTCTTCTTCCTCCAACACGCGTGAGGACCACGCGCCACACGCGCGCCACGTCACTGCTGACGTCAGCAAGGGTGCCACGTCACTGCTGACGTCACCCCTTGCCACGTGTCATCCCCTAGTACTGCCACGTGTTCTACCACGTGTCAGCCAACCATTCAGCCACGTCACCTTGCCACGTGTACTGCCACGTCATCACCAACTGTGCAAAATTACAGTTTTGCCCCTCGCCATTGTTTTGACCATTCTGGACTCATCCGAAGTCGGAATTGAGCTCAGTCAGGGTGATCTTAAGGTTTTTGACCGTCCCGAACGCAAAGGTACACTCCGTTTCACGTGATTCCACTCCGAATATATCAAACAAGCCAGGAGGGCTTAAAGATTCCGTTTCGATGGAAGATTCAGGATCCGGAACGATGATCAGATTGACAGCAGCCAACTATTCGTTGTGGAAGTCAAAGATGGAGGATCTTTTGTATATTAAAGATCTGTTGAAGCCGATCAAAAGGACCGACGATGCACCTGATGGAAAACCGAAGGACATGACCGACGTAGACTGGACAGTACTCAACCGAAAATGTGCCGCCCAAATCAGACAATGGATCGACAAAAGCATTTACCAAAATTTTGCCAACGACAATGATGCTTATGCTCTTTGGCAAAAATTGGAGAAGATGTACGCACGGAAGACATCTTAGAACAAGGTAAATCTTTTGAGCCGTATGGTGAATCTTAAATACAAAGACGACAAAAGTGTGTCAGAACACATGAGCGAATTCCAGGGGCTGTTGGATCAATGACTATAGAAGATGAGATGCAGGGAGTATTCCTATTACACTCCCTTCTGAAAATTTGGAATACGCTAGTTGTCTCTGTAAGCAACTCAGCTCCAGATGGAATAATTAACATGGAAATGGCGAAAGACAGAATGCTGAATGAGGAAGCAAGAAGAAAGGAAGAAGGATATCATCCGGAGTCAGAAGCTCTTGTCACTGAAAGACGAGAAAGAAAAGAATGGCGCGGTAGAAGCAAAAGTAGAAACCATCGCAATCAGACACAGCATCGTGGGCGATCAAAATCTATTTTCAGAAGAGACAAAACCTGTCATCACTGCGGGAAGCCAGGCCATTTTATCAGAGAATGCAGGAAGCTAAAAGCCGAACAGTCTGGACAACAGACCAGAAATAGAGGTGAAGAAAGTACCTCAGAAGCAGGAGTAACAGCCGGAGAAGGGCTCGTCATTGTTCAAGATGATGAGTGTGTCAACTTCACATCCGAAGATTCTACCTGGGTTATTGACTTAGGTGCTTCTTGTCACATCACTTCGAGGAAGGATATGTTCACATCCTACACCAGTGGTGACTTCGGACTTATGAAGATGGGAAACCAAGGAACATCCAAAATTACCGGCAGAGGTGATATTCTTTTGGAAAGCAACAATGGATGCAAACTACTCCTTAAAGATGTGAGACATGTTCCAGATATTCGTCTCAACATGATCTCCACCGGCAAGCTCGATGGTGAAGGCTACAACAGTTATTTTGGTGATGGCAAGTGGAAGCTCACCAAATGCAATCTTGTGGTGTCCAGAGGAAAGAAGACCAGCTCGCTCTACACAACTCAAGCAAAACTGTGCAGAGTTGAGGTGAATACGATGGAGAAAGAAATCCCCACTGAGTTATGGCACAAAAGACTCGGTCATATGAGTGAGAAAGAACTCAACTTGCCAGAAAAGAACTCTTACCTGGAATGAAAGGTACTCCATTACACACCTGTGTCGACTGCATCATGGGGAAACAACACAGAGTTGCATTCCGCAGTTCCCCTCCATCTAGAAGACCAGACATTTTAGATCTTGTACACACGGATGTTTGCACCATGCAAACCAGAACTCATGGAGGTGCCCTCTATTTTGTCACATTCATTGATGATCATTTCAGGAAATTATGGACCTTTGCCTTGAAAACTAAAGACCAGGTGCTGGAAGTGTTCAAGGAGTTTCATGTAAAGGTTGAAAGAGAAACTGGGAAAAGGCTGAAGTGCGTACGTGCAGACAATGGTGGCGAGTACAGAGGACCATTCGAGGAGTATTGCAGACGCTTCGGCATCAGACTTGAAAAATCAGTGCCAAAAACTCCTCAACATAATGGCCTTGCAGAAAGAATGAACAGAACCATCTGCGAAAGGATCCGGTGCATGTTAACTAATGCCAAGTTGTCAACTCCATTCTGGGGTGAAGCAATGAGAACAACGGTTGATTTAATCAACATATCTCCCTCAGTTCCATTAAACTGTGATGTTCCAGAGAAAGTACGGAGATGGAAAGATGTTTCCTACAAACACTTGAAGGTGTTTGGCTGCAGAGCATTTGTCCACATTCCCAGAGATGAAAGATCTAAGCTTGACGGAAAGGCCAAACAGTGCATTGTCCTGGGATATGCCCATGAAGAGTTTGGTTACAGACTCTGGGATCCTATCAACAAGAAGGTCATCAGAAGTAGAGATGTGGTATTTTTCGAAGATCAGACCATTGAAGATCTTGAAAAACAGAAGAACTCAGATCCACCTGAAGAGTTACCAGCTAATCTTAACCCAGTTCCCTCACAGAGAGAACAAAATGATGGGAGAGATATTCAAGGAGATCCAGCTGATGATGGTGCAGAACTAGAACCAGAACAAGTTGCAGAAGAAAATCCGGTTGATCCTCAAACAAGGAGATCTTCCAGAGAGCGACAATCGAATCGTAAATATTCCTCCGCAGAGTACGTAATGCTTACTGACGGGGGAGAACCAGAGAGCTATCAGAAAGCTGTTGAAAACAGTAAAAATGCGGAGTGGATGAAAGCTATGCTGGAAGAGATGAAATTACTGCATGAGAACCACACATATGACTTGGTCAAGTTACCGCAGGGAAAGAAAGCTCTCAGGAACAAATGGGTATTCAAACTGAAGTATGAAGACAACAATCCACAACCAAGGTACAAGGTAAGACTGGTTGTGAAGGGATTCGGTCAGAAGAAGGGCATTGATTTTGAAGAAATATTTTCACCTGTGGTGAAAATGTCCTCCATCCGAGTTGTTCTTGGCTTGGCAGCATGCTTGAATCTAGAGATCGAACAACTGGATGTAAAGACCGTATTTTTACATGGTAATTTGGATGAAGAAATTTACATGGAGCAACTTGAAGGATTCAGAACCAGAGGAAAAGAAAATCTTGTGTGCAGATTGAAGAAAAGTCTCTATGGGCTCAAACAAGTACCAAAACTATGGTACAAAAAGTTCGATTCATTCATGGACCAGAATGGGTACAACAGAACCACTGCAGATCATTGTGTATTTGTCAAGAAATTTCCTGATGGAGATTTTATCATCCTCTTGCTATATGTCGATGATATGTTGATCGTTGGCCATGACAGCAGCAAGATCAACAAATTAAATAAGGAACTGAGCAAGTCATTTTCTATGAAGGAGTTGGGACCAGCAAAACAAATCTTGGGAATACAGATCTCTCGAGACAGACTGAAACACAAGCTTTGGTTATCTCAAGAAAGGTATATCGGCAAAGTTCTTAAAAGGTTCAACATGAGCAAAGCAAAACTAGTCAGTGCTCCACTTGCAAGCCACTTCAAGTTGAATATGAAGCAGTGTCCTTCAAGTGAGACGGAAAAAGCAGAAATGACGAAAGTGCCTTATGCTTCAGCGGTTGGCAGTTTGATGTACGCCATGGTATGCACGAGGCTTGATATTGCTCATGCAGTTGGAGTTGTCAGTCGGTATCTGTCAAATCCGGGAAAGGACCATTGGGCAGCAGTAAAATGGATTCTCAGGTATTATAGAGGAACTACCCATATTTGTTTATGCTTTGGTAGTGGTAAACCTTTATTGGAAGGTTGCACAGATGCAGACATGGCCGGAGACAGTGACTCCAGAAAATCCACATCGGGATACCTAATCACTTTTGCAGGGGGAGCAGTTTCATGGCAATCCCGATTACAAAAGTGTGTTGCCTTATCCACCACAGAAGCTGAATACATTGCAGTAACAGAAGGATGCAAAGAGCTCTTGTGGATGAAGAAATTTCTTCAAGAATTGGGACAAGAGCAGGAAAAGTATGTCATATATTGTGACAGTCAGAGTGCTATTCATCTTAGCAAAAATTCCACCTTCCACTCAAGGTCCAAGCACATCGACGTCAGGTATCACTGGATCCGTGACGTGCTAAAAGATAAACTTCTACAGCTAGAGAAGATTCACACAGATGATAATGGATCAGATATGATGACCAAGAGCCTGTCCAGAGAAAAGCTAGAAGTTTGCAAAGAAGAAGTTGGTTTAACACCAGCCCCAAATTGTCAGTGAGGGGGAGATCAGGTGAAAACGTTCTCCTCTGATTGGTATGGAAGGGGGAGAATTGTAAGGTTTCATACCTGTGTATTCAAAGCAGCCTCAAGCATGCTCTTTAACAGTATCCAACAATAACCACATGCAAGACAACCACAAGCCGTATCAAACAAAGTTTCGGTTGCGCATGTGGAGAGAAAACAAGGCACGCCTTCACCAAAGTCAAGCAAGGCTGCTAAGCGTGAAATGGTTTTGGCAAGTAGTGTTTTGGCTTGGTTTTATGCTCTGCTATATATATATAGCCAGTATATTGTTTGTGAAAGTAAAGGAACAAAAACAGGACAGAGAGAAGAGAGGCAGAGTGAGTTATACACAGAGAGTGATACACTTGAGAGAAAACCCACAGAGAGTTACTCTGTGATGTTGTGAGTGAGAGTGTAGAGTTGAGAGTAGAGTGATTGTAATCCTCCTCATACCAGGTTTGTTTCGAACCGAAGATAGTGAAGCCTCTGTCAAAGTGGACGTACCCATATTTTGGGGAACCACTATATATTTGGTGTCAATTGTGTGTGTGTGTTTGCATTTGAACCTTGTTTCGACCCAACACATTGAAACAAAAATAATATGGCGCACAACTATAATATAAAAATATTATGCCAAGTGACAAACTTTTCTCCTTGATAGAATATTGGTAATCAAAAAATAACAAGCAATATATAAGAGAATTATAAGCAACAACACTGAAAGAGTGTTTCCATATTACTAATGTAGATAATTCTCAAAAGTAGTTACCACACAAACCCTTAGCAGATTAGATTATGATCAATCCATATTACATCTAGGATTAAATCACGAAACTTCTTCATTTGTGGGAGTTTATTTTGGTTAATATTGACCTCAATGGGAGCTTGAGAAGTACTTGATCCTAATTGCACAACACGCAATCACAATATCTATTTGCACATCTAGGTCATATGGTGCCATTAGTTTTAATATAGGAAATCTCGCCTTTCAAATCCTAAAGCAACGCTAATAACATTCCGAAGAGACGAATGCCTAAAGTTATAAAGCTCCTCACGACAGATCGGTGCTCTACAACTTTTCCTATATTTTTTAAAATAATATGTTTCACCACGATATTGTGCATGGGCAGCGAAAAAGTTTAAATTCAGAGGGAACACAATGTTATATATAAATGTTATATTAAACAAAAATGCAAAGATGAAGAAGAAGAAGAATAGTGTGAAGAAGGGAAAAAAATTAGAAAATAAAAATGGTACAAAAATGGAAACAACGAAACAAAATCAAACAATTTAAAAAATAATCAATTAGAGTTTGATTTAAGATGGAAAGTTAGACTTGTTTAACAAAATTTAAGAAATCTTATGACTAAATATAGATATTATGTCATCAACCAATAAAATGTAGTATTTTGCCAATGTGTCATATTAGTTACCAACTCAGTAATATAACACAGATGAAAAAAAAAATAAAAAAGAACAAATAAATTCAATATCCACCAAATTTTAAAAAATTCAGCATCTCTTCGAATTTGAAATAAACCTATAATGTTATGGAAATCCTACTCAGAAATAGGCATACATATCCATTAATTCACGCCACCACACACGCACACACATATTTATATGCCTATTCTTAATTATATGTATATCTACTATTAATTAAAAACTTTATGGTAAAGTTATGTGTTGAAGGACTTGTTAGGGATGGCAACGGGTTAGGTTTAATACGGGTTTGGCTAATATCATTACCATCCCATTTAAAAATTACTAATACCAAATTCACCTCAAAGCCGCGACGGGTTGTAATCAGTAATACCATTACCACCCCGTCGGAATCAACGGGTTCCATCGATTTTACTAAATTATTTCTACGAAATTATAAACTTATTTTTTTAATAGAATAATATGATAAAGAAGCACTCACTAAAGCACTAATCCAATTTTTTCCAAACAATAGAGAATCATAAAAGAGATTATTAGAATTATGTAATTCTTGGCCATTTATAAGTCATTCTGCAACATTGTAAGTTTATTATATTCATATCAATCTAGTTATCACAGTTTTACAATTTGGTTGCATTACTGATAATCAAACTGAATCCCCCAATTGGGTTTGCGAATTCTCACCTTTTGAAAATCGCCACTGAGAGAGAAAAGAATCACACTTTGAATTTTTTATAAAAAGTGTGATTATTTATTTTGAGTCTTACTTAGGCATATATAATTTTTTAGTTACATGGGCTCTAAATTAATATATATATATATATATTAAAAAACTGCATAAATGGGTTGGGTTAGGTTGGGTTACCAACGGGTTTTGCAGAAAACCCGAACCCGCTTCGGGTTTTTATTTTTGATACCAAACTCGCCCCAAACCCATTTATAACCTTACCAAACCCACCTTGGGACGGGTTGGAACAGCCCGGATCACATCATTTTGCTATCCTTAGTGCTTGCTAAACAAAAATAACACGTTTATTATCCTTATTCATAGGAACACAAATCCAAATTCGAGATATCATCTTTTCATATTGGTGTCTCACAGTCCTTTTAATGTTTGATATGGCTAAAATTGTGAAAGGATACGCTTATGAACTTGTCGACTATGTTTGGTTTTCTCTTAATCGATTTTCTAATACAATTATAAATAATTTTATTTTAAATATATATTTCCTTCAATTTCTTAAATATTATGCATGTTTTCTTAGGTTTATTTTTTTAGGTGTAAGAACATTTGTAGTATTGTTTATTGTTGGCATGTTCTAAACAATAACCATGTTGAGTGAATTGTGAGATTGAGTAGGTTTAAGAAATTTAAAGTGGTCAAGAAAATGCATTGACAAGCTTCATCAAACTCTAATCAAGATTACAGTATCGAAGTATACAAGAGAAATGAAGAGGAAACAATTTTGGACCACAAAAATGCATATCGGAGGGTAAAACGAACATTTTTCAAGGCCGAAACTTTTAGAAATATGTTAGAGGAATGAACGGGGTTCAAATGGAAGAAAAGTTGGAAAACGTAGTTTTCATCATTTTTGTTACGCATACCTACGTAGACAGCAAGCAAAAAGTGTCTGGAATCACCATTTCTACGCATAACTACGCACATGGCTGGAGAAGCTATGCATGAGCCTACGCTCAAGCATAGGCCAAGCTATGCTCAAGCGTAGGAGCCCCTACGCATATGTATAAGGTATGCGTAGGGGTCAAGCGTAGGTAGCAACAGGGATTTTGGCAAACTCGAGTCCCGATCCGATTCAACTTCTGTTGACTTATCTTCGACTCCAACATATCATAACACGTGTATAAAGGATATTTACTCCAAGATTGACTAGATTCACTCCTAACTACAAGAGGATTACACAAAGGAGGATTTCTAGTCCAAAAAGGATACAAGTTAACTCAAAATAGGATTCATCTCTCTATAAATAAGAGAAGTCTCTACATATTTTGGGTATGGCTTTTGTGAGATCTTTGCAATACTTTCATAGATCAGATCCGTCTATAGAGAGAGAAAAAAAAAAAGATTGATTGATCATCCTATATCAAGTTTTTATCTAGTTTGTGAATGTTAACCAATTGTGCTTCAACTTTTGAGATCTTTATGCATGATTGGATGATCTAGTTGCTAAAAAATCATCACACCACCATGTGCAATGTGGTTGCATCGATCCATTGAGAAGTGAAGTCATCAGAGTATGGAGATCGAAGTAAGAGGCTTTGTGGTTTATTGATCCGTTGAGAAGCGGAGCCGTCAGAGTACGAAGATTGGAGTGAGAGCTTCATGGAGCGCGAGTGGATCAAGTCTTTCAGACGTCGAGTGGATAATGACAAATTAAAGCAGTTGTAAGTCTTGTTTTCATAAAGTCTGTACAAATTCTCTAATTCATAATGCATCGTTATCCGAGTGTATCCATGGTTTTTACTTGGAATGTTTCCAAGGTTTTTCACGTAAAAATATCATGTGTCGCCTCTAGCTTTATCTTCTGCACTTAGATTAATCTTTGAATGATTTAGTTTGTTAGAGAATTGGATTAAAATTGTCTATTCCGCAATTAAATTTTATTTTGTCAATAAATTCATAAAAAACCTATTCACCCACTTCTAGGCTATTTTCCTTAGTCGCCTAGGTAATTTTAATTGGTATCGGAATGTGGTTGCCCCGTTTTAGGTTAACTACCTAGGGTTAGATTCTGAACTTAGGCGATGGAAATACCTCGTGAAGGATGTTCTGTATCTAGGTCCCTTTTGTTTGATGGCTCGAATTACACCTATTGGAAAACTATAATGAGAGGGTTCTTGAAATCTATAGATGAGAGAAATTGGCTTGCTGTAGAGGTAAGATACTCACCTCCCACTGTGAAAGACGATATTACTAATGAATCTAAAGTAAAATCGTCAAACAAGTGGAGTACTGCTGAGACAAACAGTGCTAGTTAGAACTCCAAAGCTTTAAATGATTTATACAATGCTGTGACCGCGAGTGAATTTAAGAGAATTGCCACGTGCAAAATTGCCAAAGAAGTTTGGGATATTCTCCAAATAACTCATGAAGGGACTTCAAAAGTTAAACAATCAAAACTCCAAATATTAAATTCACAATTTGAATTGCTTAAGATGGAAAATGATGAAGTCTACACTGACTTTGAGGCTAGACTAACTAATATTGTAACAGGTTGTCACAATCTAGGTGAGCCTATTCCCGAGACTACCATAGTGAAAAAGATTCTTAGGTCTCTACCTGAATGATTTCGGGCTAAGGTTACTGTCATATCTGAAATCATGAGTTTTAAAGAAATTAAGCTTAAAGAATTGGTAGGGAACCTAAAATCTTATGAGATGGAGATGTCTGTTCAATTTTTCTAAGAAGTCTAGCAGCACAAAAGAGAAAAGCATAGCTTTTAAAACCACTAAGGAGGATCCTAGTGAATCTGATGAGGATGGTGAGATTAGTCCAAGATAGGTTGATGTGCTCATGAAACAGTTTCATAAGTTTTTGAAATCATCTTATGGTCAAGAAATAATTAAAGGATAAAAAATTGGAGATAAATCATATGATTTTAAAAATAGAAATAAACCTCAATCTCAGAATGACAAGTCTGACCTTAAAAGGAATTAACCTCAATGTTTTGAGTGCCAAGGGTTTGGTCACATAGTTGCGGAGTGCGCTAATAACTTAAAAATGACAAAAGGTCTAGCTGTCACTTGGGATGATGGATCTGATGATGGAATAGCTAGTGATTCTGCTGAGTCCGATTTGGTTGATAGGTATAAGGATTTTACTGCGTTTACAGCACAAAGCAAGAAGATTGAAGAAGTTGCTACAAAATGGGCAATGTTTTGGGATGAAGATAATGAAGATCGTGGGGATTCACTTCAAGATGCATATAATAAACTATATGACAAATCCACACATCTTAGCAAACTTTTCTTGAAATTTACGGTTAACTTTAATAGTATTGACAAGGAAAGACAGTCCTTAAGAGATGAATTAACCAATAGTTCTCAGACCTTAAATCTCATGCAGACCCAAAAAGCTCAATTGTCTGAGAAATTGGTTAAGTCTGAACAAGAAAAAAATCAGGTGTTGAAGAGTGTAGATGATCTTAATAAGAAATTAAACACTATAAGATTGGAATTGAGTGAGAAATCTACAAATATTGGGGGTTTGGAAAAGGAATTGAAAGATGTTAAGTCAACTATCCATAAATGGTCTAGTAGAACTCTTAAGCTTGATCATATGTTGAGTATGGGAAAATCTATAGGAAATACAAAGGGGTTAGGATTCAAAGGAACAACGAGTAATTCTAACATCGTTTCCAAAACGACTTTTGTTAGGGCCTCCCAAGTAGCATCTAGTTCTTCTCAAGGTAATTATGATAGGAATACTAATGCTCAATCATATGTTAGAAAACCTGTTGAGAGTAAGTTTTCTTTTACCTCTAAATCCCATAAGGGTTCGAACAATGAGTTTCAAAAGTTTATTCCAGTATGTCATCACTGTGGAGTAAAATGTCACATTCGACCCTTGTGTTCAAAGTTAAAAGGAAGAATTTGAAATCGGAGATGAATCATAGAACTCAAAAAAGATCCAATGTTAAAGATCAAATTCGGGTGTTGAGTAAAGAGGTGAAGATTTTGTCTAGGCTGATAAATAGAGCTCCGAAAGTTAAACAGGCTTGGGTTAGGAAAGGTGAGCCACAATGTTTGGTTGCTCATACTGCCTATAGAGAACGTGACTCTAGTTCTGAGAAAGGTTTTGAGTATATATCCGCATATTCTCAGTTGACAGACATCTCTACAAAACTATTATATTTTCAAAAGCATGTGCATCTTAGAAAATCTAGTGGCATGTTCTCTTTAAATTAGGTGTCTTTATATGTATCATTCTAGGAACACATTGCATTACTTTTCCTATAATTGATACATTAACATGTATTATAGTTTATAGGTTCATGCATTCATTATAAAAAAAAAATCATAAAACAAAATTTTTGGAATGATGAGCTTGGCTAGAGTACGAAAGTTGTCATATTTTACTCTATTCTCATATTTACTTATCTAATTATGCAAATGAGAAGTATGGGTGTTAGCCTGACCTAAGGATTTTGGATGTTCACCTGGCATGATTATTTTATGTTGAAGAACTTTAATCTTAGGTGTTTGTTTTACTTCGGAGTTGATTGTAATGCCTATTGAAATTTTTAATCTTTTTCATTTAACCTGAAGTGATATGTAGGTTCATGAGCTAGGCTAGATTGATCGATGCTTTTGAATACCTATTTGCATGCTCATGAATATTGGGATAATGTTAAAAAAAATTAAGCAGTATATGAAGGTCTATTTATAACCCCTTAGAGCATTGGTCCTTCTGCTGAGTAACCGGGTCTCAGTACCTTAAGAAGCAGTGAGTATTCGCATAAAAATGCGAAATTGATTATCTCAAATTTTTAACCCGAGTAACCGGGCCTCTTGCCACAAAGTAGTGAGTGTTCACATAAAAAGGGAAGAAACAAAAGATATATGAAGGGGTGCAAAAGAAAAAATTCGAGACAAGAAGAAAATAAATTGTGTTCCCCTTAATTAGCAATAAGGTCCGAATTAAAGATTTGACTTCTAGTTTGGGTTCTGGACTGAGTTATCATCACGGTTGGTGAGGAGATTATCAGAATTAGTGTGTATTTCTTCCATCTTCCTTGAGTGCTTGCATATGATATTTTCATATATATATGAATACTATGCAAAACTTGACTTGTGCATTCCTGATTCTACAAGGTATGTGTGCTAATTTTCTTCACTACCGTGTGTATAATGGCTAAGTTAGATATGAGAATATGATGTGTTAATGATTAGTTCGTTGTTTCTATTGCCTTGCTCACAAATTTCTGAAAAACAAAAATATATATTTTTCATTTATTTATGACATTCTGCATTCATGCATTAGTCGTAGGGTCATGCATCATAGAGATTTGTGTTTACCCGAGAATCTTGATAGTCTGTTAAAGTCCTATATCTTGAAGTGATATTTGAGTACTTCCCTTCATTTCTCTAAATTGTTTATTTTGTACTATATTTGCTTGACATTTCAGTGACAAATAGGGGGAGAAATATTTACTTGAGGGGGAGTTTATTCTCAGGGTTGGAAGGAGTATTTTTATACGATGATGATCGTTATGTTTGCATTGTTGTTATGATCATTATATTTTTTTATATCTGTTTTCCATATTTGTTTTTCACGGTATATTATTCAGTGTTGAGATTGTAGGATTGGAATATCATCATGAGGGCAAGCTGATATTCTATGCCTATGTTTGTGGGTGTGTGTTTATAGATATCGATATTATGTTGTTATTCGTGGGGATATCTTTGTAAAATATGGTTTTGTCTCATAAATGCCAAGGGGGAGATTGTAAGAACAATTGTAGTATTGTTTATTGTTGGCATATTCTAGACAATAACCATGTTGAGTGAATTGTGAGGTCGGGTTGGTTCAGGGAAATTAAAGTGGTCAAGCAAAGGCATCGACAAGCTTCATCAAACTCAAATATAGATTACAGTATCGAAGAATACAAGAGAAATGAACAGGAATCAATTTTGGACCACGAAAATACATATCGGAGCGTAAAACATACATTTTTCAAGGCCGAAACTTTTGAAAATATGTTAAAGGAATGAACGAGGTTCAAATGGAAGAAAAGTTGGAAAAATTAGTTTTCATCATTTTTGCTACGCATACCTACGCAAACAGCAAATAAAAAGTGTCTGGAATTACCATTTTTACACATAACTACGCTCTACACTCCAGTGTAGGAGCCCCTACGCATATGTATAGGGTATGTGTATGGGTCAAACGTAGGTAACAACAGGGATTTTGGCTAATTCGAGTCCCGATCCGATTTAACTTGTGTTGACTTATCTTCGATTCCAACATATCATAACACGTGGAAAAATTAGTTTTCATCATTTTTGCTACACATACCTACGCAGACAGCAAACAAAAAGTGTCTGGAATCACCATTTTTACGCATAACTACACTCTACGCTCCAGTGTAGGAGCCCCTACGCATATGTATAGGGTATGTGTAGGGGTCAAACGTAGGTAACAACAGGGATTTTGGATAACTCGAGTCCCAATCCGATTCAACTTGTGTTGACTTATCTTCGATTCCAACATATCATAACACGTGTATAAAGGATATTTACACCAAGATTGACTAGATTCTCTCCTAACTACAAGAGGACTACACAAGGGAGGAATTTTAGTCCAAAAAGGATACAAGTTTACTTAAAATGGGATTCATTTATCTATAAATAAGAGGAGTCTCTACAGATTTTGGATGTGACTTTTATGAGATTTCTGCAATACTTTCATAGATCAAATCCGTCTGCAGAGAGAGAGAAAAAAAGATTGTTTGATCATCTTATATCAAGTTTTTCTCTAGTTTGTGAAGGTTATCTAATTGTGCTTCAACTTTTGAGATCTTTATACACGATTGGATGATCTAGTTGCTAAAAAATCATCACACCATTGTGTGCAACGTGGTTGCATCGATTCGTTGAGAAATGGAGCCATCAAAGTACGAAGATCGAAGCATGAGGCTTTGTGGATTACTGATCCGTTGAGAGACGAAGCCGTCAGAGTACAGATTGGAGCGAGAGCTTTGTGGAGCACAAGTGGATTAAGTCTTTCAGACGTCAAGTGGAGAACGATAAATTAAAGCGGTTGTAAGTCATGTTTACAGAGAGTATGTACAAATTCTCTGATTTATAGTACATCGATACCCGAGTGTATCCATGGTTTTTAATTGAAATGTTTCCAAGGTTTTTCACGTAAAAATATCATGTGTCGTCTCTAGATTTATCTTCTACACTTAGATTAATCTTTACATGATTTAGCTTGTTAGAGAATTAGATTAAAATTATCTATTTCGCAATTAAATTTTAATTTTTCAATAAATCCATAAATTTATCAATAAATTTTAATGTATCATTTTTTATGTACAAATAGGATGTTAGAGCAATTTTATGCATCACAATTATGATTGTGGAAATAAAACACCATATTCAATATACTTCCATTATAAAATAATGGTACAGATGTCACGCCCCTAAAATTCCCAAAACTTTAATCTAGAGAATCAGCGAATTTCCAAGGGATAAAGTCAGTCAAACGACCACTAGAATCAACAATAACAAGAAAATATATGGAATAACAATGAAAAATATACTCCATTCCTAAACGAATAATCGAAACTCAATAGTATCCTCTGATACAAACAGACACGTCCTTAAATTCCTAAGACTCCCGAACCGAGACATCCAAGGAATCCAGGATGTGATCCTTAATACGAACGACCATCTAAGATATCATTAACCATGAAAATGTATGGAATAATGATAAAAGTGGTATATTTCATACCCAATAGAATGATAGAACAAAGCAACGGAATCTAACAAAAAATCCAGCAGAGTTCCGTTTGTAAATGGAACAACCGGACACCCAACCACAACAGAATAATCTGCCAATAATAGTTCGATAATAACAATGGCTCACAGGCCCAACATTCATCAATCCTACTAGGGCCGAGGCAGTGGCAAGAAGCACCGCTACCCCTACACAACCCTCTATAATCAACAGAACCACAAATGCTCGAATAAGAATACAGAAATGCACATGGCAGTGCCGAATAGATACAATGACATCCTAAAATAATAAATACAGAAAATAAAAGATACATCAATAGGGATATGCCAACAGACTGGCTCCCATGAAAAATATATATGACAATCCCATACAAAATGGGTAAAGAAACTGACAGCAGATAACTATCGTCCCCAAATCAGTCGCGCTACAACCGTAATCACATCACCCTGCGCAACCCCAAAACCTGTAACAAGGAAAACAAAAGAAAGTTGTCGTTGCACCGCATGCTGCCTATAGCCGTAACATGTCCTGCAACCTGACGTGGAATACCAGGGGGCGATGAAATACCCCTGTGAGCAAATAAGCTCAGTGGAAAACGATATCCTAACTACCACATCCTCTAACTGTTTAGGTGATGTTAAACTATCTAGCAAGATATATAGCCCACAACATAACCCAGCCACGAAAACCCAAGGCACGCGTTCATATACTACCGTACATAAGTATATAGGGGATATATATATATATATAAATACACAACATGAGTCTATAAGGTACGACTAAGACTCGTACTCCAAGTACCAACACCGGTAGTCTACACTACTCTCACCAACGTACACTAGGTACACGACACCCAGGTCCAATCTAACAAATCATCAAGAGCTCACAACGCTAACCAGACGATCCAAACAGAGGGAAAACACACTCACCTCTAATATCCACAGGGACCAAAATCCACCACAAGTACCAAGGAATACTCATAACTCACTCCCTGATAACACAGGAGGAAAAGCACTCACATCCTTGCGTACTAACACAATCGTAATCTATATATATATATATCTATACAATATATATATATAAGAACATCATCCCATTCTTAGAGAAAATCTATACCTCAAGGATGGAATCACCTCATTATATCACCATACCATAAATCACATCGACCTCATAATACTATCATCAATAAGGTCAATCACATCACTAACGCTCTCACTATGGATAAGGAACCCTGAACGGTCGAATCCCGGAGAGTACTTGAACACTCCTCTCATGACAACCACATAAGAGTAAAGGAACCCAAGCAAAGGAAAAGAAATCACAATGCTAAACCAACAGATAACCGAGACAACAACGTCAATGTTAAAAACACCACAAGTGTTTAGTGAAAACACCCGAACAAGAAAACCAAAGCAAGAGAAAAGAAGTCCCAATACTAAACCAACAGATAACCGAGACAACAACGTCAAGGTTAAGAACACCCCAAGTGATTAGTGAAAACACCCGAACAAGGAAACCAAAAGCTAATGGCCGAGAGTGAAAGTTATAAAAAGATGAATCCTAAGGATTCAATAGTTTTTAAGAAAAATATTTTAAAACTCAAACCAATCCATTCGGTATCCATGCCCCTAACATATGAAAACTCAAGTCACCTTAGTGGTGACATCAAATAACCAAGAAGAAGGGAAATACAACACTATATGTGTGCACTGAACAACACTAAGCCTCATACCCGAGACATAGAAATGATCCAAAGCAAAGGTGAAACAAGAAATCACCTTTCAAAGCTCTACAGGGCGAGATCTCGAGAAAGAAGTCTCGAAATCTCAGAATCTCGAGAAAAGTAATAAAATAGTTTTTCTTTTAAGAAATCACACAGTAAAAATGACCGTTTTCCCCCCGGTCTTCGTCAGTCGCCATCACCGGCTTTTAGAAGTTAAAAATATTTGTAAAGAAGATCCTAAGATCATTTTATAAAGTGCTAAAACCTTTCGTTGTTACGGGGGTAGGCGAAAACGGATTTTTCCTTTTTAAATACAAAGAGTTTATTTCAAGACTTAGAAAACACCGTTTCTGAAAGACAGCCAAATAAGAGTGAACACAACTCTACGGATTCCTATAATGTCCAAGAGGACAAGGAAAGAAGAGTACTACATTGGGTTCAGGGAACACCACTATCCGTTTCCAACCCCACGAAATCAAATGATAACACAAGAAAGAGGTTCGGCACCATGCCTTAACCGACGAATCAAGGAGTAACATAGAAGTCAACGATCACATACTAGTGTACAAAACACCGTACAAGGAATGCTTAGGAGAATGAACTAAGCATAAGAAACAACACTACAGTATCCCAAGTACTTAAATAAACTCACCTCAACCATAACCTCTTCTAACCCAATCAAAATCTCAATTACAATTGATAACCCATTCCTCAAAAGGTGAAGGACACCTAAAGGTCTATAATACAACATCCACTAAGTCCACAATCTCATCACCCGCCTTCTCTAAGGCCTCAAATATCAATTGATACTAAAATCAATCTTTAAGGATGTCACACAACTAGCCACAATCACAAAACAATTAACCCACATTCTCTAAGGCATTAACTCAAAATCAACTCTGCAGTCCATCACTAACCTCAACTAACCACAAAGATCACTATGTCAATATACTTAACCTCCCCCGAGGGTACAAAAGTATATAATTACAAGTACGAGATTATAATTCATTATACTTTTTCAATTACCACATTTAACTCATGTTTTCACATTATTCACTTTCAGTTGAGCATTTTATAAAATATGAATTTATTTTGCAATATTCATAATTAACATGCTCCAAAATCCAGAAGTAATAATAGAACATAATAAACCTGCTCCAACATCACATGTAATAATATCATATATACATGTCAATGAAATCACATAAAATGCTATGCAGTGTAATGTGACTCAACACACCACCTGTGATACGCACACAAAAACACACCCTTCCCAAGGGTGACGGATCATTCTCTACCATTCCTCTGAGGCTGCAGGCTCACTAAGGAAGGTAGACTTATCGTACCGTCATTCTCAAGTGCTTACACTTCACAATTTTTACAAAGGAAGACGTCCACCACGACGCGGTCGTGCCCTAGGATTGGAACAAGTCCTCCCCTAGCGTCTGCATTTCTCGGAAGATTAGTTCCGTGGGAGTAAGAAGCACCCCCTGGCTAGTTGTTACGACGATCCAAACACAAGTCTACTCACGCACCACATGCAAATGAAAGTAGACCACACCAATTGAATTTTCTCTACAAAAGGTGAACCCATGCACTACATGCACCAACACCCATGTACTCACAATACATGGTGTACACAATAAAAATCATGCCTCAACATAAATATGTAATGCATCATATTTATGAAAATATCCACATGATACCAACATGAATCTCATAATCTCTTTAACATGCTTTTAAAATAAAATAAAGGCATTTAAATCACATGGAAACAAGTTCACGTTTTAAACAATATATTTTCTTTAATTCTCTAGGAAAATATTTCAATTTCTCTTAACATGCCTTTAAAACAATTAAAACAAATAATCCACGTATCATAAGGGGAACCTAGCATAACGTCTAAGTTTTCACGTCCCTCACGTTCACATAAGCCCTAACACAATCAAAAGGGAACTAATATAGCGTTCTAAGTTCACGTCTAACTTTTACAAAATTCTACTAACCCATTTAATTCTCAAGGAGTTACTAAGCCACCTATTTTTATTTAATTCAAATAGGAATCTATTTAGTTTCATAGAAAATAATTTCATTAATTTCTCAAAATAATGTCATTAATTTCTCAAATTAATTTCTAAGTCCTACTTCGATTCTAACCTAATTTTAGATATTTTAAATTCACAATTTAATATATCTAAATTAAAATAAATACGGGTTTGCACACCCAAACCACGTCAATGATACGGAAATGAGAATAAAATTTTCCACCAAAATTTACGCTTACAGAACAGCCCGAAACGGCCCACCGTGAACAATATCGGCGCCCGAATATGGAGCCCGCCGACCAAAGTCACCCGAATAATATTTTGAATATACCAAAACGTCCGCCTCGACAACCTATACGATATATATGAAGCCTCATTAGCAATAGGTTAATCAATTTGGGTAAATCTAAAATAACACAAACGAAAATTCTAACATATAAGCACGATTTTCCGACAAACCGCTCAACAGAAAAATACCAAATTTTAGTATGATGAATACTAAGTATAGACGAAGCTACTCACCAAAAAATATGGTCATTGGACCACCGGAAGTCATCAAACCGGCATCTCAAAGCTCCGGCTGAACCGACCTGTTATGCCTCTATCGCTCGTCGCCACTACGCGACCCACCACTGTTTCATCGCGTCACCACCTTGCCGCCCCTGCATCGCCTTCTCCATCTCGAGACACCACCGCCGTCGCCGCTGCTCCAGCCGGCAACTCCTCCAGATCGCACTTCCAGCCGCGACCCCTGCACTCTCTCAGCTCGACTCTCTCTCTCTCTCTCTAGCCAGATGATGAGACGATGAAGTGTAAGGCGTGGCCGTTGTTGTCGCAGGGAGAGGAGAAGAAGGATGGCGTGAGGTGGGTTGTGTGTGAAGAAGATCTACAGACATGTGCATATACATATACATATATATATGCTAAATTGCACAAGTAACCCTCCTATTACCAAAATTACAAACTAACCCCAAAACAATATATATATATATATATAATTACAATTTAATATATATATACAATAAATCAGAATAAATATCGGGAGCCTCCAAATAATATCGCGCAAACCCGTAAGTTCACGGGAAGCCAAATAACTAAAATAGTCCGAAATAATACACCAGGGTAAGAACCCAAACGTCAAAACACCTAACAAGCTCAATCCAATCAAACGTGTCGTCAACCAGTCGAAGCACTAAACGTTAAACGTCGAAACGAAACCGCATAGTCGGTAACAAGAATTCTCGAAGTCGTCCAAGAAAAACAGTAATGTCGTCTAGCCGACTTTAAAGCTAAACGCGAAATATTTACAAGCGAAATACAAAGAATAAACAATTCGTCAAGAACAAGTGACATCATAACCGAAATTAAATCAGAAATAATTTCAGGAAAAAGGAAAATAACACGGGGTGTTACAACAGAAGTAACACTTGAAGAAGAAGTCAGAGCAAACTGGAGCCAAGCACGGCCTTGAATTGGCCCATTCAACAATTGAGCCCAATCTACTCCCAACCCTAACTCTGTTTTGCTCTAACACAACAGTACTTTCTTGCTTACCACCTTATCTGTATACATACAGAGATATAGATCTAAGCCAAACCTAGACTTAACTCAATTATTCCTCACTCTTCTCAGATCCACACTCTCCCCGTCTATTTCATCACATCGTCTCTCTTCTCTTTTTCTGTTTTAATCGTATGTTTTTTTTCTTTTCTTTCTGAAATCTCCTATTCTGGACACTTCTCTCTTTTTTTTCTTAGATTTTTTTCTCCTGCTCAATTTTTTAAATTACTTATTTACAATATCTCCTTCCCCAAGATTTTGTTTCTAAAATTAGCTACCTTATTTTTACTTTTATTTTTTTTCATTTTCGATCTCTCCTTCCCCAATATTTAGATCTATTTATTTTATTTTGCAAGAATTTTCAACGGCATTTTACTTCTTTATCTATCATGTCGAATAGATATCGTTCTATTAATTATCGTATAAAGGCATCATGGCCATACAATTATGCAGGTTGTGATGGTACATTTTTCTTTGTCCTTGTTGTTTCCCCTTCATTTTTCTTTACCGGTTTTCATTGTTTTTATTTTGTGAAAAACAGGATGCATGGAAGATCTCCAAATGAGAATGGGTGAAATAGGCAAAAAACATAGTAAGCTCTTGAGACTTTTTTTTTTTTCTTTTTCTTATGTTTGTTTTTGTTCCTACACTGTCCATGTTCGATATTGTTGAACTTCTACATTTCATTACCAGCACATCCTTATAAAAGTATAAAATTTGATTAGATATAAAATTTAGTCTTTAAATTTTGGAAGCCCTTGCCAAATATTAATGTTCCAAGTAAAAATAAAATGACTTCTCAAATACCTGTTCCTGAATTTAGTAAACTCATGGTTGAGGAACTTGCTCCGATGATTTTTTGGTTTGGGCTGAATAAGGGATGATAATTTGGCAATTCATACATTGTCGTTCAATTATTGGATCAGTCGACCATAGTTTATTATACATATACATATATGTATATATACTAGTAAAAGAGCACATGTGTTCACAAAAATAAATTTTAATTTACAAAAAGTTTATAAATTACATTAAACAATTTCATGGTAATCATTTTTAATAGAGATTATAAAAAATACCAAAAAGAGAGGCAAAATGTCATGGCCCTAAAATTCCCGAATCTCTAATCTAGAGAATTAGCGAATTTTCAAGAGATGATGTTAGTTAAGCGACCACTAGAGTCAACAATAACAAGGAAATACATGGAATAATAACAAAAAATATACTCCATGCCTAATCGAATACTAGAAACTCACTAATATCCTCTGATACCAACTGACACGCCCCTGAATTCCTAAGACTCCAGAACAGGGACATCCGAGGAATCCAGGATGTGATCCTTAATATGAACGACCAACTAAAATATCATTAACCATGAAAACGTACGGAATAATGATAAGAAATGGTATATTTCATACCCAAATGAATGATAGAACAAAGCATCGGAATCTAACGAAAATCCGGTAGAGTTCCATTTGTAAATGGAACATCCGAACACCCAACCACAATAGAATAACCTGCCCATAACAATTCGATAATAACAATGGCTCACAGGCCCAATATTCATCAATCCTACAAGGACCGAAGTAGTGGAAAGAAACCACCAACCCCTACACAACCCTCTATAATCAACAGAGCCACAATTGCTCGAATAAGAATACAGAAATGCACATGGCAGTGCCGAATAGATACAATGACATCCTGAAATAATAAATACAGGAAAATAAAAGATACACTAATAGAAATATGCCAACAAACTGGCTCCCAAGAGAAATACATGACTATCCCATACAAAATGGGTAAAGAAACTGATAGCAGATAACTATCGTCCCCAAACCAGTCGCGTTGCAACCGTAACCGCATCACCTTGCGCAACTCCAAAACTTATAACAAGGAAAATAAAAGAAAGTTGTCATTACACTGCATGCTGCCGTAGCCGTAACTTTTCATGTAACCTGGCGTGGGAATACCAAGGGGCGATGAAATACCCCTGTGAGCAAATAAGCTCAGTGGGAAAAATAATACTCTAACTACCACATCCTCTTACAGTTTAGGTAATGTTAAACTATCTAGCAAGATATATATATATATCCCAACAAATCCCATCCACGCAAAACCCAAGGCACGCGCTCATATACTACCGTACATAAGTATATAGAAAAAAATATATATATATATATATATAAGTACACAACAAGAGTCTATAATGTACAACTAGGACTTATACTCCAAGTACCAACACCAGTAGTCTACACTACTCCCACCAACGTACACTAGGTATACGATACTAAGGTCCAATCTAACAAATCATCAATTACTCACAACACAAATCAGAAGATCCAACAGAGGAGATCACACTCACCGCTAACATCAACAGGAATCAAAATCCACCACTAGTACCAAGGAATACTCATAACTCACTCCCCGAGAACACAGGAGGAAAAGCACTCACGTCCTTACATACTAACACAACTATCATCTATATATATATATGTACGATATATATATATAAGAAACATCATCCCATTCCTAGAGAAAATCTATACCTCAAGGATGGAATCACCTCACCATATCACCATATGAAAACCTCAAATGCTATCTCCAACAAGGTCAATAAATCACCAACAGGGTCAAGCAAATCACTAACACTCTCACTATAGGCGAGGAAAACCAATCGATCAAATCACGAAGAGCACACAAACACTACTCTCATGAACGACCACCTAAGGGTCACAAAAACAAAGCAAAGGAAAAGAGTTCCCAATGCTAAACCAACAGATAACCGAGACAACAACATCAAGGTTAAGGACGCCACAACTGTTTAGTGAAAACACCCGAACAATGAAACCAAAAGTGAGGGAAAAGAAGTACCAATGCTAACCAACATATAAACGAGACAATAATGTCAAGGTTAAAACACCACAAGTGTTTAGTGAAAACACCCGAACAAGGAAACCAAAGCAAGGGAAAATAAGTTCCAATGCTAGCCAACAGATAACCGAGACAACAATGTCAAGGTTAAAACACCACAAGTGTTTAGGGAGAACACCCAGACAAAAGAAACCAATCCACTCGGTATCCATGCCCTTAACACGTGTGACAACTCAAATCACCTAAGTGGTGACGCCAACAACTAAGAAAAAGTGAAAGGCAACACTATATGTGTGCACTGAACAACACAAAGCCTCATACCCGAGTCTCAGAAATGATCCGAAAAAAAAGATGAAACAAGAAACCACCTTTCAAAACACTACAGGTCCACATTTTGAGAAAGAAATCTCAAAATCTTTGAATCACGAGAAAAGTAATAAAATAGTTTTTCTTTTAAGAAACCACACAGTAAAAATGACTGTCTTGCCCCCGGTCTCCGTCAGTCGCCATCACCGGCTTTTAGAAGTTAAAAATCTTTTTAAGGAAGATCCTAAGATCATTGTATAAAGTGTTGAAACTTTTAGTTGCTACGGGGGTAGGCGAAAACGGGTCTTTCCTTTTAAATACAAAGAGTTTATTTCAAGACTTAGAAAATACCGTTTCCGAAAGACAGCCAAATAAGAGTAAACACAACTCTACGGATTTATTTTACAATATTCATAAATAACATGCTCCAACATCACATGTAATAATATCACATATACATGTCAAATAAGATCACATAAATGATATGCAGTGTAATGTGACTCAACACACCACCTGTGATACGCACACAAAAACACACCCTTCCCTAGGGTGAACGAATCATTCTCCACCACTCCCCTAAGGATACAAGCTCACTAGGGAGGGTAGACTTATCATACCGTCATTCCCAAGTGCTTTTGACACTTCATACTTTTAACCAAGGAAGACGTCACCACGGCCCCGTCGTGCACATAGGTTTTAGACGATATGTCCTCCCCCTATCACTCAGTTTTTCAGAAGATTAGTTCCGCGGGAAGCGAGAAGCACCCCTGGCCAGTTGTTACGAGGATCTAAACACAAGTCTACTCACGCATCACACGCAAACGGATGTAGACCACACCAATTGAATTTTCTCTGCAAAAGGTGAACCTGTGCATTACATGCACCAACACCCATGTACTCACATGACATGGTGTACAATAAAAATCATGTCACAACATAAATATGTAATGCATCATATTTGTGAAAATACCCACATGACACCAATATGAATCTTAAAATCTCTTTAACATGCTTTTAAAATATAATAAAGATTTTAAATCACATGGAAACAAGTTCATGTTTTAAACCATATATTTTCTTTAATTCTCTAGAAAATATTTCAATTCCTCTTAACATGCATTTAAAACAATTAAAACAAATAATCCACGTATCATAAGGGGAACCTAGCATAATGTCTAAGTTTTCATGTCTCTCACATTCACATATCCCCTAACGCGGTAAAAAGGAAACTAGTATAACGTTCTAAGTTCACGTCTAACTTTTACAAAATTCTACTAACCATTTAATTATCAAGGGGATTTATAAGCCACATATTCCTATTCAATTCAAATAGGAAATTATTTAATTTCGTAGGAAGTAATTTAATTAATTTCTCAATTTAATTTCTAAGTCCTACTTCGATTCTACCCAATTTTAGATATTTTAATTTCATAAATTAATATATCTAAATTAAAATAAATAAGGGTTTGTACACCCAAACTACATCGACGATACGGAAGTGAGAATAAAATTTTCTACCTAAATTTACACTTATAGAACAGTCCGAAACAGTCCACCGTGAACAATGTCGACACCCGAATAGGGAGCCTGCCGACCAAAGTCGTCCGAAAAATATTTCGAATATACCAAAACGTTTGTCTCGACAACCTATACGATATATACGAAGCCCATTATCAATAGGTTAATCAATTTGGGTAAGTCTAAAATAATTCAAACGAAAATTATAACCTATAAACGCGATTTCCCGACAAACCGTTCAACGGAAAATTACAAAATTTAAGTATGATGAACACACGGTAGAGACGAAGCTACTCACCTAAAATAGGCCCAAATCAACAACGGGAAGTTGCCGAAATCATTGGCCGAAGTTCGGCCAAACTCGTCACTGTCGCTCGAACTACTACCGCTCCACTGGGCGCAGCTCTATCGACTACCAGCAGTCACCACCTGCTTCGTCGTCGCCACCCAGCACCACCGAGCTCCGCCATCGCCTTCGCTACTATGCCCGACGAACACCAGCCAAGCCGCAAAACCCCAAGTCTCGTCTAACCTGCATGAATCGTCGCCATTGCGCTACCACCTCGCCGCCCCTGAGTCTCCTCTCGCTCGAGATGTTGTCGCCACTGTTCCAAACCATTCGATGCCTCTGCTTCAGCTGACCATCGTCGCTATGCTAGCACCTCTACGTGCGGCTCTCTCGTCCAACCCAAGCTCTTTCTCTCTCTCTCTCTTTCTCTCGCCAGCGACAATAGAGAAGAAGGAAGTGGTCGCCGCTCATGGAGAAGAAGAATAGGCTGTGTGTATCGTGTGAAGAGGAGAAAAGAAGAAGGAGTTAGGTCAGATCTGTAGATGCGTACACACATATACATATATATGATATATCGTAAAATGACCCTCCAATTATCCATAATTGAAAACTAACTCCACATCTATATAATTATTTATAATAATCTATATAGGCATAATAAATCCAAAATTATAACGGACCAACTCCCAAGTAGGATCACGCGAACTGGTAATTCCACGGGACACCAACTAACTAAAATAGTCTGGAAGAAATACACCGGGGTAGGAACCCAAACGTCCGAACACCTAACAAGCCCGATTAAATAAAACGTGTCATCATCCAGTCAAAGTACTAACCGTTAAACATCGAATAAACTAAACGCCGAAATGATACCGTGTAATTAACAACAAGAATTCGCGTAATCGTCAAAGAGAAACCATAAAGTCAACCAGTTGACTTTAAAACTAAAGGCGAAAAATTTACACGCGAAATACCAAGGATAAACAATGCGTTAAAAATAAGTGACGTCATAACCGAAATTAAATCAGAAATAAGTTTAGGAAAAAGGAAAATAACATGAAGTGTTACACAAAATCAAAACTTAAATATTAAAATATAATAATATCTTAAGAGAAATAAATATATAAAATTTAATTAGTAAAAAATACTTTTCACGTTTCCAAGGTTTTCCACGAGCGTATCTGTGATTTTTACTTGGAACGTTTCCAAGGTTTTCCACGTAAAAATATCATGTGTTGTCTCTAGCTTTATCTTCTGCACCTAAATTAATCTTTGCATGGTTTAGCTTGTTAGATAATTATATTAAAATTATCTATTTCGCAATTATATTTTAACTTGTCAATAAATCCATAAATTTGTCAATAAATTTTAATGTATCATTATTTATGTACAAATAGGATGTTAGAGCAATTTTACGCATCACAATTACGATTGTGGAAATAAAACACCATATTCAATATACTTTCATTATAAAATAATGGTACAGAAGTAACAGTTGAAGAAGAAGTCAAAAGCCAGCTGGAGCCTCTCTATCTTTTTCAAAAAAAGAGCAAACTGGAGCTAAAAAGGGCCTTGAATTGGCCCATTCCACTATTGAGCCCAATCTACTCCTAACCCTGACTCTGCTTTACTCTAACACAACAGTACTTTCTTGCCTACCACCCTATCTATATACATACAGAGATATAAATCTAAACCAACCTTAGACTTGACTCAATTATTCCTCACTCTTCTTAGATCCACTCTCTCTCAGTCTATATCATCACATCGTCTCTCTTCTATTTTCTGTTTCAATCGTATATTTTTTTCTTTTCTTTCTGAAATCTCTTCTTCTCGACACTTCTCGCTTTTTTTTTCTTAGATATTTTTCTCCTACTCAATTTTTTAAATTACTGATTTACAATATCTCTTTCCCCAAGATTTTGTTTCTAAAATTAGATACCTAATTTTTATTTTATTGTTTTCATTTTCGATCTCTCCTTCCCCAATATTTAGACCAATTTGTTTTATTTTGCAAGAATTTTCAACGGCGTTCTACTTCTTTATCTATCATGTCGAATAGATATCGTTCTATTAATTATCGTATAAAGGCATCATGACCATACAATTATGCATGTTGTGATGGCACCTTTATCTTTGTCATTGTTGTTTTCCCTTCTTTCTTCTTTGCCGGTTTTCATTGTTTTTATTTTGTGAAAATAGGATGCATGGAAGATCTCCAAATGAGAATGGGTGGACTAGACAAAAAACATAGTAAGTTCTTGAGACATTCTTTTTTTTTTCTTTTTCTTATGTTTGTTTTTGTTCCTACACTGTCCATGTCCGATACTGTTGAACTTCTGCATTTCACTACCAGCACGTCCTTATAAAAGTATAAAATTTGATTACATATAAAATTTAGTCTTTAAATTTTGGAAGTCCTTGCCAAATATTTATGTTCCAAGTAAAAATAAATTGACTTCACAAATACCTGTTCCTGAATTTCGTAAACTCATGGTTGAGGAACTTGCTTCGGTGATTTTTTGGTATGAGCTTAATAAGGGATAATAATTTCGCAATTCATACACAGTCATTCAATTATTGGATCAGTCCACCATAGTTTATTATACATATACATATATGTATATATACTAGTAAAAAATGAACATGTGTTCACGAAAATAAATTTTAATTTACAAAAAGTTTATAAATTACATTAAACAATTTCATGATAATAATTTTTAATAGAGATTATAAAAAATACCAAAAAGAGAGGCAAAATCTAAACTTAAATATTAAAATATAATAATATCTTCAGAGAAATAAATATATAAAATTAATTAGTAAAAAATACTTTCCACGTTTCTAAGGTTTTCCACGAGTGTATCCGTGATTTTTACTTGCAACGTTTCAAAGGTTTTCCACGTAAAAATATCATGTGTCGTCTCTAGCTTTATCTTATGCACTTAGATTAATCTTTGCATGATTTAGCTTGTTAGATAGGTAGATTAAAATTGTCTATTTCGCAATTAAATTTTAATTTATCAATAAATACATAAATTTGTCAATAATTTTTAATGTATCATTTTTTATGTAAAAATAGGATGATAGAGCAATTTTACGCATCACAATTGCGATTGTTGAAATAAAACACAATATTCAATATACTTCCATTATAAAATAATGATACAGAAGTAACACTTAAAAAAGAAGTCAAAAGCCAACTGAAGCCTCTCTATCCTTTTCAAAAAAAAAGAGCAAATAGGAGCCAAGCAAGGCCTTGAATTGGCCCATTCCACTATTGAGCCCAATCTACTCCTAACCCTGACTCTACTTTGCTCTAACACAACAGTACTTTCTTGCCTACCACCTTATCTATATGCATACAGAGATATAAATCTAAGCCAACCCTAGACTTGACTCAATTATTCCTCACTCTTCTCAGATCCAGTCTCTCCCCATCTATTTCATCACATCGTCTCTCTTATCTTTTTCTGTTTCAATCGTATGTTTTTTTCTTTTCTTTCTGAAATCTCCTCTTCTGGAAACTTCTTTCTTTTTTTTCTTAGATTTTTTTCTCTTGCTCAATTTTTTAAATTACTGATTTACAATATCTCCTTCCCCAAGATTTTGTTTGTAAAATTAGCTACCCAATTTTTATTTTACTTTTTTCGTTTTCGATTTCTCCTTCCCCAATATTTAGATCTATTTGTTTTATTTTGCAAGAATTTTCAACGGCGTTCTACTTCTTTATCTATCATGTCGAATAGATATCGTTCTATTAATTATCGTATAAAGGCATCATGGCCATACAATTATGCAAGTTGTGTCACGTCCCAAATTTCCTAAGACTCAGAAACCCGAGCTTAAGAGCTAAGGGAGTGAACGGAATTGAAAACAAGCGAAAACAATGACCTTCAATCATCAAACACTCACAAAAGGGTAAAAATGTCTGATACCATACTGGCAGGCCCCTAAAATTCCCGAAACTCTAATCTAGAGAATCAGCGAATCTCCAAAGGGTGACGTAAGTCATGCGACCACTAAAGTCAACAATAACAAAGGAAATACATGGAATAAAAATGAAACTATACTCCATGCCAAATCGAATACTAGAAACTCAATAGTATCCTCTGATACCAACGGACACGCCCATAAACTCCTAAGACTCCCGAACCGGGACATCCAAGGAAGCCAGGATGTGATCCTTAATACGAATGACCAACTAAGATATCATTAACCATGAAAAGGTATGGAATAATGATAAAAATGGTATATTTCATACCCAAATGAATGATAGAACAAAGCAGCGGAATCTAACGAAAATCCGGCAGAGTTCCGTTTGTAAATGGAACATCCAGACACACAACCACAAATCATCAATTACCCACAACACAAATCAGAAGATCCAACATAGGAGATCACACTCACCTCTAATATCCACAGGAATCAAAATCCACCACTAGTACCAAGGAATACTCATAACTCACTCCCCGATAATACAGGAGGAAAAGCACTCACGTCCTTGCGTACTAACACAACCATCATCAATATATATATATGTACAATATATATATAACAAACCTCATCTCATTCCTAGAGAAAATCTACCTCTCAAGGACTAGATCACCTCAATCACATCTCTTCATCAATAATATAAATCACATCATCAATAAGATTGATCAAATCACTAACACTCTCACTATGGATAAGGAAAATCACCCAATCAACACACGAAGAACACACAAACACTACTCTCATGAATGACCATCTAAGGGTCACCAAAATAAAGCAAAGGAAAAGAGTTCCCAATGCTAAACCAGCAGATAACCAAGACAACAATGTCAAGGTTAAAACACCACAAGTGTTTAGGAAAAACACCCGAACAAAGAAACCAAAGCAAGGAAAAAGAAGTCCCAATGCTAACCAACAGATAACCGAGACAACAATGTCAAGGTTAAGAATACCACAAGTGTTTAGGGAAAACACCCGAACAAGGAAACCAAAAGCGAATGGCCGAGAGTGAAGTTATAAAAAGATGAATCCCAAGGATTCAATAGTTTTTAAGAAAATATTTTAGAACTCGAACCAATCCATTCGGCAACCATGCCCCTAACATCTGAAAAACTCTAATCACCTAGGTGGTGACATCAAATAACCAAGAAGAAGGGAAAGGCAACACTATATGTGTGCACTGAACAACACCAAGCCTCATACCCGAGACTTAGAAATGATCCGAAGAAAAGGTGAAACAAGAAACCACCTTTCAAAACACTACAGGTTAAGATTTTGAGAAAGAAGTCTCAAAATCTATGAATCTCGATACAAGTAATAAAATAGTTTTCTTTTAGGAAATCACACAGTAAAAATGACCATCTTGCCCCCGGTCTCCGTCAATCGCCATCACCGGTTTTTAGAAGTTAAAAATCTTTTTAAAGAAGATCATAAGATCATTTTATAAAGTGCTAAAACTCTTCATTTCTACGGGAGTAGGCGAAAATGGGTTTTTCCTTTTAAATACAAATAGTTTATTTCAAAACTTAGAAAACACCATTTTTGAAAACCAGCCAAATAAAAATGGACACAACTACAATGATTCCTATAATGTCCCGAAAGGACAATGAAGGAGGAACAATACGTTGGACTCACGGACCACAACCATCCATTTCCAACTCCACAAAAACAATGACACCACGAGGAAGAGGTTTCGGTACCACGCCGTAACCAACAACTCAAGGAATGACATATAAGTCAAGGACATGTACTAGTATACAAAGTACAGTAAGGGAATGCTTAGGGGAATGAACTAGGCACGAGAAGCAACACTACAGCACCCTAAGAACTTAATAAAATCCCTCAACCATAACCTCTTCTCACCCAATCAAAATCTCAAATACAATTGATAACCCATTCCTCAAAAGGTGAAAGACACATAAAGGTCTGTACTACAACATCCACTAAGTCCACAATCTTATCACCCGCCTTCTCTAAGGCCTTAAATCTCAATTGATACTAAAATCAATCCCTAACCTCAAATCTCCAACAAGATCACACAATTAACCACGATCACAAAACAATTACCCGCTCTCTCTAAGGCGTCAGCTCAATATCGACTCTACAGTCCACCACTAACCTCAACTAACCACAGAGGTCATAACGTCAATATACTTAACCTCCCCCTAAGGGCACGAAAATATATAATCATAAGCATACGAATATACGTTTCATTATACTTTAACAATTTTCTCATTTAATTCATGTTTTCACATTAATCACTTTCAGTTGAGCATTTTATAAAATATGAATTTAATTCTCAATATTCATAAATTAACATGCTCCAACATCATATATATATACATATCAATGAAATCACATAATAATATGCAATGCAAGGTAACTCACAGACCGCCTGTGGTACGCACACAAAAACACACCCTTCCCAAGGGTAACTGGATCATTCTCCACCATTCCCCTGAGGCTACGGGCTCACTAGGGAAGGTAGACTCATCGAACCGTCACTCCCAAGTGCTTTTGACACTTATACTTTTATTAGGAAGACGTATCTCCCCGACCTAGTCGTGCACATAGGGCCTTGGACGATATGTCCTCCCCCTATCGTCTCAGTTTCTCAGAAGATTAGTTCCGCGAGAACCGAGAAGCACCCACTGGCCAGTTGTTTCGATGATCCAAACACAAACGTCCACTTGTGCACCACGCACAAAGGAAGTAGACCACATCAATTGAATTTTCTCTGCAAAAGGTGAAACCATGCACTACATGCACCAACACCCATGTCTCACAATACATGGTGTACGTAATAAAAATCATATTTCAACATAAATATGTAATGCATCATATTTATGAAAATATCAACATGAAAATACCAACATGAATCTCAAAATCTTTAACATACTTTTAAAAATACAATAATTGCATTTATATCACATGGAAAACAAGTTCATGTTCAATTTATGTTTTCAACAATATATTTCATTTAATTCTTTAAGAAAATATTTCAATTTCACTTAACATGCCTTTAAAATAATCAAAGCAAATAATCCACGTATAATAAGGGGAACCTAGCATAA
Source organism: Cornus suecica (assembly GCA_963922005.1). Taxonomy (NCBI): domain Eukaryota; kingdom Viridiplantae; phylum Streptophyta; class Magnoliopsida; order Cornales; family Cornaceae; genus Cornus; species Cornus suecica. Next base: position 18,568,622 of record OY998240.1, on the reverse strand, counting down.
CGTCTAAGTTTTCACGTCTCTCACGTTTACATATCCCCTAATGCAGTCAAACGGGAATTAATATCAATTTCTAAGTCCACGTCTAACTTTTTACAAAATTCAACTGACCGATTTAATTCTCAAGGGGATTTCTAAGCCACTTATTCCTATTCAATCCAATTAGAAATTTATTTAGTTTCATAGGAAATAATTTAATTAATTTTATCAAATTAATTTCTAAGTCCTACTTCGATTCTAACCCAAATATAGATATTTAAATTCACAATTTAATATATCTATATTAAAATAAGTAAGGGTTTGCATACCCAAACTACATCAATGATACGGAAGTGAGAATAAAATTTTCCACCTAAAATATAGGCTTACAGAACAGCCATTTCGGGCCCACCTTGAACAGTATCGGCGCCCGTATAGGGAGCCCGCCAACCAAAGTCATCCGAAAAATATTTGGAATATAGCGAAACGTCCGTCTCAACAACCTATACGATATATACGAAGCACATTAACAATAGGTTAATCAATTTGGGTAAATCTAAAATAACTCAATCGAAAATCATAACCTATAAACGCAATTTCCGGACAAACCGTTAAACAGAAAAATACCATATTATAGTATGATGAATACTATGTAGAGACGAAGCTACTCACCAAAAATCGGCCCAAACCGACAACGTGAAGTTGCCAAAATCGTTGGCCAAAATCTGGCCGAAGCTACCCCTGCTCGCATCACCTCTGCGAGAACCCAGCTGCACCACCTCCAGGTCCGACGACCCACGTTGCGCCGTCGCCGTCGCCGCCCAGTCCAACCGGCGTCGCTGCTACAGGTCGCAACTTCTCCAGCAGTGAACCCTGCACTCTCTCTCAGCTCGACTCTCTATTTCTCTTTTTCTCTCTCAATCGTGATGGTGAAGGAGTGGATACGCAGGTCTGTGTGTATGCATGGAGAGAAGAGATGAGAGGAAGCTAGGTAAACGACCCCAATCTGTCGATATACATATGTATATACATGTATATCTTAATTGCACAATTGACTCTCCAAACATCCATAATTGCAAACTAACCCCACATCTATATAATTATTTGTAATAATCTATATAGGCATAATAAATCCAAAATTACAACGGACCAACTCCCAAAAGGGATCAAGCGAACTGGTAATTCCACGGGACACCAATTAACTAAAATAGTCCGAAATAATTACACCGGGGTAGGAACCCAAACGTCGGAACGCCTAACAAGCCCGAACAATTAAAATGTGTCGTCGTCCAGTCGAAGTACTAAACGTAAAACGTTGAAAATATACCGCATAGTCGGTAACAAGAATTCGCGTAGTCGTCAAAGAAAAACCGTAAAGTCATCCAACCGACTTTAAAAGTAAACACGAAAAATTTACACGCGAAATATCAAGAATAATATGAACGTCATGAACAAGCGACGTCATAATCGAAATTAAATCAGAAATAATTTTAGTAAAAAGAAAGTAACACGGGGTGTTATAGGTTGTGATGACACCTTTTTCTTTGTCATTGTTGTTTTCCCTTCTTTCTTCTTTGCCAATTTTCATTGTATTTATTTTGTGAAAAACAGGATGCATGGAAGATCTCCAAATGAGAATGGGTGGAATAGGTAAGAAACATAGTAAGTTCTTGAGACATTCTTTTTCTTATGTTTGTTTTTGTTCCTACACTGTCCATGTCAGATACTGTTGAACTTCTGCATTTCACTACCAGCACGTCCTTATAAAAGTATAAAATTCGATTACATATAAAATTTAGTCTTTAAATTTTGGAAGCCCTTGCCAAATATTTATGTTCCAAGTAAAAATAAATTGACTTCCCAAATACCTGTTCCTGAATTTCGTAAACTAATGTTTAAGGAACTTTCTCCGGTAATTTTTTGGTTTCGGCTAAATAAGGGATGATAACTTTGCAATTCATACACTGTCGTTCAATTATTGGATCAGTCCACCATAGTTTATTATACATATACATATATGTATATATACTAGTAAAAAATGCACATGTGTTCACGAAAATAAATTTTAATTTACAAAAAGTTTATAAATTACATTAAACAATTTCATGATAATAATTTTTAATAGAGATTATAAAAAATACCAAAAAGAGAGGCAAAATCAATACTTAAATATTAAACTATAATAATATCTAAAGAGAAATAAATATATAAAAATTAATTAGTAAAAAATACTTTCCACGTTTCCAAGGTTTTCCACGAGTGTATCCGTGGTTTTTACTTGGAACGTTTCTAAGGTTTTCCACGTAAAAATATCATGTGTCGTCCCTAGCTTTATCTTCTGCACTTAGATTAATCTTTGCATGATTTAGCTTGTTAGATAACTAGATTAAAATTGTCTATTTCGCAATTAAATTTTAATTTGTCAATACTTTTTAATGTATCATTGTTTATGTACAAATAGGATGTTAGAGCAATTTTACGCATCACAATTACGATTGTTGAAATAAAACACCATTATAAAATAATGGTACAAAAGTAACACTTGAAAAAGAGTCAAAAGCCAACTAGAGCCTCTCTATCCTTTTAAAAAAAAAAAGAGCAAACAGGACCCAAGCAGGGCCTTGAATTGGCCCATTCCACTATTCAGCCCAATTTACTCCTAACCCTAACTCTAGTTTGCTCTAACACAAACAGTACTTTCTTCCCTACCACCCTATCTATATACATACAGAGATATAAATCTATGCAAACCTTAGACTTAACTCAATTATTCCTCACTCTTCTCAGATCCAATCTCTCCCCGTCTATTTCATCACATCGTCTCTCTTCTCATTTTCTGTTTCAATCGTATGTTTTTTTCTTTTCTTTCTGAAATCTCCTCTTCAGGACACTTCACACTTTTTTTTTCTTAGATTGTTTTCTCCAGCTCAATTTTTTAAATTACTGATTTACAATATCTCCTTCCCCAAGATTTTGTTTCTAAAATTAGCTACCCAATTTTTATTTTATTTTTTTCATTTTCAATCTCTCCTTCCCCAATATTTAGATCTATTTGTTTTATTTTGCAAGAATTTTCAATGGCGTTCTACTTCTTTATCTATCATGTTGAATAGATATCGTTCAATTAATTATTGTATAAAGGCATCATGGCCATACAATTATGCAGGTTGTGGTGGCACATTTTTCTTTTTCATTTTTGTCTCCCCTTCTTTCTTCTTTGTCGGTTTTCATTGTTTTTATTTTGTGAAAAACAGGATGCATGGAAGATCTCCAATTGAGAATGAGTGGAATAGGCAAAAAACATAGTAAGTTCTTGGGACATTTTTTTTCTTTTTCTTATGTTTGTTTTTGTTCCTACACTGTCCATGTCCGATACTGTTGAACTTCTGCATTTCACTACCAGCACGTCCTTATAAAAGTATAAAATTTGATTACATATAAAATTTAGTCTTTAAATTTTGGAAGCCCTTGCCAAATATTTATGTTCCAAGTAAAAATAAATTGACTTCCCAAATACATGTTCCTGAATTTCGTAAACTCATGGTTGAGGAACTTGCTCTGGTAATTTTTTGGTTTCGGCTGAATAAGGGATGATAATTTTGCAATTCATACACTATCGTTCAATTATTGGATCAGTCCACTATAGTTTATTATACATATACATATATGTATATATACTAGTAAAAAAAACACATGTGTTCACGAAAATAAATTCTAATTTACAAAAAGTTTATAAATTACATTAAACAATTTCATGATAATAATTTTTAATAGAGATTATAAAAAATACCAAAAAGAGAGGCAAAATCAAAACTTAAATATTAAAATATAATAATATCTTAAGAGAAATAAATATATATAAATTAATTAGTAAAAAATACTTTCCACGTTTCCAAGGTTTTCCACGAGTGTATCCGTGGTTTTTACTTGGAACGTTCCCAAGGTTTTCCACGTAAAAATATCATATGCCGTCTCTAGCTTTATCTTCTGCACTTAGATTAATCTTTGCATGATTTAGCTTGTTAGATAACTAGATTAAAATTGTCTATTTCGAAATTAAATTTTAATTTGTCAATAATTTTTAATGTATCATTTTTTATGTACAAATAGGATGTTAGAGCAATTTTACGCATCACAATTATGATTGTTGAAATAAAACACCATATTCAATATACCTCCATTATAAAATAATGGTACAAAAGTAACACTTGAAGAAAAGTCAAAAGCCAACTGGAGCATCTCTATCCTTTTAAAAAAAAAAAGAGCAAACAGGACCCAAGTAGGGCCTTGAATTGGTCCATTCCACTATTGAGCCCAATTTACTCCTAACCCTAACTCTACTTTGCTCTAACACAACAGTACTTTCTTGCCTACCACCCTATCTATATACATACAGAGATATAAATCTATGCAAACCCTAGACTTAACTCAATTATTCCTCATTCTTCTCAAATCCACTCTTTCCCCGTCTATTTCATCACATTGTCTCTCTTCTCTTTTTTTGTTTCAATCGTATGCTTTTTTATTTTCTTTCTGAAATCTCCTCTTCTGAACACTTCTCTCTTTGTTTTTTTTAGATTTTTTTCTCCTGCTCAATTTTTTAAATTACTTATTTACAATATCTTCTTCCCCAAGATTTTGTTTCTAAAATTAGCTACCCAATTTTTATTTTATTTTTTTCATTTTCGATCTCTCCTTCCCCAATATTTAGATCTATTTGTTTTATTTTGCAAGAATTTTCAACGGCGTTCTAGTTTTTTATCTATCATGTCGAATAGATAGCGTTCAATTAATTATCGTATAAAGGCATCGTGGCCATACAATTATGCAGGTTGTGGTGGCACATTTTTCTTTGTCATTTTTGTTTCTCCTTCTTTCTTCTTTGCCGGTTTTCATTGTTTTTATTTTGTGAAAAACAGGATGCATGGAAGATCTCCAATTGAGAATGAGTGGAATAGGAAAAAAACATAGTAAGTTCTTGGGACATTTTTGTTTCTTTTTCTTATGTTTGTTTTTGTTCCTACACTGACCATGTCCGATAATGTTGAACTTCTGCATTTCACTACCAGCACGTCCTTATAAAAGAATAAATTTTGATTACATATAAAATTTAGTCTTTAAATTTTGGAAGCCCCTGCCAAATATTTATTTTCCAAGTAAAAATAAATTGTCTTCCCAAATACATGTTCCTGAATTTCGTAAACTCATGGTTGAGGAACTTGCTCCGGTAATTTTTTGGTTTCCGCTGAATAAGGGATGATAATTTTGCAATTCATACACTGTCGTTCAATTATTGGATCAGTCCACCATAGTTTATTATACATATACATATATGTATATATACTAGTAAAAAATGCACATGTGTTCAAGAAAATAAATTTTAATTTACAAAAAGTTTATAAATTACATTAAACAATTTCATGATAATAATTTTTAATAGAGATTAAAAAAAATACCAAAAAGAAAGGCAAAATCAAAACATAAATATTAAAATATAATAATATCTTAAGAGAAATAAATATATATAAATTAATTAGTAAAAAATACTTTCCACGTTTCCAAGGTTTTCCACGAGTGTATTCGTTGTTTTTACTTGGAACGTTTCCAAGGTTTTCCACGTAAAAATATCCTATGTCGTCTCTAGCTTTATCTTCTGCACTTAGATTAATCTTTGCATGATTTAGCTTGTTAGAGAATTAGATTAAAATTGTCTATTTCGCAATTAAATTTTAATTTGTCAGTAAATCCATAAATTTGTCAATAAATTTTAATGTATCATTTTTTATATATAAATAGGATGTTACAGCAATTTTATGCATCACAATTACGATTGTGGAAATAAAACACCATATTTAATTCACTTCCATTGTAAAATAATGGTACATAAGTAACACTTGAAGAAAAAGTCAAAAGCAAACTAGAGCCTCTATATCCTTTTCAAAAAAAATAAAAAAAGAGCAAACTGGAGCCAAACAGGGCCTTGAATTAGCACATTCCACTATTGACCCCAATCTACTCCTAACCCTTACTCTGCTTTGCTCTAACACAACAATACTTTCTTGCCTACCACCCTATCTATATATGTAACATTCCGTGTTATATTTTTCTTTTTCCTGAAATTGTTTCCGATTTAATTTCGATTATGACGTCATTTGTTCTTGATGCATTGTTTATTCTTGGTATTTCGCGTGTAAATTTTTCACGTTTAGTTTTAAAGTCGACTGGACGACATTACGGTTTCTCTTTGACGACTTCATGGAATTCTTGTTGTCGATTACGCGGTTTTGTTTTGACGCTTAGTATTAGTACTTTTATGAATCCGACGTGACGCGTATTATTTTATTTTTTCGGTGTTCCGGTTGTTGGATTTTTGTAACCCGGAGTAATTATTTGGGCTTGTATTGAAATTTGGGAACCCTTGTCACATTATAAGGTTACATGACCCATTGGAATTAGGTTGCCAAAAATTCAATTAAAGTATATGATGTATAGATATATGTATATCAGTGTATTGAGAGAAAGAGACGGATAGGGCTTGTCCTTCACCATGCGACATCCTTCTTCTCCTCTCCCTGCGCCAACAACAGTCACGCCTTAAACCTTCATCATCATCATCGCTGGCCAGAAAGAGAGAGAGAAATAGAGTCAAGCTGAGAGAGTACAGGGATCGCGGCTAGAAGCGCGACCTGGAGAAGTTGTCGGCTGGAGCAGAGGAGCACGGCGGCACGGGAGAACCAGGTGGTCATCGTCGGCGACACAGTGGCGGTTTGGTGGTGTTGTGGCTTGTGCAGCAGTTACAGGGCACTCGCAATAGGGGCGAGTTCAGCCAAACTTTGGCCGGAGATTTGGTCACCTTCCCGTTGTTGTTTTGGGCCAATTTTTGGTGAGTAGCTTCGTCTTGACTTAGTGTTCATCAGACTAAAATGTCATAATTTTCCGTTGAGCGGTTTGTCGAGAAATCGCATTTATAGGTTAGAATTTTCGTTTGGGTTATTTTAGATTTACCCAAATTAATTAACCTATTGCTAATGGGCTTCATATATATCGTATAGGTTATCGAGGTGGATATTTCGGTATATTCAAAATATTATTCGGGTGACTTTGATCGGTGGGCTCCATATTCGAGCGCCGGTACTATTCACGGAGGGTCGTTTCGGGCTGTTCTGTAAGAGTAAATTAAGGTGGGAAATTTTATTCTCACTTCCGTATCGTTGACGTGGTTTGGGTGTGCAAACTCGTATTTATTTTAATATAGATATATTAAATTATAAATTTAAATATCTTTAATTGAATTAGAATCAAGGCATGACTTAGAAATTAATTTGAGAATTTAATTAAATTATATTCCTGTGAAATTAAATAAATTTCTATTTGAATTGAATAAGAATATGTGACTTAATAACCCCTTGAGAATTAAATCGGTTAGTAGAAATTTGTAAAAGTTAGACGTGGCTTTATAACACTATATTAGTTTCCTTTTTACTGTGTTAGGGGATATGTGAACGTGAGGGACGTGAAAACTTAGATGATATGCTAGGTTCCCCTTACGATACGTGGACTATTTGCTTTAAGGGAATTAAAAGCATGTTTAAATGAATGAACTTGTATACTTGTGAATTAAAGTATAATTTGATGAATTGTAAGCATGATTATGTGATATAATTGCTTGTCGTGGATTATTGCTTTAGTGATGTAAAAGCATGTTAAAGAGATTATGAGATTCATATTGTGTACGTATATGAAGTTGCAACTAGGTTGTGCATCCGTCTTTGGCTTATAAGTCGCAACTGGGTTGTGCATTTAAGTCGCAACCGTGTTGTGCATATAAAGTCGCAACTGGGTTGTGCATATGAAGTCTCAACTGGGTTGTGCATTTAGGTCGCAACCGTGTTGTGCATATGAAGTCGCAACTGGGTTGTGCATCCATCTTTAGCTTATAAGTCGCAACTGGGTTGTCCATCCATTTTTGGATTTCGTATTAGAAGTCGCAACTGGGTTGTGCATTTAAGTTGCAATCGTGTTGTGCATATGAATCGCAACTGGGTTGTGCATCCGTCTTTGGCTTATAATTCGCAACTGGGTTGTGCATCCATTTTCTGATTTTGTATTGGAAGTCGCAACTGGTTGTGCATTTAAGTCGCAACTGGGTTGGGTTGTGCATCCGTTTCTGGATTTCGAAGTCGCAACTGGGTTGTGCATTGAGTTTCATGGTTGAGCATATGTACCATGAGGTGTGTGAGTCACATTATATTTGCATAGCATTTATGTGATTTCATTTGACATGTATATGTGATATTATTACATGAGATGTTGGAGCAGGTTTATTATGTACTATTATTACCTGTGGATTTTGGAGAATGTTAATTATGAATATTGTAAAATAAATTCATATCTTTATAAAATGTTCAACTGGAAGTGAATAATGTGAAAACATGAATTAAATGCAGTAATTACAAAAGTATAATGAGTTATATTCTTATACTTAAGATTATATACTTTTGTACCCTTGGGGAAGATTAAGTATATTGGCATAGTGACTTTTGTGGTTAGTTGAGGTTAGTGATGGACTGTAGAGTCGATGTTGAGTTCATGCCTTAGAGAAAATGGGTGACGAGATTGTAAACCTAGTTGATTGTGTAGTATCAATGGTGAGTTGAGGCCTTGAGAAGGCAGGTGATAGTCTTGTTTCTCATGCTTAGTTCATTCCCTAAGCATTCCTTGTACTATCTTTTGTATATTAGAGGATATGTCTTTGACTTGTATGTCACTCCTAGAGTCGTCGATTACGGCGTGGTGCCGAACATCTTCCTTGTGTTATCATTTGATTTCGTGGAGTTGGAAACGGATGGTTGTGTTCCGTGAGTCCAACGTATTGTTCTTCCTTTACTGTCCTCTCGGACATTATAGGAATCCTTAGAGTTGTAGTCACTCCTATCTGGCTATCTGTCAGAAACGGAGTTTTTCAAGTTTCGAAAACAAACTCATTGTATTTAAAAGGAAAAACCCATTTTCGCTTACCCCCGTAGCCAGGACAGGCGAACGATGGAGACTGGGGGTAAGACGGCCATTTTCATTGTATGGATTTTTCAAGAAAACCTATTTTATAGAAATCCTCGAGATTATGAGGTTACGAGACTTCTTTCTCAAAAATCTCAACCTGTAGAGTTTTGAAAGGTGTTTCTTGTTTCACCTTTGCTTCGGATCATTTTTATGTCTCGGGTATGAGGCTTGGTGTTGTTCAGTGCACACATATAGTGTTGCCTTTCCTTTCTTCTTGGTTGTTGATGTCACCACCTAGGTGATTTGAGTTGTTACACATGTTAGGGGCATGGATACCGAGTGGATTGGTTTATTTTGTCCGGGTGTTTTCCCTAAGCACTTGTGGTATTTTAACATTGACGTTGTTATCACGATTATCCTTGGGATTAGCATTGGGACTTCTTTCCCTTTGCTTTGGTTCCTAGACTCCTATGTGGTTGTCATGAGAGTAGTGTTCAGGTACTTTTCAAGATTCGACCGTTTAGCGTTCCTTATCCATAGTGAGAGTGTTGGTGATTTATTAACCTTGTTGGAGATAGTATTTTGAGATTCATACGGTGATATGATGAGGTGATTCCATCCTTGGGGTATAGATTTTCTCTAGGAATGAGATGATGGTTCTTATAGATATATATATATATATATTGTACATATATATATAGATGACGATTGTGATAGTACGCAAGAACGTGAGTGTTTTTCCTCCTGTGTTCTCGGGGAGTGAGTTATGAGTATTCCTTGGTACTAGTGGTGGATTTTGATCCATGTGGATATTAGAGGTGAGTGTGTTTTTCCTCTGTTTGGATTTTCTAGTTAGCGTCATGAACACTTGATGATTTGTTAGATTGGACCTGGGTGTCGTGTACCTAGTGTATGTTGGTGAGAGTAGTGTAGACTACCGGTGTTGGTACTTGGAGTATGAGTCTTAGTTGTACCTTATAGACTCATGTTGTGTACTTATATATATATATATATATATATATATATATATATCCCCAATATATACTCGTTTACGGTAGCATATAAGTATGTGCCTTAGGTTTTCATGGCTGGGTTATGTTGCGGGCTATATATCTTACTGGTTGGTTTAGCATTACCTAAACTTCCAGAGGATGTGGTAGTTAGAATATTATTTTTCCCATTGAGTTTATTTGCTCACAGGGGTATTTCATCGCCCCCTGGTATTCCACGCCAAGTTGCAGGAAATGTTACGGCCATGGGCAGCATACGGTGCAACGACAGTTCCCTTTTGTTTTCTTGTTACAGGTTTAGGAGTTGCGCAGGGTGATGCGGTTACGGTTGCAGCGCGACTGGTTTAGGGACGATAGTTATCTGCTGTCAGTTTTTTTACCCATTCTGTATGGGCTTGTCATATATTTCTTTTGGGAGCGAGTCTATTGGCATATCCCTATTGGTATATCTTTTATTTCTTGTATTTATTATTTCAGGATGTTATTGTATCTATTCTGCACTGCCATGTGCATTTCTGTATTCTTATTCGAGCATTTGTGGCTCTGTTGATTATAGAGGGTTGTGTAGGGGTAGCGGTGCTTCTTTCCACTGCCTCGGCCCTAGTAAGATTGATGAATGTTGGGCATGTGAGCCATTGTTATTATCGAACTATTATTGCCAGGTTATTCTGTTGTGGTTACGTGTCCGGATGTTCCATTTACAAACGGAACTCTGCCGGATTTTCGTTAGATTCTGCTGTTTTGTTCTATCATTCATTTGGGTATGAAATATATCATTTTTATCATTATTCCATACATTTTCATGGTTAATGATATCTTAGTTGTTTGATCGTATTAAGGATCACATTCTAGATTCCTTGGATGTCCCGGTTCGGGAGTCTTAGGAATTTAGGAGCGTGTCTGTTGGTATCGGAGGATACTATTTAGTTTCTAGTATTCGATTAGGCATGGAGTATATTTTTCATTCTTATTCCATCCATTTTCTTGTTATTGATAACTCTAGTGGTCGTTTGACTAACATCATCCCTTGGAAATTCGCTGATTCTCTAGATTAGAGTTTCGGAAATTTTAGGGGCATGACAATGTCCATGTCCGATACTGTTGAACTTCTGCATTTCACTACCAGCACGTCCTTATAAAAGTATAAAATTTGATTACATATAAAATTTAGTCTTTAAATTTTGGAAGCCCTTGCCAAATATAAATGTTCCAAGTAAAAATAAAATAACTTCTCAAATACTTGTTCCTGAATTTCGTAAACTCATGGTTGAGGAACTTGCTCCGGGGATTTTTTGGTTTGGGCTGAATAAGGGATGATAATTTGGCCATACATACACTGTCATTCAATTATTGGATCAGTCCACCATATTTTATTATACATATACATATATGTATATATACTAGTAAAAAAAGCACATGTGTTCACGAAAATAAATTCTAATTTACAAAAAATTTATAAATTACATTAAACAATTTCATGATAATAATTTTTAATAGAGATTATAAAAAATACCAAAAAGAAAGGCAAAATCAAAACTTAAATATTAAAATATAATATCTTAAGAGAAATAAATATATAAAAATTAATTAGTAAAAAATACTTTCCACGTTTCCAAGGTTTTCCACGAGTGTATTCGTGGTTTTTACTTGGAACGTTTCCAAGATTTTCCACGTAAAAATATCATATGTCGTCTCTAGCTTTATCTTCTGCACTTAGATTAAGTTTTGCATGATTTAGCTTATTAGAGAATTAGATTACAATTGTCTATTTCGCAATTAAATTTTAATTTGTCAGTAAATCCATAAATTTGTCAATAAATTTTAATATATCATTTTTTATGTACAAATAAGATGTTAGAGCAATTTTTCGCATCACAATTACGATTGTGGAAATAAAACACCATATTCAATACACTTCCATTATAAAATAATGGTACAGAAGTAACACTTGAAGAAAAAGTCAAAAGCAAACTAGAGCCTCTATATCCTTTTCAAAAAAAAAAAAGGAACAAACTGGAGCCAAACAGGGCCTTGAATTAGCCCATTCCACTATTGACCCCAATCTACTCCTAACCCTTACTCTGTTTTGCTCTAACACAATAGTACTTTCTTGCCTACCACCCTATCTATATATGTAACACTCCGTGTTATATTTTCCTTTTTCCTGAAATTGTTTCCGATTTAATTTCGGTTATGACGTCATTTGTTCTTGACGCATTGTTTATTCTTGGTATTTCGTATGTAAATTTTTCGCGTTTAGTTTTAAAGTCGACTGGACGACATTACGGTTTCTCTTTAACGACTTCATGGAATTCTTGTTGTCGATTACGCGGTTTTGTTTTGACACTTAGTATTAGTACTTTTATGGATCCGGCGTGACGCGTATTATTTTATTTTTTTGGTGTTCCAGTTGTTGGGTTTTTATAACCTGAAGTAATTATTTGGGCTTGTATTGAAATTTGGGAACCCTTGTCACATTATAAGGTCACATGACCCATTGGAATTAGGTTGCCAAAAATTCAATTAAAGTATATGATGTATAAATATATGTATATCAGTGTATTGAGAGAGAGAGACGGATATGGCTTCTTTTTCACCATGCAACATCCTTCTTTTCCTCTCCCTGCGCCAACAACAGCCATGCCTTACACCTTCATCATCATCATCATCATCATCATCATCGCAGGCTAGAAAGAGAGAGAGAGAGAGTCGAGCTGAGAGAGTACAGGGATCGCGGCTAGAAGCGCGACCTGGAGAAGTTATCGGCTGGAGCAGAGGAGCACGGCGGCACGGGCGAACCAAGTGGTCATCGTCGGTGACACAGTGGTGGTTTGATGGTGTTGCGGCTGGTGCAGCAGTTGCAGGGCACTCGCGATAGGGGCGAGTTCTACCGAACTTTGGCCGGCGATTTGGTCACCTTCCCGTTGTTAGTTTGGGCCAATTTTTGGTGAGTAGCTTCGTCTTGACTTAGTGTTCATCAGACTAAAATTTCGTAATTTTCCGTTGAGCAGTTTGTCGATAAATTGCGTTTATAGGTTAGAATTTTTGTTTGGGTTATTTTAGATTTACCCAAATTGATTAACCTATTACTAATGGGCTTCGTATATATCGTATAGGTTGTCAAGGTAGACGTTTTGGTATATTCGAAATATTATTCGGATAATTTTGGTTGGCGGGCTCCCTATTCGGGCACCGACACTGATCACGGTGGGCCGTTTCGGGCTGTTCTGTAAGCGTAAATTTAGGTGGGAAATTTTATTCTTACTTTCGTATCGTTGACGTGGTTTGGGTGTGCAAACCCGTATTTATTTTAATATAGATATATTAAATTGTGAATTTAAATATTTGTAATTGAGTTAGAATCGAAGCAGGACTTTGAAATTAATTTAAGAAATTAATTAAATTATTTTCCTGTGAAATTAGATTAATTCCTATTTGAATTGAATAAGAATAGGTTGCTTAGTAACCCCTTGAGAATTAAATGGGTTAGTAGAATTTTGTAAAAGTTAGACGTGAGCTTAGAACGCTATATTAGTTCCATTCTTACTGCGTTAGGGGATTCGTGAACGTGAGGGACGTGAAAACTTAGACGTTATGTTAGGTTTCCCTTATGATACGTGGGTTATCTACTTTAATTATTTTAAAGGCATGTTAATAGGAATTGAGATATTTTTTCTAGAGAATTAAAGAAAATATATTGTTTAAAACATGAACTTTTTTCCATGTGATTTAAATGTCTTTATTATATTTTAAAAGCATGTTAAAGAGATTTTGAGATTCATGTTGGTATCATGTAGATATTTTCATAAATATAATGCATTACATATTTATGTTGAGGCGTGATTTTTATTGTACACCATGTCATGTGAGTACATGGGTGTTGGTGCATGTAGTTCACGGGTTCACCTTTTGCAGAGAAAATTCAATTGGTGTGGTCTACTTCCGTTTGCGTGTGGTGCGTGAGTAAACTTGTGTTTGGATCGTCGTAACAACTGGCCAGGGGGTGCTTCTTGATCCCACGGAACTAATCTTCCGAGAAATACAGATGATAGGGGGAGGACACATCGTTCAAAGCCTATGTGCATGACCGCGTCGTGGAGGACGTCTTCCTTGGTTAAAAGTGTGAAGAGTTAAAAACATTTTGGAAGAACGGTACGATAAATCTACATTCCTTCGTGATCTAGGTATCCTCAGAGGAATGGTAGAGAAGGATCCGCTCACCCTTGGGCCGGGTGTGTTTTTTTGTGCGTATCACAGGTGGTGTGTTGAGTCACATTACACTGCATACCATTTATGTGATCTCATTTAACATGTATATATGCTATTATTACATGTGGATTTTTGAGTATGTTAATTATGAATATTGCAAAATAAATTCATATTTTATAAAATGCTCAACTGAAAGTGAATAATGTGAAACATGAATTAAATGCGTAAATTATTAAAGTATAAATGAAATGTATATTTTTATACTTGTGATTATATACTTGGTGCCCTTGCGGGAGGTTAAGTATATTGGTATAGCGACCTCTTTGAATAGTTGAGGTTAGTATTGGACTGTAGAGTCGGTTTTATGTTGAGGCCTTAGAGAAGGCGGGTTAATAGTTTTGTGATTGTGGTTAGTTGTGTGACCTTGTTGGAGATTTGAGGCTAGGAATTGATTTTAATATCAATTGAGATTTGATGCCTTAGAGAAGGCGGATTAATAGTTTTGTGATTGTGGTTAGTTGTGTGACCTTGTTGGAGATTTGAGACTATGGATTGATTCTAGTATCAATTGAGATTTGAGGCCTTAGAGAAGGCGGGTGAAGAGATTATGAACTTAGTGGATGTTGTAGTATAGACCTTTAGGTGTCTTTCACCTTTTGAGGAATGGGTTATCAACTGCATTTTGAGATTTTGATTGGGTTAGAAGAGGTTATGGTTGATGTGATTTTATTAAGTACTTAGGGTACTGTAGTGTTGTTTCTTATGCTTAGTTCATTCTCCTAAACATTTCTTGTACGGTGTTTTGTACACCAGTATATGATCATTGACTTCTATGTTACTCCTTGAGTCGTCGGTTACGGCGTGGTGCCGAACCTCTTCCTTGTGTTATCATTTGATTTCGTGGGGTTGGAAACGAATAGTTTCGTTCCGTGAACCCAATGTAGTACTCTTTCTTCCTTGTCCTCTTGGACATTATAGGAATCCGTAGAGTTGTGTTCACTCTTATTGACTGTCTTTCAGAAACGGTGTTTTCTAAGTCTTGAAATAAACTCTTTGTATTTAAAAGGAAAAACTCATTTTCGCCTACCTCCGTAGCAACTAAAAGTTTCAGTACTTTATAAAATGATCTTAGGATCTTTTTTAAAAATATTTTTAACTTCTAAAAGCCGGTGATGGCGACTAACGGAGACCGGGGGCAAGATGGTCATTTTTACTGTGTGTTTTCTTAAAGGAAAACTATTTTATTACTTTTCTCGAGATTCCAAGGTTATGAGACTTCTTTCTCAAAAATCTTGACCTATAGTGTTTTGAAAGGTGGTTTCTTGTTTCACCTTTATTTCGAATCATTTATAAGTCTCGGGTATGAGGCTTGGTGTTGTTCAGTACACACATATAGTGTTGTCTTTCCTTTCTTCTTGGTTATTTGATGTCACCGCCTAGGTGATTTGAGTTTTTCGTACGTTAGGGGCATGGATGCCAAATTGATTGGTTCGAGTTTTAAAACATTTTTCTTAAAAGCTATTGAATCCCTGAGATTCATCTTTTTATAACTTTCACTCTCGACCATTCGCTTTTGGTTTCCTTGTTCTAGTGTTTTCCCTAAACACTTGGGGTGTTCTTAACCTTGACGTTGTTATCTCGGTTACCTGTTGGTTTAGTATTGGGATTTCTTTTCCCTTGCTTTGGTTTCCTTATTCGGGTGTTTTCACTAAACACTTGTGGTGTTCTTAACCTTGACGTTGTTGTCTCGGTTATCTGTTGGTTTAGTATTGAGACTTCTTTTCCTTTGCTTGGGTCCCTTGACTCTCACGGGATTTTCATGAGAGTAGTGTTTAAGTATTCTCCGAGATTCGACCGTTTAGCGTTCTTTGTCCATAGTGAGAGCGTTAATGATTTGATTGACCCTATTGATGATAGTATTATGAGGTCGATGTGATGATATGATGATGTAATTTATGGTATTGATTAAGAGATATGATTGAGGTGATCTAGCCCTTGAGAGGTAGATTTTCTCTAGGGATGGAATGAGGTTTGTTATATATATATATATATATATATATATATATATATATATATATATATATATATATATATATATAGATGATGATTGGATTAGTACGCAAGGACGTGAGTGTTTTTCCTCCTGTGTTCTTGGGGAGTGAGTTATGAGTATTCCTTGATACTAGTGGTGGATTTTGATCCCTGTGGATATTAAAGGTGAGTGTGTTTTCCCTCTGTTTGGAGTTTTTGGTTAGCGTTGTGAACGCTTGATGATTTGTTAGATTGGACCTGGGTGTCGTGTACCTAGTGTACGTTGGTGAGAGTAGTGTAGACTACCAATGTTGGTACTTGGAGTATGAGTCTTAGTCGTACCTTGTAGACTCATGTTGTGTATTTATATATATATGTATATATATATCCCCTATATACTTATGTACGGTAGTATATGAGCGCATGCCTTGGGTTTTCGTGGCTGGGTTATGTTGTGGGCTATGTATCTTGCTAGATAGTTTAACATTACCTAAATTGCCAGAGGATGTGGTAGTTAGAGTATTATTTTTCCCACTAAGCTTATTTGCTCACAGGGGTATTTCATCACCCCCTGGTATTCCACGCCAGGTTGTAGGAAATGTTACGGCTATGGCAGCATGCGGTACAACGACAGCTTTCTTTAGTTACTTGTTACAGGTTTTGGAGTTGCGCAGGGTGATGCGGTTACGGTTGCAGTGCGACTGGTTTGGGGACGATAGTTATCTGCTGTCAGTTTCTTTACCCATTTTGTATGGGCTTGTCATATATTTCTTTTGGGAGCCAATCTGTTGGCATATCCCTATTGGTGTATCCTTTATTTCATGTATTTATTATTTCCAGATGTCATTGTATTTATTCGGTACTGCCATGTGTGTTTCTGTATTCTTATTCGAGCATTTGTGGCTCTGATGATTATAAAGGGTTGTGTAGGGGTAGCGGTGCTTCTTTCCACTACCTCGACCCTAGTAGGATTGATGAATGTTGGTCATGTGAGCCATCAATATTATCAAATTGTTATTGGCAGGTTATTCTGTTATAGTCGGGTGTCCAGATGTTCCATTTACAAACGAAACTCTGCCGGATATTTGTTAGATTCCGCTGCTTTGTTCTATGATTCATTTGGGTATGAAATATACCATTTTTATCATTATTCTATACGTTTTCATGGTTAATGATATCTTAGTTGGTCGTTCATATTAAGGATCACATCCTGGATTCCTTGGATGTCTCGGTTCGGGAGTCTTAAGAATTTAGGGATGTGTCAGTTGGTATCAGATGATACTATTGAGTATCTATTGTTCGTTTAGTCATGGAGTATATTTTTCATTATTATTCCATATATTTTCTTGTTATTGTTGACTTAAGTGGTCGTTTGACTGACGTCATCCCTTGGAAATTCACTGATTCTCTATATTGGAGTTTCGGGAATTTTAGGGGCGTGACAATATACATACAGAGATATAAATCTAAGCCAACCCTAGACTTGACTCAATTATTCCCCACTTTACTCAGATCCACTCTCTCCCCGTCTATTTCATCACATCGTCTCTCTTCTCTTAATCTGTTTCAATCATATGTTTTTTTTCTTTTCTTTCTGAAATCTCCTCTTCTGGACACTTCTCTTTTTTTTCTTAGATTTTTTTCTCCTGCTCAATTTTTTAAATTACTGATTTACAATATCTCCTTCCCCAAGATTTTGTTTCTAAAATTAGATACCCAATTTTTATTTTATTTTTTATATTTTCGATCTCTCCTTCCCCAATATTTAGATCTATTTGTTTTATTTTTCAAGAATTTTCAACGGCGTTCTACTTCTTTATCTATCATATCGAATAGATATCGTTCTATTAATTATCGTATAAAGGCATCATGGCCATGCAATTATGCAGGTTGTGATGGCACATTTTTCTTTGTCATTGTTGTTTCCCCTTCTTTCTTCTTTGCCGGTTTTCATTGTTTTTATTTTGTGAAAAACAGGATGCATGGAAGATCTCCAAATGAGAATGGGTGGAATAGGCAAAAAAACATAGTAAGTTCTTGAGACAATCTCTTTTTTTTTCTTATGTTTGTTTTTGTCTCAACATTGTCCATGTCCGATACTGTTGAACTTTTGCATTTCACTACCAACACATCCTTATAAAAGTATAAAATTTGATTACATATAATATTTAGTCTTTATATTTTGGAAGCCCTTGCCAAATGTAAATGTTCCAAGTAAAAATAAAATGACTTCTCAAATACCTGTTCCTAAATTTCGTAAACTCATGGTTGAGGAACTTGCTCCGGTGATTTTTTTGGTTTGGGCTGAATAAGGGATGATAATTTGGCAATTCATACACTGTCGTTCAATTATTGGATCAGTCCACCATAGTTTATTATACATATACATATATGTATATATACTAGTAAAAAAAGCACATGTGTTCACGAAAATAAATTTTAATTTACAAAAAGTTTATAAATTACATTAAACAATTTCATGATAATAATTTTTAATAGAGATTATAAAAAATACCAAAAAGAGAGGCAAAATCAAAACTTAAATATTAAAATATAATAATATCTTAAGAGAAATAAATATATAAAAATTAATTAGTAAAAAATACTTTAATAAAAGTCATACAAATTTAGACGTTGGAAAATAAAAAATTAGACTTGATCAAATAACAATACATGTCAAGGTTGTGAGGTATCTAAACCTTATAATTTTTTTAAATTTTGATGCATTTATTGAAAATAGACAAAAAGTGAACAAATAAATGATGAAAAAAGGCTTTAGGAAAAAAATTAAATTGAAAATGAAAAAAGAGACTAATATACATACATATTATATATATATATATATATATATATATATATTTCAGCTATTGGAATAAAAAAGTAATTAAATTACGAATTATATACTGAAACTATGAGAAAAATAAATAATATATGAACCTTTGAAAAGCATAAATGATAAGGTGACGTATATAAAATAAACAATAAATTAATATGCAAATTATAAGGTATTAATTTGTTCAAACTAAAAGAAAAAAATGATTAATATAGAATATAAAAAGTCCAAGTCCTCAAGTGTCGATTCTCCGGAGCTGATTCTCTTGCTCCCCCAAGGGTTCCAAAAGTAAGATGTCCACCAAATTTGGGGGCGAGTATCCGTGACATTGAACCAATCTCCCTCGTAAAACAGTCTTATATAATTGACACATCACATTAAATTAGAATATATATATTAAAAATGATAAAAATATTCTCACCGCACAAAAAAATCTTGAGAATTGGATCATAAATTTCTCAAACATAATAATAAGTTAATGAAAGTTATAATAATTAGAGATCTTAGCAAATGAAATGCAATAATAACAATACCTGTCAAGCAAGTGCCTTGCGAGCACCACCGACACCACTGACCACAAATAGTTTACCAGCTAAGGATATATGATGAGATCCTGTAAGAGAGAGTAAAACCTTCAATAAAAAATTTGGTACACGGTTTAGTGCATGGCCATCAATAGCACTAAACCGTGTATCAAGTTTGTCATCAATACTATGTGTGTGACATGTTAAAGTTTAATTAAGGGCCGAGTTTAAGACCTAGTCTCTCAAGATCCTCAAATGAAAACTGTCAACACTAAGTGCAAGTTCAAGTCCGGAAGACTCTTGTACCAATTACATAGTATAGAGTTGTCTAGCTATATTATCTATTTTATGTGTTATATATATAATTTTATTTTGAAGTTTTAAAAACTTGTGGGGGATTGTTAGAGAAAGTTTTTAAAATTCGTTTTTGACAATTACATGACTGTTACAGTATTTAAAATATAATAAATTGTCATAAATTATGTAACGGTTACAATATTTATAATTATAATAAAATGTAATAATTATTATTAATAATGATTATTTACTAGACCTAGTGTCTATAAATAGAGAGACTCAAGAGTATAACAATATACATCTAGATATATACAATTCTCCTTTTCCTCTGTATCACTATCATATCATATATAGTATTTTATATATACTTGTGTTTTATAATTGGGTAACTTGATATAAGAATTTGGTAATTAATTCTTTATGATCATGCGCATAGAAGACTTGAAATTGTATCTTGGAGCCTTTCTCAATTCGTTAAAACTTGCACGTAGTAGGAAGACTATAAAGACTTTAGGACAGCGTTTTGAGTGTCTCTTTATTCAGAGGCCAGAAATTTCTAATTTTTTTATTATTATATCTTTCTTTGAAATTTTTAGTGGCCTCCAATTTCTCTATTTTATAATGTATTTAATTAATGCCATGATCACACATTACTTTGTTTATATGATAATATAACCAGATTTGATGTGAACAAATAATATCCCCAACAATTTAAAACCTTTAATCTAAATTTCCACAACAGAAGCGGTGTCGGTGTACTCGCCGTTAGCGGGACGCTTGCGTTTCTTTTTGGTGGGGTCGCCGCCGTCGTGGGAGGCGGCGGAGGAGGTGGTGGGGCTTTTGAGGATTCCGCCGACGGACATGGCGATGGCGGGAACCGTGCCCGTGCCGGTTGGGGCGATTATGGCGGGCTCCAGCAGCCACCGGATGGTCTCGCCGTCGGACTTGTGGCCGAGCTCTCGGGTCAGCTGGAAGATCCGGGCGGAGCAGGTGGCGGGCACCGGATTCTTTGGCCACGGCCCTCCACCTTCGTGTGGCGGTCCTTCGTCGACGCCCTCTTCGGCGGCGGCGGCGCCACCACTGATCTCATCTGCAACGTAATCGGAATCGGCATCGCCACCGGCACCATACTCAACCCCTCCGCCGCTGACCTCTCTTCCAAGTCTGGCTCCTCCTTAAAAAAACACCGGCGCTGACTCCGCCGTACGCGGTGGTTGTTGGGTTTCTCCACCGTGGTCAGTGGAGTTCTTGATTCTGAATCGAAGCCATAATCAACTAATAACAAAAAAGAAATCAATAAAATTAACAATAACACTTAAAAAGAATCACAGAAAAAATACTCGAAGAGAAGGAAAATAATTAGACGATATTTGAAAGTAGCATTTTAGAGAAAGAAACAAAGATTTTAGAGAGAGAAAATGGGAGTTAGAAAGAACCCTAGAATTACACTTTGGTAAAGAGAGGACTGAGGGCCTGTTTGGGAAGAAGGTTTTAAGTTTGGTTTTGGATTTTAAGATCAAATCATGTTTGGTTGGTTATTTTTGGAGTTGGTTTTGGACTTTTTAAAATCAATCTTCAAAACCTTGATTTTGGCCCACCATTTTTTACTTTTCTCTCTCTATATATATATATATATGGTCGAAAATATGAATTATTTTGAAAAAAATAATATATAATATTTGAAAAAAAATTAATATTTTGAAAAAAAATATTTTTTCGGAAAAAATTATTTTTCAGTATATAAAATTATATTTTTGGAAAAAAAAACATATTTCGGAAAAAAAATTATTTTTCGGAAAAAATTTATTTTTTGGGAAAAAAATTATTTTTCGGGAAAAATTTATTTTTTAGTATATAAAATTTTTTTAGGAAAAAAAACATATTTCGAAAAAAAATTATTTTTTTGGAAAAAAAAATTTATATTTTAAATTTTTTTTTCAGAATTTTATATTTTTTTTGAATTATATATATTTTTTCGAATTTAACATATATTATTTGAATTTTATATATAATTTTCACATTTTTAAATATTAGTAGATATATATAATTATATCAAAACCAAGATCAAGACCAACTCCTTACCAAATACCAATTTTGGTTTTAGATTTACCTAAAACCACCCAAGACCACCGAAACCAAAATCACAAGACCAAGACCAAAACCAAAACCAAATTCCCAAACGGGCCCTGAATATCTATATCTATAATCTGAAAGCCGGCCATGAAATACTGAAAATATTTAGATGCCTAATTTAAATTAAATGTGGGGCTCTTTATAGGACAATGCTTGGGTCCTCACCATTGAGGACCAACTTGGTCCTCACCCATTTTTTGGACCAATAGAATTAAGACACTGGGCATATATTAATTAAAAAATAGAAATGGGTATTACCCATTATTTATGGGATTCAACCCGGATTTGAATTATTCTTTTTTCTCTTATTCACTTTAAAAAATAAAAATTCAATGGGCAGTTTAACGTCATATATACTTTCCTTAAACACAAATAAGAAAAAAGTCACAATCCACGAATATTATTCGATATTGTGATAGGTACTTCTCCATATTTCGTAAAATCCAAAGATATATAAATGAATTGGATATAAAATATTATGAACACAAATAAGAAAAAATAAAAATAAAGTGATTGAAGTATAGAAATTTGGAGAAAAAAGTCAAAAATCTCGTGTGTAAAGTGCCGCTCACCACACCAAATTGATGATATTACAGAAATAACACAAAAGATTTTATCATCATTTGGATTCAATTGCAATATACATAGCATATATATATATATATATGTATCATAAATAAAAGTGTACACGCATATATCAATCTATATATACAAATAAGTGTACACGTATATGTAGACGTTAAACTGCCCATGAGATTTTTTTTTTTTAAGTGAATAAGAGAAAAAAAAAATTCAAATCCGGGTTGAATTCCATAAATAATGGGTAATACTCATTTATTTTTTTTAATTAATATATGTCACGTGTTTTAATTATATTGGTCAAAATAAGGGGTGAGGACCAAGTTGGTCCTCACTGGTGAGGACCCAAGCATTATCCCTCTTTATATAGGGTCGTTTGGCAAACGCGAAAACAGTTTTGTTTTTTCACTGTTCATCCATTTCAAAAATAAAAACACGTTTGGCAAACGCGTTTACTGTTCACTTTTTTTTTTCTCAAAAACACTGTTTTCTGTGAATAGTGGTAAAAACACCAAATACAACTTTTAGTTGTTTTTTGAGTTTTTTCACTATTTAGGGTATCACCTCCGCCACCGCCCCCATCGCCGCCGCCACCAACCACCACCACCACCCGCCACCGGTTGCCGCCGCCGGCCCCCACCACCTCCGGGCGTCGCTACCTCCGCCCGCCGCCAGTCACCCACCACCACCGCCCCCCGCTGCCGCCAGTCACCGCTGACCACCACCGCCGCCCAATAATACCATTTTATTTTTCAATACAAATTTTGATCCAAATGTTTTTTTGTTTTTAGTTTTTTGCTGAAAAAAACAAAGATAAATACAAAAACAGTTTTTATATTTAAAGACAGAAAACAAATACAAAAAACAGGCTTTCCAAACGCACCCTATAGGTTTTACACATTTAGAAATTATAAATGTAAAAAAGTATATTAAAAAAATACTTTAAATATATTAGTATTAATTTTTTTAAAAATAGACTTCATTTTAGTGTTATCGTGAAAAAATATTATAGTGTGAGTGTAGTTAGGAGACCCATAAATGTAGTCGCATAAAAATAATTTGTTGTTGTGTGAGTGCGACAATATCGAGAACCCTAAGTGTAGTATCTAAACGTTGTGTGAGTACGACAAGAACCTTCTAGCCCTAATTAGAATAATGATTTTATTTAGATTAGACTTTAGTTTCATTTAGAGCTGGCAATTTCGTGTTACGGGTCGTGTTCGTGTCGAACTCGAAATGACATGAACACGAAATGACTCGATTCGAACACGAAACGATTAATATTCGTGTCAAAAATATTAAACACGAACACGACCTGCTATTTAAACAGGTAACACGACACGACACGTATAACCCGTTTTAAAAACTATATTAATTAAAAAAAATAACTAAAATATTGAGAGAATCACCAAAAAATTTTTTGTTAAATAAATAAATTAATAAACCAAAGGGAGTAATTACAAAAAAGAAATGAAAAGAATACCAAAAGAAAAATGACTAATTCAACCCTCATTATTATTATAATTTAAATTTTTAAATAGGTTGAATTAACTAAACGGGTCGACACGACCCGACACGGGTTTGACACGAACACGACCTGAAAATTTTCGTGTCATGTTTGGGTTGACCCTTTTTAGGCCTTGACCTTTTTATGCCCAACCCTAACCCTTTTAAATAGGGTCGTGTTCGTGTCGTGTCCAATTTTGCCAGCTCTAATTTCATTGGAAAAATTAAATTTTTTTTTTTGAATCTATACTAATAATAAGTGAAATATAAATTTTTGTGGCCCTTAATTAGAAAATTGGATTAAGATTTAGTACGAATTGGGATTTAAAATATATATATATATTTTGGCTATATAGGAAAACAATATTTGTTTTTTTAAAAAATAAGATCCTAAATAGCGAAATTACATTAGCCCTTTTGTTTTGAATTGAGTTAAAAAACTAATTATTTTTTTTAGAATTTATAAAAATATTAATTTCTTTTTAAAAAAATATAGAAAAAATAAAATATTTGGGGCTCCCTGGGGCCGAAGGCCCGAAGAGACCGCCTGGGTCGCCTTGCCCCAGGGTCGGCCCTGTATAATCTATAACCTATAACTATTCTTAAAGTATAAGGGCTTTGAAATATTTTTTTCTTTTTTTAAAATAAAAATGATATATTTTGAATATTAAATGCATGGTGATGTTTAATGAGTAATGCTTTTGAGCTTTCTATTATGATATTATTATCATAATTACTATCTATATCTATATATACTATTACCAAAGTGTGAAAGATTTTGATTATTTTTATCCTTTTATTTATTTTTATTTTAAAAAAAACTACCAGCATTAAATGATTCTAATAATAAAATATATAATGCATTAAAAATAATTTATTTTGCTTGTGTCATTATTACCATTTTAATTTTATTGTCTTAATGTTAAGAAACCCAAAAGTTTCATTTACCATTTTCAATATCAATACTGTAAATGTCAAAAAATGCACAACACAACAATGACTCTTTTATTAAATTTTGACTTTCCTTATATACATATATTTTTGGGCTTTAGGCCCATTAGGGCAATACTACCTCGACCACATCATCGTGACATCATCTTTTACATATTCCAAAGAAATACAAAAATGTAATGGGCCTAATTATTGGAATTACAAAAGTCATATTGGGCCATCAGCCGGATGGGCCTAGGCTTATGGAGTTAAAAGGGTTTGGACATTTCCTCTCTTACAAATACCCATTGAATTCTATTTAGTATTAAAATGATATAATTTTTTTTTTAAATCCAAACCAACTTAATATTTTGGATAAAAAGTGCCTGTTATTATGTGTTCCATATTCAAATTAATAATGCATTAAAATTATATTCAAATTAATATTTTGGATAAAATTTATTCATATTTGTTGTGATACTATTACTCTTGAATTTTAACTTATCTGAATGTTAGGAAGCTGATACGTTTTCTTTACAAAATTTTCATATTACTAAATGCTCATTCAATGCCGTTTATTGTTGGAATGTAATATAAATTGGTTATTTACAAATATTTCCAAACGACACCTATAATATTTCAATTGATTCACTTCCTGTAGGTTTTGCTATTTAAATTTGACAACCAACGAAATGCATGCATACACAAGACATCTCTCTTCTCTTTGACACAAACCCAAAGTCTTGTGTTACTACTTACCATACAAAAATTTCACTTTGAACAGACCAAAGATTTTCGCCACCAAATATCGTTGTTGATATGTTTGACAAGGTTATCTTTCTCTTTTTATTTGTTGATATGAAATTAAAGTTTTTTGAAAAGTTATGTATAGGTGAGTACCTTGTTTTCGTATATTTTTAATTTGTTATTCAATTTTTATTATCAATTATGTTACTACCATTATATTGTAATACAAACTTCATAGTTTTTAAATGATACTTTTTTAATCTATTAGTATTTTTGTTTGATGAGTTTTTATGATGTTACCCCAAAAGAATTGATGATTTTGATTAAGATGTGTTATTTT
This sequence comes from Cornus suecica, assembly GCA_963922005.1. Classification (NCBI taxonomy): domain Eukaryota; kingdom Viridiplantae; phylum Streptophyta; class Magnoliopsida; order Cornales; family Cornaceae; genus Cornus; species Cornus suecica. The sequence goes on along the minus strand of OY998240.1, from coordinate 18,542,507 downwards.
TCGTATTTGTATAGATTATATGATTTATATTAGAATGAAAGATTCCATTCAAAAAATAATAAGTAAATATGTTTTTTTCTTTTTCTCGAAAAGTCTATATTTAATAAAAGATATGAACTTGTAATATTACTTCATTATCTTGTTGTAAAAGATAAAATAAGAAATTTTTTGTTTGATCTTTCTTATTTATTAGATAAATTATTATATTTCTCAAATTTTATAAACCACTTGCAAAGCACGTATTCTTTACTAGTATATATATATATACTAGTATATATTTTCAGTTTGTAGGGATTAAGACAAAAATACAATTGAATTTTGAGTTAAAATATAAACTCTCTAAATGCAATTGAATTTAAAGTTAAATTTTAAAATCTTTCTCACTCGGAGGTTAGTTTGTACATATTTTTGTTTCACGTGAGACTTCAACTAATTTCATAGTAAGCTTGATAATAATTAAAGTCCAACTTGAAGTCTTTTGATTTTTTTTATGAGAAGCAAATATGATGCATGATGTTAAATAAATTAATTCTTAGTATGTTAAAAGTATAACTAATTAATAAAGCATACATGCACGTCAGCCACATTATGAAAACAAACTGATAAATAAAGATAATGACATTGAAATTTACAATTGAAGTATTGAAATTAAAACTTTCATAATTTGAAAAAAGATAATAATAATAATAATCAAATAAGTACTATTTCTTAGCATTTTAATTCCTACAACAATATTAATTTGGATTTTTTTACAGTTACCTCCCCTGAGTTTAGGCTTTTTATTAAGGACCTCCCCTGGGGTTTCAAATTTAACATTTACCTCCCTTAAAAATGAAACGTTTCATCACAAACACCTTAAATTAACGGTCAACACATGCAAGTCAATGACGGTTTTTGCTGATGTCACTTGTATATTTTTAAAAAATTTCTAAAATATCCCTCAATACGTGTAATGACCTATATATCCTTTAATCTTAGTTGTGAAATGTATGTTTTGCCCTCTTCTTTTTCCTTCAAATTTAACACTTGCCTCCTGATTGATGCTCCAAAATCATATATTAGCACTAACCCAGAATTACCCATAAGCTACAACAACTATATATGAATTATTTCACAACAATTCAGCAAAAACAAACAAAACCCAGAAACCTAAATGACCTAAAATCAAGAAGAAGAAAAAAAACAAGTAATAAGACAAGATTTTGAAGATTAAATTTTACCTTTTGACTTTGCTACAAAAAAATTTCCCAAAAGGTGGAGTTACTGCTTAGTCCAGCAAATTAAAAACTAGGTTTCAAACTTTAAAGCACAACCCACCTGAAACTTCATTGAAACTACCTTACTACTATATAATGAATGAAATTAAGCGGAGAGATAGAGAGAGAGAAGTATGGACCATTCCCATCTATAGACTTCGGGTCTGTATAAATCTTCCACTTTCCAATGACTCCTAGTATTTTAAGCAATTTAATAATGGTTAGTGGTTTGACAATTAACATGTATTCCTAATATTTTAATTCTATATAAATATGTAGACTTATATATATATTATATATGGATCGGATGATGAAGGAGGTTGAGAGAGCGAGGGAAGTTAGTGTTTTGGATATGTAGGAGGACTAAGTAGATTTGGAGGCCATTGGAGAAGCTTGGAGAGAGAAACCAAACCCTAGAGAGAGAGTGGAGAAGAAGATCAATAGATATATAAATATAGATATAGAGAAGTAAGCAAAATTGACACAAGGAGTGTCTCTGTCAAATCAAAACAATGAGGGCATATTTGGAATTTCATACCTTCGTTAGGAGACTTGACGGTCCGTTAGCCTCAGGGGATATTTGTGATAAAACATTTTATTTTTAAGAAAGATAAGTATTAAATTTGAAACTCAAGAAAAGGTCCTTATAAAAGGTCTAAATTTAGGGAATGTAACTGTAAAAAAATCCTATTAATTTTATAGAACTCTTCTAGAGTTTAAGTGCTATTGGAGTTATAATTTAAAATAAAATAAAAATTCAAGGGCTCAAAATGATAGAAAATTCAAAAACTATAGCAACATTAATTTTGTACGATTCAAGAGTTTAAATGTAATTGGAATTTACGTAATAATGAGATAAGTACTATTTCTTAGCATTTTAATTACTACAACAATATTATTTTGGGTTATTCTCATCGATATCCCCTCAAAGAAATTATAATTTCACATGGACCCCTTCGATATTGAGTATTCTCACACAAACCTCTCTGACAGACGGCCGTTAGATTTATTGACCTTTTTATTGTGAAATTACTAATTTGCCCTTCGATATATATTTAAAAAAGGGTAAATTGCAGTAGCACCCCCTAAGGTTTCACTTATAACATTAGAGTAATATATAAAGTATGAAATTACCCATATGCCCAAAAGATATATATATATTACGAATATATATATATATATATTACAAAAATATATAAATATATATTACGAATATATATATATATTAGAAAATATATATAAATATAAATTTCAAAAATAATATATAAAATTCAAAAAAATTATATAAAATCTGAAAATGCAAAAAAAATATAAAATTTTGAAAAATTATATTAAAATCTGAAAATATATAAAAATTTAGAAAAAAATATATAAAAAGGGGAAAAATATATAGATTCAAAAAAATATTTAAATTTCAATAAACATACCTAAATTATAAAGTTCAAAAATAATATATAAAATTTGAAAGAAATATTTAAAATTCAAAAAAAATTGTATTAAATTTTCAAAATGTATATAAAATTCGAAAAAATATATTTTAAAATTTGAAAAATATTATAAATTCAAAAATAAATATAATATTAAATATATATAAATTTCGAATTTTTTTTTTCAAAAAAACATATTAAATTTTGAAAATAAATATAAAAATCGCAAAAAACATAAAAATTTAAAAATATATATTAAATTTCGAAAATAATTATAAAATTCGAAAAAACATAAAAATTTATAAAATTTGAAAATAAATATAAAATATAATATATATATATTAAATTTTAAAAAAAAATACTAAATTCGAAAATAAATATAAAATTAAAAAAACATTTAAATTTCTCTCTCTCTCTCTCTCTCTCACACACACACACACACACCCACACACCCACCTCCCTCCCTGCACAGTGACGCACACACACATATATATATAGATCTATACATATATATACACACACACACACATATATATACGGGTATATATATACGGGTATATACGGGTATATATATAGCAGCTATATATATATATGTATATATGGGTATGCAAAATATATAATCTCCATCTTCAATCTCTCTCCCAATTTTCCACTTTCAATCTCTCTCTATATATAAATTAGGGTTAGGGTTTTGAGATGCCCAAATTGAAGAAGAAGAAGGATATGCAGGTCATTTTATATCATTTTGAGGGTAAAATAGACAATTCACAGGGTGATTAACGGCACAGTTTAACGGCGTGGAGACGGAGGGGATCTTTGTGGGACAAAATTCAATTTTGAGGGGGTTCGAATGGGAATAGTGAATATCGAGGGGGTCTATGTGGGATTAGGGTATCTTAAAGGGGATATCAATGGTATTTACCCTATTATTTTTGTAGAACTCTTCTGTAGTTTTAAGTGCAATTGGACTCATAATTTAAAATAAAAACTCAAGGGCTCAAAAATTGGTTGAAAACTCAAAACCTATTGCAACATTAATTTTGTAGGACTCTTAATTGGAATTTACATATAATTGAACTCTTAATTGGAATTGACATATAATTGAAGTATTGAAATTAAAATTGAAAATTAGGGTTGGAAACTCGTTGCACTTTTAATAGTGTATATATATATATAGAATATATTAAGATCTTATTAGGATTTGCTAGTCTTTTATTACAATTAGGATCTTATTAGGGATTGCTAATATTTTATTATAATTAGGATTTTAATTTTTGTTATAGAACTCTTCTAGAGTTTAAGTGCTATTGGAGTTATAATTTAAAATAAAAAAATCAAGGGCTCAAAATCGGTAGAAAACTCAAAAACTATAGCAACATTAATTTTGTTGGATTCAAGAGTTTAAAGGTAATTGGAATTTACAAAATAATGAAATAGGTACTATTTCTTAACATTTTAATTACTACAACAATATTATTTTTATAGAACTCTTCTACAGTTTTAAGTGCAATTGGACTTATAATTTAAAATAAAAAATCAAGGGCTCAAAAATCAGTTGAAAACTCAAAACTTATAGCAATATTAATTTTGTAGGACTCTTAGTTGGAATTTACACATAATTGAACTCTTAATTGGAATTTATATATAATTGAAGTATTGAAATCAAAATATAATTTAAAATTAAAAAATAGGGTTGGAAGCTCGTTGCACTTTTAATAGTAGTATAAAATAGATTAATCATATTAGGATTTGCTAGTCTTTTATTACAATTAGGATCTTATTAGGGATTGCTAATATTTTATTATAATTAAGATTTTAATTTTTGTAGTTAAAAATAAGGTTGGAAACTCTTTGAACTTTTAATATTAGTATAAATATTTTTTACATTAACTTTACAATTAATACATATCTATCTATTATATTTATTTTTTACTAAATACCTATGTAAGTTTAAATGATTAAAAATTATTAAACTTTTGTACTTCCTTCATATTTCATTCATTCACCGTGAGTCTTTCACCATGAGCTCTTACTCCAAGTATAGAGAGAGAGAGAGATTGTGGGTGTACAATAATCCTTTGATGTACCCTTTCTGTAGTGAATAATATCCCAGGGATCAGATGCTTCTCACTTACCAATCGAAAATATATCCCCTTTTCCCTGCACAGTATCCCAAAACAACTTCGCCATCAAACAAAGGTACGCATATTTGATGAGTTTTCCAAACATGCTCAAATTTAAGCAAAAACACCTTCCTCAAGCTCAACTTTTACGATGGGCTAACTGGTTTTCTAATTGGAGTTTTGATGCCATTCATATCAAAGGAAAAGAGATTGGGTTGAGTGGTCCATGGGAGAAGGTAGTTCTTGTATTTCAACCCTTGTTTTATCCATGACACTTTATGGAGAGCATGAAGGATATCAAACCCAAGAATAAGATCTCACTCTCTATAATGAAATTCTTTATTCAGATTTGGCTTTCCTTATATACATTCCCTTCTTGGGCTTTGAGCTCATTAGGGCAACATTCTTTTTCTTACATCATTATTTTGTCATTTTGCCATGTCACTAGCTTGTTCCTCAAGTTTGTTCTAGAGTATTTCACGAAATGGGCCTTTGGGGTGGGCCTTTCCTTCGGGCTTCTTCCTTTGTTGGGCTCTTCCCTTAGTGGGCTTGACAAAATCCGCACGTACAGAGGCCCACTTCTTGATCATGTGATTTTTTAGTGAAGACCCATCATCGAGAAGAAAATGTGTGGAAGGGGATATATACATCACCCTTGTTGGGTGATGTGGCGGTTGCATTAAATGGGGCAATTATCATAATCGTTTCAAATTTAAATACACTACCCTTATGGCTTCGATTGTTGTGAAGTGGGCTAGTGAGATGGCTCGATGCTCCGTTCTTTATGCACATGACCCTTAATCTTCTTCGGCAACCTCTATAAATACCCCAAGGTTCATTTGCGAAACACTTCTTGCATTTCAAAGCTCTTCGTTCTCAGAAACTCTCTGCAACTTGGTTTCTCCACTTGTTATTGCCAGAATTTGCACATCTTTCTCGGAAAATTCATGAAATCTTGCCAGAACCGTCCTTAGAGTAAGTTTTTTCTTCCGGTTCTCCTATATTTCTGTCAATATGTCTGATAGCGATGATACTCGGTCGGGTAGTGATCGTCTCCCTTCTTCTATCAATCCCGATGCCTCCTTTAGTTCCCCATTGGTATAGGTGGTTAGGAGGGTCAGATCTAGTCCTCCTGAAGTCACCCAAAACGCAGTTGTGGGTGGGGATTTGGCTAAAGGAAGATAGGGAGATCAATTCTATGCGGATCCCTTTCCCCAAACACATAGGGTAGATACCGTGCTGAAGAAATTGAGGGTTAAATGTAGAATACCTAATGGGGTGATAATTAAGAATTATCCCAAGAAGTGCGATTTCAGGATAGGGGAGGGGGTTAGGGATGACCAGATCTTACTGTCGGCCTTTCATCTTCAAGTTCTTCGTTTCCTGATCCATCATTTCTTTCTCTATGTCCTGTCCACCTTAGGTCTGGCTCCTCTTCAAATGGGGCTCAATTTCTTCAGGATCGTTGCTATGATCCTGATGATCAATCGGGATATGGGCCTTGATCTGGGTCTTGCTGAGCTCCTGTTCTCTTATAAGATACATGACCAAAAGGACTATTGGGGTCGGTACAATCTTTTTCCTTTAAGTGGGAGAAAGATGTGCGATGGTAATGAGAAGTCCAACAAGGGATGGAAAGAAATGATGATCCTGGTGAGCGGGAATTGGAGGCTTCCCGGCTCAACCAAATTCGTAGTCCCTAGGGTGTTTAATAAATATTTATTTCCTTTATTCAAACCTTATCACAGAGGGTCATGCTATTGTGATTAGTGCAATGATAAGTTGGGTCATCATGTGCTAGAGTTTCTAGGAGCGCCCGACCAGTTTAAAACTCCAAATTATATCTCATCCCGATTTAATATCCTTAAATATACCAGCCCTTGAGGATGTGTGGCAATTACCAGAATGATGCAAATTTGGAGGAACTAATATCAGAAGGAAAGAACACCATGTTGAGGATCCCGCTACCCGTCCTTAAGAAAAAGGCCAAGCGAGTACCGGGCTCTCAAACAAACCCTTCGGTGCCACGGGATGCCCAAGCTAATCCGACGTCCCAGGGTACTCCAACTCCTCCCCTCGGGGTACTTCCTCCACCGCCATCGGAAAGTCCTCTAGCAATTCCTCATCCTCCTTCCGGGGAGGGTACTACCGATTCACATTTTGTCCCTTCTTCGGGGGAAATTCCCATTCCTGGATCCCGATCGGTTGAGGGAGGGGCCAATTTGACGAGAACACAATGTCCCCGGTCTGAGGAAGATGTACCCGACCGATCAGTTCGGCCCCATCTGACTACGGCGTCATCGCTAAGCATAGTGGCATAATCCGAGGCTGCATCTGGGAAGGAGTAACCCGTCCCATGGGGACCAAAGATAAAAATTCTAGGCGGTGGCTTCTTGGTCGCGGGAACGAGACCATTGATAATGATGTTGCCCTTCGAGAGACGGGTCTCCAGATCTGGACCCCGGCAGATCGAAAGAAGCTGACATAGATCGATCAAGCAGAGTTGGCCCTGACCGGTCCAGAGATTTCCATGAAGGTACGTTTTTGACCTTGCTGTTTCTCCATTCACACTTTGTATTCCTTTATTTTTTTCATTGATTTGGCTAACACTTGTATTTTTTCTCTTTTACTTATGGCAGATGCTCTACCTAACCCATGCTTATAATGCAAAGCTAGAGGAGGACAGAGGTTGCTCAATAAATCTTCAGAGCTCCTGAGGTTGAAGGAAGATGTAAGAAAAAATGTGGTTTCCTTGCTATCAGTAGCTAATGATAAGCTGGAGGTCTAGACCACACGGGCAATCTCTGTGGAGCAAAAGCTTCAGGCAGCCCAAGAGAAGATCAAGGAGATTGAGGTCGTTCATCGAGCCCTAGCTGTTGAAGTCGAAGGCTTGAAGGCAGAGTATGAGGGCCTAAGGGCCTCCAAAGAGAAGCTTCTGGAGGAGAAGGTTGAAACTGAGAATCTCCTGGCAGTGGAGAGATCAATAGTTGAAATGTGCCATCGAGGTGGTAATCAGATGTACAAGCATCTCTGCGATACGGCCCAGTACTGGATCGGGTTCGGTTGAAGGACTTGCTTTCTGGACATCCAGAAACCTGTTGAGGAGAGGGACTTTGCCTCAATGGAGAAGTTGGATGAGTATCTGGGCATTGCTCCACCATATGATGATCCGGTTGGAAGTCCGGATGATGTTTTTTTTTGTGAGTTCTTGACCAAACCTCTTCCGGGGCCCACTCCTAATTCCGATCCCTCAGCGCAGCTTGCTCCTGTCCAAGTTTTGGACCCGGTAATTGCTCTTATGGACTCAAATGTGGCGGGCACTGAGGATGACACCTAGATAATGAACTCTCTCGGGCCTCCATCTAGGCTTCGGGGTAGTAGAACATAGGATTCTTCTTTTTGTAAAACATTTTGTAAACCTTGGCCATCGGGCCCCATATTTTGAATGAAAATCATGGTTCCTGTTCAGTTAACTTCTGCAATACTTAGATTATTTTTGCCAAAAAGTGTTGTATCTTTCGGCACTTGAGGTCATGCGAGAGGCATCACAATACTTGGTTTATTTTTCATAAAATCTTGGTCTATTCTGGATCAGTGCTGTGTTTTTCGGGCACTTCAGGCCATGCGAGAGACATGACAACACTTGGTTTATTTTATGCAAAATTTTGATCTCTTTTGGATCAGTGTTGTGTCTTTCGGGCACTTTAGGCCATGTAAAAGACATGAAAACACTTGGTTTATTTTTTGTAAAATTTTGATCTCTTTTGGATCAGTGTTGTGTCTTTCGGGCACTTGAGGCCATGCGAGAGACATGACAACACTTGGTTTATTTTTTACAAAATTTTGATCTCTTTTGGATCAGTGTTGTGTCTTTCGGGCACTTTAGGCCATGTGAGAGACATGACAACACTTGATTTATTTTTTGCAAATTTTTGATATCTTCTGAATCAGTGTTGTGTCTTTCGGGCACTTCAGTCCATGCGAGAGACATGACAACACTTGGTTTATTTTTTGCATCAGTAGTCATTTGTAAGCAGTTTTTGCCCAGAAAAATAATTTTCCTGATGCCTATTTTTAATTGATCCTGCGCTGGGGCCTTTTTACAAAAGTGAACAAAGTAAAAGTAAACTTGGCCTGTTACGGGTAGTACCTCTTCAGGCGAGAGGCATTCTGGGAGTTTGGTTCCATTCTACCGTCTTTGTTCCTTTAGATGTGGTATGTTCCGCGCCCGATGACTTCGGTAATGGTGTACGTGCCCTTCTAAGGCTCCCTGAACTTGCCCACGAGCCTAATTTTTTGCCTAAGGACCATGTCTCCGACCTGGAACTCTCTTCTTTTGAATTTTTGGTTGAAGTGGTTCCGAACACGCTGTTGGTAGGCGCCAGCCTGATCCTGGCAGCCTCCCTTCTTTTATCTAGTAGATCAAGGTCGTGAGCCAGGTGCTGGTTATTTGGGCCTTCCACCCAGGCCTGGTTTCGTAGGGTTGGAACTCTAACCTCTGTGGGGAACACATCCTCTGTTCCATATGCCATGGCAAAGGGGGTCTCCCCAGTGGGTTGCCTAGGGGTCGTTCTGTATGACCAGAGAACTTCAGGTAGCTTCTCGAGCCATGCCCATTTGGCTTCCTCAAATTTTTTGGCTAGGGTGTCGAATATGGTTCGATTTGTCCTCTCAGCCTGTCCATTCCCTTGTGGGTACCCGACGAAAGATGTACTCTGGTTGATACCATGCTCGGCAAAGAATGCTCTCACCTCATTCTTGTCAAGATTTGTCCCGTTATCCATCATAATTGTCCTTGGTAGGCCGAATCTGCATATTATGTGGGTCCAAATAAACTTGATGACATGGCTACTCTTGATGGCTGGGTAGGCTTCAGCTTCCACCCATTTAGTGAAGTAATCAGTGGCCAGGAGGACATAGAAATTTGATCGAATTGCTTTTGGGAGAGGTCCTACGATATCCATTCCCCATCGGGCGAATAGATGTGGGACTATGGTTGGGTGTAGGAACTCAGGTGGTCGATGGATAACATCCCCGTGCATCTGGCATAGCTTGCACCTCCGGACGTAATCCTCGGCATCCTGTGACAGATAGGGCCAAAAGTATCATTGGGAGAGTATTTTATGGGCAAAGGATCTTCCCCCGGAGTGGTTCACGGAAGATCCACTATGGATCTCCTCCATCACTGCTCTTGATTCTGAAGGTGTAACACATTTTAAATAAGGACCTAAGAAGGACTTCCGATAGAGTTGCCCGTTTATAACTGAATATCGGGCTGAATTCCTCCTGATCTTGTGAGCTTCAACTTTGTTCTCCGGGAGTGTCCCATTCCTTAGGTAATTCATCAGGGGATCCATTCAGTTGGGCTCCCATGGAATAAGCATCACTCGTTCGGGGTCTTGAATACTTGGTCTGGTTATAAAATCCACCAACACAACCCGGGTCAGGTCCTCTCCAGCTGAGGATGCCTGACCGCTACAGAGTTTTCGTTCCTCAGGATCTAAGTGAATGTTATTTTTTGAAAGCTCTCTGTTTCCTTTAACAAAAATGTCCGATGAGACTCCATTTTTGGTCTTTTGCCTCGTATTCTCCTTTAATTTGTCAAATGAATAGATGAGAGTCGTGGTGCACTGCTAGGTCCTGAATCTGGAGGCTTCAGGCTAATCTTAAGCCAGATACGATCGCTTCATATTCTACCTCATTGTTAGTGGCCGGGAACTGTAGTTGCACTGATATGTGGAGGTGTGTCCCATTGGGTGTCTGGATCTCCAATCCGATTCGGTAAAACTAGTTGATCCGTCCATGAAAAGCTTCCAAGTGTCTGGCACAGTCTGCTGGTCGGGTTCTTCAATTTCATCTTCAAGTAAGAAATCTGCCACCACTTGTCCCTTGATGGAAACCCTGGGTATGTAAGTTATGTCATATATGCCTAACTCAATGGCCCATTTGGAGATTCTGTTCGAAAGGTCAGGTTTTGACATAATAACCCGGATAGGCGTGGAGGTCGGGACAATGATAGGATGAGCCTCAAAGTAATGCCTCAGTCATCTTTTGGCATTTACCAGTGATATAACTAGATTTTCTTGCCTGCTGTATCGGGTTTCCGCTTCAGCCAAGGAGTTACTGGTGTAGAAAATTGGCATATGCAGGTTCCCATCCTCTCTGATAAAGGCTGCACTTGTTGAGATGGAGGATATTACTAGATAAAGATGTAAGACTTCATTTGGACTTAGTGTGGACAGGATCGGGAGTCTGGTCATGTACTCCTTTAACTTTGCTAAGGCTTCAGATTGCTCAGGACCCTAAACTTCTCCCTTTTTAGCCTTGATCGCCTGAAAGAATGGTCTGCATCGATCGGTGAGTCTTGAAATGAACCTGCTAAGGGAAACCACTCTTCCAGTTAGGACTTGAACGTCTTTATGTGTCTGGGGTTCTTTTATTTCCATTAGGGCTTTGACTTGCGTTGAGCTAGTTTGGATCCCGGTCCAGTCCACGATATGTTCCAGGAATTGTCTGGATGACATGCCTAATGAGCATTTCTCCAGGTTAAGCTTCATGACATGCCTCCTAAGGGTGCCAAACACTTGATGCAGGTGTGCAAGATGATCTTCCTTTCCTCTGCTTTTGACCACAGTGTCATCAATGTAATCTTCAATCACTGTACCCATCATTCCCTTAAAGATCTTGTTGACCAACCTCTGGAAAGTGGCACCTGCATTTTTCAAACCAAAGGGCATAACCTTAAAGTAGTAAGTACATGTTTCAGTAATGAAGGATGTATTTTCCTCGTCCGTCGGGTTCATTCTTATCTGATTGTATCCCGAATAAGTGTCCAAGAAAGTTAGACGTTCGTAGCCAGCGGTAGCATCCACCATCTGGTCAATCTTTGGTATTGGAAAGTTGTCCTTCGGACATGCCCTATTTAGGTTAGTAAAATCAACACAAACCCTCCACTTACCATTCTTTTTCTACACAACTACTACATTGGCGAGCCATTTGGGGTACTTGACTTCCCTGATAAAACCAGTCTGGAGCAATCTGGACACTTTGTTCGCTATGATCTGGTTCCGATGTGCTCCCATGCGCCTTTTTTTTTATCTGATTGGTCTCATGTTTGGGTAGACGTGTAACGAGTGCTGGGTAATAATAGGATTGATACCTGGCATGTCTGTATGTTCCCACACAAAAATATCAGAGTTGTCCTACAATAATTGTGTCAGTTCTTTCAATTCACAGTCGGTAAGATTTGTACCTGCAAAAGTAACTTTTTTTGGGCTATCAGGTATTATAGAGATTGGCTGTAACGGCTCAACCACAATCGGGGTACCCGGATCCCCCTCATTTGATTGTTATTTAGGGCCTGGATTCTATTCCTTGGAATGGGACACCACTGGGCCTTTTTTTCCTGATCTCCTTCAGAGTGACCGTATAGCATTCCTTGGCGGCCACCTGGTCACCCCTAATATCAATGATGTCCAAACCGTTCGGGCTTATGTTTCTCATCATTTGGTGAAGGATTAAAGGCACGCCCTGCATCCGGTGAATCCATCCCCTTCCCATGAGTAAATTGTACGAAGGCTTCACATCCACTACAAAAAATGTCTCGGTCAGGGTCCTTTGAGCATCATATACTGACAGTCGGACTTCCCGATCAGTTAGATTTGCTTTCCATCGAATCCTATAATAGGACACCGGGAGACCACAATCTCGTTCGGGTCGATCTCAAGCTTTTCAAAAGCCTATTTGGTAATGACGTTTTCACTACTCCAGGGGTCGATCATGAATTTCTTAACAAGGCAGTTGGCCACCATCAATGTCACAACTAGAGGGTCATCATGTGGGGTTTGGATATTTCGAAGGTCTGATGCAAAAAAAATAATTTATGTTTTTCCCGTCCAATGGTGGACTTCACTAACTTTGTTGACTTTTCTCATTTTTTGGGCTCTTCGTAGCTGGCTCCGGCTAGATCATTCCGTTTCTTTGGAGGCGGACCTACCAAGAATCATATTGATGATCCTAACTGGTTGTGCGGCTGCGGGGTTCCGATGGGCATTAGGAGCTTGTTGATCTACCCTCGTCCTGTCCCATTGGATGTAGTCTGGGAGCTCACCATGAAGCACCAGTGCCTCTACCTGTTGTCTGAGATTACGACACTCATTTGTGATGTACCCGAAATCACCGTGGAAAGCACAATGTTTTGACTTATCCCTTTGATCCAATGGCTGTCTGATGGTTGGGGGTTGTTAGAAGATCCATTTGGCCTTATTCTCTTAGTAGAGCTTGGCAAGGCCGACTCTCAGGGGTGTTACTCTCTCTTCAGATCTGGAACATTTGAAAGGGTTCGAGGCTTAAGGTCCTGAAGGAATTGAAGGTCTCGATGATGTTGGACGCTTTCGATCTGTTGCTTGATCCTTTTATCGGGCCTCAACGCTGACCAAGGCCGCCCTCTTCTGCCTGATGGTCTCATCTTCTTCAATCCTCAAGTACCCTTGGGCTCTGGAGTTTAACTCCTCAATAATCGATGGTGGGCGTTTCACCAGAGACTGATGAAACTTGGTCCCTGGAATAAGGGCCATCCGGAAGGCCTCAACAGCAGAGTGTTGGTTACAGTTATCAATAGAAGAAGACTCAATGGTGAATCAAAATAGGAAGCTCTTCAGGGATTCTCCTTTCTCCTGAATCATAGTGAAGAGGCAAGATATGGTCTTATTCTATCTCTTGTTCCCGTAGTATTGGGCAACGAAGAACCTGGTCAACTGTTGCCAGCTGTCGATGGATCGGGGTGGTTGCTTCCTGAACCATAGTAGAGCTGCAATAGTAAGACTTGTGGAAAATACCTTACAAAACAAGGACTCATTCTTAGCATACATGGTCATCTTCTAATGAATTTGATAAATATGTTCCTCGGGGTCCTTGGTGCCATCGTAGGGGGTAAACCGAGGCATAACAAACTTCTTCAGAAAAGGTTCCCGGGTTATCTCGGGGACGTAGGGCGATTGTATCAACTCGGTTGATGCTTGGATGACCAGATGATCAGTAGACTGGGTTCTCAAGTCCCCGAGGACTTTCCTTTGGAACTCGACCATCATTGCTTGGAGCTTTTGGGGGGTCATGGTTTCGTCGGTGATGGGAGCCTTTCCTATGCACTGGGAAGACTCGGCATGCTCTTCCAGCCTGTCGCCATCTTCCTGGTTCTGAGAGTGGTTGAGCGCCGCTGCCGGAGGGGCAGGCAGTTGTAGAGCCAACCTCACCATGAGCTCCGCATTCTGCTTCTCAAGAGCTTGGCTACGTTCCTCAGCAGCTATCAGGCGTTGCAGGATTTGCTGAATGGTTTGAGGACCTTCTACATGGTTATCCCCTATGGTCGGAACGTCCGCTTGCGAACAGATGACCATCATGGTTGTTTGGGAAGTAGTGGGTTAGAGTGAATGGAGATTTAGAAAATGGTGAAGAATATAAACAAATTCCTAGATCTGGGAGACCAGGGTACCACCACAGATCTCCAGATTGAATAAAACAAACTCAGCTTAACAAGATGGGAAAAAGGAGGTGATTTACAAATCCGGAAGAACAAATCTGAAAAATCAAGAACTCCTTGTGTTTCCCACAGACGGCGCCAATGTGTAAATGCCAAAAAATGCACAACACAAGAATGAAATTCTTTATTCATATTTGATTTTCCTTATATACATTCCCTTCTTGGGCTTTGAGCCCATTAGGGCAACATTCTTTTGCTTACATCATTATTTTTTCATTTTTCCACGTCACTAGCTTGCTCCTCAAGTTTGTTTTAGAGTATTTCACGAAATGGGCCTTTGGGGCGGGCCTTTCCTTCGGGCTTCTTCCTTTATTGGGCTAGTGAGCTCTTCCCTTAGTTGGCTTGACAGAATCCGCATATACATTACTGGATGCACTTTGATAGAGGATTTACCCTATTTACCAAACACGGAAATACGCAGGTGTACACTAGATGCAACGCTTCAGACATCTCTCTGGGCTGGTATGTCCCAACTTTTCAGTCAAAATGTTTCTTTATGTACATTGAAAATTTTCCTAAAGGCTTGCTATTTTATGTTCATCTTTTTATGTACCATTATAGATAAACATAACAAGAATATTTTTTTTCATTTAATCTCAATCAAGAAGGAAGAAGGCCACCTTGAAAAACATATAAATTCCTCCGAAGGGCATGTGCATTTTTCGTTCTAAACATGGTGAATTTTTGGAAGTTGGAGCCTAATTCGCCACTATCTACATGTCAAACATATAAATAATAATTGGAGTTCAACATAATATAGCGACACTCGAGAGATTTTAACGTATGAAGTTCATTAATCTTTGTTCTATTTCTTCTGTATTCATTTCTTTGAGACCTCTAATGATGCTATATGCTCTTGGCCTTGGCATGTATCTAAATACGTCAATATAGCTAATGCTTACAGATTTTTTTCCTTTATATTTGGTCTTTGAGTGCCTGAAGGCATACGTTCCAATACTTGTAGACAAACTTGACAATTGTTTTGGTACAATATGTATCTCAGGGTACGACCACTTTTTCTTACATTGCTTCTTTGTTATCTGATTGCGGTTTTTTCTTTGTTACTGTGACATTTTTCACTTCAGTTTTATTATCAATTTTTTTTTTCAATGAATTGATTTTAACATACCAATCATTCCTTAAAATTTGAAATTATCAGGTGCGATGAGGCAGATTAGAAAGCGTAGATATACAGAGCACCCAATGCGTAGCGAGGCTTAAGGGTTATTGCAGGCGGGCTCGGAATCATTGCACAAGCTGTAGAGTCCTACATACAGTAACTTGACTTATGGGCATGCCTGAGGGACATTCAGTTCTGTCACTCGTTATGCATTAGGGCGGCTCATTATGAATGAGATTGGTGTTTTGAGCCAATCCTACTTACCTTGTCACGAAAGGGAAAACCTACGTCGATGTCTCTTATTCCACTTGGAACAAGCTCCAAAAGTACATCAAAAGATGACATTTGGAACCAATTAATTTTGAGAGAATAAAATTTTTTATTGTATTTTTGTGTGTATTGTAATAGTACATAAATGACTTATATATATAGGCTGAGTATACAAACATGTTTAATAAAAAACCAATGTGGGACACACACGATCTATTACTAACACATATAATTAGAGCACATAGAATCTTCCAACAATAATCGTGTGCTTCAACACCCCCCCTCAAGCTGGATCAAAGATGTCGCTCATTCCCAGCTTGCAAATAAAAGACTTGAGAAGAGATGGTCCCACGGGCTTGGTCAACACATCTGCAGGTTGATCTGCTGAACGAACAAAAATTGGAGCAATAGTCTTGGCTCTAATTTTTTTCCTGATGAAATGAATATCAACATCTGTATGTTTAGTCCTTTCGTGAAGGACTAGGTCTGAAGATAACTGAATAGTCGATTTGTTATCACAATATAAGGTTAAAGGGGAAGAAGTATGAAAACCAAGTTCTCTAAGAATAGACTGAAGCCACATAACTTCACATGTCCCTTGAGCCATAGCCCTATACTCTACTTCTGCTGATGATCTAGACACAACTGATTGCTTCTTGCTTTTCCAAGACAAAAGATGATCCCCATAGAAAGTGCAAATACCTGAAGTATACCTTCAATCAGTCTTGGATCCTGCATAGTCCGCATCAGTGAAACAAGAGAGCTCTGAGGTGTTGGTTGAGTCAAAGAATAGTCCCAGACCCGAACATGACTTTAGATACCTCAGAATATGATAAGCAACATCCATATGAGCAGTTTTAGGAACATGCATAAACTGACTCACAAGACTTATCGCAAATGCAATATCGGGCCTAGTGTTCGTAAGATAGATCAATCTCCCAACAAGTCTCAGGTACATGAAAGGATCAAGCAACGGGTCCCCAGATTCTGCAGACAACTTTATGTTTGGGTCCATGGGAGTAGAGGTTGGTTTGCATCTCATCATCCCTGAATCACTTAGCAAATCCAGAACATACTTTCGCTGAGATAGAGAGATTCCTCTTTTAGACCTAGCAACCTCAATACCTAGAAAAAATTTCAACTGTCCCAAATCCTTGATATTAAAAGCAGACCTCAGATCCTTTTTGACTTGATCAATCCAACAATCGTCATCTCCGATCAACATAAACAGACAAGATCACACACTCCCCTTTAACATTACGTCGGAGAAAACATGTATGATCATTATGACACCTCTGAAAATCAAGGCAAATAACAACTTCAC